>CM066031.1:1633732314-1634447393 GCA_033557465.1 Ichthyophis bannanicus | reverse complement strand
ATAGCTCTCACCACCTCTGTGAGGCCCTGTATCTGGTTGCGGGCTGGACTGGTCCAGCTTGTTGCATACGACATCAATGGATGCTCTGATGTCCAGCAACGCCTCACGCAGGCCTGTGTGTGAGACCAGAGCGTTGTATGAGAGATAGTTGTGGTCTGGGAACTACATCAAACCCAGTGACAGGTGTGCCACAGTCAGTCACCAGTGGATAGGTAATGTGGTGTGGCTTACCCCTGTAGACAAAGGTGTCTGTGTAGATGGTGGCAGCGTGTGCCCCCCTAGTGTGGGGAGGGGTACCCCACACACAGAGCACACGGTCCACACTCAGAGATGTTCTGATGCCACGTTGTACCATGTGGCCTGTGCTGAAATCACACATGTAATGCATGGTCTGCTACGGTTCTGCATCGAGGGGACTGATCACATGTTTCAAGGAGATGGGAGCTGATGGCGGATACAGGGACAGGGACAACTAATGCATTGCATCACAGGTGCGCCTGTATGGGTGGGGGTCAGGGGGACAGGGTGGGGGCCACAGTGCAGCAGGAACACAGACCTTGACAGGTCCATGTTGGAGGGGGCTCACGGTCACAGGGGGGCGATGTGTGCATTGGTACAAAAGACCCTCACTGGCGTATGTGCACAGCTGGCAGCCAGCTCCATCTGGCAATGATTGTTAGGAGAGGGTCCGGGCCATTGTTGGTGATGGCAGGGACATTGTTTGTTTGTGGGGAGGGACCATGGTACCAGTGGCGTTACTCCTGGGCCAACGACAAAGCGGCGGGCATGGTCCGATAGGATTGGACAAATGAGATGGGAGATCAGCAGGGGGGCTGTCTTGCCCCCAACACACATTACAGGCAATGTTAATGCTGGGTTATTGCAACAATAGCAGGTGCTTGCCCCATGGGGTTGTGGTGCGTCACAACACTGCAATTGGAGGGGGGGGAGAAGTTTGCCGTGACCTGCAGATGGTTGCTGTGCACCCTGCGGGGTATGGAGTCTAACGCTATACACAACAGAGGACGAGCAACATATGACCCAGTTTGTCCATGTAGAGGTGTGACACGACCCAGCTGTGCAATGTGGGGGCATATTGTCATGTACCCACGAGGGTTACAGGGTACCATGGTGTTATTGCCACACATTGATAATGTCATGCACGTCATCGTATATCCGTGCGCAATCCAGGGGGCCAGGTGGGACATGTCCCTCACCCGGGCCAAACTCTACATTGTCCATGACCTGGACATCTGGTGGGTGCCAGGTATCTGGGGTGTCTGGGGACAGGGCCTTGTCTGCTGTAGGGGCTATCATATTCTTGGCGGCGGCAACAACATCTCTAGCATGGTGTAGACAAGGGGCAGTGGGCCACAACCCCCCCCCCCCCCCCCCCCCCACAGGTGCAGGGCTTCATAGCGAATGGTGGGACTGTCCCAGTTCCCCCGGACAATGTGGCAAATGCCATTCATATGCGGGTGTGTCAGCTGCATGTGTGCGATGCGGAAGACTATTGCTAGGTCAATGCATGTATGCATCCCCTGTCTGTTAACATGTGGCCGCTGTCAGACAGATGCCTGGGTGTGATTCATCCCAGGCCTGTCAGGGGTATATACTAATATGTTGCGCAGGGGTATGTGGGGGATGTAGCCCATCTATGACAGACACAGTGCTCCCACTGATCAGTTATGCCTCCTCAGGTGTGACGGCAACAGGATATTGCTATGTGGGGTGACGTCCACCAACACAGATATGCCTGGTAGCACACACAACAGGATACCTGCTGTCAGTGTTAGATGTGCGGTGACACGGGGCAGGGGTGTCAACAGTTGGACATGTCAGGGAATCCCCAGAGATGTGTGCAGACCTGTCTGTACACAGCATGGCTTTTGATGTGCAGGCTGTGGCAAGGTTATCCATTACCAGCATCCGAACACAAACATAGGAACATGGGAACATGAGATATGCCATACATGGTCACACCAGGGTCCATCAAGCACAGTATGCTGTTTCCAACAGTGGCCAATCTAGGTCATATGTACCTAGCTGTTTCCCCAAGGGACAGTGGTCCCACAATGCTTGTCTTTGATCAAGTAGTGATATCCATGGTAACGTCCTAATGATGGTTTATGGACCTTACCACAGGTACCTGTCCAAACATGTTCTATACACAGCTCCACTAACAGCCTTTACTACATCCTCAGTCAGACTATCCCAGCGTTTGAGTACACGTTTTGTGTAAGACGACATCCTGTTATCAGTTGTAAATAGATAACCGTGTCGCTCCAGTGCATGTCCCCCAGCCTCTAGATATTCTGATAAGGTGTTTAGGTCATCTATGTCTACCCATTCAACACCGTCCATGGATATGTAGACCTCTATCACTTCTCCCCTCAGCGGTCCCTCTCCCAGGTTATAGAGCACCAACCTTTTTAGCCTCACCTCATAGGAGTGGACTCCCATCCCCTTTGCCATGTTGGTGGCCCTTATCTGACCCACCTCTGTATTGCCTAGATCCCAATTCATTTTACCGAGACCAGTATTGCACACAATATACAGGGTGTGTCATCAACATGGAACGCTATAGAGGCATGTTAACATATGTTGTTATAAACTGACATTGCTGTCCAGATCATACCTATCGCCCGATATGATAATCTGGCCGCCGCTGCACTATGGTCCAAGGGTAATAATATGGTATATGCAAAGACGCCTACAACAAAACACGGGGTGGTTGCGCCAAATGTTGAACCCAGCATCATGACACCATAGTTTGGGTTGGGCCTCCCTAGGTGCATATCCCTGCACCTCACCACATTATCCCTCATCTGCCATTCTGATGCACAGTCCCCCAGTTTATCAGGGTCCTCTGGCATGTATCCGCAATCCCGGTGGGTTTCAGCAACCTGACATTGTTGTGTGTCATGTGCATATCTGTTAACTTCACCTGTCACACCACCTTCCAGGCCATTGAGGACTATCTGAGGAAGCAGCCAGACCCAGCACAGATCCCGGTGGTACAACACTATTCACCTTTCCCCATTGGGGAAACCTGGCCATTTAGCACCACTCTCAGCTTCATATCTTCCAACCTGTTCACGCTACACAATGGTACACTGCCTCCCATCCCAGGTATCTTCAGCTTTGCAAACGGTCTCTCATGCGGGACCATGTCAGAGGGTCCCTGCCAGTCCAGATACACAGCAGCCATCAACAGACTCACCTTTGTCCACCTGCCTCTTCACACCCTCATTATAAACATAAACTGATTAGTGGGACAGGATCCTCCTGGTCTAAAGCCACGTGGCTGTCCCCCATCAGGTTGTGCCTATCTACCTGCTGGGTACATATATTCATTATGATGGTATCTACCATTGTCACTGGTACTGACATCAGGCTTCAACGGTCTGTGTGTTCCCGGATAAACCCCTCGATCCCTTTTTACAAACCATACCCATACCCATAACCATATCCGTGACCCAGAACATTACCATACCCATAGCCAACGCCGTATGGATCACCTGTTCTCTGCAGGTTGACCTTCCATCTCCCACACATGGACTCCTGGGTCATTGCATCAGGGCACACATTCATGTAGGTACGGCTCAATTGATAGCAAGTACCCAGCTCATCATCCACCTGGCCTGCCTCCCACTGCGTGGCTATCAGTCATACCCAGGGGCCTCACTGGGTGGATTTGATAGCAGGTTTGTCTGTCTGTGCGATGGTAGGTGTACGTTCCAACATATTATGACATAACGGATGTGGACATGCGGTAATCCATGTATCCCCAGCCTGTACCATGGGGCTCCTCCCCCCCGTCAACAGTTATGTTTCCATATGAGGGCCTGACACAGCGGGATTCCCCAATTTAGACGGTCATGCTGCATACGTATTTCCCAGCTGTCCTCCAGGGGTGTAGCCAGGGCATAGGTCAGTGTTTCCACCTGTGCTCCCATCGCTGTGAGGGTTCCTCGCCAGATATTCTGGCCATTATGTTCACCAGTTACCATGTTCAGCCGCCCAACACAGTTCCAGGGACACCGGCACTCTCGTCACATACCATCTGGCACGTGTCCCTGGGTCCCTATGACGTGCAGACACCGCTGGCAGAGGTACCGTCTGGAGATGCCTAGCTCTACAGCACCATTTCCCTGACCCTCACCACTACTCTGATGTGGGACTGCCTTCTGATTGTGTCCCAGTACACGTACCTCTCCTGCGTCGGCGCCACCTCACAGCGCATCGTCGCAGCATCCCTCGAAGGGTCACATGCCATCTCTGTCTGTACACTGTGTCCTGTGCATCCGCTGATGTCGCTGGGGATCCTGATCATGCTCCCTGACATGATAGTCCACTGTAGATGGCACTCCATGTGGCCTATGCCTTGTTGTGTGCTCCACCCTAGCACTGCACAGCTGTGCTGACTCAGGCCCTGACCTTTGTGGTGTGTAGTTGGGTTACACCTCATAGCCCTCTTGCATGGACACACGGTACCACACACCAGCTCCTTTTTTGTCTCTGGGGACCCTGGTGCATTCTGGGAGCAGTGGTGTGTCATCGCAGGTACCTGCTGTCACATGCCAAACAGGACTGACAGTTTGCTTGTCCAGGGTCACTCACCCTATCAGGGGCTCGCTCCTGACCTAGGACACGCTCGCTCCTCACCAGGTTCACACAACACTGCAGTTATGCCGGCATATGACTGTGTTCATTGGCCCTCAAATGGTGTGCTGTTTGTTACCTGACCACCCGCCACCCAAAGCCATACCCCTGTGTCTATTCCGCCAATATGCCACGTACATAACCCTCACCAGTAGCAGCTGTTGATGTACAATGTGACAAACAACACAATCACATCACACAGGGAACAGTTACATATATCTTGTGTATGTGACCACCTCATGCCACCCACCTTCAGCATTGTGTGCTCCACCTGCGCCATGGCTGCGCAACTCAGACATCAGAACGTCCATCATGTGGCTGGAAGGGGCCTGCAGCTGTTGTGGTGGGGGACCCATAGCCTGGCTGTCAACAGGCTGCTGCATGTTTCCGGCCATCCCAAGTGATGATCCACTGGTCCTGGGGGGGCGAGGGCTGTGGGCCAGTTGCATCTGTGCGTGCGCCTGATTGCTGGGCCTCTCTGTCCTCCCGGGTCTCAGCCACATCCTCGTCTGGCTCATCTACATCCTCCCCCTGCTCAGCCTCATGCGCACCCATGCTGCTGTAGTCACCTGTGATGTGAGCAATAGAGGGGGGCTGTGATATGTATCAACGCAACAACTGTATATCCGCTTGTGCTGTGGTCAACACATACATGCGGTGATGTTGGCATGCATACTGCTTACACACTCACCTGATTCCTTCAACAACCCATACGGTAGTGCCATGTCCCCTCACCTCGGGTACAGGTGGGTGCAGTGTCCCTGTCTGTGTGTTCTGATTGGCAGTAAGGTGCTCATAGTCGCAGATCCCTTCCTGCCCCTGTCCCATACCTCCCTCCCTATGTGCCTCTCATGTCACCGTTTGCCCTTGGTTACCCTGTGGTCGCACCCGCCTCTGCCACCCCCTTTCAGAGTGTGCAGGGCCATTATATTGGGCATGCGACCATGACGGATAGTGTTCTGCGCGGTGCGTGACATTCAGGGCTGTGGGCTGGGATGCTGTGCAGTAGACCCTTATAGCACCGTCATGCGTTTGGCCACACACATGCAGTGCCTGGCAGCTCACATGTTCCCTATACATGCCTTGCTGCATGTCCACACATTAATACAGGGTACGTCATAGACTGCTGTGGGGGTGGGGGTGTGTCCTATTGCCATTACCAGATATGGGACAGGTGGGGGTACGGATGGGATGAGGAACATGTGGTAACTGTGTGTCCTGCGACCTGGCCCCACATCAGGGTTTGTGTTAGGACAGCATACACACATGCCCTATTGGGGATGGCTACAGGGTGTGGCGTGTGAGACACAATACGGGGTGTGGGGTTGCACGAGGCTGCGTGGTCTGCAATGCTGATCACAGGTATGTCCTGTGAGCTACTTGGTAGCGGTGTGTGTTGGTGGGCAATGACAGCAATATACATGGCTGTGTGCTGAACGTGTCATCCTATGCGTCACAACATTACCTTGCCCGGACATCAGTCTGCTAGATTGGCACATCAGTCCTAGTCCTATCGCTGTGCGACCTTCAACAGTTACGCAGTCACGGGATGGAGCGGATGCTCCCTGGTACACAGCGGTCCGTGGAGATACCCTCGTCCCATTACGGAACCACGGGAAACACTGGCATCGCTAACATGCATATGTTGCCCTGGGAACAGTCAATAGCCACCCATCTGCTAGCCGCACGGCAATCTCAGTGTCAATGACATGGTAACACTATGATACCATGTGGAGATCTCACAATGGTCCACGTGCACATTTGTAACTAGTTTGGACCCTGTCTAGGGGGCCATCCCCAGGGCCCCAAGCGGAGATACACCCTCAGGACATTGCAACTCACCTACACTCTCGGTTGTGCCTTATCAACAGTCCCTCAGTGACAATCACTACACCTGTGCAGGATGTCCCTGGCACCATCTCACCATTCTGTTTCCCTTCCGACAAAGGACATGAGGGCACCATTGCAGCCCTATTCATCTCCACCTCCCAGTCCGATCCATGCTATGCCTCCTGGGTCAAGGGGCTTCACAGGCACGTCGGCCCAGTGATCGACAACATCATGTCCCTTTCCTTCACAACTGGATCATTACCTGCAGGCCTTTGGCATACCTCAGCTATACCCCTGTTGCCAGACTGCAATGTGTACCCTCCACAGTTGGGTTCCTATGGACCCATCTCTGGCACACCTATACTTGCTGAGATGATAGGAGACGTGGACGTACGACAGCTACAGGGACATATTGATTGTGCTGCACCACTGGACCCCTGCCAACATGGCCTCAGGGACCTCCATGGAGTTGACACCCTCCTCACCATACCCCTCAGTTAGCTGATGTATGGCATAGATGATATCCAACTGGGTTGCCACCTCCCAACTCTGGACGTCCCTGCAGCGCGTGATTCAGTGACACACAACCTCCTAGTGGCGGGAATAACTGTGAAGGGCATCACTGGAACAGTGCTTATATGGTGCAGGTCCGATCTGTAGCGAGGGTGGCAGCATGTCGGCTCAGTGGACAGTACATCTCAACCCTTCCACCTACATCAGGGTGCTAACCAATGTTCATCACATTCTATCCCCCTATTGCACATCTACCTGCAAGCCATCTGTGGGTTCATACATCCTTGTAGTGTTGTCTACATGCCTTATGGCGATGACGTTGTTCATTACACACCCATCTCCAATGCACATATGTCTCTCCCCCCTCTCATACCCTGCCCCAATGCATTGTTAGGGTGTCCGTCCTCGTGATACCTCCATATGTGACATACAACAACGGAGGTCCTCTTGATCACGCGCAATCCCAACATCATCCCACCACATCATCTCAGGACTGGGGTATATGACCTGCAATCCGACCCGTCCTCACTTTACCAGTATTTCATTTTATAGCTACGCGTCCATATGATATCCCACCTGGAAAACACAGGCACACCTGCATACTACCTAATCCACCTTATGGGACACCTACGCTGCATGTTGGAACCAGACAATTTGATGACAATATACCATGCACTGATGATCCCACACGTCATTTACGGGACCATCATTTGTCAGCTTCCTCACTAATCCACCTTATACCCGTTACAGCTGCCAATGACTGCTACAGCAAGGTTACCTCAGGGAGACGCCTTGGATAACCATGTTCCCCTGAGCTGATTCACTTACATTGGCTAGCCATTCAGGCCAGCATTATCTTTATCACCCTAACTCACACGTTGAACAAACCTAATAGGCTCTACACTGCATTCTTCTCCTCCCCTACTCACTGCAGTACACCAGACAGAGCAAGAGCATCCACGAACATCACCTCCCTGGAGCTACAGACGGCCATCACAAGCTCTGCCTCCTCAGCAGCCCACAGGACCTTTCACCTTTGTGCCCCTAGGTGCTGCAATGCAGCACCCCCTGGCATCTGGCCTATCAGCAGCTAATCACAATTCAGGTAGGCCGTCACTTTCTATCCCTGCACACTCTTCCCTATAGAGTCATCAACACCTGTCGACCTGAGCGAGGCCACCCACATACCTGATTGCATGATATCTCAGTAACCTGCCTGTGATGAGTATATATGACGTTGGAATATATACCTGTCACCTTATAGTGGTAACATGTCCCTGATCATTTATGGTACATCTGTGGGATTTCTGTACATTGTTTGCCTTGGTATCGACGTTCCGTCCCATGTCATCTGTGATCTCATGCATGTTGAGTGTACTGGGATTAGGTTTGCCTGTTAGACACGCTGATGCTGAATAGTGCGGTGTATGAGGGGATATAGATAAGAACCTAACTACATAGCTATACAAGGTGTACACTCCGGGGGACATTGGGATGGTCACCTGAGGATGGTGTAGACTACTTACACCTCTTATCAACACACATGTGTTGTCGCAGAACCGCTGATCTCTGACTCACACATGCAACGCTTCTGCAGCAGCATAGGCAGATTACCTTCTCGCATCAACGACCTGTATCATGTGCTGCTCATTTCACAGGTTAGGATATGTTTTATCCGGCCTTGGACCGCTACTCTTCCTGCTGCACCTGCACAGGTCTGTTATCATTGACCACCTTTGTATAACATCTCCTTTGTCATGTTGGACACTGATCATCTGCCTGCTGCTACCATGGAACTCCACAGTAGCAGCATTCAGGTGAGCATTGTCTGTGCTGATCAGGCACATGTTATACGACGTGTGTTAATGATTAGCGTGATGTTCCGTCGACAGCCTGGGATGACAGGAACATTGGACAGAGAGAACATATCGTACCCTGTCAATGGAGAGGTACATGCTACAGGTCAGTGATGCGTTAGGGCATCCTGTCTTAGCATCGTCCCTAGCTTTGCATGTGTGCGTGTGAGACCAGCATATCATCCACACCCGGTCTGTGTTGATCAGAGGTGGAGGTGGTCTGGACCTTCATCCAGTGAGTCCGCCATGTATTTCTGGAGGGTATTCTCTATATATCTATTTGATATCTCCCTGTGATTGGACCCCACTAATCATGGCAAATAACAATCATACCGGTCACATCAGGGAGATGTGTGCCACGTGCATGTGCGGCCTGTGCTCAGACCTCACCCAGGCTGGGTGCTCAGACACATTGCATAGGGGACACACATGGAGCCAGGGTATTGGGCAACATCCATCACAAATATGTGTGTCAGCCATCATGTTGTACGGTAGTTTGTGGTGACACACAATGAGTGGGAGGGGGGCCATCACAGGAGGGACATGGTGCACAGTGGCAGATTGGACTGCAGGACGGAAAGGTATGTACAGTGTCCATACAGACATGCTCAACAGAACAGGCACTGCCATCGCAGCTGGGCTTTCAGCAGCCATGACAGAGGCTACAGCAGCACAGATGGGCCTGTCGTGTCAGAGGGGACTGTCACAGCAGTTATCACACCAGGTACTGGCTCACAGGGATGTCATGGCGGTATCATGGAAGGAGTGCAAGCTCTGGATGCATTGTGTGGACCTACACACTCAGTTATGAGTGTGCTGTGGACTCTTGGGGGGGATGTCCTGGCCCGTGGGGCCGGGGAGGGTGCCTGTGCAGAGCTTTCAGCAGTGCCCTGTCACGGTTATTGCAGGAGGGACAGACCCCCTTGACATGCAACCTGTCTGTCAGAGTGTGACTGATGGACCTCTGTGATGCCGTGATTGCGTCATTGCATACATAGGTTCCAGACTGAGCTGGTGACATCATAGGGTTGCTGTTGGTTGAGATGTTAGGTCTGTGGGCATTTTCTCTGGGTTCTATCCTGTATGTGCGTTGGTCATGTATTGGCCCGCAGACTGAGTTCCATACATGTGACAGCAGAGGTGAGGCTTGGGGGATGGGAGGGGTGAGCTGTGCCTCACAGTGCATGTTGTGTGGTTGTCCTGGGGACAATGTTTGCTGGTCTCCCTATTCGCACACTGTGTGCAGCAGAGGTATCCAGTTTGCAGCTGTGAGCTCTGTTACTGTCACCTCACAGGTTCAGTGTCCCCTGGGTGTTGTTACAGTGAGCCATGTTGGTTTGGCCATTACATGGCCTGGCCAACCCTGACACATATATGTGATTACAGGCGTACACTGTGGGGACTACCTAGTAGCCATAGCGTACAAATGGTTTGGAAATGCACATGCTTAGCTGATAGACCTGTTTCATATTGGCAGTTACATAAGGTGCTACGCATAGGCTGTTGCCTGGACATTGTCACATAGAGATTTGTCAGACGTACCTGCTAGCGGGTGTGCAGTATCCAGGAGCTCAGGCAGGCCACATGTGTAGATATCTCCAAGTCTTTCTGCAAGCTCACGCTTGAGGGCCGATAGTGGGGAGATGAGGGGGCCCCCGCCACCTGTCCCCAGGGCATGCTGGTGTTCAGCCACCATCACCTGCCGTACACCTCTTTTTATGTCAGAAAATCTTTTTTTCAGACTGTCCGTGTCTCTTGTTGGGCCACCCGCCCCAGCCACTGCTAGCCTCACATCCTCCCACACAGCATTGCGGTTCCCCACGGGTGTTTGGCTACTGAGGCGGCCGAAGAGGACATCGTAATTCTCCAGAACCATGCTCAGGAGACTGTGGTTCTCCTGGTCACTGAATCTCATCGCCCTCCTCCGCTGCGTAGCTGGCACAGGTGGGCGCTTTCTTTTGCCAGTGTGTCTTTGCACCTCCACACCTGTATTTCCCGATGGGCCTGCAACGGCCTCAGGCACCGGTGTCACCGCCCCACCCACCTCTGCAGTGCACTGTTGTTCTGCATCCCCACCGGCCTCATCAACATTCACCCCCTCGCTCCCCCTCTCCCCCTCTCTCTCCATCACCCTCTCCCCTCACCACTCCCCACCCAGCACAGGACACCACACGCCACCCTACACACTGCAGACCACCCCACCCCACCCAATCCACCCTACCCTGCACAGAACACAATACACATAAAACAGACACAGAAACAGTGCTACACCAAATACGATATGGCACTCTACAGACACACAGCCTCCTCTCCCCCTACAACACCTTCTACCTCTTCAGTATCACACACGCCTCTGTTTCTCCTCACTCCCTCACTGTATCTTACAACACCCTCGTCGTTTACCTGTGGTACAGTGTGTTTTATACCATATTATCATTGCCTTTTGCCGTTGCGCATGCGTTTCGTTTTTTTTTTTGTGCGCCGCTGATGTGCGCGTGCGCTGTCGTCTGTGCGCGCCGCGGATCTGCGTCAGAGATGTGCATGGGCGTGTATGGGTGCGGCGCATTCAGATGCACATGCCGTCATCACGCATACACGCCCCAGCGCGGACAACATGGACGTTTACGCTCTGTTTTCCATTTGCGCATGCGCTGTTGCTGTTCGGCTTTGTTTTCCGCGCCACAGATGTGCGCATGCGCTTTCGTCTGTGCGCACCGCGGATCTGCGTCAGAGATGTGCATGGGCGTTTGGGTGCGGCGCATTCAGATGCACATGCCGTCATCACGCATACACGCCCCAGCGCGGCGCACACGGACGGCAGGGATTGCTCTATGGGATGCACATGCGCACGGCGCTCCCCCACGGCGCACAATGACGCACAACGTCACAGGCGCACATCTCAAAACCAGACATACATCTATATATCCTCAGGCATAGATAGTACACATTGAGGGTTGTATTGTAGGAGAGGTGTACGTTTGGAGAGGGTGACATATTGATCAGGCTAGGTTATCTGTGTAGTTCATTGTCTATTGGGTTGTACTGTGTGTATTGTATTGTATTGTGTTGTGTATCGCATCCGTTTGTTCAGTTTGTCAGTCGGTGTTTGTGAGTTGGTCGCTGTTGTGGGAGGTTTGTGTGTGTGTTGTAGTGTGTTTGTGTAGGCCTGCGGGGTGAGGTGATGGCTGGGATATATGTTTCTGCATGTGCCCTGGATGGTGAGCAGATGCTGCGGTTTGCCGGACATGGGGGATGGTGTCCATGGGGCTGAGGCACAGGGCATGGGTGTAGTCCCGCAGCAAATCAGACCTGCAGCTGTGGAGGAGGGCCAGGCAGCTGATGTACGTGCACAGCGCAGGAGACGTGCCGAGGTGCAGGCTCGGCAGCCTCGCCTCTACAGGCCCAGGGCCCAGCTCCAGGACATGCGTGAGGACCAGGTCATCTCCCTGTACAGGCTGAGCACAAGGGCTATTAGGGAGCTCTATGAGGATCTACGACCTGACCTCGAGCCCCTGACTAATCGGTCCCATGCCATACCGGGTTTAGTTAAGCTCCTTGCTGCTTTACATTTCTTTGCCTCTGGCTGTTTCCAACACTCAGTGGGCGCAGTGGGTGGCATGAGCCGACCCTC
Organism: Ichthyophis bannanicus; assembly: GCA_033557465.1. NCBI lineage: Eukaryota > Metazoa > Chordata > Amphibia > Gymnophiona > Ichthyophiidae > Ichthyophis > Ichthyophis bannanicus. Next base: position 1,634,434,898 of record CM066031.1, on the reverse strand, counting down.
CTTCTCCCGATGTCTCCACCAGGTACTGCGTGCCATGGTCAGCCGGGTGGGGAATTACATAGCCCTTCTCCACAATAGGCAACATTGGGGGACCCTGAACCAAGCCTTTGAGGCTGTAGCTGGGATACCACACGTGATGGGAGCTATTGATTGCACACATGTTGCCCTGGTCCCACCTAGAGACAGGGAGGTGGTGTTCCGCAACCGCAAACACTACCATTCCCTGAATGTTCAGGTTGTATGTGATGCTGATCTGCATATTCTGAATGTGGTCCCACGGTTTCCAGGGTCCACCCATGACTCCTATATCCTGCATCGCTCAGCACTATTTCGACAGTTTGAGGAGGGACTGTATGGGGACTGCATCCTGCTGGGTGAGTATGTCCACACATATGATGTAGTCTGTAGGTTATATCATTTTGTCACTTAACATCTCTTATATATTGCACTATATACGCTCTGTGTGTTAGGCAGCTGAGCTCACGTTCAGCAGACATTGTGGGCGGGGTGTAGACATTGAGTTGCATGTGACATGATGAGCCATGTCACATCTGGTTGGAAACAATACCTGGGGGTGATATGCTGATGGTGTAGGGGGACATATGCACATGTTCAGATGCATGTACATGGGTGTGCATTTCAACGTGTGTGTGTATTTCACCGGGCCACAGGTGGGTGGGTGGGATTGTTGTCCATCACACCCACCTGTGCATTAGTGGCATTTGAGGTAACTGTGTTATGTCATGTCACATTTCTGTGAGTCACAAGCCATACACCTATCGCATATCATTTGTGTGTGTGAGGGCCACACCCCTACACATTACTGGGGTTCTTGAACATTGTTTGGTGGATGACATGGGTTGGTAGTTGTTTGGGGTTTCGACACATATGATGGATGTTCATAACCTTGGCAACGTTGGGTACACCTTTCCCTAGGTAGGGTTCTGGTTTAGGCATAGCCCATAACATGTGTGCATACACACGTGTGTTGTGAATGACTTTGGGCCACTGCAGATGGCCACTACTTTGGCATCAGTGTATGTCATTAATCTGATGTGTCTCTGACATTGAGAGAGGTGACAGCAAGGGCAGGGGCCTACTTGTGAGCGGGCAGAGAGGTGTTGGTACCCCATACAGAGGAACCTTGACAGTCTCTGTTGTTGTGATAGTTCAGGGCTCATGTGGGCTACAGTGTGCAGATCTGTGGAACACAGCTTAACAGGGATATTAACATGATGGTGACAGTGGACCGGGTGTCCACTGACATGGTTGTTGGTCAGCGGTCGACAGCATATGGCATCAGACTGCTGTCTGTAGGTATGTTGACCTTACTGGACACAGTGTTGTGAGGTGATATTGGGTTGATGTTGTCGAGATCCCAGGTCAGACATGTTCTGGGTGTGCGTTTACATTGCCTCATACAACATTCTTGTGGTGTATAGCTTGCTAACATATACGTTTGACGTGTTGTTTGTGTGCTGGTGGTTTAGGCTGCCATTGGTGGTTTCAGAGATGCGGACATTGACTGCATACCAAGACACATATGCCACACATAGCGGATCTTTGTTTGCAAAACTGTGACATTGCTGTTATTTGCCATGTCTGTCCAGACTACAGGGGCCCTTTCTGACATTTCTATCACCATAGGTCATATTCTGTCAAATGTATATTTGTGTTGTCATATGATTCTGTCAGGATGTGTAATGCACTTGTCTCTAAGGTCCATACCTGTGCAGATTTGTGGTGGCATGCGCTCATGCATTCACATGCATCATTCTCTTTTTGCAGGTGATGCAGGGTATGGATGTCGCCCCTGGCTGCTCACCCCTGTGCGTCAACCACGGACACGTGCAGAGCGGAGGTACAATGAGGCCCACGCCTCCAGCCGCTCTGTCATAGAGCGCACCTTTGGCGTTTTGAAAAGTCGCTTCAGGTGTCTGGATCGGACAGGTGGGGCCTTACAATATCAGGCAATGACTGTTGCAGAGATAATCGTAGCCTGTTGCATCCTGCACAACATTGCTCTCAGGCATGATATTGCTGCAGAGATTAATGAGGATCTTGCGGAGGATCCACCGTGCCCCCCTGTACGTGCCAGTGGTGACACACAGGCAGGCACAGCAGTCAGGCAGAGGTTGATTGCTGAGATATTCAGTGGTATGTATTGCACATCCTCCCACATATATGTGCTGTTGTGTGCATGTGAGGTTTATAACGGGTCATGTGTCTGCACATATAGCATTCAGATCCATCACTGCATTGTCCTTCTGCTGAACATCCAACAGTAACATAGGGCCAGGGGTGTGCAATGGACAATGTGGACAGGGCACAACAGGGGCTGTTGGTGTTTTTGGGGTTTGTGTGTTGAGACACCTTTATGAGCTTTTGGGGGTCACAGTACCAGTTAGTGTCTGTGTGTGATAGCAACTGCTGTGCAAACACACTGTTTCCATTATAGTGTGTGTGTGGCACGGTGTCAGGCATATGTTCCGGGGTTAAATGGGGTGTAGATGGCAACATTTGTGGAGAGCTCTCATGCGGCCACCTTGTTTATGTACTACAATCAGGGTGTGCTTGTGTGTGTGTTATGCTATTATGGGCTAGCTATGTCTGTATGTTTATAATGTGTCATGCAACATGTATTACATAGCACAGTACACATGCGCATGACTGCATACCCATGATGGGATAGATTACATGTGACAGGTGTTGCTGCCACAACAAACGGTACCATATGGTATGTTGATTTACGTAGCACATACATGGCTAGGGTGAGGCATGTGGACATAGTCAGTGTGCAGCCCGGGGTCGATATCATTGGTTTCATCTTATATAGTGAGGTGTCATACATTGCAGTATTCTCACTGTACACACATACGGATGTGCAGCGGGTCACATCATGAACGGGTGGATTACAGGACCCCACTGTAGAGCTGCATGTGTGTATATGTTTGCTAGTTTACCGATTTAGCAAATAAAGAGTGGCATATGTGGGTGATACTATCTGAACATCTACGTCATGGCTCTGGTACATGCTGTATGTCGGTCAGGTTAGCACAGTACACAGCCACATATGCCTTGTCTACACTGGCAAGGGATGTTATGTTGACATACACACACAGACCTATTTGGGTGATATGTGGTGCAGGTGCACATATAGCCTCTCCATGGATTAACATTCTCCCTGATACCCAGTGGGCTGACATGACGCCATCATGGTCTGATGAAAGACAGACATGGGGGTGTTGTCTGGTACACATGGTGATGACATTGCCATGTATTTAGGCACATGATCAGTGCACATATCTAAGTAATCATTGATGTACAGGATGTACACTGCATAATATTCCTTTGCACAGTGGATACAGGGGGTGGTACAGCATATTACCAGGTGTCACAGGTATGTACAATGGACTAACAAACAACATTAGGGGAGTCATAGACACGGAGAGGGGGTAATGTTGTCAACCTGGCCAACACAGACTAATAGTGCGACCTTGGGATGTGTTTCACACATGGTGTTTGCAGACACCTCCTTAGACAGGTGTGAGGTGCAACCAAGGGTGGTGGGGGCAAATGAGTAATAGGGGGACATTTCATTGGTATCATACGTCTACATGCTGCCTCTCCCATGTGGTATATCAGTACAGTGTGAGGGTGAACAGTCAGTCGTTGGGTCAGGTTGTGGGGTCTGCCAGCTGTTGACATTGCTGTGTACTGTGGGTTTCACAGATGGGACATGACATATATTTTGTGATGGTTTGTTTCCCTCTCCACAGGACCAGCTTCATGAGGATGCTGTTCCACTGTAGCATTGGCACATGAGGGCCCATCGTCCAAGATGCTGTGGTCCAGGGTAGGTGGATCTACAGCTACATTGTGCGTACCTGGGTTCATGGGAGCAACATGTCGCCTGTCATGTGTCATATGAGGCAGCTGGTGTTGTACAACTCTCCCCTGACAGCCTCCCTTACCCATATTTTGGGGTGGTGACCCATCTCCCCATGTGTTTGTGTACAGTATGTTCGCAGGGACACCTTTTCAGTCAGATGTACAGCAGAGTTAGATGTGTTTTTGGTTGTCGTGTTTTACGGATACTGCATTTTCTGTCTACACCATCATATTTAGATCAGACATCACCAAGGTATATGTGCATGTGACTTGGCCATGATGTGCACAGGTTTGCACTTGTGCACATTCAGCCCATGTTTTTCAGCTGTGCCCCTGACCAACGCATACTGTGTGTGTGTTTGCGCTTATGTTTTGAATATGTCCTCCAGCATTGTCCAGGCATGGTACATTATCACGTGCTCTCATGGGTGTGTGCACCTGGGGGGCATGGTGGGGTGTACTACCTCTACTGTTGTGCTGCTTGCCTTGTCACCATGGTCCACATGTGTGTTGAGCTGTGAGCAGCAATGTGTCTTGTGTTTTGAGAGACAGGTGTTGAGCAACATTTATTTCTCTCATATGTAGGCATGCTGTGGAGATGCATCAACAGTTGATGTACATGGTAAATCGACATGTCTGGCTGACATTGTCTCCCTTCGCTGTGACCTGATGTGGCTATGCAGTACTTGGAGGAATTGATGAGGGCCGCATGATGCACACATAGGGTTTGTTTTAACTTTGTGAATTTGATATTACATCTGGCTGTACCTGTCCTGGGGTTTATGATCCTCACATGGACATGTTATGTAGCATCGCTGTAGACACAAACAGATGCATATAGTGTGTAGCTGTGAGATGCCCGTGTGACCTGGGATTGTACCTAACCATATCCATGTGACAGCCATGCCTGCATTTACATGTACTGTTGGCGCTCATCTCCTTTTTTTTTATATGCATCTGCTGTAATTTGTGACTTTGCATCCCTTTGGTCTGTATTTTGTGTATTGTGATTCTTGGCAATCTGTTCTGTTTTGGCAAGGTGTCTAACAATACCATACTTCTCTCGTGACACAGGGCAGGTGACATAACAGCACCATTTCCTCCACGCCATCTGGCTCACCATCCAACGTCTGTTGTGGGACTGACGTTCATCTTATTCTTTCCAGGGAGATGTGCCATTGGATGTTTGACCTATGTTGGTGGCACACAGGCCTGTGATGGACAATTTTGCTCTTTGACCGCTGACCTACCCATGATAGACCTGTACAACACACAGTGTGTGCCATGCTGTGGCTGTGTGTCGTGCTGCTGACAGGGACACAGATGGACTTTCATGGACTGTGTCATATTGGACGATGGCACTTTACTGTGCATGGCCAGGTTTGCATGGTGTGTTTTGCGATGATCTTTTGGCTGTCAAGGACACCTTGCTTTTGGGACACTGTGCGCATCAGGGACTGACATAATCTATGTATTTCTGACATCCTTCCACAGTTGGTTAGTGTATAGGTGTGTCCCATGTGTGTGACATGGCACACATGATATGTTACTTTGTGGGTTTCAACATCAGCATACAGCCATGTTTGTGGCACGGGGGCACACATGGAGGGATCCAATTGTCTATGTCCACCTGCCCCACACCTGAACAAGGTGCAGGTTCTGCCACATACACACTTTCATGTCCGCCACCATCCTTGTTAGATGTGTGGAGGGGCCAGGGGTGCTTAGATTCATGTGTGGCATCACTGTACCATGTTTGTGTACAGCTGGTGCCTGTGCTTCTCAATAACTATGTTTGTGAGACACTGCATGTGGACCTATGGCTCTGTGTGGTTCACTGTAGGCTGTCTGACCATCATTTGCATCTGGACATGCTAGTTATTGTATATGTTTACTGTACAGATGTGACACTCTGCATGTCTGTCCACGCGGTGCAGTGCACATTTGCAGAGTCCTGTTTTACCCCCTGCATTGACAACAGTCTCATTAGGCCATTATATTTGGTGTGGGTCAGAGTGGGTGTCCATTGTCCTCCTACACTTCAGCATTGCATGGACCATGCTATCGGTAGCCAAACACTGTCCACCAAACAAACAATGCAAGGGGACATACTGCACGGTGTTATGTCTGCACCTTTCAGGGAGTTGTGTGCTTTGTATTTTCTCTGTGTTCATGTGTCCCTGCTACCTGTTAGCATACAATCATTCAGCTCTAGATGATATTTGTCATGTACACTGAATACTTTCTGATGTGCCACTCAGCCATTATGTGGGAGGTTGGACATAACTTAATGAGGGTGTTTGTCACATGTCAACATTGTGCCAGCATATGTCTTTCTCTTTTGGGGGCCACCTGTGTTGCATGAGGGCTATGTTGGGGGGGGGGACATGTGATGTGTTTGGGGTCTTACGCTTACAACGCCTCGAGTCTACATGCCCTCATATGTAGCTCACACATTGTGGGCATGCAGCAGATGCTCGTGTATGTGGCCCTGGAACCCAGTGCATATCATGCACCTGTTCCACCAGAGATCTCATGCCACTCAATTGTGCGCAGGCATTGACCTTTATGTGGCATGTGTGTTTGTACCTTGCTGACTGTGTTCCCATCTTTAAACAGGGAGGGGCTTACTTTGAAATTATGATTACACTGTGTACAGTAACTGGGAGGTGTGATACAAATAAATATATGTATTATACAGACATTAGTTCCTTTTGCTGCTTGGTCATGTTCACACACATGCACTACAATGTCTACCTTTGCATATGTCATGACTCCTTGTGACCTTGGGACTCCGTGGTTACCTTGACAATGTTCCTCGAGTTACTCTCCAAGGGCCACATGATCTGGTTTTCTGAAATGAGGCCTGGTTGCCTTGTGTGCATGACAGTTTTGTGACGACTAGGCTGCTCCTCCTCTCGTAGAGCACATTCACACTTGTGTCTACTGGTTTGCTTGCAAGGTGCATGTCCACCTGTGCTCACAACAGTGTACGATGGCAGCTGTGCATGTGTCTGGCATTTTGCACATCACAGGTTCTTACTGGTTCACATACAGACCCTGTCTTTGGCATATTATGTATTCCTTGGGCTCAGTGTATTATTTGTGGGTGTGGTTGGTGGCATGTGATTTCAAATAAGGTTATGCGTTTAGCCCACGATATGCTTTGTTTTTAATTATTTTGTACATTATGCTGACTTGACCATTAGTTCACTGCAGGTTAATCAACTCTACACACACCCTTGTCTGTGATCAGGGTGCAGCAGGGTGTGCACTGTGTGCTGCCTAGCCAGCAGATATCATCTGTTACATAGGTTTCTCTCATTATGTTGTTTACACTGCTGTGCACCTGGGGGTGTGGTGGTGCTGGGTTTCAGCAGGTGTGTGTTCACCCTTTTTCATGTGTTGCTCTCTGCTGTCCTGTCCATGATCAGTACATTGCTTCGCCACGCATCCTCCACTGCCCTTGGGGATACCTTGCTTTGCTCTTGTTATGTCTGTATATATTTATGTATTTGTTTTGGTATCCCACTTTTCACACGGTCAAGGGGGGTTTCATACGAGGGGGGGGGAGGTTTTACATGTTGGCCACGGCCATTGCCAGGGGGGCTACATTGACGGTTTCAAATGGGGACATAGGACATACTATGGACATTGACAGATTGTGCACATTGTCATATTTGTATGGGGTGGGTTAGGGGTTGGATTAGTGGGGTTCCTGGGACAGTATGTTTTTCAGCTGTATTATAATGGATTAGTGGTCTGGGTTGTTACCAGGACATCTTGGGGGGCTGTGCATGATACATGGGGCATGAGGTTCAGGGTCTCGATTGCAGGTCCCTTGCGGGCATTTGGTTCATTTGTTGCTTACAGTACCGGAGTTGGTGGGGGCTTGTCTGGTAGTTGTGCCGTGGCCTGGGCGACACAGTCTGGTGTTGCTTTGGGGGTTGCGTGCTTCATGTATGACTTTGTTGGTATGTGGGAGGGCTTTGTATTGACTCCTTGCTTCAGGTGCCTGTATGTATGTTTATTTCAGGATTGGGGTGATGTGGTCTGTATATTTTGCATGCTGTGTCTACAGCATCACATATCATTGTGTGTTTGTGCATGCGTCCCTGGTCCCAACTACAGACTGTGATCTTAAATGTACACAGGAGTTCTGCAGGTGCATTTGTTCATGGTTTCCCTTGTGGGTTTGCCTGTCCTTACAACCAGCATGCATGTAGCGTGAGGGCCTGGACTATTTCTGACTGCACCCTTTGCTAAGACACACACATTGGTGCTGTTTCCTACCTTTTTTTGCTTTTACATTTCTGGGGTTGTTGGTATGTGTGATTCCTCTCTGTTCTCTTGGATGTGCATGCGTGTCCTGCAGTTGTGTTTTCCATTTGTTTGACTGTCATATGTTGTCAGGTTTGTGCTGTGGACACATTGTACACTCATCTGAGTTGTGAGCCATGCATCTGTCCATCTTCTGTCTGCCAACTCTTGTGTCATGCTACCCTGATGTGCATGCAGCTGCAACCCTTCCTGCACTCCTACACCTTCCTGCATCACAACTCTCCATGTTGGTCGCTCCTGTGTTTGCTCTGCATATCATCGCTAGTCCACTGTAATCATGATATTTCACAGATCCTGCCATTTCAGCCCCTCTGCTGGACACATCTTCCCATCCACGGTTACACACCATCATTATAACATGGTACATTATCCATCACTCTGTACATAGCTACAGCTGGCACCGGTGTCTTTATCCATTTCTGTTGCCGCCACATAGCCTTGTGGAGATTTTTGTGGTACAGCACCTGTGATGTCAGTGTTTCTTATACTTTTGGATTGCCTTTCCTTTCGGCTCTGTGCAGTATTTGGGTTACATGTGCACTCGCATTTGATGATGTGGTTGTTTATGATGTGCATTGTGTAGCAGCCTAACGGAACGATACTCTGGCTAGGCTTGTGTTTAGATGGCAGCACAGCTTACTGTACAGTTGCATTCTGAGAAAACAGATGTCACTAAGCCAACCTTGGTCACTGCTCATTTGGCACCATGACCCCTGCACCATCACGCAATGCCCTAACCATTGTGCTACACTGCTGTTCCCTCCTGCATGTCTGCTCACCTACCTGGGATTTCCCTGCGTTAGACTGCACAGTGATGCCAGCACTGACTGTGCTTGGACCATGCCCTGCCTCATACGACAAACTGTAAAGCACCCTACACACGACATTGTGATTTCCTTGGTGGACAATGCGCTTTAGGATTTGACATGTGAGGTACCTTATATTGCGTCAAATGCATCACCTGATATTACAGTGCTTTCATAGTGCATTTGCAAGGGGGAGTAACAACAATAACATGTAAAATGCCTCCTAGATCACTATTGCTCATGACAGATGATGGCTCGTCTAGCCGCTTCATTGGGCACTGCGGGGATTGAACCCCCGATCCCTGCTCCATTGGTAGGCGTCGTTCCCATCGTGCTGTGGCTCAGCTCGTGTGCTTTCCCATCCGCGCGCCGCCTTATGCCGCACAAAGTTCCTCTACCTCGTAAAGGATTAGTGCGCCGCCTTCTGCTGCCCACTATTTCGGTGCCTCCTAAAATGTTGCCTGAGCCTGCCGCTTCATTGGGCACTGTGGGGATTGAACCCCCGATCCCTGCTCCATTGGTAGGCGCCGTTCCCATCGTGCTGTGGCTCAGCTCGTGTGCTTTCCCATCCGCGCGCCGCCTTATGCCGCACAACGTTCCTCTACCTCGTAAAGGATTAGTGCGCCGCCTTCTGCTGCCCACTATTTCGGTGCCTCCTAAAATGTTGCCTGAGCCTGCCGCTTCATTGGGCACTGCGGGGCTTGAACCCCCGATCCCTGCTCCATTGGTAGGCGCCGTTCCCATCGTGCTGTGGCTCAGCTCGTGTGCTTTCCCATCCGCGCGCCGCCTTATGCCGCACAACGTTCCTCTACCTCGTAAAGGATTATTGCGCCGCCTTCTGCTGCCCACTATTTCGGTGCCTCCTAAAATGTTGCCTGAGCCTGCCGCTTCATTGGGCACTGCGGGGATTGAACCCCCGATCCCTGCTCCATTGGTAGGCGCCGTTCCCATCGTGCTGTGGCTCAGCTCGTGTGCTTTCCCATCCGCGCGCCGCCTTATGCCGCACAACGTTCCTCTACCTCGTAAAGGATTAGTGCGCCGCCTTCTGCTGCCCACTATTTCGGTGCCTCCTAAAATGTTGCCTGAGCCTGCCGCTTCATTGGGCACTGCGGGGATTGAACCCCCGATCCCTGCTCCATTGGTAGGCGTCGTTCCCATCGTGCTGTGGCTCAGCTCGTGTGCTTTCCCATCCGCGCGCCGCCTTATGCCGCACAAAGTTCCTCTACCTCGTAAAGGATTAGTGCGCCGCCTTCTGCTGCCCACTATTTCGGTGCCTCCTAAAATGTTGCCTGAGCCTGCCGCTTCATTGGGCACTGCGGGGATTGAACCCCCGATCCCTGCTCCATTGGTAGGCGTCGTTCCCATCGTGCTGTGGCTCAGCTCGTGTGCTTTCCCATCCGCGCGCCGCCTTATGCCGCACAAAGTTCCTCTACCTCGTAAAGGATTAGTGCGCCGCCTTCTGCTGCCCACTATTTCGGTGCCTCCTAAAATGTTGCCTGAGCCTGCCGCTTCATTGGGCACTGCGGGGATTGAACCACCGATCCCTGCTCCATTGGTAGGCGTCGTTCCCATCGTGCTGTGGCTCAGCTCGTGTGCTTTCCCATCCGCGCGCCGCCTTATGCCGCACAAAGTTCCTCTACCTCGTAAAGGATTAGTGCGCCGCCTTCTGCTGCCCACTATTTCGGTGCCTCCTAAAATGTTGCCTGAGCCTGCCGCTTCATTGGGCACTGCGGGGATTGAACCCCCGATCCCTGCTCCATTGGTAGGCGCCGTTCCCATCGTGCTGTGGCTCAGCTCGTGTGCTTTCCCATCCGCGCGCCGCCTTATGCCGCACAACGTTCCTCTACCTCGTAAAGGATTAGTGCGCCGCCTTCTGCTGCCCACTATTTCGGTGCCTCCTAAAATGTTGCCTGAGCCTGCCGCTTCATTGGGCACTGCGGGGATTGAACCCCCGATCCCTGCTCCATTGGTAGGCGTCGTTCCCATCGTGCTGTGGCTCAGCTCGTGTGCTTTCCCATCCGCGCGCCGCCTTATGCCGCACAAAGTTCCTCTACCTCGTAAAGGATTAGTGCGCCGCCTTCTGCTGCCCACTATTTCGGTGCCTCCTAAAATGTTGCCTGAGCCTGCCGCTTCATTGGGCACTGCGGGGATTGAACCCCCGATCCCTGCTCCATTGGTAGGCGTCGTTCCCATCGTGCTGTGGCTCAGCTCGTGTGCTTTCCCATCCGCGCGCCGCCTTATGCCGCACAAAGTTCCTCTACCTCGTAAAGGATTAGTGCGCCGCCTTCTGCTGCCCACTATTTCGGTGCCTCCTAAAATGTTGCCTGAGCCTGCCGCTTCATTGGGCACTGCGGGGATTGAACCCCCGATCCCTGCTCCATTGGTAGGCGTCGTTCCCATCGTGCTGTGGCTCAGCTCGTGTGCTTTCCCATCCGCGCGCCGCCTTATGCCGCACAAAGTTCCTCTACCTCGTAAAGGATTAGTGCGCCGCCTTCTGCTGCCCACTATTTCGGTGCCTCCTAAAATGTTGCCTGAGCCTGCCGCTTCATTGGGCACTGCGGGGATTGAACCCCCGATCCCTGCTCCATTGGTAGGCGTCGTTCCCATCGTGCTGTGGCTCAGCTTGTGTGCTTTCCCATCCGCGCGCCGCCTTATGCCGCACAAAGTTCCTCTACCTCGTAAAGGATTAGTGCGCCGCCTTCTGCTGCCCACTATTTCGGTGCCTCCTAAAATGTTGCCTGAGCCTGCCGCTTCATTGGGCACTGCGGGGATTGAACCCCCGATCCCTGCTCCATTGGTAGGCGTCGTTCCCATCGTGCTGTGGCTCAGCTCGTGTGCTTTCCCATCAGCGCGCCGCCTTCTCCCTCCCGCGCAGCTTTTCCAGGCGGTAATGTGCGGGACGCACATGTGCGGGGCGCACATTGGCGCATATGTAAACCGCGTGTTTTTCTTTTTCAGGACGCAACGCCCACTCCTTATATGGCACACGCACACTAGCGCGGCCCCGCACGTTATGAATGTTTAGTAAACATACCCCTAAGAGTGTACACTAGCATTGTCTCACCGCCACTTTGAACTTAAGATGACCAGAATGGACTTTATTCTTGATTTTGCTTTCCATTTTCCCTTTTATTCTTTGTGGAAGACATGTTAATCTTCTTTGTCCCCTCATCGGTAACCTTGGGATCATCTTTGATGTCTCTCTTTCTTTCTCTACACACATCAAAAACACTGCAAAAACAAGTTATTTCTTTAATATGGATACAATTAATGTCTTCCTTTCTGAGTATGCTACAAAAAATATTTTTCACTTTATTTATTACCTCCTGATTAGTCTACTGAAACTTGCTTCTCGTGGGTCTCACACTGAGCCATCTTTCTCCACTATAATGTATTTTTTGGATTTAGCTCAAGCCTTTTCTCGAAAGAACTGGATTTCTCAAAAGAACTGGATTTAGTTCATGCATTTTCCACACCTGTCCTCTCCCCTTTTCTCTCCCCCTATGGCCCTCTCCCGCACCCTCTCCTCCCCCTCCCCCCTCCTTTCCCCCCACCCCCCCTCTCCCACCTCTGGTCCTCTTTCCAGCCTATTTCCCTCTCAGCTCTAACCAAGGTTTTCGCCACTATCCGTAAAACCTCCTGCACCTCTGACCCCATCCCCTCCCACTGGCTTCTAGATCCCTCTTTAGCCCTCTCTCCACCGATTATTTCCATCTTTAACTCCAGCCTCTCTTCAGGCACTTTACCCTCCATCTGGAAGCACGCCACAATCCATCCTATCCTAAAGAAGGGTTCCCAGGACCCCTCTTCCCCAGCCAATTGGCGCCCCATTTCAAACCTCCCATTTCTCTCTAAACTCCTGGAAAACCTGGTCTTTGCTCAACACCCCTCCCATCTCAAAGCCTCCTTAGATCTACACCCCCGGCAATCCAGTTTTCGCCGTGGCCACAGCACAGAATCCATTTTCCTTTCCCTTCTTAATGAACTGCATGCTGCTCGTGACCGTGGTTCTTTTTCCATTGCTGTCTCCCTAGATCTATCTGCCACTTTTGACCTTGTGGATCACCACACCCTCCTTGCACACCTCCACAGCATTGATCTTTCTGGTTTGATTCTCCTCTGGTTCCGTTCCTTTCTCTCTAATAGGTCATTCTCGGTTCTCTCAGGGCATGCCTCTTCCTCCCCCACCCCCTTCACTGTGGTGTCCCCCAGGACTCCGTCCTAGCTCCTCTTCTGTTTAATGTTTTCCTGGCCCCTCTCACCCTTTTGGTTCAGCAGCATAGTATCTTTGCATATTACTATGCAGACAATATTATCCTCCTCCATCACACAGACGCCTCCACCCTTGACATCAGTCCTCTTAACGCTTGTTTATCCTCCGTGGCTTCTTGGCTATCCTCAAACTTCTTACATCCGAAACTTCAGCCATCTGGTTCACCTCTGGTAGTCCAGCTCCCCCTCTTGTCCCTCTTCTCTCCTCCTCTCCCATTCCGGTCATCTCTTCCATACGCTACCTTGGAGTCACCCTTGACTCCTCCCTGTCCTTCAAAGATCACATATATTCCGTAGTTCAGTGTTCCTTTCACACTCTGAGACAGCTCTGCGCAGTCCACCCTTTCCTCTCAGTCCCCTCCCTGACTACATTACTCCTGTCTTTGGTAATGTCCCGTCTGGATTATTGTAATATCTCCCTAGCTGGCCTTCCCCAATCCCAATTACATAGATTGCAACTCGTCCAAAACACAGCTGCCCATATCCTGACCCATGCTTCCCGCTTTGACCACATCACCCCCATCCTGATTCGCTTGCACTGGCTCCCAGTACCCTATAGGATTCAATACAAACTGCTCATTTTCATCCATAAATCTATCCACTCTGGTACCTCTCTCTATCTTTCAGAACTGATCCACCTCCACACACCTCACCGGTTTCTCAGGTCAATCCACTCTAATCGTATGTCCCTCCCCTCTCCATCCCAGGCCCATCTTGCGTCCACTCGCACCCCAGCTTTCGTTTTCCTGGGTCCCTGGCTCTGGAACTCACTCCCCACTACTCTCTGCCTGGAACCCTTCTACAACACCTTCAAGGCCAGACTAAAAACCCACCTCTTCTGCACTGCTTTTGATCTCTCCCCCCCCCCCCCCCCACTGATGCCAAGCTCTTCTTTCCTATCCCATGAGCAGCGTACTCACCCTTTGGCTCCTATCCTCTGAACTTGTCTCTCCTTTCCTGTCATTATAATTTGGCGTTCCTTTTCCTTTTCTCAGCAGTTCAATTTTTATTTTATATTATAAACCACTCTGACACTTTCTGTATGAGCGGTATATTAAGTATGCAATAAAGATAAAGAAGTTTTGAATTCTCCAAAAATTTAAATTCAGCTGCATAATATAGTCCTTCAACATCGCTAAAACACATGACACCATTTCTGCATGAACGTTAAGCTTTTCTATGCTGCGTATGTTATGGTGAATTTCAGTACTGCCCTCCTTGGTCATAGTGCAAACCAAAGCCGTTTACAGGGTATTAAGTATAATTCAGTAGCAATATATCATGCAAATAATGCAGCATAAAGTATGAACACATCAAAAATAAATGGCATATCACAGCATGTATAAAAATGTTTAAAATATAATAGTAGTTCAATAAGAGCGGGACCTAGAGGTGATTGTTTCTGATGGTCTTAAGGTAACCAAACCATAGAAAAGGTGACAGCAAAAGCCAGAAGGATGTTTGGGTGCATAGAGAGAGGAATGGCCAGCAAGAAAAAGGAGGTGATAGTGCCTCTGTATAAGTCTTTGATGAGACCTCATTTGGAGTATTGTGTGCAAATCTGGAGACCTCACCTTCAAAAGGATAGAAAGAAGTTGGAGTCGGTGCAGAGGGTAGCTACAAAAATGATCAGTCGTCTTTGTCATAAGGCCTAAGGTGACAGACTTAAAGATCTCAATATGTATACTTTAGAAGAAAAATGGGAAAGGGAAGATAAATGCACAGGAGGAAAGCCTCTTTAAATTGAAAAAATGCTCTGTGATGAAGGGGGGTATAGAATGAAGGTGAAAGGAGATAAACTCAGGAATAATTGTGGAAATATTTTTTTATGGAAAGAGTGGTATATGTGTGGAATAGTCTCCCAGAGGAGGTAGTAGAGACAAAGACTACATCCAAATTCAAGAAAACATAGGACAAAAACAGAAGATCTCTAAAGGAAAAAAAAGAGACTGTAGAGCTTAGTAGTTGGTATGAAAGGGCAGACTGGATAGGCCATTTGATATTTATCTGCCATCAGAGTGGAGGAGTAGCCTAGTACTTAGAGTCCTGGCTTAATAAGTAGAAAGTTGGGTTTGATTCCCACTAATACTCTTTGTGGCTTGGGCCAATCACTTAACCCTCCATTGCAATGGAAGAAACGTATGGTATCTACTTCTGGTCACACTGTCAAAAATCCGAGGAGCTGTTGGATGACTAGGAATCAGCAAGGACTCAAAAGGCACACGCTGCCTTAAATTAATTGAACAGCACTGTTCAATTAATTTAAGTGAGCACTGTGGTTCAACACACACAGTTGGTGTGCATTTGTCTGTAGGGTCACAGGTTCCGGTCTCTGTTGGGGTTTCTTGTATTACCAGCAGAAAGGAAGAGGTACTAAAGCCACTGGTGAGGCCTCACTTGGAATACTGTGTTCAGTTTTGGAGACCATATCTCACAAAGGATGTAAAACGACTGGAAACGGTTCAGAGGAAGACAGCCAAAATGATTTGGACCCTGCGTCAGAAGCCTTATGAGAAGAGACTTGAAGACCTAAATATGTACACTCTGGAAGAGAGGAGGGACAGGGGAGATATGATTCAGACCTTTAAACACTTAAAGAGTATTGAACAAACAAACCTCTTCCAAAGAGGGGGAAACTGTAAAACCAGAGGGCATAACATGAAGCTGCAAGGGGGTAAATTTAAAGGCAATGTCAGGAAATACTTTTTCACTGAAAGGGTGGTGAATGCTTGGAATGCCCTCCCGATGGAAGTGGTGGGAGCAAATACAGTGGCAGAATTCAAAATGGCATGGGACAGACACAGTGGATCCCTTTACAGCAACAGGATAAAATCAAAATAAACTTAACTATCTAATTTCTCAACAAACAGGGGTGTCCTACACAGAGCGGTGGGTTCACCCCTAAACAAAGACATGGGGAGGGGTGACCTACATGGAGCGGCAGGTGCACCTACCCTTGCCATCTTACTGGGCAGACTAGATGGACCACTCTGGTCTTTATCTGCCGTCATTTACTATGTTATTATCGTACTATCATGTTTTTCATGTTTCTATGTTTCTGTGATGAAAGCCTGCATTGCAGTAGTCTGTGGGCACATTCTACTCATGGGTTTTTGTACCAACTTTTTAAGCAAAAGAGCAAGTATATTTTAAACTTCTCTTGATCATCTGAATGCTGAAAGTTCCAGTCATCTCTCACCCCTCTTCAATCTGTTCAGATCTCTGCTTAGCAGCTAATCTTCCATCAGTCCCGATACACTCATATAACCCCTCTTCTCAAATCACTTCATTGCCTCCCCTTCCGTTTCCATATCCATTTTAGACTTCTCCTTCTGACCTATAAATGCATTCACTCGACTGCCCTTCACTACCTTTCCTCTCTCCTTTCTCCCTACGCCTCTTCTCATAAATTCCGGTCTTCCACTGGCTTTCTTCTCTCTGTGACCTTGTCTTTCACTGCCAGCTCTAGATTTTGATCTTTTCATCTTGTTTCTCCTTATGCCTGGAACAAACTTCTTGAATCTGTACATCAGGCCTCATCTCTCCCCCTTTTCAAATCCATAATAAAAGCTCACTTCTTTGAGGCTGCTTTTGGATCCTAATCCCTTGTTCTCTTTGTGTCTCATTTCCCTTTGTTATTTATTTTATGTACTCTCATATTCCGCTTTATCTAAAATAAAAGCAGTTTACATGGAACAAGTAACAAATTACAAGTAATGATAAACCTAGAGCATTGAACAGGTGAGGAAATTAGTGGATATACATAGTATTAGGTTTTAACTATTTACAAGTCTTAAGTAACAAGAACAGAAGCTTTTGTATATACAGGTAAAGCTTTTGTGGAGCAGAAATGTCAATATACTTAGGGATTTGTACAGTATAATTAACCAGTGGGATTATACTTATGGTTAGATAGAGGGGTACAATAGTGGGCGATGAAATGAAATAGGAAGGATTGGGTATAACATATAGGGAGGATTGGGTTAACATATGTTATGGAGTCTTCAAAGTGTTCTTTGAATAATAATGTTTTCAGGAGCTTACGGAATGATTGCAGGTCTGTCATGCTTCTTTTATATTCAGAAGGACAGTTCCAGAGACCAGGTGCATACAGTGAGAATGTTCTCTCGCATGTGGATTCCACAGGAGTTGAAAGGGTGTTTTGTGAACAGGTTCTTATTGTTTTTATGTCTGTGTTAAGTTGCAAGAATGATCTTAAGTAGCTAATGGATTGTTTCTCATGTATTACACTGTCTGTCTTGATTAGACTGTAAGCTCTAATGAGCAGAGGTCATCTTTTGCATGTATCTATACAGTGCGGCCTACGCTTTGTAGCCCTATATAAATGATTTGTACTAGTAGTAGTAGTCGTCCCTTATGTCAGGCTTGCTGGAGAATATCAGGATATTAGTGGTAGTACAAAAGGGAAATCAACCAGTTTCAGCAGAGGGTCTGTCAGCATTTGACTGCAACAATGGAGAACATGGTCTGTTCATTAGTGAAATAAAAGTCAGAATTTCTGTGGGGCCCAGTAGTAATATAGAGAAGAATATCAGAGTGGTGACAAAAAAACATTACTGTAAGAACAGCAAATGTGCATTGTATTAGGCTACAAGCAAGAAGTTGTAGCATGATGGTTAGAGCAGGTGATTAATAACCATGGATGCTAGGTTTCAAATCTCCCTGATTCGCCTTGTGATCCTAGGAAAGTTACTTAACCCTCCATTGCCTCAATTACACAATTTCGAAAGTCTCTCTAGGAAGAAGAAAAAGCTTGTATAACTTACTTTGCGCTGCTCCTGAGAAAGATATGAGCTAGATCAAAGGATATTAATTTTTTCAGAAGTCCCTCCCAACACGGGGCATGTTTCAGCTAGTAGGAGCCTTCATCAGGGGAAGTGGGACTTAGAAGGATACAGCACTTCTCAGGACAAATCAGGCACTTTGTTTTGCTACTTTTTGAACATAGAGTCTGCTGTTCACTGCCACGGTTAATGACCTATCCTGTGCCTGATTTGTCCTGAGAAGTACTGTATCCTTCTATGTCCCACTTCCTCTGATGAAGGCTCCTACCAGCCGAAACAAGACCCGTATAGGGAGGGATTTCTGGACAACTTAAAATAAATCCTTTGATCCATTCCACGGTTCATTGCCCTTTATGCTTTGTTTCCTTGACCGTGTCATCTTTTGTTGCTCTTCTCCTTCATTAAAATTCATGACTCTGTGCTTTTCATTTGTTGTGCCATAGGCTTGCAAAAGACTTCCAGAGTCAGTGCCTCATGTTGATTCTGCCATACTGAAATCCGGTCAACAACGATACTCTTTTGAGGCTGCTCTTCTCTATTATGAATACATTTCCAATAGACTCTTCTCTCCCATAGACGTTTGTCTCAACTAAATTATAAGCTCCATGCTGTAGAGTCCCCAGATCTGGCTTCTAAAATAGCACTGGAGATATCGCTGTGCTTTGCATGTCTCCATGTCTGTTTACAGACATCCCAAGCACAAATGGAGCTTCCAAAATGACCCCCATAGTAAACAAACATGAAAAATGGTTGAAAATCAGGGACACCCCATTATAAATGAACATGAACTGATTTTGTTTTGTTTGACCACTTTCCTTGAAGTCTAGTAACCAGAATCGGGATGAAAATTCCTCTATCTAAACGGGTCACACTTTGTATGCCTTATTGGGGTCATAGTCCCCAAAAATGATAGCTATACCTCAATGAAAGACATGTTTTCTTTGCCAAAGATGGCCTACAAGGATGCTTTTGCGCTCTGGTTTTCATGAAATTAATAACAAATAAGCTGCTTTGCATAATTCTGCATCACTGTACTTCATTATTATGAATTTATATAGAACTTTGCACATAAAGGTTTACATACAAAATGTCTGCATGCTTTTGAAGGGTAATATTATAAAGCTTTCTTGTTTATAAAGCTATTTTTACATACAGGAAAGGCCAAGTAATAGAGCTATGTGATCATTTACATGCTTACTGTATATGTATGGGCACTTACATCTTTGTGTATATTAATACACGTGCCATGGAAGGGATTAGGCAAGAAAGGTGAAATTCTATGTGGCTCTTTTACTAAAGTGTGCTAATCAGTTAACAAATGTTTTAACGTGTGATGATGACTGTTAGTACGGGCTCACGGTAACAACCAGTGCAGTAAAAAGTTATGTTAATAGTATAATGCATGATGGGGCGGGGGCTGTTCTGGGCAGATAGTGGGCATGGAATACCATTGCAGTTAGCAGTTAGCAAGTAGTAATTATTGCGTGCTGTCAATTTTGCAATTAACACAGTTCACTTAGGTAAACTCAAGAGGTGTTAAGTGCACCCACATTAACTGCAAATGAACTTAATGGTCAGTAAAGCACTATTCAGTGTTGTAACTGAAGGGACATATTGGCCACACTCCTGATAGTACACAGCTTTTGCACTTACGGCACGCTGATTTTTGTTCCTAATGCCAGTAAATGTTAAAATGCCCTGCACTTTAGTAAAAGGTTCTGCTAATAGGATTACATGAATTGTTCTTGTGAACGTTCAAGATCATCCCATCGGTGTCTTCCTAAGATGTGCACATCTATAGATTCATTCACCTATTATCCTCTGCATGTTGAATATGTAAATAATTTTAATGTTAATTTTCTGTATTTTTTGATTTATACGGTGGCTTATGAAAGGCATAATTTTCCAGTCTTGATTTTAGTTTATTAATCAATGAATCAAAATAGACTGGAATAGCAATCTATCTTTCTAAAAAGCCTGATAGAGCACAGTTAATAAAATAGGATTCTTCATTTCATTTTAATATGCATATTGTAGGAGGATTTTTTTTATTTGCTGTATTAGCAAATATCATTTTTTATGCTAACAAGATGTGGAAATCAGTGGTGTGATAGAAAGTTTGTAATATATGAAATACATTTTATGATTAATGTAATCTCCTTTCCCTCTCCAGTCAACAGCTTCAATATTTATTTAACAATGTGTTGACCAGGAATGATACATCATTAGCAAGCCTGTGAGTGCTGTGCTTTAATTTTGATGCAACTGAAAGGCATTGTTGCATGAAGAATATAAACCTGAGTTTTGATCTACCCAGATTTGGGACATGTGCAAGTTTCTGGCAGAAAAAAAAGATTTGCTGTAAAATGTGAATTTAAAAAAAGAGATACTTCAAAAGGGTTGCTGGCTTAGGGGACAAACTATGTTTACATTTTCATGAAACATTGAGGGGTCAGGGAGAGGGAGTAGTTATGGCAGCTGTACAATATCCTTCTGGATTCTCCATCTTATTGTTTATTGTTTATAATCACTTGATGTACATTACATCGAGGTGGTTTACAATAAAATTATAAAATATATAAAATGATTAAAAAGAAAAGGAAAATGACAATACTTTAAAACATACTTAAAAAAAAGAATAGGAGAAAAAGAAGGTCAGGATAGAGAAGATAGATTGCAAATAGGAGCAAATCATAGGAGAAGCAAAAGTCACTGGAAAAGATTAAAAGCAGTGGAGAAAAAATGTGTTTTGAGACGGGAGCGGAAATTAGGAATGGACTGTTCTAGACGGAGGTCAGGGGGGAGGGAGTTCCAGAGAGCAGGACCAATGTAAAAAAAGGCTGATTGCCGGGTAGAGTGAAGCGAAATCCACACTGATTGGCAGAAAGGTAGATGTCTGCATTTACAGATAGTTCAAGGCATGCATAAGTGCTTGCATGAAGGGGCGGCTTTAAAGGTAAGGGTCTAAATCACCCCCACAACATCGATTTCCCCCATCCCCAGCCCAGCCTTAATGGAGCCCCTGGTATCAAGTAGGAGCAGGGGAAATCCCCAGTTGCTCCTGCTTTTATCGGTTTGGGTTCCAAAATGGCTACCAGGACCCCTAGCGGTAATCTTGTGATATTACTGCTAGGGGTCAGACTGTGAAATAAGGATCCTGGTCCAACTAGAGACGAGGACTAAGGATGGGGTTCAAGAGCGGGCCATGAGGGGGTCTGGCAGAGCGATCTATGGGAGTTTGTTAGCAGGGGTCAGGTGGGAGGAATCTTCATGTCATGGATTTGTTGGTGGGGTTTGGGAGTGGAAGGATCAGATATTTTGTGGAGGGGTGGGGGATTAGATCTCATGGTGGGATGAGTTGTTGGGAAGTTTTGGATGGTGATCTGATGTCTCGTATGTTTATCAGTGGGACTGAGGTAAGGAGAGGTCATTGGAGAGGGATCACAATCATGGATCGGCAAGTACTATTATCCATAGAGTACTCCAGGAAAGCAGCCAGGTTATGGGTAACAGACAGAGATAGAACATCAAAGCTGCCCTCGGAGGGATTAACTACCCTACTATTCTTTGTTTTAGTGGTATTTCCAATAATTTACTCACTACAGAGGTTAGACTAACTGGCCTGTAGTTTTCAACCTCATCCTTACTTTTGCTTTTGTGTAATGGGGCCACATGTGCCTTTCTCAAGTCCTCTGGGATCACTCCCGACTCTAAAGAAGCATTTAAAAAGTTCATTCAGTGGGGCCATTAGATATTCCCAAGTTCCTTCAATATTCTCAGATGTATCCCATCTAGTCCCATTGCTTTTAATTTAGCTAGTTTCTCATGCAGAGTCTTTTGCAAATTGTTCAAGATTCCTGTCACTTCTCTTCCAATTTATGGGTGTTTTCTGAGGTCCTGCTCCTGCCCTTCATCTGTGAACACAGAACAGAAATATTTGTTGAGCAATTCCACTTCATCCTCATAAGCTTCTACATATTAATGATGCACATTTCCCAGAGCTGACATATTCCAGTTAATAAATTCAAAATAAAGAGATATTTTTCTACCTTTTGTGCATTTTTTTTTCAGTTACAATTGTTCCAGCCACTTTCTTCTAGTTTTTTTTGTGTCTTCTGCTAACTCTCCATCTGCTGTCCATTTGTCCTTTCTTCTCTCTTCTAGTTCTTTTTTCCATTCTCTCTCTACATCTGCTTTAACATACTAAAATTTCTCATTTTGCTCTTTCCTCATTCCTATTTCATCCACTCAAATTTTACCCCTCCATCCTCAATCCCCACTTACTCTCCCAATATCTGGCCAATTGTAGATTTGTCTTCCCTCCCACACAAAATATTTTTCCCTCTCCATTACACTCTCCCAGCTCCATCCCATTCTAATCCTCCCCCAACATCAGCTCCCTTCTAGTTCCAGCCCCACCCAGCATCTGCTCCCTTCTAGTCCCTGCATCAGCCCATTTCCAATCCTATCCTAGCCCCACCATCAGCCCATTTCCAGTCCTAGCTCCCCCATCCATTTCCAATCTGAGTCCCTCCATCAGCTCATTTCCAATCCCAGCTCCCCATTAGCTCATTTCTAGTCCTTTCCTAGCCCCACCATCAGCCCATGTCAAATCCTAGCTCCCCTCCACTCAGCCCATTTCCAATCCAAACCCCCCATCTCTAAGACAGGTATTTTCCTGTGCTTATGGAGTTTGCTTGTACTAATAAAGAGGGTTTTTTTGCTGACAAGAAACTGTGATCTGAGTTCTTTTTTTTGTTTTTTCCCCTGGTGCACGGGTCCCATGTGCCTAGGCAATCTTGGTAAATGATAAGGATGCTTTTGTAGGTATGAACCCGCCTACAATTGGCGCCCAAAAAGGCCTCCCGAGTTTTTTTGTTTTTTTTTAAACCTCTTTATTAGTACAAGCAAACTCCATAAGCACAGGAAAATACCTGTCTTAGAGATCTGAGGGCGAGCAACATTCTCCCTCCCATGGGGGAAAGAGAAGGCTGCTGCAGCCTCGAGCTCTGTGGCTTGCCTTCTTATATATCCCTCTCTGTAGCAACTCCTGCACTGAGTCTTGTTCCGTGTGCACAAATCTGTTATACTTCCTACAAAAAGTTGTAAAGCCGTCTGCACAATTTTTGAACCTTCTGCAAAAAGTCAGAGTGCTGCTTGCAGAAGTTTGCTAAAGCTCTCCAGATGGGACCCACTCCCTCATGATTATGTCTTAGTGTCTGCAGCTGTATTCCAAGGTCTTCCTTATCTGTGCTGTGGAGCGCATTTCTCCTGCATTCCTTGGGGCCCACTTATGGCCTTCTATTTTCCGGCACTGATTGCATTCGTTCTTCAGGGCTAGAGAATTTTCTTTTAATTATTTTTCTGTTAATTATTTTCTGGCCTGGCCTGTATTTGCTTTCTGGGCCTAACACCGCATATTCCTATGCAGAGTGAGGTTTCTTCCAGACTGTACTAGGCCACAGACACATTCTTGTTCCTGGATAGCCCACTTGCTCTGTCTTCTTGTGCCATTCATGCAGGGTGCTCATGCAAGCCGCAGACAGGCAGGATTATAGTCACAAACAGCACATAAGGCAAAACCTAAGCAGACCTATTCCTAAGCCAGAATATTCCAACATTGTTCTTTTTTTTGGTTTTTCATGTGGCCTCAGCGTGGGTTTTTCAGAGCTGCGCAAAGGGAGAGTTTCCCTTTCTCGCGACTCTGTTAATCCCGCCACTCTCTCTCTTCGTGCGGCTCTGACAGCCGACGCTGAGGCCGCATGGAGGACTCTGCAGGGCAGGGGGGGGCCCCGCGGGATGCTCGATTCTGCCGCTGCCACGGCGGCAGCGGCAGCAGCAGCCAGTTTGTGTTTTTTTAACCTAGTTGGGCTGATGCAAGATGTTTTTTGCGTGGGGCCCCCTGAAACACGGTCCCTGTGCAAAAAACATTCTTGCTCAATGGACGGGCCGGCCCTGTATTGAAATCACCTGTCAGTAGCACTTCTTCTTTCATTGCAATACTGTGTATATCTTCTATTAAATCCCTGTCCACTTCTTCTCCCTGTGAGAAAAATCTGTATAATACACCAATGCAAATGGATTTTCCTTTCCCTTTTTCTAGTTTAACTCACAGTGCCTCCTCTCTCCCTTTTAAGCCCTGTAATTCTATAGCTTTAATATTACTCGTACAGTGCCACTCCTCTTCTACTTATTCCTACCCTGTCCTTCCTGAATAAAGTATAGCCCGGTATAATTACATCCCAGTCATGGTTGTCCTTGAATCATGTCTCCATAACCACCACTAAATCCAAATCAGCCTCTTCCATTAAAGTCTCAACATCTAGAATTGTATTTCCCATACTACGGGCATTTATACACACTGTTTTCCAGATACTGTGGTTTTACCAATTTCTACAGAAGTACTTAATGTATAGAAATGCCCATTGCACTGGAAATAAAATCCTAGATATTGAGGCTTTCATGGAAGAGGCTGATACAAGAACATAAGAACATAAGATATGCCATACTGGGTCAGACCTGGAAATGGGAATAACGAGTGAGGTTATCAAATTTGCAGATGACACAAAACTATTCAAAGTTGTTAAAACCCATGAGAATTGTGGAAAAATTGCAAGAGGATCTTGATAAATTGGAAGACTTGGCATCCAAATGGCAGATAAAATTTTATGTGGATAAGTGCAAAGCTATGCACCTAGGAAAGAAAAACCCAAACTATGGTTACACGATGCAAGGTTCCACATTAGGAACCACCACCCAGGAAAAAGATTTAGGCGCCATTGTGGATACCACTTTGAAACCCTCCGCCCAGTGTGTAGCGGTGGCCAAGAGAGCAAATAGAATGCTAGGCATCATAAGGAAAGGAATGGAAAATAAAACAAAGGATATTATAAAGCCTCTGTATCGTTCCATGGTGCGACCGCACCTTGAATATTGTGAGCAATTCTGGTTGCAGTATCTTAAAAAGGATATAGCATTATTAGAAAAGGTACAGAGTAGAGCCACCAAAATGTTAAAGGGGATGGAAGAATACCCCTATGAAGAGAGGCTAAAAAGGTTAGGACTCTTTGACCTGGAAAAGAGACGACTAAGGAGAGATATGATAGAAGTCTATAAATTAATGAATGGAGTGGAACGGGTAAGCATAGATTGTTTACATCATCAGAATATAGAAAGACTAGGGGACATGCAATGAAGCTACAGGGTAACCTATTTAAGACTAAGAAGAAAAACAAAATTCACTCAACATGTAATCAAACTCTAGAATTCGTTACTGGAGAATGTATAAAAACAGTTTGTGTAGCTGGGTTTAAAAAAGGTTTGGACAAGTTCCTGGAGGAAAGGTCCATAAATCCCTATTAAATGGGACCCAGAAAATCCACTGCTTGCCCCAATATAAGCATTGTGGAGCCTGTGTCTTTTGGGGAAACTGCTAGGTACTTGTTACCTAGATTGGCCACTGTTGGAAACAGGAAACTGTGCTTGATGGACCTTAGTCTGACCCAATATGGCATATCATATGTTCTTTGCTCTTATTGCTATGTGGCTTTCTGCGCTTTACTTTGCCTTGCATTGCCTAAGCTGTTTCCAGCATTAGTGTGCAAATGTGCATGATGAGGAGCAGAGGATTGCGGGTATGGCTTAGAACAGAGCAGATTGGCCTGGATGTATCTGCCTCGACAGTAGGGTCAATGACTGAGACTTTGTTTTGTCCATCTGCCACATGCATGGCTTGGGTGGCCACAGCATGCCATGCTGAAAGGGCACTCTCACTCTGACTGGGCAGTGACCATGGCACAGCTACATATCCACATAGTGCTTATATACTATTTGGCTCCAGTGATGTGGGTGCAATCTCTGACTGGGAGCCCAATCCCTGAGCCACATTCTGGGTGTCCATGCCATTTATCCCAAGCCAGGGTGCATTTGGTCACTCTGCGTACATGCACTGTGTGCTGACCAGTGCAGTTGGTATGTGCATGGCTGAAACAGCCCAGTGATAGGCAGCAGGTGCAGTCTGACTGAGCTTTCTGTGGTGGATTATTAGTTCTCAGTGGTTGGAACAGCAGTTGTTCTTGGCCTATTCACTGTGGTCATGGCAGGACAGTAACAGCAACCTCACATCAGCCTAGACACCCCCCACTGCATTCAGCATCCATGGCATCAGCTTTTTTACACTGGGGACTGACATGCATTGTTCTGGGAGCGTCTCTGTCCAAAAGAGCCTGGACACAGGGCCAAGCTGTGACTGGCACCTACAGAATTCTGCCATTGTGCAGGAAACAAGGTAACTAGCATAACACACTAGCAGTGCACGTTCTGGGGACCAGGTGTTGGGTGTCCATCCTTACCCTCAGGGTGACTGCTAAAACTGCTCAGTAGCATGGTTTGTAGCTGTTATGTGCATATCACACCCACTGCCAGTGCATCTTACTGAGCAGTTGTGATGGATCAGTGCATTTTCCATTTCGTGATCAGCTGCAGACTGCTGTTCTGCCTGTGCAGTGCCTCATGGGTATTGAAGGGGCTAACCTATACCAGCACACGTAGCAGGCGGTCTAGCCAGTGACCTGCAGGTTCTTTGAATCCCAACATTTCTATGTAGGGCTGTATGGAGGTGTAGCCTACTGAGTACAATATCTTCATGTGTAGTGGACAGGGGATCTATTCCTACTTGGTCATTTTGGGCCTGTGTGCTACTCAGGCCATTTACCTGCCTTTAACTGTCCTGGCTCTACTGTGGCTTGCAGACACTCATCCTTCTACTTTATTATGCATTCTGGCCACACTTTGGGTCAGCGAAATGCTATTCCACATCATGGCCTTCTGCGAGCATGGTTTCATTGCCTCTGATACAGCCCTTTGCAGAGGGTCTGACATGTTCACCCTGCATATGTCAGGACCCTGCTTGGAAGCATGGCATGATGATAATAGCAATGGCTTGGGGACCAAGATACTCATGGTTTTAAGCCCACTAACACTTCTTATGTGACATTTCGGAATGAGTTACTGTCGCATTTTATATCAGCCAAAACCTTCATGGACTGACTACACCTTCTAGTGACCTTGTGAAGGTCACTTAATCCACCAATACCTCAGCTGAATGCAGGTCCATACAGTCCATGATTTAAATCAGACATTAGTAATTGACGGAAAGATGTACCCCGACGTGATTGCACTGCTTCAGCAGTATACTAACAGTATACTAACATTGTAAACCGCCACTGATTTCTGGAAGTGGCGGTATATCAAAACTAATAAATAAATAAACAAACAGGCAGTTACATACATACATCTGTAACCTATTTGGGAAACCTGAGTTATATGTGACATCATGTCTGTTATTGTACAGCTTTGGCTCCCTTCCATCTCTGCAGTACATGTGGACACATCCTATCCCTCAGATATCCACCTGCAGGTCTCAGCTCATGTCCACACATACCCCATTTGCCCGGTTGTTATCAGCACATTTGTCTGAGGTGTTGTACGGTGGCTGTGTGGCTAGGACAGGTATGAGTCCAACATGTCTGGTATCCGGCCTTCCAAGTGGCAATGCCACACATTTTCATGCACAGTACAAATACATTGGGGATCGCACCTATAGCACATTGGTGCTACCAGCCCATACCACCCCTCTCCTCCACTGCCATCCGTCCTTCAGTCCATCCATTCACCTCTGTCGGCCGGGTGCAGTCATGTCTTCTCGTGCAGGCTGCTACACCATGGCCTCCACTGGTACTCTTTCCCATAATTTGGTTTCACACACACACTTCTCCTGTGCCTGATCTGCATGTTGTCATTCCTACTCTGTCCTCCAGTCGCTGCACACATCCTGCCACTTCTGACTCCACTGGGGTGCACGTGTTCCACATCCTATGCCGCACATTATCATTGTGCCATATTACATCCCCTGTGCATCCGTACACCAGCCTCGCACATGCTCATCCACTTTACTGGCTGCCACATAGGGTGCCCATTGGTCTGGCAGATCCATGATCTCCCACCTGTCCATCCATCACCTTCAGATTGTCTTCCCTTGCTGCTCCTTTTTCCAGAGTTAGGGTTACAGCCATTTTCAGACATTAATGAAACCACAAGATGCACCAGATCAACAGCCAACAGAGCCTTCCAACTCTGCGCCCCAACTCTATGGAACGCTTTACCAGCACAGATCAGAGCAATCCCCAACTTGAGCCAGTTCAGAAAAGCGTTAAAACATTTCCTCTTCCTTAAATATCTCAATGACAGCTCCGAACATAACTCCCAAGCGAGTAGCAGAAGTAGTCAAACAGGCAGACCCACGCAACAGGCTTACCCCACAATGTAAATAACAAGCAGTTTCCTGTATTGTTGTACCACCTATGTATATAGTTGACCGTGTCCATTATCAGGTGAACCACCAATGTATATAGTTAACCCGTTTATCCAAGTTCTACTTCCTGTTAAATGTAATGACCAGACATATGTAAATTGTCGGAGGTTTCTGTTCAATGTAAACCGCGCTGATGGCTAATAGTGCGGTATATAAGAATTGTTAATAAAATAAATAAATAAAATAAAATTAAGGTGCCTGCTTGACACCTCAACGCCTGATGTCCTGTTACTGCTTGTTAAATAGACCATAGATCCCTTAACGGCGGAACACGTCCTATACACCCAGAGCCTTTTTCACTGCTGTTAACGCTGGGTAACGCATGCTTCCTTACCGCCATTTAGTAAACATACCCCTAAGTCAGAAATTGCTCCCCTCTCTTGTTAGTTCATGAACCAGCTGTTCCATGAAGCAGTTATTTATTTCATCTAGGAACGTTACCTCTCTAGCATATCCTGATGCATATAGATGCTCAGTTTACTGGATAATATTCATTTTTTAGCATTTAGTTAATGTGCACTCGGAATAGGGGTAGAATGCTAAGAGGTATGTTTAATAAACTGCGGTAAGGGAGCCATACCCTAATGCACCAGTATGCTAGCTACTGAATGCTAAAAAGCACATTAACTGTTACTTGCATGTGAGTGTGGACAGTGGATGGGTTAGAGATGGAGTGTGGGTATGGAGAACATATTATGATGTGAGTGAAGGAAACATGGCTCATAGCACAGGCTAGGTGCACCTACATCACTTTGCTGCTTGTTACGATACCCAGTCACGTGTTAGCTGCTGGAAACATACTGGTCACGCCAGGATCGTACCTAGCCCTGTGTGAGCGGTGTGGCCGCAAAGGGCACAAAGGCTTAAGGGCCACATTTTGGCTGTCTGCCGTAGCCTACCACCACCACTTTTTCTTCTCTCAGTGGCGGCAAGCAATGGCAGACATCTGAAATGCACCCCTTAAGCCTTCTCACGGCATGCTAAGCACATTTTTCCCTCTCTGCTCTGACACAACATCAGAGAAGGGAGGGATAGATCTGCTTAGCGCGCCAGCAACGTACACAGCGGGTGCGCCTCTTCTCTCCCGCCGTGGAGGAGGCGGCGCATGCCCTTTGTGCAAGTTGCACAGGGCGCGATTCCACCTCGGTACGGCCCTGGGTCACGCCCCTCACTGGTTACAGTCGTTAAGTGTGAAGCCTTAACAGCATTTACTAAAAGACCACCTTTGACATGTTATAGTGTACGCTACC
Organism: Ichthyophis bannanicus; assembly: GCA_033557465.1. Classification (NCBI taxonomy): domain Eukaryota; kingdom Metazoa; phylum Chordata; class Amphibia; order Gymnophiona; family Ichthyophiidae; genus Ichthyophis; species Ichthyophis bannanicus. Next base: position 1,634,405,161 of record CM066031.1, on the reverse strand, counting down.
GAGAATTGTATAGAATAGGTGGCTAATCAAAGTTTTTTCAATAAATAAACAAGGGAATATCTCCATCCATGTGATGGGACAAAACCAGAACTGGCTCTGCTTCAATCTGTTGACATGGAGTCATCAGATCACCCTATAACCAGTACATGGATCAGAGAGCTCCAGACAGCTAAAAACAGTCAAGCATAACTATCACAAATGTCTAATGTTTTCAAAGGTGACTTTAATAGAAAGAGTCCATTAGTGTTTCCTAACTTCTTGATCTCCTGTTACTCTAGATATATTACATACTTCCTTATAGTAATTGTGTCTTCTGTTTGGACATTTTACAAGATCAGCACACAATTTCTTCAAGGTTTCCTGTAAAATCTTTATTTTCACACAGCAGCCTGATCCTATCCCTTGCTAGTCCTGCTTTATGTTTCTGAGGCCAATGACAATAATTTACATTTGGGGTTTTATGTGCACTCTATATATCAGCCCAGTTATTCAACACGTCTTATTGAATTTTCTTGGCTCTACTGCTTCTATTTTGACCTTTGAAGGTACTCAAGATAATGGAGAATCAGCCAACATGAGATGGCCTAACCCTGTAGCTATCATAGGTCATCATTCAGATAGCAAATTTTATTTTACAGGGGTGTAAATAATTTGTTGGAATATTTTGATATGAACATTGACCTAGAAGGCAGTGAAAAGCCAGATTCCCACCTGCTACTAACTCTCTCTGTGACCTTAGGAAGGTTGTTTTAATTATAAGTGGATGGCTATAATAATATTATCACAAATGGATATTCCCCAAAGCAATATTTGTTTTTCATAAAACTCTGAAACTGTACTTTCTTCAGTACAATTAAACTGATGCTCCTTTAGGCTTGTGTTAAGCCTCTATTGGGGAACAGATATGATTTAAAAAAACTCTCTTTATCAGTTGCTTCTCTATTTCCCTTCCAGGATGACTTTTCCAGACAACACAGATACTGGAAAAGAGTTCACCCCAGAGGTGTCTACAAGCTTGCTTATGGAGTACTGTTTGAAAAATATCTTGTTGAAATGTTGTGTTGTATTAATTCACTGTTACCATTATTATTTATCACTATCAATATTTTTCTTGTGCTGTGCACATGTTCAGGGGTGGGGGGTGGAAGTTTGGTGTAATTTTATAGCAGAGCACAAAGATTCATATGTTATGTCTATTTTATAAAGGCATTATATGTGCTTGTATGTCTATAAAATAACCCCAGAGAAACTAAACAGGTCGAATTGAGTAGCTGTATGTGCCTGAAAGAAAAAGGTACATACATGTATATTTGGTAAAGTATGCACAAAAGCACCATCCCAATCCCATGACACCAATTCTCACTGGCTACAGTGTGATATTTGGCCATCAGGTTATAGAACTGCTGTGATTTTGGAGATAACTCCTTTTGTGCCTAAATGTCACTCAAATCCCTGGAGCTAATAGCTGTAAAAATTCATAGGGTTGCAAGGCATAGGAGGAAAGGATGTCTAGCGGCTGTAATCTGTACTCTAAAATGTATGATGTAAAGGTCACCCGTTTGAGAGATTTCCCTCCAGATTGGACAAGCTGAGCAGGACGCACGCTGCTGCAGATAAATAGCATATTCCTCTTGATTCCTGCACTGTTGTTTGTTTACATCTTAATTGTGACTTCATAGAAGCAATAAAGGAAAACTGCTGGTGACATTTTACTGAAGGTCCCTCCTAGCCTGCTTCTTCTCCTACCCATTCCATTACTCACCTTTCTTATAGAGATTGCTCATAAAGTAAACTAGTTTCCTACTGATTAACCCTACTGGATAGATCAGGCCTCTTCTCTACAGTCACTATCCTGGCCCTGCAACCAACCTCATTTCTCTGTTCACCAGCTGCTTGTCCAGAGGGACTCTACTTAATCCTTTCTCTATCTAATTGACTTTACAGTTTTAACTCAAAAGCTATATGCCTGGTCTGTATTTCTCACCTGTCTATCTCTCATTCGACTGTAATCTTCCAAAAGGAACTTATTGTATATGTTGTTAAGTGCTGTGTATCCCTTGTGAGCACTATACAAATGCTAATAGTTATATCTCAAGCATCCTATATATTATTACTAACCTGTCTATGGAGAATTGAGGATTTTCTTCATGGTTTGTGCCCGAAATGTAGTTGCAAGTCATTGGTCAGCGCTTGCCAGGCTTTGTACTTCTATGTTATCTCTGTCCTCTTCTCTTTCTCTTTCTCTTTCCTGATCTATACTCATATGTTTCTTCGTTGTCTGCCTGCCTGTTTGATCTTCCTTTTTGATTCTCCGTGTCTATCTTTTTGTCTGCTGCATCCATGCTCTTCCTGTGTGTGTATCTGTGGCTATGAAAGGGCTATTTTTGTCTTTGTGGCTGTGGGTATAGGTGTCTGTTCCTGGGTCTCTGTATATTTGTTATTTAGTATGATTGTGCCTTTGTGTGTGTAAGGGCAGCAGTGATGCTCATCATGGGGTTGGATAAACTGGTGATGAATTTGGGTGTATTAGTGGTGAGACTGTATTGGTGGTAGGTGGTCTTTCTTGGGTGAGTGCAGTGAATGAAAGCAATAAACCTTTTCATGCATAAAACCATTTTTTACATAAAAGGCTTCATAAAATTAGACTATTCCTAAAAGTACATGCAGTTCAAATCTGCACGTAAAATGGGTATGTTCAGTGGAGGAGTTTGGGTACATTATGGATAGAGCCACAATTTATATACATTTTATAAAGTACTATATATGTATATACCATATGCTAGCATTTACAACTAGTCTTGAACAGAGGTAATGTTCATGCCTTCAATCTAGGCACAATTTCTGTAGGATCAGTGCTAGCATTTTATAAAGACACACTGGAGTTTATGTGCAGGTCAGTGCAAGGATATGAGACATCCGGATTCCTCAATCCTGCCATCCCCATGTTTTCACCCCGCCCCCACTGCTGCCCTACTCCAAGTTCTGAAGTAGTGGCAATACCATTTAAATGGCAAAAGGAACAACTGCAAAGGTTAAAAGTTTATATCAGGCCTGGACATTATTTTAAAATACTACATTGGAAGCCCAGACTAGAACAATTTCATGCATTAAGAAAGGTGGAATGAAGACCAAACAGCCCGCATGGTTTAAAGGTGAGGTCAAGAAAACTTTTTTCAGAAAATGGAAAAAGGAGCCAAATGACGAAAACAGGAAACAAGATAAGCACTGGCAAGTTAGATGCAAGGCAGGAAAAGATAGAATATGAAAAGAAGCTTGCCATGGGAGCAAAAATACATAATAAAACCTTTTCAAGTACATTCAAGATTATAGAGAGGTAAAAGGCAGCTTGTCGTAATGTGAGGGCTTGTGTACATCAGTGATGCTGAGAGCTAAACTATCGGTAGTTTAACTACTGGCAGGGTCTCCCAAGATGGACAGGTCTCAGCTGAGGTGCCAGACGAAGACAAACCACCCATCTGGGCAGCAGCAGAATGGGATAGTGTTGACGGCGGAGGATCACATTTCTGTGACAACGGCAACAACACCAAACTTAAACTGCGCGGAAGGAAGGCCCGGCAATCTACTTCTGTATCTTGCCATGAAAACCCAATGGATAGTTACAACAAAACAAATTGTGCTATGGTGCTGGAAGATGAGACTCCCAGGTCGGAAGGCACTCAACTAGCTACTGGGGAAGAGCTGAAGACTTTTCAGAGTAAAGCCAGCATTTATGATGTGGTTGGATCAAAGCCTTCGGGAAGTCTGACTGCTGATGTAGCTGCGCATGAAATGAGAGTCAGAAGCTGTAAAGATGTCTTACACATTGGAACATGGAACGTACGAAGCATGAACCAAGGGAAGTTGGAAGTGGTCAAGAATGAAATGGAACGTGTACAACTTGATCTGTTGGGTGTCAGCGAACTGAAATGGACTGGCATCGGGCACTTTGCATCAGATGATCACATGGTCTACTATGCTGGAAATGAAAGACAAAGAAGAAATGGTGTTGCATTTATAATAAAGAAGAAACTTGCAAGAACTGTAATGAAATACAATGCAGTCAGCGAACGCTTAATCTCTATTCGTCTACGAGGATTGCCTATCAACACAACTATAATTCAAGTATATGCCCCAACAACAGCTGCAGAAGAGAATGGAATTGAAGAGTTCTATGAACAAGTACAAGCTGAAATTGACAGAACATGCAAACAGGATATCCTGATAGTCATGGGTGACTGGAACGCAAAAGTTGGCAACAAAGAAGAAGGCAAAGTAGTTGGAAAATATGGACTTGGCAACAGAAATGAAGCTGGAGAAAGATTGATAGAATTCTGCAAGACCAATGATCTATTCATCTCAAACACCTTCTTTCAGCAACACAAGCGACGACTGTACACATGGACTTCACCAAATGGATTGTATAAAAATCAAATTGACTACATCTGTGGAAGTCAACGATGGAAAAGCTCTGTAACATCAACAAAGACAAAACCTGGAGCTGACTGTGGTACAGATCATCAACTACTAGTATGCAAACTCAAGCTAAAGTTGAAAAAGAGCAAACCACTCATGAATGCACCAAAATATGACCTTGAGAATATACCACTGGAATTTAAAGACTGCCTGCAAAATCGATTTGCTGCCTTAGATACAAATGACAGAGCTCCGGAAGAGTTATGGAATGACATCAAGAAGGTTGTGCTGGAAGAAAGCGAGAAGTCTCTACAAAAGGTGAAAAAGCAAAAACGGCCAAAATGGATGACGGAAAAAACTCTGAAAATTGCCCAGAAACGCAGAGAAGCTAAAGCCAAAGGAGAAAGAAAGACAATCGCAGAACTCAACAGAGATTTCCAACGTGCAGCAAGACAGGACAAGGAAAAGTACTACAATGACACTTGCAAGGAAATAGAAGCAGAAACTATTAGAGGAAGAACAAGATCGGCTTTCCTAAAGCTGCGAGAGTTAAAGAAAAAGTTCCAGCCTCGAATTGGAATGTTACAAGATGCTCAAGGTTCTATGTTGAATGATGCTGAGAAGATCAAGAAAAGGTGGAAGGAATATACAGAGTTTTTATATGATAAAGATCAAGTGGACCAACAGCCGTTTCAACCTATACCTTATGATCAGGAACCATTGGTGATGAAAGAAGAAGTTGAAGCAGCATTGAAAGCCTTATCAAAGAACAAAGCACCAGGCATTGATAGCATTCCCATAGAAGTATTGCAGCAATCTGATGCAGCTGTTACCGTACTTACAAGGCTCTGCCAAGAAATATGGAAGACAACATCATGGCCAACTGACTGGAAAAGATCTGTGTTTATACCAATACTAAAGAAAGGTGATCCAACTGACTGTGGAAATTATCGCACAATCGCTCTGATCCCACATGCCAGCAAGATTCTACTGAAGATTATTCAAAAGAGACTACAGCCATACCTAGAATAAGAACTACCTGAAGTGCAAGCAGGGTTCAGGAAAGGGCGAGGAACGAGAGACATCATTGCGGATGTGAGATGGATCCTTGAAAAGACTAAAGAATACCAAAAGGATATCTATTTGTGCTTTATCGACTATAGCAAGGCTTTTGACTGTGTAAACCATGAGAAACTCTGGGCCACATTAAGAAGCATGGGTATACCAGAACACCTGATCGTTCTCTTGCGTAATCTGTACATTGATCAAGAAGCAACAGTTCGAACAGAACAAGGAGAAACAGAATGGTTTAAAATAAGCAAAGGTGTAAGACAAGGCTGCATACTTTCCCCCTACCTGTTTAATTTATATGCAGAACAAATCATCAGAGAAGCAGGACTGTATGAAGACAACAGAGGTGTGAAGATTGGTGGAAGACTCATCAACAACCTTCACTATGCTGATGATACCACATTACTGGCTGAAAGTGAAGATGATCTGAAACATTTGCTTCTCACAATCAAAGAACATAGTCTCAAAATGGGCCTGCACCTTAATGTAAAGAAGACAAAGATCATGACAACTGGCATAATCAACAGGTTCATCGTTGAAGGAGAAGAAATTGAAATCGTGAACAACTTTAACCTACTTGGATCAACTATCAATAAAGAAGCAACAAGCAGTCAAGAAATCAGACGACGCATTGCTCTTGGCAGAATGGCTATGAAAGACCTAGATAAGATTCTCAAGAGCAGAGATGTCTCTCTCCATACAAAGATTCGACTTGTTCAAGCCATGGTATTTTCAATAACATCATATGGATGTGAAAGCTGGACAGTGAAAAAGACAGACAGGAAGAAAATTGATGCCTTTGAATTATGGTGCTGGCTGCGAATACTGTGTATACCATGGACTGCCCGAAGAACAAACCAGTCGGTACTAGAAGAGATCAAACCTAAGCTTTCTTTAGAAGCTCAGATGACAAGACTTCGACTTTCATACTTCGGACACATCATGCGAAGAGAGAGATCATTAGAGAAAGACATCATGCTTGGCAAGATAGAAGGTCAACGCAAAAGAGGAAGGCCAGCAATGAGATGGATTGCTACAATAACAGCAGCTACGGGTACCAGTCTGTCAACAATGAGCCGCCTGACTGAAGACCGAACACAATTTAGGATAGCTATCCAGAGGGTCGCCATGAGTCGACTCCGACTCGACGGCACTTAACACAACAACAAAAGGGGCACTAAGGGAGGACAAGGCCATAGTGGAGAGATGAAATGAATACTTTGCTTGGGTCTTTACTGAATAAGATATAGGAAACATGTCCATGCCAGAAATGATATTTAAAGATGATGTATCAGAGGAACTGTAACAAATATTGATAAACCGTGAAGATTTAATATACGAGATAGTAATTTGTCATACTAAAGAGTAACAAATCACCTAGACCAGCTGCTATACATCCCAGGGTGCCAAAAGAACTCAAAAATGCAATTGTAGAGCAACTATTAGAAATCTGTAAACTATCATTAAAGTGTTCTTTAGTACATGAATATTGGATAGTGGCCAGGGTAACACCATGGTAGACACCATGTTAGAGAATAAATTACTAAACTTATAGAGACACTTGTTTTAATGGGACAAAACCAACATGGATTTAGCCAAGGGAAGTCTTGTCTAACTAATTTGTTATATTTTTTTGAAGGTGTGAATAAACAGGTAGATAAAGGTGAGCCGCTTGATGTAGTATATCTGGATTTTCAGAAAGCCTTTGATAAGGTCCCTCATGAGAGGTTCTTGAGGAAATTAAAGTGTCATGGAATATAGAGGCAGTTTACTATTGTGGATTGTGAACTGGTTAAAAGTTAGACCACAGAGAATAGGGCTAAATGGCCAGTTTTCTTAGCAGAGAAGAGTGAACAGTGGAGAACCCCATGGATCTGTGCTGGGCCCAGTGATTTTTAACATACGAGGCGTGACAAAAAAGAAACAAGACTGTGTCAACCATGCCCATGACTCAATGCCAATTGGCTAACCGCTTATTGTGCAACATCTCACCACTATTCTGCTATAATATTTTTCATCTCTCTGACTCTGTTTTTCTTTTTCAGTTTTTTTTGTAGCACACTTCTCCATTGCTTTGTCACACAACTGGAGGTGGCAGAAATATGGAGAAAAGAATCAACTTGAAATTTCTGGTAAGTTGGAGAAGGGTTCAACTGAGTGTCTCCAACTTCTCCAAAAGGCTTATGGAGAAGATGCAATGTCAAGGCCACCAGCCTTTGAGTGGCACAAACGCTTCAAGACTGGTCGTGAGGAGGAAGAGGATGACCCCAAGTCAGGACGGCCTTCCATGACAAAGACAGCTGAGAACATTGACAGAGTGAACCAGCTGGTGTGGAGTGATCGCAGATTGACGGTGCAGATGATAGCTGAGGAGCTGAACCTGAACAGGGAGTCAGTGCAGACCATCTTGGTGCAGGAGCTGGGGATGCGGAAAGTGTGTGCCAAGATGGTGCCCATGCTTTTATCGGGCGACCAGAAGGAGCACCGGGTCAATGTTTGTCAAGACTTGCTAGAGAAGATTGGAGAAGATCCAGACTGTCACCCAGACCCAAGAAGGCGTACATGTCTAAATCAAGGATCAAGGTCATGCTGATTGCATTCTTCGATCAGAAGGGAGTGGTCCATCATGAGTTTGTGCCTGAGTGTCAGACAGTCAACCAGTACTTCTACCAACAGGTCCTCAATCGCCTCCATGACCTGGTTCAGTGTAGCAGGCGGGCTCTTTGGAGAGACAAGTTATAGCTGCTTCACCACGACAATGTGCCCGCACACACCACATTCAGTGTGAGGCAGTTCTTGGCCAACAAACAGATCACAGCTCTCAACCACCCTCCTTATTCCCCAGATCACACACCGTGCAACTTCTGGCTCTTCCTCAAGAAGAAGACTGTGCTCAAGGGAACTCATTTTGCCTCTGTAGAAGAGATCAAGGCCACTGTGATGAGGGAGCTGAGGGACCTCAAGGAGGAGGACTTTACCGAGTGCTTCTATTCGTGGCAGAAGCGAATGCAGAAGTGCATTAACTCTGGGGGGGGGGGGGGAATTACTTTGAAGTGGACAAAGCACAATTTTTCTGTAGATTTTGTAATAAAACATTTATGGGAGAGTCTTGTTTCTTTTTTGTCACACCTCATATTCATAAATGACCTGGAAGTGAGAACATTGATTGAGGTGTTCAAATTTGAAGGGAACACAAAACTATTTAATGTTGCAAAATCACAAGAGAATTGTGAAAAATTGCAGGATGACCTTAAAAAATTGGGAGACTGGGTATCCAAATGGCAGATGACATTTAATGTGCACAAGTGCAAAGTTATGCACTTAGGGAAGAACAATCCAAATTATAATTACATAATGCAAGGTTCCACATTAGGGCTCATCACCCAGGAAAAGGATCTAGGTATCATTGTGGACATTACCTTGAAACCCTCTGCTAGGTGTGCAACAGTGGCCAAGAAAGCAAATAGAATTTTAGAAATCATAAGGAAAGGAATGGAGAATAAACCAAGGATACTGTTTTATAATGCCTCTGTATTGTCCCATGGTGAGACCACACCTTGAATATTATGCATAGTTCTGGTTGCAATATCTATAAAAAGATATAGCAGGATTTGAAAAAGTACAGAGAAGAGCAACCAAAATCATAAAGAGAACATAAGAACATAAGAAATGCCATACTGGGTCAAACCAAGGCCCATCAAGACCAGTATCCTGTTTCCAACAGTGGCCAATCCAGATCACAAGTACCATGTTTCCAAAAAAGGTGCACAGGTTCCATAATGCTTGTCCTAGGGTAAGCAGTGGATTTCCTAGGTCCTCTTTAATAATGGTTTATGGACCTTTACTCCAGGAAATTGTCAAAACGTTTTTTTTTAATCCAGCTATACTAACAGCTTTTACTACATCCTCCAGTAACAAATTCCAGAGTTTGATTATGTGTTGAATGAAAATAAATTTTCTCCAGTTAGTATTACATGGGTTACATTATTGCTTCATTGCATGCCCCCTAGTCTTTCTACCTTTTGATGGAGTAAACAACCGATCAATGTTTACCCGTTCCACTCCATTCATTCATTTATAGACCTCTATCATATCTCCACTGAGCCATCTCTTCTTCAAGTTGAAGAGCCCCAACCTTTTAAACATTTCCTCATAGGGGTATCCATTTACCATTTTTGTGGCTCTTCTCTATATCATTTCTAATTCTGCTAAATCCTTTTGAAGATATGGCAACCAAAATTCCACACAATATTCATGATGTGGTCTCACCATGGTACGATACAGAGGCATATAATATCCTTGGTTTTATTTTCCATTCCTTTCCTTATGATGCCTAGCATTCTATTTGCTTTCTTGGCTGCAGCTGCACACTGGGAAGAGAGTTTCAGCGTTTTATCAATGATGACACTTAAATCATTTTCCTGGGTGGTTGTTCCTATTGTGGAACCTTGCATCATGTAACTGTAGTTTGGATTGTTCTTTCCTAAGTGCATAACTTTGCACTTGTACAGATTAAATTTCATCTGCCATTTGGACATACAGACTTCCAGTTTATCAAGTTCCTCTTGCAGGACTGTTTGTGATTTTAATCCAGCGAAGCTAGACATGCCCGTGGGATCAGACTCGTGATTCCCTCTGTGTGTCCGGTTCAGACTGGATGCACAGAGGGGATCTACGTCCAGGACGGAATCGGGTCCTAAGTATTTTTTGATTGGTAATATGAAATACCTAGTAACACTTAGAGAATTGTATTTATAATTCAAGCTAAAATCTGCAGTGAGGGCAAAGGGCCTGCTCTGCTATTATAGGAAGGAGGGAGCAGACTCACTGCAAGATTTTTCTCCCTACTCCCTGTGCTATACCCTCTGGCCAGCATGATGAGTTTAGGAGCAGCCTTTCTTAACTACTGCTGTTGCTTCTTCTCCTCTTTCTCCTCCTCTGCCAGCTCTCACTTCCCTTTGAAGTTAGAACACATAGAGCCGGTGTGTCTCACAAGACTGCTGAGCCCTGTGGCAGCAACCGACAGAGGAAGAGCAGCAACAGCAGCTGTGAAACTAGAGGTGATCTGGAAATAGGAAAAGCAATTGTGTGGGATGTCCTGGAGAGGAAAGCGGGGAAGGTGATTATTTAGGGTGGGGATGGTGATGAAGTGTACAAGGTTTATCTTGGTAGCAAAAATTATACCAGTTCTGTCCTGAGGACTTTCATTTTCATCTCCCGGGGCAAAATCCTGCATGGTTCTACAGGAAGTGGTATAGTGAGAGGTAAGAAGCAAAGTGAGGCAGACTGTAGGGATGGAGGCATTAGAGCAGAATCTGTCCCTAACACTGCTGATGATATCAGTGGTTGAAGTGCTAGAGCAATGACATGGGGCTCGAGGAACCTGCTTCTTACCAGTAAAAAGAGAAGTATGTGGAGTCTGAGCAGCTAGCATGAAACACACTACATATATCAAAGCAACTAGATGATAGGAGGAGTAGCCTAGTGGTTAGTGCAGGTGCTTAATACCCAGAAGCTCAAGGGTTTGATTCTTACTGGCACTCCTTGTGACTTTGGGCAAGTCACTTTACCCTTCATTGCCTTAGAAAAAAAGGTCTGGCAATCTTCTTCTGCTGATACATTGCCAGGAAAATCTAGGAGTCAACACTAACTTGATGGCATAAAAAAAAAGATGAATTAATTCTTCCATGTAGATGTAAGGTGGAAAATGGATTGTAAAGAAAAGTTATGTTAGTATATACTAAAGTTGAATTCCAAGGCTGTATTGAGTAGTACAAGCAGCTAAATCAAAGAAGGACAGCTCACTTTCAAATAGATATAGATAAGAGTAGTGAGGAGGGCAACCATCAAAAATGATGAAAAAGTGTAATATTAAAAAGGATATACAACTGGTGAATAATATAGGTTGGATAATAAAATGCTTTAATAATGACATGAATAATTGTATAAGGCCAAATCTAAAACCACAAATAAAACCCAACATGGTCATGTTTCAGCTAGCACCTGTATCAGGGGTATAAAAATGAAATATGTAAAATCTATAAAAAAAAAAAGATAAATTGAGGAAATAAAAAATTGAACCTTAATGATATTCAGACCAAAAATAAATACCTTTCCTCTTACTCTTTTACGAGGCTTTCCACCTTCTAAAAGGAGAAGAGACTATGTACATAAAGTTTCCTATGAATGCAAATAGTGATGAGCATAAAAATAAAGTTAGAAACTTAAATTAAATATGACCTCCTTATTATTCTGAGGTTTTTGCTTAATAGTTCATACATAAACCATAAATCAAGTTAAGCACTGTAAATCTAAACAAGTTGAACAGTGCATGGCAGAAAGGCATATTTACTGATAGAGTGCATGGTTGCCATATTTGAGTGAGTAAATGGAGCACTTAAGGTTTGCAAGAGGATTAATGAACTTATAGCAGGACTAAACAGAAAGTTTTCTGTTCCACTCTTTGCAAACATTATTGGCACTTTAGGCATTTTTGGCATGTTGTGCAACATATCTTGAGAAATAATTGGAAATATTCTAACTGTATGTTATCATAATATTTTAATAGCATGTTTGAAGGTATACAACAAAAAAAAGAGATGTCCGTGCAACTTAGATGTAGTAATTTCTGAGAAAAAAAACACAAAATATGATCTGGACAGGAATAATGTCACTCTTCACAAATATTTGGCAGTGATGACAGCCTCCAAACATTTCTTGTAGCCATCTATAACTTTCATATATCTGTCTGCTGGTAGTTTCTCTTACTCTTCAACTGCAATTTCTTCCAGCTCATGAATGTTTCCAGGATTCCATTTACCAATGGCAGATTTCAGCTCTTTCCAAAGGTTCTCGATTGGAATGAGATCAGGACTCATTGCTGGCCAGATTAAAACAGTCAATTTGTTTCTTTTTAACCATTCTTTTGTACTTTTGGATTCATGTTTGGGTCATTGTCATGCTGGTGGACACATGACCTTTGACCCAGACCTAGCTTTCTGACACTTAGCAGCACATTTCACTCCACAATACCTTGGTAGTCCTCTAACTTCATGATTCCTTTAATACATTCCAAGCCTCCAGTTCCTGAGGCAGCAAAACAGCCCCATAACATTATGGAACCTCCACCATATTTAAATGTAGGAAGGGTGTTTTTTCCTTATAAGCTTTTCATCTTCATAGGCATAGTTTTGTTTGCACTTGTGCAAAGAGAGCTGTCTGTAAAGACAGACAGACATTTTGATTGACCCTCCACATAGGCGATTCTGCCTGATACAAAACACACCTTAAAATCAGCTTTCTATAATTAAAAGACAGAAATCTGTAAATTATCCAGTAGGAGAACTGTTATTGTTGTTGTTAAGTGCCGTTGAGTCGATGCCGACTCATGGTGACCCTCTGGATAGCTGTCCTAAACTGTGTTTGGTCTTCAGTTAGACAGCTCATTGTTGACAAACTGGCACCCATAGCTGCTATTATTGATCCATCTCATTGTTGGCCTTCCTCTTTTGCGTTGACCTTCTACCTTGCCAAGCATGATGCCTTTCCTTGCATATTAGCAGATGTGATATGTACCGCAGTCAGCTCCAGGTTTTGTCTTTGTTGATGTTAAAGAGCTTTTCCATCGTTGACTTCACAGATGTAGTCAATTTGATTTTTGTACAATTCATTAGGTCCATGTGTATAGTTGCTGCTTGTGTTGCTAAAAGAAGGTGTTTGAGATGAATAGATCATTGGTCTTGCAGAATTCTATCAGTCTTTCTTCATCTTCATTTCTGTTGCCAAGTCCATATTTTCCAACCACTTTGACATCTTCTTTGTTGCCAACTTTGCGTTCCAATCACTCATGACTATCAGAATAGCCTGTTTGCATGTTCTGTCAATTTCAGTTTGTACTTGTTCATAGAACTCATCAGCTTCATCCTCTTCTGCAGCTGTTCTTGCGACATATACTTGAATTATAGCTATGTTGATGGGCATTCCTCGTAAATGAATAGAAATTAAGCATTCACCAACTGCATTATATTTCATTATAGTTCTTGCAAGTTTCTTCTTAATTATAAATGCAACACTATTTTTTCTTTGTCTTTCATTTCCAGCATAGTAGACCATGTGATCATCGGATGGAAAGTGCCTGATGCTAGTCCATTTCAGTTCACTGATACCCAACAGATCGAATTGTACATGTTTCATTTCATTCTTGATCACCTCCAACTTTCCTTGGTTCATGCTTTGTACATTCCATGTCCCAATATGTAAGACATCTTTGCAGCTTCTGACTCTCATTTCATGTGCAGCTATATCAGCAGTCAGACATCCAAGGTCTTTGATCCAATCATATCATAAATGCTGGCATTACTCTGAAAAGTCTTCATCTCCTCCCCAGTAGCCAATTGAGTGCCTTCTGACCTGGGGGTCTCATCTTCCAGCACGATAGTACAATTTGTTTTGTTGCGACTATCCATTGGGTTTTCACGACAAGATATGAAAGTAGATTGCCGGGCCTCTTTTCCGCGCAGGTAATTCTAGTGTTGTTGCCGTTGCCACAGAAATGTGATCCTCTGCCTATAGGAGAAATACTCATATTTATAACCCTTTTTATACTAAGTTGTAATCCCATTACAAATCAAATGCAGATACCAATTTGAGGAGGCTGCTAATGTACGGCAGCCATTTAAACTTCAACTTCTTGTACTTAGGGGTATGTTTCCTAAACCGGGCTGATGGTTAACCTGGGCTATCTGTAAATAGATCCCACATTATTCAATGGAGCCTAGTTGTGGATAGCCTGTATTAACTGTTAGCCCGTTTTAGTAAACATACTCCTTAGTGTTTGATCAATGGTTGCTATATTAGCTCTCCTACACTTTTGCAAATAACCACTCATAAAAATCCTTACATATATATTTCAATAAAAGTGACAGCAATCTCTTCATGTTCTACTAAATAAATTTATCAGTCATAGTATATTATTATAAGCAACTTATTTAAATTATTTTCCATTCTACAAACTTGTTGATTAAAACCAGCATTTTAAAATCCCAGTTATCAATCAAATTAGAAATGGAGCTTAACTGCTAAAAAAAAAAAATGATAAGAAGTAATACAGCGTCTCAGATAAAAATAAATCAACTAGGGCTCACTTTTTCAGCCCAATCTCTGTTAAATTGCTGGATAGTTTGTCTAAAAATGCATATCTTCATTCTCCGTAAGATGTAGTCCAGATCATATCATAAAGTCCTCACAAAACATAAAAATGTCAGGGTCCAATTTAAATAAAAATAACATCACACACCCATTTAAACTAACTTGTATGCCCCGCTAACTTGTGCTATACTGAAAAGAATCTCCAAACCAAATCTCTCATTGACTTACATGCTGCTTCCGTCATGAGAGTGGAATAAGGCACGTAAGCATACCCACGGCATCATTTTACACTCAGTTCTCTACACCACCGCTTGATTGATAGGTGCGATGGAAATCACCCCAGCAGCAATCCTGCACTTTCTTCCAATAGCCAAACTTCTTACTAAACTGTAAAATAGCCATGCCCACGTGCAATATTGATGTACTCTGATAAAAAGCAAACCTATACAGGAAACATATAAAGTGTACTATAAAATACATAAGTACACTTATGAACTTATACGATAAACTATATATCGTTCATTCGTAAAGTGCTATAAAATATATTTATGTGTAGGGTTGCCCTAGTGGATGGTGAGTGGCAATGGGATTGCAAGGAAGTAGTGGATTAATGTCCACTGAAGTTGAATTCCAAGGCTGTACATGAGTAGTATACGGTCAAGGGGTTTGTATAAACTAGAGTATATAGCAATAGATGCAATAACTAGGAATCAGCCAAAGTTGAATGGTCAGTGCAGAGGTGACTCTTGGAAAGCTTCCCCTGATTCTTCACTGGCTATAGCAATTATGAGGCAATTTGGTAAGATGACCTTTCTGAAGTTCCATCCCTGTGCTAGAACACCTACTTACTAAGTACTAATTCCTACAGTAAGTGTAGGTTCTGCCAATGACATCTATTTAATTAAAAGATTTTTAGACCACTCATCTATCATCCTATAGAGACCACACCTTCAAAAGGATATCAACAAGATGGAATCAGTGCAGAGGGTGGCTACCAAAATGGTCAATGGTCTTTGTTATAAACAATATGGGGACAGACTTAAAGATCTCAATATGTATACTTCAGAAGAAAGGCGGGACAGAGGAGATATGGTAGAGACGTTTAAATACCTCCATGGCATAAATGCACAGGAGGTTCAGGAGTATTATTCGGAAATATTTCTTTATGGAAATAGTGGAATATGCATGGAATAGTCTCCCAGTGCAGGTAGCAGAGATGAGGGCAGTATCTGAGTTCAAGAAAGGAAAAAAAAAGGGACGATAGTAGTTGATATGGAAGAGCAAACTAGATAGGCCATATAGTCTTTTTCTGCTGTCATGTTTCTATGCTTTCACATTATCGTAAAACAGGTAGACGCACATTAAAACAAACAAAACAGTATTAAACCACCCTCATATTACAAATTCTTGAGTAAACAAAAATGTTTTAGATTTTTTCTTAAAATCTAACAAGTCTACTTCAAAATAAGCATATTCCTTAGTTGGCATCTTTTGCCCTAGTAGTAGTAATACTGCAATACTACTGATAGCTGAGGGCCTGCATAAAAGGCTCCAGTGCCCTGCCCTGTTCAGGCTTTCCTACAGGAGCTCTCCAGATCAACCAACAGTAAGGATTTAAGGGTTTGTTTTATTATATTAAATTGTTAGCTCTCTGACTGGGAGCTCTTAAAAGGTTTTTTTGTACATTTTTAAAGCAAAGTTACTTTATTTTTGGTGCTTTAGTGGGATTTTCCTTGAGCACAGTAGGTGGTTGAACTCCAGTAACCTCCTCAGCTTTGGGAACTGCTAACACTTAATCATGGTCTTAACAGCAAGGAGACAGATAGTTTAGTCTTTTGCCCTCCCACCCAAGACACATCCCTTATTTTAAAGTTTTTATCCCTGTTAAGAGAAAGAGAGTGAAATTTGACACCACAGTGTATTTTCAGCAGCAACTGATTTACCTTTAACAGATTATTAACAGTTCATTGCGAAACAAAATCAAAATAATTGCATAAAATATACCAGGTAATCTAAAGGCCTTTATATCAGTTTAGGTATACCTATTCCTTTAGCAACTCTAAACAACTAAACTCATAAATATAAAGATGCAGACAAGTTCAGGATTTCACTCCCAGCAAAAGCATAATAACATTGGAAACAGCCATACTTTTAAACCACACATCAATTGCAAGTGGGAAGAACAAAATCTATGCAAAATACAGGCAAGCCAGCCAACAAATGCTGGAAAGCAATGAGCACAAATGCTTGAAGCCTAGCGAACAAAGTTCCTGACCTGGAAGCCCTAATGGTGGAAATTGGACTTGGACATTGTGGCCATTACAGAAACATGCTTTAATAAGCCAAAGAAATAGATAGCAACTTGATTATTGATATTGCAAAGGTAGCCACGAAGAGGGAAGTGATCATACTGGGTGATTTTAATCTACCCGATGTGGATTGGAATATTCCTTCTGCAAATCTGGAAAGAAGTAAAAAAATTGTGGATGCCTTCCAAGATATGTTACTTAGAGAAATGGTGATAGAACTGACCAGGGAACGCTCAAAGCTGGATTTAGTGCTCACCAACATGAGCCGCAGTGATTATCACACTGTGTGGTTTGAGATAAAAGCCAAGGTGGAGTCCAATCACAGCAAGCTCAAAGTCCAAGGGGTATGTTTACTAAACTGCGTTAGTGCGATTCGCGTTAGGAACCGCGTTAGAGACAGAAATCCCAAATAAGGACATGGGCAGTACATCGTTGCCGAGAACGCGCGTTACAAGGCGCCATAAATGAACGAGCGCTACAGGGCACGTTACCGCGCGCTAATCTTAAGAAGGCGCACAGGCATACAATCACAGCAACAGAGATGTAGCACAATGATTACAACACTGACGGATGGTACAGAGGTCATGGGTTCGATTCCCCAGTGGGCCTAATATATAAGGCTGGCTGAGACAGCACCCTTTACATTTAAGTTGTGATTGGTGAGGCATTTGACATGTATTTTAATTTGTGCTGCCAGCAAACACACCCTCACAGTGGCATAACCTAAGGTGCCGCATAAGGCACCCCATAACGCACTCCATAGGGCACATTATAAAGTGTACTGTCCGCCAAGGCACCCTATAATGTCCCCTATAGGACACCTTATAAGGCTGTGAACAAAGCCCTGGCTGGCTTCAGGACTGCACGTCACCACACAAACTGTATGCTGTGGTTACCAGGATAGGGTTAACCCACCCGTACCCATGATGCACTGCACAAGCAAATCAGCAGTCGACAGATGGGCACAAGATTGGGTATGCACCCCCACAGCACCTCGGCCAGGTAGGGGGAACAGACCGTGTGTGGTACTGCCACAGATTAGCCACTTACAGTCACATTGTGCGGGTACTGTGCCCACCCTAAGGTTGAGGTGGGGCGCCCAGCATCAGGTCCACAGCACCATTCATGGCTGAACTACACCATGCTGCAGGTCCCCATCAGTGTGTGATAGGTAGTTCCGTTAGACACACCTAGGATACATCTGTGCCCTACTGTATGTCCCAGTCATGTCTAGTCCCTATGGGCGATGATGCACCCAGAATAGTGCATATCCTGTGTTGGTGCCATGGTTACCTGCTGTAGGTGAAGGGGGGGGGGTGTATGGACCCATGGGCAGATCATGTACCACCACACAACCCACCCTCTGGGGCACAGGGTGGGAAACAGGATCACCCACCCATAGATCCACCGTCTACCTCCCTGCAATGGCAGCAGTAGAGGGGACCAGCAACCCCTGTCCTGCTGGGGAACAGACAGAGCGGTACACATCCATAACGCAATAGCAGACAGACAGCAGGCCTGGAAATGCTCAGCTGCCCCCCACCATTATCTGATATTCTCCAGCAGCAAGCCTCCAGCCGCTGCACCCTGCAAGGTGTTCCAGCAAGACACATACTAGCTGCAGACAGTCCGCCAGCTAGTACATAGTGCATGGTCCTGGAGAAGATGCATGTACCCAGAACGGGGATGTCAGCATACACACCAAGCAGATAAGTCAGTGATTGGGACCCAAAAGGAAACCCATAAATATCACATGAGAAAAATACTAGAAAACATTATGGGGGAACCTAGCCATGCCATGGTCACTGCTCAGTCAGGGTGAGAGTGACCTCCCAGCAGGACATGCTATGGCCACCCTGTCCGTGCAGGTGGTGGCCAGGCACTACAATTGCCATTGCCCTATGCCGTGTGCAGATGCATCCAGGCCAGGCCACCCTATCCAGGCTATTCCCACGGTACCTTGCTCCTCATTATGCACATTGGCAGGCCAATACTGGCAACAGTGCTAGCAGTGTGGGCTGTGGAGGGTATTGGCAGCCACCACACACTGGATAGACAGACACACACTCCCCACACCTATGCCAGCATTGTGCAACTATAGAGGTGTTGGGCAGCCCAGGCCACCACACAAGTCCTGGGTACAGTGCAGGCATGGCTATGGTACGCAATACTGTAGGAGTCACTCCCCAAGTTGGTAAACACTGTCAGACACAAGACCTGTAGCACACTCCAGAGACATCAGGAGGGTTGCTATGATGCAGCTCACTCAGATAATTGTACATAACCTAGGACTTGCTATCTGCCAGTAATCATAGCAACCTCTTTAAAGATGTGTACCATATTCCCAGGTTTAGGGTGGCATTACTAAGGTATGTAAGTGCTAGTATTGGGAGATGCACGCAGAGCCCAAAGTCCTGCCTCTCCAGGAGGGTTTGGATAATGGGGCCTGTGGGTGCGGGTGTGTCTGCCCCTGTTGGCTGCTGCTTTATGGCAGAGGTTCCCAACTCCAGTCCTGCGGTGCCAAACAATGTTCGGGTTTTCATGCTGTCCCTCATGAATATGCATGAGATACATCTGCATACCATGGGGTGGCGCATAGAAATGCAGCACAGGCATCTTTATCAGAGGCAGCATGGAACCGGAATGGTGTTTGGCCCTCCAGGACTGCATTTGGGAGGCTCTGCTCTAGGTAATGGGCATGTTTATGGTGCCTGTGCTCTGTAGGGTAAAATGTAGGTGTTGTGGGCATGTTTACGTCATCTGCAAGAAAGGTTCTGTCTGTATTAGCACGTTATAGTAGTGGGTAAAATATGAGGACTGGGTTGGCGGAAACCACAGCTGGGACTTGAATCTGTAACCTTCTGCTTCTGAATACAGTGGTTTTGTGCACTGCACCACCATGTTCTCACAGAGATGGTGCATTCCCTGGTGATACCATGACTGTTGGTCAGACAAGGCCTGTCTGCTGCAGTGCATGGCACCCACCTACACAGGGCTAGGCCACGGTCTGTTCTGGCCAGCTGCCACTGCCCCCTCCACCACCAGTATCCCTCAGCCACCATACTGACATGCCCTTCTGCTGGTGGAGCTGGTGGTGCGCAGTCTCAGGCCATCCAGTGTGCAGGTAGGCGGCTGCCTATGGTGCAGGTTCTTGGGTAGGGGTGCCTGCATCGACGTCCATGCTCCCCCCCAGCCCCGCCTGCCAATGTTCCGTGCCCTTGGGAGTAGCTGTTGGGTACTATCCCCTGTGACACTTTGGGAAACACACTCGTGCCCATGTTGGGCCTTCAGCAGTTGCTGTCTGGCTGCTCCGCTGTTTCAGCATTTGTATGGGCCACCTAGGCATCACCCTAGTCCGCACTGTGGCCCAGCTCCACCACAGCATGTGCCGCCTGCGGCCCTCTGTATCCCCTTCTCTGGCATCTGTCCAGTTGCCCTTCCGACATGCCCGCCCTGATGTTGCGGGACATGTGCACGCCATAGGAACCCTGTCCGATGGTGGGGAAAACCCTGAGCAGCGCTATTTCACTGTGGGCCCATTCACCTTGTATGGGGAAGTCTAGTATAGACCCTTCCACGATGTATATCTGTTCTATGGAGCTTACTCGGGGGGGGGAGGGGTTGATGTTTCTCATTGATACCACTATTGGCCAGCTTGGTTATTGTTTTTTTCCAGTTTGTTGGGGTCATTTTCAGTGTTCTGTGCCCTTTTGTTCTGTGCACATGTATCACACTTATCACTTTTTTTGGTTTCACTGCCTGGGCTGTACATTGCTGACACTGAAATGGTTTCTCTCCCCTGTAATGTGCCTTTAACGGCAGGTTTTCATTCGTGTTGGAATTAGGCCCTGAAAACTAGCGCGTTAGTGTGAGGGGAGCCTCTCCCCGCCCACTCTACGCCCACTGACCCCTTCTCTCCGCCCTCTCTCCACCTTCTGCATTGTTTTACTGCGCCGCGGGGCTTCACGATTGTTAGCGCATCATAACACGCGTTATGTAACGTTAACGATCATAAGCGCAGCATAATACACGTTTTGCTACGCTTACGATCGTTAACATTACATAACGCGCGTTATTCACGATTACCGCAGTTTAGTAAACATACCCCCTAGACTTCAAAAACACTGACTTCAATAAAATGGCCAAGTACCTGAAAGAGGAATTGGCAGGGTGGGAGGGGATAAGGGAAGTGGATTTGCAATGGGATAAACTGAAAGAGGCAATAAAAAGGGCAACAGATACATATGTAAGGAAAGTAAATAAAAACAAGAGGAAAAGGAAACCTATTTGGTTCTCCAAAGAAGTGGCTGCACTAATAAAGCAAAAAACCACAGCTTTCACAAAATTCAGAAGTTCGCAAACAGAGGAAGACAGAATCAAACTAAATGAGACAAAAAGAGAAATAAGGATAGCAAAATCAAAGGAAGAAGAAACGATGGCTAAAGATGTGAAGTGTGGTGAGAAGACTTTTTTCAGGTATGTTCGGGAGAGGAGGAAAATCAGAGGTGGAATTGCAGGACTCAAAGTTTTGGGAAGGGATTTGTGGAAAGTGACACTGAAAAAGTAAAGATACTAAACAAATACTTCTGCTCTATTTTTACTAAAGAAAATCCTAGAGAAGGACCACCTGTGATTCCCAAATATACAAATGAGAATGGAGTAGATACCACACCATTCACAGAAGATGATGTGTTAAAACAGCTTGCAAAACTGAAAGTGGACAAGGCCATGGGACCGGATCTGATACATCCCAGGAAACTGAAAGAGCTCAGAGAGGTTCTTTCAGGGCAGTTAAAGGATGTTGTTAATAGATCTTTGGAGACAGAAGTTCTACAGGACTGGAGAAGGGCTGATACGGTACCTCTTCACAAAAGTGATAACAGAGAAGAATTGACAAACTACAGGACAGTAAGCCTTACCTTGGTGGCGGGAAAAGTAATGGAGGCGCTCCTGAAAGAGCAAATAGTGGACTTTCTCAAAACCAACAGGTTTTTACCAAAGGACCATCTTGCCAAACAAATCTGATTGAGTTCTTTGACTGGGTGACCAGAGAAATAGATGAAGGGCATGTAATGGATGTCATCTAACTGGATTTCAGCAAAGTCTTAGATACTGTTCCTCATAAGAGGCTTATCAATAAACTCAGCAGCTTGGGGATGGGTCCAAAGGTGGTGAACTGGATCAAAACTTGTTTGACTGACAAATGACAGATGGTGACGGTAAACGGGATTCACTCGGATGAATGGAATGTCATTAACTCTGTGCCCACAAGATGCAATATCATCTCACACAGAGGATATGACTCCAGGAGGGAAAGTTAGGATGACTATTTTAGTTGGTGATTTGATCAGGCATATAGAGAACTGGTTGGCTGGTGGATCAAGGATCACTTGGTCACTTGCCTGACTGATGTTAAGATGGTAGACCACATGCATCATCACCTAGATAGTATTCTAAACAATTCTGTGAGGATCCAGTTGTCTTGGTACATGTGTGCACAAATGACATAGGAAAGTGTGGCAAGAAGGTTCTGGAAGCCAAATTTAGGCTGTTATGTAGAAAGATTAAATCCAGGATTTTCAGGGTAGCAGTCTCAGAAATGGTGTTGGTTCCATATTCAGGCACAGCTCCAGAGTTTCAATGTATAGATGAGAAAATGGTGCAGGAAAAAGGGTTTTATATTTATTAGGAAATGGGCAGCATTCCGGGGAAGAGGGGGCCTTTTCTGGAAGGATAGGTTCCACCTTAACCAAGGTGGAACCAGGCTGCTGGAACTAGTTTTTTAAAAGGAGATAGAGCAGCTTTAAAACCGGATAATGGAGGAAAACTGAGTGTCATTCAGGAGCACCAGGATACTACCAAAACAGGGAGGCAAGGGCATACAGCCAGAGAGTTTGTAAGGGTTTACAGACAGAGAGGTTGCAAGGGCATAAAGACAGAGAGGTTCCAAGGGCATTCAGACAGAGAGGTTGCAAGAGCATAAAGACAGAGAGATAGCAAGAGCATAAAGACAGAGAGGTTGCAAGAGCATACAGACAGAGAGGTTGCAAGAGCATACAGACAGAGAGGTTGTAAGGGGCATACATACAGAGAGGTTGCAAGGGCATATAGACAGAGAGGTTGTAAGGGCATATAGACAGAGAGGTTGCAAGGGCATATAGAGAGAGAGGTTGTAAGGGCATACAGACAGAGAGGTTGCAAGAGCATACAGACAGAGAGGTTGCAAGAGCATAAAGACAGAGAGGTTCCAAGAGCATACAGACAGAGAGGTTGTAAGGGGCATACATACAGAGAGGTTGCAAGGGCATATAGACAGAGAGGTTGTAAGGGCATATAGACAGAGAGGTTGCAAGGGCATATAGAGAGAGAGGTTGTAAGGGCATACAGACAGAGAGGTTGTAAGGGCATATAGACAAAGAGGTTGTAAGGGCATATAGACAGAGAGGTTGCAAGGGGCATACAGACAGAGAGGTTGTAAGGGCATACAGACAGAGAGGTTGCAAGGACATATAGACAGAGAGGTTGTAAGGGCATACAGACAGAGAGGTTGCAGGGTAATACAGACAGAGAGGTTGTAAGGGCATATAGACAGAGAGGTTGTAAGGGCATACAGACAGAGAGGCTGTAAGGGTGTACAGACAGAGAGGTTGCAAGGGGCATACAGACAAAGAGGTTGCAAGGGCAAACAGACAGAGAGGTTGTAAGGTTTTACAGACAGAGAGATTCCAAGAGCATACAGACAGAGAGATTGCAAGGGCATACAGACAGAGAGGTTGTAAGGGCATACAGACAGAAAGGTTCCTAGGGCATACAGACAGAGAGGTTGTAAGGGCATACAGACAGAGAGGTTGTAAGGGCATATAGATAGAGAGGTTGTAAGGGCATACAGACAGAGAGGCTGTAAGGGCATACAGACAGAGAGGTTGTAAGGGCATATAGACAGAGAGGTTGCAAGGGGCATACAGACAAAGAGGTTGTAAGGGCATACAGACAGAGAGGTTGTAAGGGCATATAGACAGAGAGGTTGTAAGGGCATACAGACAGAGAGGTTGTAAGGGCATATAGACAGAGAGGTTGTAAGGGTTTACAGACAGAGAGGTTGCAAGGGCATATAGACAGAGAGGTTGTAAGGGCATACAGACAGAGAGGTTGTAAGGGCATACAGACAGAGAGGTTGCAAGGGCATATAGACAGAGAGGTTGTAAGGGTTTACAGACAGAGAGGTTGTAAGGGGATACAGAAAGAGAGGTTGCAAGGGAATATAGACAGAGAGGTTGCAAGGGCATACAGACAGAGAGGTTGCAAGGGTTTACAGACAGAGAGGTTGCAAGGGCATATAGACAGAGAGATTGCAAGGGAATACAGACAGAGAGGTTGTAAGGGCATGTAGACAGAGAGGTTGCAAGGTCATACAGACAGAGAGGTTGTAAGGGCATACAGACAGAGAGGTTGTAAGAGCTTACAGAAAGAGAGGTTGCAAAGGCATATAGACAGAGAGGTTGTAAGGGTTTACAGACAGAGATGTTGTAAGAGCTTACAGAAAGAGAGGTTGTAAGGGCATACAGACAGAGAGGTTGTAAGGGTTTATAGACAGAGAGGTTGTAAGGGTTTACAGACAGAGAGGTTGTAAGAGCTTACAGAAAGAGAGGTTGCAAGGGTATATAGACAGAGAGGTTGTAAGGGCATATAGACAGAGAAGTTGTAAGGGCATACAGACAGAGAGTTTGCAAGGGCATACAGACAGAGAGGTTGTAAGAACTTACAGAAAGAGAGGTTGCAAGGGCATACAGAGGGAGAGGTTGTAAGGGCATATAGACAGAGAGGTTGCAGACAGACCGGTAACAGTAATCCAGGTACCTTTAAGAAAAAAGCTCATAGAGTTGAAACCTTCCGAATTATCTCTGTCAACTGAACAAATACATACTCTGAAATGCCTGTATACAAATACTAAATGTTTAAAAAATAAAATAGGAGAGTTAAAGTATATAGCACGTAATAAAGAGGTAGATACAATTTGCATTTCAGAGACCTGATGGATAGAGTACAACCAACGAGACACTGAACTACAAGGGTACAAATTATATCACATATATAAATTATATCACAATGATAGGGTAGATCCCACCCTGAATGAACCTGATCTCAGATGCTTATCTGGCTAGTATTTGGATAGGAGACCACCTTGCAATACCAGGTTCTATAGGCTTAGAGGCCAATTTTATTCTGGTTGTCTAGCCGCTTGTGCGGTCGGGCAGAATCGGGGCATGCAGCAGTAGCACCCAATTATGATTCCACGGGGGCTAGATGTGCCCGCAGGATCAGAATTGAGTCTACCGGCTTGTACATGCAGTCTGGCCCTGATTCTGAGCAGCTGCACACCCAGCCACATAACCGACTAACTCAGCCAGGCTCCTGAATGAAGCCACAGTGCCATGGCATCCCATCACCGCGGCACTGTGGCTTTATTCAGGAGCCGCGATCTCCGGCCCAGAAAAGACACCTCTTTCCCCACAGCCCAACTCCCGATCTGGCCTTTGAAGGCCTGGGTCGGGCTGTAGGGAACCCCCTTTGCCCCCTCACCTGCTCCTCTGGGTCCCGTGCCGCGATCCCCCGCTGTCCAGGGGGACTTATTCCACCTTGGAGGTGGAATAAGTCCCTCGTCCATACTGAAGGCCCTGGAAGTATAGGGCTGACCTTGGAATCAGCCCTCTATGTCTGGGGTCACAGCCCGCCCATACCCCACCCTCACTTTGCCTCCAGACCACACCATCCCGCCTCAGTCTAAGGTTCCCTGTACAACAGTGCAGTTCGTATGGGGAGCCTTAGCACCAGGAGCGACAGGGGGACGAACAGCCTGGACGTACATCCCCACTATTTGTGGTACAGAATGACCCCTTTACTGTGCAGTAGAAGGGCCTGGCAATCTATTTCCTGTCATTCCTTGCCAAGAAAAAACCAGGGGATTGGTTGTTAGGAGTCAGCATTGACTCAATGGCAAACCACAACAGCGGGTACTTTTGGAAATCTGACAGGAACTTGTGACCTGGATTGGAAACAGTGTACCTGGTTTCATGGACCTTTAGTCTTATTTATTATGGCATATTTTATGTTCTTAACAACAGTAGATCAAATTAGTGATGGGGTGGTGCTGTATGTTAAAGAAGACATTGAGTCAAACAGGATACAAATTATGCAGGAAACTAAATGCACCGTAGAATATTTAGGGATAGAAATTCCCTGTGAGATGACTGAAGATGGTGGCATACTGGACTGCTGCTGTGTTTTATTATTTACCTAGTTCTGGTGCCGTACCTGCTTTTGATGCTGGGATGGTTCTTGCTCATGTGTAGCAAGAACTATCTCAGTGGGGGCCAATCAGCAAATAATAGGGTATTCAAACTCTTTCTAAAATTCAGTACATTTTCTTCCTTTCTCAGATATACAGAATATTCCATTGCACAAGACCAATCACACTAAGTGCCCTTGCTCTCCACATCTCCAAGCAAAGATATTACACTCCTGCTCTCTCAAAAAAAAAAAAATTGCCCTGAGAAGAATGAAGTGGACATCTTTTGTTTTATACCCTTAACATTTGTGCCAATGTAATTACTTTGCAAATTGATACCAAAAGCTTCCAAAGACATCTTTCCTTAATGGGGAGCCCGTGCAGTTTCTTCAGCAATGGATGGGCATGTTCATTTTTCTTACTGCTCAGCAAAAACTCCACAATAATATTTTGCACAACCTATAATTTCTTTAACCACTTTATTTTTAGCCTACATATAGTACATTACAATGGTCAAGTAGTCTCAGTAATAAAGATCGTGTCAATACGTTAACTGAGTGGGGATCTTTTACTAAAGGTGCCAGCTCGCAGCACGCATCCTGACGCACAGGGACACACGTCGCCAGCTAGTATGGGACCATGATAATTAGTGTGGAATAATTCTTGCACTAAATGTGTAACCCGAGTTAGAGTTGCGAGTGGGTGGGTCTGGGGCAGAGAGGGGGCATTGTGAGTTCAGCGCACTCAGCTCTAGATTCACACTGCGTGCTAACTGCATTAGTGAAGGTTCACCTAATGCCACTTCAATAGGTGCAGTTAAGTGCACCTGCCCTAATGCAGCCCACTTTAGGGGAAAATGTTCCACATTAGTTGCCAGGGAAATGTTTTCTACACACTCAACAGTTAATGCCTCACGTCAGTACCGGGAAAAATGGTAGAAACCATCATAAAGAATAAAATTGCTCAGCATGTAGATAGTCATGGCCTAATGGGAGACAGCCAACATGGCTTTAGACAAGGAATATCTTGTCTTACTAATCTGTTATGTTTTATTGAAAGTGTGAATAAACAGGTGGACAAAGGTGAGTCGGTTGATATAGTGTATCTGGACTTTCAGAAAGCCTTTGACAAGGTCCCTCATCAGAGACTTTTGGCAAAACTAAAGAGTCATGGGATAGGAGGCAGTGTACTACTGTGGATCAGGAACTGGTTAAAAGATAGAAATCAGAGGGTTGGGCTAAATGGCCAATTTTCCCAATGGAGAAAGGTGAATAGTGGTGTACCCCAGGGATCTGTGCTGGGTCCGCTGCTTTTTGACATATTCATAAATGACCTGGAAAGTGGAATAACGAGTGAGGTTATCAAATTTGCAGATGACACAAAACTATTTAGAGTTGTTAAAACCCAAGAGGATTGTAGAAAATTGCAAGAGGATCTTGATAAATTGGAAGACTGGGCATCAAAATGGCAGATGAAATTTAATGTGGACAAGTGCAAAGTTATGCACCTAGGGAAGAACAACCCAAACTATGGTTACACAATGCAGGGTTCCACATTGGGAACCACCATCCAGGAAAAGGATTTAGGCATCATTGTGGATAACATGTTAAAATCCTCAGCCCAGTGTGCAGCGGCAGCCAAGAGAGCAAATAGAATGCTAGGTATCATAAGGAAAGGAATGGAAAATAAAACAAAAGATATTATAATGCCTCTATACCGTTCCATGGTGAGACCGCACCTTGAATATTGTGTGCAATTCTGGTCGCCGTATCTTAAAAAGGATATAGCGATTTTAGAAAAGGTTCAGAGAAGAGCCACCAAAATGGTAAAGGGGATGGAAGGATACTCCTATGAAGAAAGGCTAAAAAGGTTAGGGCTCTTTAACCTGGAAAAGAGACGGCTGAGGGGAGATATGATAGAAGTCTATAAATTAATGAACGGAGTGGAACGGGTAAACGTAGATCGATTGTTTACGTTATCAGAATATAGAAAGACTAGGGGACATGCAATGAAGCTACAGGGTAAACTATTTAAGACTAATAAAAGAAAATATTTTTTCACTCAACCTGTAATCAAACTCTGGAATTTGTTACCTGAGGATGTAGTAAAGGCTGTTAGTGTAGCTGGGTTTAAAAAAGGTTTGGACAAGTTCCTGGAGGAAAGGTCCATAAAGCATTATTAAGAAGGGACCCAGGATATCAATGCTTGACCCAGTACAAGCATTGCGGAACCTGTGTCTTTTGGGGAAACTGCTAGGTGCGTACGACCTAGATTGGCCACTGTTGGAAACAGGATACTGGGATTGATGGACCTTGGTGTGACCCAGTATGGCATAACTTATGTTCTTATGTTAATGCGGTGGTGTTGTCCCTAATGCATCATAGTTTTGGTATGATAGATGCAACATTCTAGGATTCATTAGTAAAAGGGCCCCCGTATGTCCTAAATAAGGGTTGAGTTGATAAACCAGACCGAGAAACAGCAGCCACCTGTTTTCCTCTGATCCAGTCACTTTTTATTATCACCCCTAGAAGTATACCTCTGCCACCCAGTCACTAGAGGGTATAATGGGGTCTATAGAATGTTACCTGTCCCTCTCCAAAAGAAGTATCAACAGTCCCCTTTAAGAGACTCTGCAGCCCAGAGTTCAGGGCTGGGAGGGCATAGCCCACAGGGAGAAGTTAAGAACTCAGCAGGCTGCAGGAGGGAGATCAATGGAATAAGAGGTCTTTCCAAGGCAAGTCATGCAAAGGAGTTCTAAAGTAGGAACTTTAACAGGGGCTGGAGGAAGGGCTGGGAGAACATGCTTGTGGAGGTTTAACATGCTGGAACAGAAGTAAGTTGACTTTATGTTCACTGAACTACTGTTAGTTCTGGGTTTTGGTTGTGGAGGTTTAACAAGCTGGGACAGATTAAAAACTGCTATTGGTTTCCCTGAACTGCTGTCGGCCTGTGTTTTAAAGAAAACTTCTTCCCATTGCATGCCATACTACCACAGAGGGATATCCAACATATTCTTACCAATCCCTCCACATCCAAGGTCAACTGGTTAAGAAAACATTCAATACCAATATGCTATTATCCAACCATCTCTTAATCTTGTTCAAACATTCATTACAATTTCAAAGGAAAGTTGTTCTATCACCTTCCAACAGGACTATCAATTGAATATCATCTCTGTAATTATAGGGCCCAATATTCTAAAGGCATTTACATGGTTTACTGACTTGTAAACTGTGTAAATGCCGCTGAACGGGATATTCAACGGCATTAACATGGTTAGTGTCGCTGAATATTCCCAACTAATGCTGCTATACACCCTGATGCTAACCGCTTAGCATCGGGGTGTGTCATAGGCATTCTGAGTTGTGTCAATGGCAGTGACAGTCATTAACCAGTTTGATGATATTGCACCACTACCCAGTTAGTGACCTGTGGGTAAAACTAGATGAAGCAAAAGGTGACCTAGTTTTACCTGTGGGAGCTAACCGGGCAGCAGGGCAATATCGTCGCTACCCGGTTAGCTTCTGCAGCGTTGGAGGCTGTGCGGTGACACCAAATATTCAGTGCCGAGGTCACATATGACCCCAGTATTGAATATCCCTGGTTAGAGGTTGGCAGCGACGGCTAAGCACCATAGTGGCGTAAAGCCATCCCAACTAAATATCAGGCCCATAGATCTTAATCCCAGTACTACATACTATATTTCCCAATGGTTGAAGGTAAATGTTAAACAGTGTGGAAGAAAGCAGTGAGTAGGGTGGTCAACTGGCTCCAGATTTTAGGGACACTATCTTTCTCTAGAATATGCTCAGAACATTTTTTTTTCTATTGTATATACTGTGCTTCAGAGAGGAAGAACCAGAAATAGGTCATTATAATATACAACCAAGAGCAGAGGAGTAGCCTAGTGTTAAGAGCAACTGCTAAATACTCACAAGATCAAGGGTTTGATTAGCACTGGTACTCCTTGTGACCTTAGGCAAGTCACTTTATCCTCCATTGCCTCAGAAGAAAAGGCCTGGCAATCTACTTCCAGTGATACATTGTCAAGAAAACCCAGCAGCAGCTGGTTTGCTAGGAGTCGGTGCTGATTTGATGGCATATATATATATAACCGATGCACCAATCCATGTTCAAAAATACACAGCATGTACTTTCAAGAAGTCTATCACCCAAATGTTAGTACAATTTTCAAAATCTCTGCATGTATCTATAAAATCCACTTGCACCTTTTTTCTGCAGAGTTTCCACATATTCTCAAATGAAGAGGAGGCAGGGAAAAACCTCCTTCAGAGATTTGCACCTGCTTTGTCTGTGGACACGTTTCCACTGAAAAACCAATCTGGATTAGGAATGTGCACGACCCAGAAAAGTTAGTTTGTTTGCAGATTTCATGAAATGTTCCCAGTTTTCATGTTTTTTTAAAATGTTTCACACATTTGCTTTAGTTGCATGCTTCGTACATTCAAATTGATTGTACGTGCATTAATTGATAGGTATATGTATGTACGAGTGCTTTGAGAAAAGCGTGCTTGTTGTTGGTGTCCGTACATTTTTTTTAACTCACAAGTTCGACACTTTTCAGGCAGGATATTTACTCAGTAACAGCAACACAGAAGCAAAACACTGGCAGGCTGATATTACAAGGACTCAGCTGTTATAAGCTATCGTAATGTTCTATTGCCACATTCTGTATTAACCTGAAAGACCTCCAATGGGCATGATGTTTATATTTTTATTCAATTAGAGATAAGCCCACATTTTGTTTTGTTTTATTTTGTTTTTAAAGAATATTTGCTATCAACAGTATGCCAGCAATGTTTCTTTAACATGGCTTCTGTAGCACTAAAGACCTTGGTTGTCTTGCTGGACCGTATAACTAAGCTCTCTCAAAATGCTAAAGGACTCTGGTATTTACTTATTTAGTCACAGTGGCCTCTTAGGTTAAACAATCATCAACTCAGCCATGAAAAATGAGATAAATTGAAATTATTTTCTTTGTAAAGACAAGGTCTAGCAAGTAATGTATTGAAGAAATTTCCTGAGCACAATGGGCTGCATTAATTTTCAGTGGTCAAATGATTCCTTTCACATAATTTTTCATTTGCGTTATATTTATTTTTTTGCTAAAATGGAAGATAAAAATAATGTTTTACATTAGTAGGAGCTGCGACATATTATTGACTGTATATAATTTACCTATGTGGAAAATTGAACTTTTACCAAGATGACAAAGGATATTTGGAAATGCTAATTCTTCTTTGATCAGTGTCAATAGATGAGCAAAAGTTCATTGCTGTGGTAAACCACTGCCTAGAAATATAATTACTCTCATTTTTTATCCTCCCCCAACTCCTGATTTTTCATCAGCAACAGCAATTAATTCAAGTATGTACTACATTTAGTCAATCAAAATGAATGCCAACTGCATATTCTGTGGTTGCATGTTTGCCTTGATGTTGATAACAGACACAGGCAAAGATGAAAAATAAAAGGAAATGAAAGAAAAGAAAATGAGAGAACTGAAACAGGAGGGTAAGAAAAAGCTTACTTCTAAAAAGTCCATCTTGAACATGGACATTTTAAAAGGGCAGGCATTCCATCACGCTTGTGGGCGTGTTTTGGACTGAAACCAGTGTAGATGTTTGCAAAGATGTTTGGTTGGTCAGGTGTTGAGGTGCTCTGAGTGTCAGGAGACCTAATTGTGAAGGGATCCTTTAACAGCAAGCTGTTAATCTGACAATAAGCAAATTATTCATCTAGACATTTGGGTTAAGGGCCCAAAAAAGGAAGTCCAGGGGTGTTTTTGCCAGTATTAGATTTAAAAAAAATCACGTCTAACAAAATTGCAGAAATGGAACTGAGACCAGAAATAATTCAAATATTTAGTCTGTGAAGTTATTTCTGCATGTTATCTAGCTTCATGGAATGATAATTTAGTTATTGTTTTAATTAATTATCATCGGACTTCTTTATTAATTAAAGATTGTTACTTTATATCTCTGTGCCCAGTTCTCCCCTTGGTCATTGTTCAAGTCCTAGTATAAACATAATTACAGTGAATCACTGGCAGTTGCTTAGGTCTTTACACTGCGGAAGTAAAGAGAGAAGAGCAGGCAAGGAGAGAAGAGGTGAAGAGAAAGATCAAAAGGGAAGGAATAAATGGCAAGGGAGTAGGAACAAGATAAAAGACATTGGAACCAAAGCTATTAGAAGATATCATAAAATAATCATTGAATGCTTGATGACTCTGGGTACCATTGAAATAGAATAGGAAATGATTCATATAATTTGTCCCTGGAAAACCTTGTGGATGAATCGAGTCCTTAGGGTGTAAAATAGAAAGATCACATGTGTCTTGAAAAGTTGAGTTTTCATAGTGATGTCAGTTTCAATTGTCGTCACCCTGAGCAAAGACTCAAATTAGACCTACGGGGGTACTATGCTTGTTATGAAAGGAGCAGTTCAGAGAAGTAGAGGGTTGGGGACAGAAAGCAATTGTAGCAGGATGAAATCATTATCCTTCATACTGTGTTCAGTTAACTTACGCCACTTTGTTCTATACTAGAGTAGCTTCTAATGAACTTTATCATACTCATAAAGAACATGGAACATGATGAATTATGAATATTAATTAAAGACAGATAGAGGGAAAACCCCAGGCTTTTTTGAGGGGTATACGGTGGTACAGAGTACTGGCACCTTTTTCATTGCCTGCTAAAATTCGGCTATGGTCCTCATGTATTAATGAAAGAGCTCTGCACATGAATATCAGCATCTACTTTTCTAGGAACAATGCACTGGCAAAAACTATTGGATGAACAAAAGCCGTAAAGTTGTAAAAAGTAAATAAAGGGGCCTTTTTACTAAAGCATGCTAAGCGTTTAACTTGTGTTTTCGTGCATAGTAACTGTGCACAGTGGCCTGCAGTAACTGTTCCCACACAAGAATGACAATTACCATGCCCTAAAACCCATGCTAACTGCAAATTGTGCATTGCGGTGGGGAATGGGCGAGTTGAGATGGAGAGAGGGCATGGAGAACACATTGCAGTTAGCAGGGGGAAACGTATTGTGCATTGGCAGTATTGCAGTTATCGTGTGTGCATTGAATACCACCTCAATGGCCCAGTATACCTCTGCTGAAACCACAGGAGAAGTCCAGGTGGCAGGATGGCCATGCCTCCCTCTATGCCCACAAGGCGGTCACCCCCCAGACCAGTTTTCCTGTCGCCTGACACCAGGTGGGGTCTACCAGAGCTGGATTCAGGTGACAGGGACTCACCTCCTCAATGCCGATGCTTCTGGGGGGCTGATGGACCAGAGCACATGGGCGCCCTGTGCTTATTCCACCTCCAAGGTGGAATAAGCAAGGTGTCCTGTCATTGATCCCCGGACATACAGGCCATGACCTATTCAATATATACAATCCTATTCAATACATACAGGCCATCCTATTCAGTATATACATCCAACCCATCTGTAACATCATTCAACAACACGGACTACAATAGCACCTATATGTGGACAACATCATGGTCTACGCCCCAATAGACACACAGGCAACTGACTTGATCCACATGACCCAATGCCTTCAGGACATGAACAACTGGCTGTCTAACAACAACCTGAAAATTAACTTTGATAAAATGGAGGCAATGTTCATCTCCAGGAATCCCACCTTCAGCCCACATCAAATCATCAATATCCTAAACAAAACAATACCTACAAGGGACAAGGTGAAATACTTAGGCATCGTCCTGGACAAGAACTTGAACTTACAAACACATATAAAAAAAACCTCAGCAAAGGCATACCACCATTTAAAAATTATCAGGAGACTTTGACCAATCCTTAATCAAGACAACTTCTGCACCGTGTGCCATGCAGTAATCACCCCCATACTGGATTACGGAAACTTGTTGTATCAAGGACTCCCCAAGCACATCACCCACCCACTTCAAATGGTGCAAAACACCAAAGCACGCATCATCACAGGCACAGCAAGGCACGAACACATCACATCTGTACTACAGTAGCTACACTGGTTACCTATAACAGCAAGAGCAGGATTCAAGACAACGCTAAATATCTTCAAAATCATACATCAATGCTCAGCAAATGTTCTACATAGCACACTGATCAAAGAAACCAACAGCAGGCCTAGAAGAGCCAACGGCATCAACAAACTCTGCACACCCTCCGGATACCAGAAAATAAAGCAAACCACCTCCAACAGAGCTCTGTCTTTCTCGGCACCAGCTTTTTGGAACTCTCTCCCAGATGAACTGAGAGCCCTAAGGGACATTAAGGACTTCCGCAAGGCACTCAAAACACTCCTGTTCGCAGAACACTATTCACACCTAACCTAGAACACCAAGCCCCCGACAGCATAGAGGAGAATAAGTACTAATTGTCCAAAGTCTATATGTACGTTATGTTACCCCACCCCACTCGTCCAATGTAGACCCTTGTTGTCGAACACTTTGATTGAAAGATAAAGTGGTATATAAAACTGGTTAAATAAATCAAAAAAGAAAGAAAGAAAGGTGACCAGTTGGGAAGGCTCATAGGAAATATAAAGAGAAGACTGGTGTTTTACCATGCATTTGTATGGAAACAAGGAAAAATGTGTCCCTAACTGCTGGACTCTGGGCCAAAGAAGAAGAAGTTCCCTTCTTCTCAGTTAAGTCTCCCTGGATGTGTCTGGGAAAATGCAACCTTGCAAACATTCCTGTGGTGAAAGCAAAAGAGGCCAAAACTGTAAAAGGAACCACAGGTTCAACGTTGGAGCTTTCAAGTATAGCGGAAACATCCAAAGAGTCCACCTGCTGTGACCCAGGCTCATCCCCAGTTCTCGCAGACTTCTTAGCATAGGGTAAATAATACACTTTAGACATAGGGGGATGTGACTCAGGAGGAACTCCCAGTATTTCAGTTAAATAAGACTTAAGCATATCTTTGGCCGAAACAGCAACAGATTTAGGAAAATTAATGAGTCTTAAGTTAGAAGACCTGGAGGCATTATTTAGCTGTTCAATTTTTGCCTATACTGCAATAAAGTCC
The DNA here is from genome assembly GCA_033557465.1 of Ichthyophis bannanicus. Classification (NCBI taxonomy): domain Eukaryota; kingdom Metazoa; phylum Chordata; class Amphibia; order Gymnophiona; family Ichthyophiidae; genus Ichthyophis; species Ichthyophis bannanicus. Next base: position 1,634,369,867 of record CM066031.1, on the reverse strand, counting down.
TAAACAAAGGAGTCTGAGTGTCCTTCCAAACAATTTACTTTTGATTGTATTTCCGAAACGGAATTTTGGAGAGATAATGTATTTTCAGCGTTTTCCCAAATAGCACCATTACCTTAGACTTGAAGAATTAGGGCTTGTACTTGAGGCACCAAGGCTCCACCAAACTTCATAATAGTGGACCATATATTCTCCAATGTAAAGATCTCTGGATGAGCAAAGGAAAAAGTCAAGGCCACTCCAGCTGACACCAAATCACCTTCCATCGCGCTCAGCATGGGACCTGGGCTCTGCATGGCTGCTGTAGTCACAGTCATCCCTCCTCCAGCTTCCACCTGCAAAAAAATGCCAAAAAGATGTTCCCAGAACACCTGCATGACTGCATCACGTGAATCCGGAATTGGACCTCGTCAAGCAGAAGGCAAACCGTCATGCAGTGAGCCATCCAGTCACAAATCACCAGAGCTCGTAGACAACAGCGTCACCTTTGGTGGTTTCCACAAATCAGGGGAGAGAGAATCGATGCCTGAAACTGAAGCTGAGCTGCCTGACTCCAATGCGAGCACCACCGGGCTTACCTCCCCTGAGACAGCTGGTTGCGCTAGTGAATGCACCAAAAATGAGTCAATGGAACCCAACATAACAGCAGGTAAAGAAGAGGAAGTTACAGGGCAGAAGAGGGCATCTTAACTCCTATTAGCTTTCCTCTTTTTCCCATCAGGAAAAGCATCAGAGCGTGACGAGCCTGCCAGCTGCCATCTTGGATCTCCTACATGTGCATGCCTGCAGCAACTGTAATTCACATATAATCATAGCCTCCCTCTTTATTTTTTTTTAAATGACCAGTTTTCCTTTCTCACAACCCATTAATCTAGGGCCCGATATTCCAAGGCATCTACGCGGTTTACAAACCTATAAACCGTCTAAATGTCCCCAAGTGTGATATTCAGCGGCACTAACACAGTTAGTGCCGCTGAATATCCTCGATTAATGCCGCTATATGCCCCAATGCTAACTTCTTAGCATCAGGTTGTGTCGGGGGCATTCTGGGGTGCCATGGAGATGGTGCTGATCACAAACTGGCCAGTGGCAATATTGAGCTGCTGTGACCAGATATTTGATTCTAGGGCCGCATATGATCTCACCATTGACTATCTGGGTTTAATGTTCAGTGCCAGCAGCTAGTTGCTATAATCATGGTAGCCGCCGATGCTGAATATAGGGCCTTTAATTCATAGAACCACTTTTCATGGTCCAGTCCAAATCACAAAATCTTAATTACTCAGATTGCATCTGTGCTCTGTCATGCTTCAAAAAACCCACATCAGTTGAAACTCCAGGGCTGCTGGGCTATTCTCCTTGCTCATACACTGCCCATTCAGAGCATTCCTGACTTGAGCTTCATCAGTCTATTCCTGATTGCATCAGGGGAGAAGTTTTCTTCAAATTTGCTCATCTATACAAGTCATCCATAAGCACACACACTAGAATTCAAGCTTTATTTATTTATTTAGTATGCTGCTACTTCCAGTGATCAGTAGCGGCTTGATTGCAGTCATGATATTGACAAATCATGACATAAATTTAATGGAGTATACAATTGATTTGAAAGGGAAAGCACGGCACGGCACACAGTGTAGGGTTTTAAGGAGAGGGACAGATATTCACATATTCACATATATACATAACTGCATCAATGAACTGTCTAGGTGATGCCGTAATGGGATTGGAAAAGATGGGTTTTAAGCTTCTTCCTGAAGTCCTTTAGGTCAGTGATCTGGCGTATCTCATAAGGCAGGTGGTTCCAGAGCATGGGAGCCGAGTATGTGAAAGCCCGGTTGCTTGTCGGTGTGTTGACTGCTCTTAAGCTACTTGGTACGCAGAGTGTGTTAAGGTTTGTGGTCCGTCTGCTTCTGTTATTAGGTTGTGTGGTGATGAGGTTGGAAAGGAAAGAGGGGGATACTTTGTGGATGATCTTGAAAGTTGTTATTAGCACTTTGTATATTATTCGTGCTGGGATGGGTAGCCAGTGTAGTTCAATCAGGGTTGGTGTAATGTGATCAACTAGGTTCTTGTTCATGATGATCCTGGCTGAGACATTTTGTGCCAATTGTAAGATGTTCAGTGTTTTCTTTGGTAGACCCTGAAGGATGACATTACAGTAGTCAAGGTGGGGAATGATGAGGGCCTGGGCTACTGTTCTGAAGTCAGAATGGTCAATGATGCAGCGTAAAGGTTGAAGAACCCTCAGCTTGTGAAATATTGCTCTGTTGGTAGACCGGAGGTGTTTGTCCATTTTTAAGTTATCGTCAATCAGTACGCCCAGATATTTGATCTCTTTTTTAGAGTGATAGGAGTTATTGTTCAGGGTGATGGATGCCGGAGGATCAAAGTCTTGTTTCCCTGACATGAACATTACTTCAGTCTTCTTGTGGTTAATTGACATATTGTTGAGATGTAGCCAATTTTGCATTTCTAGTAGGCATTTTTCTAATTGGTTGTAGTCGGGATTGTTTATATCAAGCTTTTGTTCACCAAAATGTGGCTCCACATCACACTTACTTGGGACACCTCAGTATGACTATCACCATTTATTGTCCATTCCACCTTGCTGCTCCATATGTCTGGAACAAACTACCTGAGTCGATGCGTCGGGTTCCTTCTCTGGCCCTAGTCAAGTCCAGGCTGAAGACCCACCTCTTTGAGGCTGCTTTTGGATCCTAATGCTCCCCACTCTCTTGTCATTACTTAAGTGTATCTTACCATACTTTAGTCCCCAGTTTTGCAATGCTTTTTTCATCTTGATTAGATTGTAACTGTAATGAGCAGGGACTGTGGCTTACATCTCTTTGTACAGTGCTGTGAATGTCTTGTAGCACTATACAAATGATTAGTTGTAGTAGTAGTGCTTACACAGCTGCGCTGTAGAAAAAAAACTGCATCACCAATGTCATGAGCTCACAGACTCTTAAAGGTATATTTACCCGAAATTACAATATAGAGGATTGCTCTACAATATATCTTCATTCAAACCTATAGGCATTAAGGTTTCCATTTCAAAAATCCAACATTGCACCAATCTGGCTACCATGCTAGTTCTATCACCCTGCATTTCAGGAGCAACAGTGTCTACAATAAACCACTGAAGGTCCTCCAACTTATGCTCTTGCTCCTGCCAATGTTTAACCAGCAGAATAGACATTGTCTATATACTGTATGTATCTGGGATCTGTGTTCAACAAGACTGATTTTCATTTCCCTTGTCATTCTTCTCACATATACGTCAGATGGACATGAAATAATGTAAATTACAAAAGAGGATTAACAGTTTGTACTGCAATTCAAGTAGTGCAACTTTTTCGAAGTTGGATGAGTCCATGTATATCACTAACATCTTTGTTAGTGATATAGCGTAAGGGCTATCGGGTAGGGTTTGCCTCTTTGCGGATGATAACCAAAATCTTCAATAGAGTAGGCACCCAGGAAGGTATAGGTAACATGAGGAGAGATCTAGCTAAGCTTGAAGAATAGTCTAGAATTTGGCAACTGAGATTTAATTTAAAAAAATACAAAGTCATGCATTTGGGCTGCAGCAATTCAAGAGAGCAATATAGTATAGGCAGTGAAGTACTTTTGTCCACTAAAGAAGAGCGGGACCTAGGCATGGTTGTGGCTGATGATCTTAAAGTAGCTAAACAGGTAGAAAAGGTGATAGCAAAAGTTAGAAGGATGCTTGGGTACCTAGGAGGAGGAATGGCCAGCAGAAGAAAGGAGGTGATAGTGCCTCTATATGAGTCTTTTGTGCGACCTTATTTGGAGTATTGTGTGCAATTCTGGAGACTGCACCTTCAAAAGGATATAAATAGGCTGGAGTCAGTACAGAGGGTGGCTACTAAAATGGTTAATGGTCTTCATTATAAAGCATATGAGAACAGACTTAAGGATCTTAATATGTACACCTTAGAGGAAAGGCGGGATAGAGGTGATATGATTGAGATGTTTAAATACCTCCGTGACATAAATGAACAGAGCCTCTTTCAATTGAAATCAAGTTCTGCTACGAAGGGACATGGGATAAGAGTGAAAGGGGATAGACTCAGGAGTGATATGCAGAAATATTTCTTTATGGAAAGAGTGGTGGATCCATGGAATAGTCTCCCGGTGGAGGTGGTAGAGATGAGGACAGCATCTGAATTCAAAAAAGCATGGGACAAACACAGAGGAACTCTAAAGGAAAAAAGGGGACTGTTGTAGTAGATATGGAAGGGCAGACTACATAGGCCATGTGGTCTTTTTCTGTCATTATGTTTCCATGTTTCTATATTTCTAGTAAGTCTGACCCCAAATGGAAGAAATAACTCCAAATACTGGGCTATTTGTAGCACTGCTAATAGCTGATTGCAGCTGGATAACTGAGGATCTCTCAAAAAAAAAAAAAAAACCATGGTGGATGTTTTCCTTTTTGTACTACACAAGAGGGTGCTCCCAGACTATTCTTGCTGCAACATGAAGAGGGTGTGGCCATGTCCTGGGTACAGGATCTCCTCCTATTCCAGCACCATTCTGCACAAACCCTACTGAAGTTTGGCTGGAAGGTTGCCATCTTGCATCTCTGCTCTTCCTAGTTCTTGTGTACTTGAAGAGGTTACACGGATGGGGGTGGGGTAGGTAGCAAGGAGAGGACTCTCCACATCTTGTTTCCTTCTGCATGTACACATTTTCCAGGGTGCTGCACATCTAGCCTTATCTTGTGATGGTTTACGTGTCTGGCCTTGTTTCAGTCTATGGCACATTTATGCATTCTCAGCCGTCCATTTTCTGTTGCAGAGATGTCTTTCCTTTCACTCGCTGGCCATGTCCACACTCCTGGGCCTCTGTGCTGCTATTTTATAAGGCACGTGGATGTTTACGGCCACATCTTTAGAATCACTGCCAATGGCACGGACATGTACACTTGCATGTCTTTGCAGAGGCTTTCAAGTTTTTTCTAAAATGTGCCTTTATATGTTTAGTTGAATAGCCGGCCTTAACTCAACATGGTAGTACCATCACAGTGACCACATAATGCATATTATTGGATCTCTGAAAGCAGAACAGCCCAGGCTATCACTGAGGAGTGCTTAGAAGTGCTAAAAAACACATTTGCACTACCTAAAGTAGACTCGTTTGTACTTCTGTTTCTGAGATACAGGGATGGAGAAAAGTTGATTACTTGAGATGTCTGGAGAGCCTGCCTAGCTGAGTGGTAGGCATGTGCATTTCAGGCTTGTTTGGCCATTTGTTTGCATGACTAAATTTTAAGCATGTGCACAAATCGCTTGTGCATGAGTGTATTGATAATATGGAGGTATATCCATGCACAAGGAATTTGTGGGCATAGTAGGAACCCAATCACAGTGAAAACCAAAACATGTTGGTTTGTATGTGATGAATGCAATGAACATCTCAGCAGTGCACAAACCTAGTAAATGATTAAGAAGGGGGGACTGTCCCATTCCATGAACAATGACATACTTTTGGAGTAACTGATTTGGGGACTCCCAAATTAGACATATCATCATGTACCTAAGGCTCCAAGAGAGGAAAAAGAACCTCTCTGTATTTCTTCAATTGCTAAAATAAATCAGGATTGAAGAAGAACAGGAGGCAATGTGTCATGTGTCGGTGGAAAAAAGGAGATCCCTTGAACCCCCAACCAGACCTGCCAAGAGAGTTAAAGAAGTCACATGGATAAGCTGACCATATGGATAAGCTTTAAAAGCATGCTGTCTCATTGATAGTCTAGTATGGCACATCCCACCCCACAAAGACAGTAGCTGCAGGTCAGTTAACCCTTAGCAAATATAGAGGGGTGACAAACCCTTCTCATGGGATTATGCCAGGTGGTAGCCTATTTTAATATGGAACTAACAGCTTGTACATAGCCCAAGTTAGAATACCAGAAATTGGAGGAGTCTAAGAAGTGATAGGGGACTCTGATAAACTATACCAGTCATTCTCATAGTGCTCCAGCATCTCCACAACCTGCTTTCTACTACTGGTATGGGGTATGGAAATGATGGTCATCTGGGTGCTTTTTGCAAAAAAACAAAACAAAACACATAGAGAACCTTTAGGCAATAGTTCAGAAGTTGACCTGATTCTCCAAGAAGATAGGGTTATTAGAGGGTAAGTTTTATTTATTTATTTATTTATTTATATATTTGGATTTATATACCACACTTTTTATAATCACCACGGTTTACAAGGAACAGGTTAAATTACATTGAACAAGTTACAATGAATAAGTAAAACATAAGTTAACGCAACAGATTACATTAAATATGTGAATAAGAACTTAACAAAGTGATGATGCCTTTAAGAAGGTGAATTATATACAAGCTGAAGGAATCTGGCATTGTATGGAAGGTAATAATGAGGTACGGTACATGGTCGAATGAAAGCTGGAATAGATGTGTCTTAATTGCTTTACGGAAAATTGACAGGTCAGTGATGAGACGGATAAGAGCAGGTAGGGAGTTCCAGAGCAGAGGGGCGAAGAAGGAGAAGGCTCTGTGCAAGGTGAATTGGGAGCTTTTGCCAGTCAGGACTGGGATGGCAAGAGTATCTGACATATTTGTTCTTCTGGCTCTGATGTCAGTTGTCTAATGCATGAGATCTTCCAGTGAGGATGCAGAGAGATGGTGAAGGATTTTAAATGTCATTAGAAGGGCTTTGTATTCGAGTTGATTGTTTATTGGAAGCCAATGCAACTGTACTAGGAGAGGTGATACGTGATCATATCTGGAAGCTCCGTAAATGGTTCATGCAGCGGTATTCAAGGCCATTTGTAAAGAATGGAGAGCACAGCAAGGTAAATCATGTAGGATGATGTTAGCATAATCGAAAAGAGGAGTGACGAGAGCTTGGAAGACAGTGCGGAAGTCAGTAGGTTCCAATAAGGGTTGAAGCTGATGGAGGGAACGTATTTTGAGATAGACAGCCTTCGTGATATTGCTTATATTATAAGTTGATAGATAATATGGTGGGAGATGGAGTTATTGCTGAGAGAATATACATTTTTTTGGTTGAAAAAATTAATAGGTTGAAATTAGGAATAGATCAAGTAGAGGGTAAGAAAGAAATGAAGAGGTGCAGAAATTGGAAGTCTTTAATATGGTTGCTATAGCAAGGTTACCTCTGTTAATGCAAGTCTTAAAGCATGGATGAGACAATGTTCATGGAAGAGGAACAATTAACAGGAGTTCTGAAAATGCATCTCAACATGTGGATGAGATGATGGTGCATGGAAGGATTTAGATTTGCTAAGAAACGGGCAATATTCTGGGCAAGGGGGTCTTATTCTGAAAAGATGGGCTCCACCTTAACCAGGGTGAAACCAGACTGCTTGCAGTAACATTTCAAAGGAGATAGATCAGATTTAAACTATAAAGAAGGGACAAGCTGACAGTCATTCAGGATTGCATGGTACCAGTGACATAGGAAAGTGTGGGAGGGGAGTTCTAAAAAGTTAAATTTAGGATGTTACGTAGAAAGATGAAATCCAGAACTTCCGTGGTAGCATTTATAGAAATGTTATCTCTTCCATGTGAAAGACCCAACAGGCAGCCAGAGCTCCGGAGTCTCAATATATGGATAAGATGATGGTACAGGGAAACAGGCTTTAGATTTGCTTGAAACTGGGCAACATTCTGGTGAAGAAGGAACCTTTTCCCAAAAGAAGGGCTCCATCTTTCTCAGGATGGAGTCAAGCTGCTGCTGCTAACATTTAAAATAGAGAGAGGACAGCTTTAACACTAGAACTTTGGAGAAAGCCAACAGTCACTTAAGAGTGCATGGTTACTCAAGAGTGCATGGTTCAGAGTTCAGCATCTTCGAAGAATACTATCATAACAAGGAAGATAGGGCATTGAATAGAGATGCAATAAAGGCAAAGGTAGCCCAGGTGCCCTTAAGTAAAGAACATTCAGAGCTGAAAATTTGCAAAGAATCTCTATAAACTGCTAAGAAGGTTATAAATAAAACAAGAAAAGGATAGTTCAAAATGTTTATATACAAGTGCTAGAAGCCTTAAATAATACGATGGGAGAGTTAGAATACATATATCACTGAATAAAAATGTGGATATAATTGGAATATCAGAGACCTAGTAAAAGGAGGATAGCCAATGGGATACTGTGATACCAAGGTATAATTTATATCAAAATTATAGGGAAGGGCATACTGGTGGAGGGGTGGTGTTATAGATTAAAGAAAGCATTGAGAATATATGTTCTGCAGGATTGAAATTTGATGTGTTAAGAGGAAGAAAATAATGTTGGGAGTATATTACCATCCATCTAGCCAGAATGAATGGACAGATGATGAATGCTAACAGAAATTTTAAAATGCCAATAAATTTGACAACACAATGATAATGGGTGTTTAGGGAGGCAATGTTCCTAGATGAAATAAATGTTTGCTTCATGGAGCAGCTGGTCGAGGAACCGACAAGAGTGGGAAATACAGTAATTAAGATCTGGTCCATAATGGAACACAGGAATTGGTGTAAGAGCTAACAGTGCTGGGGCCACTTGGCAGTAGTGATCATAACATGATCAAATTTGACATAATAACTGAAGGAAAAAGACTAAAGAAATCTACTCCGGTAGATTTCAAATGGGAGACTATGATAAAATGAGGGTAAAGGTAACCCCCCCCCCAAAAAAAACAACAAAAAAACCTAAAAGTAGCTGCTGCAAAAGTTGAAAGTTACATCAGGCATGGGCGGTGTGGTTTTTTAAAGGCTGTTAGTGTTCTGTCCCTTGGCTTCTTGCTTGGGTTGAAACATGTGTTACTCCAAACATTTCATTTTTGGAACTTTTCTAGCTCTCTGGCCTTGAAAGCTCAGAGACTGGCTGTTATTTGTTGGTCTGACAACAGTAGGGTGTGGAATTTCTTAATAAGCAGTCTTCAGTCTGATGAGGGGGTTCGTAATGTGGTGCTACAAGGGAATGTGATGGGTTTTGTCCAAATTTGTTACATTGTCCATTACCATAGAGGACCTGGTGGGATACCCGGGTGATTGGTGCCCTTGCTAGTTGTATGGCAGGGTCCCCAAGCTGGCAGCAGTATATGTCTGTAAGTGGTGGTTCATAGCAGTCCAATGATCTCATCTTGCTAAAAATATGGCAGAGGAGCCAGACAGCTGTGGGAGAAGGGTATGTACCAATGCTGACTTATTGTTTGCATTGTCTTGGGTATTGGTTATCCTCCGCTCTGAACATTTGACAGTAAAGCTGTGGCCTGTTATCCAAATGTTTTTTGGGCCTATTCTGGGGAGAGGGACTAAGGGGAGGGAGTGTTAGGTTCAGGAGTTTTGTGAGGTGTGTACAGTATGGGTGCATGCATGCAAAATATCCTCAAATGTAGGTTGTAATTTGTATTCATTAAACTTAACAAGAAACCTTTGATCAAAACTATTTCCAAGTCCAAATATTGAGTGAATCTTGCCTTCCTGTATTTTGCTGCGTAGTCTCCAGGTTCTTGAAAACATTTCTTACGGATGCATCCTAAGAATCAGGAAAGGTTTCACACAATAGCCATTGTTTTCTGAATTCTAATGGGCTCATAATTTGCAGCAGCACCAATCACACTGAATTTGCTTGCTTCTTATGTAAGGATGTCAAGTAGCTCTGGATAACATCAGGCGATGGATTATTTTTAGCTACTTTGCATACATATTACTTTCTGAAAGATGCATTTCAGAATTTACAGCAGCATGCAACTAGTTGCTGAACCAGGTCTGTGACTGAAGCCAGATGTTCAGGGTTTTTTTTGGAATTAATAAACATGTAATCTATCCAGATGTAAAGGTATTCTAATATTTTGCAAGTCAAAATAATAATGGCCTGAAATTCAGGCTGCTTGGTCAGCATTTAAAGTGAACTGTTGCTGCTTAATTTTATGTGTATATTTGGCAGCACTATCCGTTTAACAAGTGCTGCTGAATAAACGTAAGCCTGGAGATCATATTGGGGGCTTTAAAAGTTTGATCTGCTATTTAGCAGGCCTAACTTCAAATGCATAATTTGTCCGTTTAGTGTCCGAATAGCATTAATATTCACCCTGTCCAAATGCTGGTTCTTTAATAAGTTAAATGGGCTGATTATATACAGAGCTTTTTTTTGAGGGGTACGGAGTTCCGACACCTTTTTCATTCCCCATTAAAACTGACGCATAGTCCTCATGTATTAATGGAAGAGCCCTGCATATGAGTACAGGCACTTTTTTTGCTAGGAAAACTGCACTGATTGTATATGGATAAATGCCGAAAATTAAGTGCAAAGCAAGGCACGCTTTCACCAACCAACTACAAATGTATAACTCGCGTTGAATATTGGGCTCTAAGAGCTTAAATGTTACTGGAAAAACTGAAAAAAAAAGCTTGTGAAACCAGACTTGCTTATACTCCATTTTCCGTGAGGCTGTTCAATATTTTGAAAATAAATGATGGCTAATTAGAGCCCTAATTTATGATTTCATTAAAAAATGTTACAAATTATTTTACTTTGAAAGCATCCCCAGTAGAATATTTTATTTTATTTAGTTATTTAAAAAGATGTATTACCCTCAGCATCTGATATTCTAGGTGGATGAAAAAAAGCATTCAGAATAAGAAAAGACATCTAACATTCAAAACAACAACAGCCTGCATAAAATATGGCTAGCACAAGCAAATTAAAAACAGTTTAAAACATTTCTTGCTAATATAAAAACATTTAAAACATACAAAAAATACTCTAAGGGACCATTCCTGAAGCTCATTAGGGTGTTGTGCTTAATGCACATTTATCATGAAAACGAACATGTGTTAAGGGCAAAGCCTCTGCCATAACTGTCAGGATCACGTCACCACATGAACGCATGTGGATATTTCTAGAGGAACGGTAACGAACCACATAGCTGGAGAGCAGGAGACTACACAGCTGCTTTTGGAACCTGATCGATGTGGAGCCTGATTCAGAGAGGGGGACATCCGGGCTGTCTGGACATCCCTGAGGAAGACGGGCCCATTAGGACTCAATTCTGGACCACGGGAATTAAACGTTCCTGTGGTATACAGAAACAGGCCCATGGATGGTCCGCCACAGTGCCCCCAACTCCCAATTGCTTAGGCCCTGCCTCTTCCCCGCCACATGTTCCATGGCTGGTGGGGGCTTCTCTGGGCCCGATCACCAGAATAATGCTGCTTATTCCACCTGCTGGCTCGGCCCACTCCTGCTCCATCCAGATCTCACCCCCTCCCACCCTTCCATCGGCTCTGCCCGCCCTACTGCTTAGGACATGCAGGGAGAGCAGGAGGGAGAATAGGGTCCTGATGTACAGCCCTGCAACCCATGTCTCTCAATCAAGCCCATAGCCTCCTATTCTCCTGCTCTCCAACTATGCTCTCCTGTTCTCCTTACTGTTCCTCTAGACATATCCTAGTCCCCAGCTGTTGTTTTGTCTTTGTTGACTTTGTTGACTAGATTGTAAGCTCTGATGAGCAGGGACCGTCCCTTACATGTCTCTGTTCAGTGCTGCATACACCTTGTAGAGCTCTACAAATGATCAGTAGTAGTAGTAGCATACTCCAACATATGGCACAGTTAACATGAGTGCACCGAACACCACCCATAGAGGTATCATTATGTGCAGCCTCATTAATTGCCATCTTTATCTTTATCTTTATCTTTATTTGAGGCATTTGATAGACCGCCCTGTGCTGAGGCATTAGGGCGGTGTACAATAAAATAAGGCTGCTAGAAAACACAGGAGGAAAAGAACGCCATTAAATAACAGGAGAGATATAGAAAAGAGGGAGGAAAAATAGAACAGAACAAATATCAACACAAACTACAATTATATGGACCAGGGAGATGGGAGAACGGGGGAGGGTAAGGAGGAGGTTGATAGGGCTAAATAATCAGTGTAGAAGATGTCCAGAGATTCACAGAGGGTTATGAGGAAAGAGGGGCCGAAGAACTAATAATGAATGAGAATTAATGAAGAGCTTATTAGAAACTGAGTGAATGGTTAAGGGGGACCGGGAAGATCAAAAGCCTGATGGAAAAGATGGGTCTTGAGGAGGGCTTTGAATCGAGGAAAAGACAGTTCAGTGCAGAGGGGATGTGGGAGAGAGTTCCATAAAGCAGGACTAGCAAAAAAGAAGGCAGCATGGCGGGTAGACTCAAGGTGGGCGTTTGTGGGGGATGGAAGGAAGAGACAGTTGCCATGAGAGGAACGGATAAGGCGAGGCATAGGCTGGAGTTAAATGAGATCTGCTAGGTACTGAGGGGTACTAGTGTGGAGGGCTTTATGTGTCAAGATAAGAAGTTTATAGAGATAGCGAAACTTGATGGGGAGCCAATGAAGAGAAAGAAGGCAGGGGGTGACATGGGCGCGAGGAGAGGAGAAAGTGAGAAGACGAGCAGCAGTATTTTGAATGAGCTGTAGTCTCCAGAGTTGGTATTGTGGAAGACCAGCAAGAAGAGAGTTGCAGTAATCAAGTTGGGTGATCACTAAAGAAAGCACAAGGGTGGTAAGGGATTTGACTGAAAGCAGAGGACGAACAGCTCTGATCCTGCAGAGGTGAAAAAGAGAGCTGCGTACCACACCAGAGATATGGTGATGAAAGGACAGGGAAGGATCAAGAGTGACACCAAGATAGCGGAGGGTTGGCACTAGGGGGATGGAAGAGCCTGACATGTGGGGTGACAGAGTGGGGGGAGGAGCGCCAAAGGTGAACCAGATGGCTGCTGACTTGGAGGGATTGACTACAAGAAAATTGCTACGGAACCAATCAGAAACGGCAGTCAAGCAGGTATTGAGGAGAGTGAGGCAGGGACTGAAGAGGAAGTGTGATGGATTAAGAGGATGTTGTCGGCGAAAAAATATGCAGAGATACCATGCTGTTGTATGAGAAGGACAAGAGGGGCAAGAAATATATTAAAAAGAAGGGGGGCAAGGATGGAACCCTGAGGGACCCCACAGAGAAGAGGAAAGGAGGTAGAGGAAGAGGAGCCAACGTGAACTGCGAAAGAGCGAGAGGTGAGAAAAGATCGAAACCACTGGTGAACAGTGCCGCAGATGCCAAGCTCAAAACTTAGCTGAAGCATCTCTGGGAGAGTCCTTCCTAAAAAAGCCACAGCATTTGACACTTCAGCACCCTCCGGCACGCCCACGAGCCTGATATTGTTCCTACGGGAACGACTGTTCCTTCCTTGTTGCCATCTTTTGCATTCCAGTCATCCATGACCATCAGGATATCCTGTTTGCATGTTCTGTCAATTTCCGCTTGTACTTTGTTCATAGAACTCATCAACTTTGTCCTCCTCTGCAGCTGCTGTTGGGGCATATACCTGAATAATAGCTATGTTGATGGACATTCTCCATAGACAAATAGAAATTAAAGCATTCATTGATTGCATTGTATTTCATTTCAGGTCTTGCAAATTTCTTCTTAATTATAAATGCAACACCATATCTTCTTTGTCTTTCATTTCCAGCATAGTATACCATGTGATCATCAGATGCAAAGTGCACAATGCCAGTCCATTTCAGTTGGCTGGCACCCAACAGATTGAGTTGTACATGTTCCATTTCATTCTTGACCACCTTCAATTCCCTTGGTTCATGCTTTGTAGGTTGCATGTCCAGATATGTAAGACATCTTTGCAGCTTCTTACTCTCATTTCACGCACAGCTACATTAGCATTCAGATGTCCCGAGGGCTTTTATCCAACCACATCATAAATACTGGCTTTGCTCTGATGTAGAGTCTCATCTTCTAGCACTATAGTGCAATTTGTTTTGTTGTGAGTATCCATTGAGTTTTTGTGGTAAGATACGGAAGTAGATTGCCAGGTCTTTCTTCCGCGCAGGTAATGCTTGTGTTGTTGCTGTTGTCTCAGGAATATGATCCTCCACTGCCAACACTGTCACATTCTGCTGCTGCCTAGATGGGTGGTTTGTCTTAGTCTGGCATCTCAGCTGATACCTATCCATCTTGGGAGACCCTGCCAGTAATTATGCTACTGCTAGCATAGCTCTCAGCATCACTGATGCACATAAGCCTTCACAGCACAACAAGCTGCAAAGCAAGTGAGGGATGAATAAGGTAGTTTTCATTTAATCTTGCAAACTGTGCTACTCATGGAAATGTACTGTAATGTCACTTGATGGTCCTGGTAAGTAATTTAAATGGACTGGTGTTTGACTCTACTAGGGGAGGAAAAGTTGGTTCAACAGTAGGGGGCCTTCCTAAAGGGTATTAGGGTAGGGGATTTTGAAACTAGATTGAGGATGAAGGGGTCTCTCTAAAGGGGACTATGGTATCTTACATTAAGTACTTGCTCTGCTCTTTACAAGATACCAGAGATAACTTGGGGCCCACTATCTTCACATTGCTGCAGCCAGGAACATGCCATTTTCTCAGCGGTGCCAACACAAATTTGCCATGTGAGTCACTAACTTGTGAAACTGAGGTACCGCAGGTTATTGGCTCACGCATACATTTTGCCGTGGTAAAATAGCACATTTTATCACAGCTAGAAACTATCCCTGCATGTTGGCTTTCTAAGACCTTCAAGATGACAAGGTTCTCAAGTCTCTCTCAAAGAAAGTTCTGTATTGCAAAGTTCCTTCTTTTGTAAGCACTCATTCAGCATCCTGCTGGTGTTTTATGAAACAAAGGGGATCATTTATATAGTGGCTTTCAGTCCCTGAGACACAAATAAATAAAATAGTCAATATGTCCCTCTAAACATCCTGAAGCGTCTGCCACTGCAAAGTTGATTTTAGGTGACTGCACTTTTGAAGCCTTACAGCAAAGTACAAAACCATAAGCTTCAGAAAGCTTTTAAGTTATTTGGCACCATGAAATATACAACTCAGAGGACACTTTTCAATCACTGGTATCCCTGAACTATACAGTCTCACAATAAAAGACCTAACCTTCGACAAGTAGTTGCCCTCTGGTCTCTTAAACATTACACTATATCTTTTAATAAGGACAGAAAACAAAGTAATGTTAAGGCTGTAATTTCTCTCACTTTCTTCATTCTTCTATTTTATCATGTGCTTTTTTCTGACTTTTCCCTTTTTCTTTGACCATTTAAAAATATGATTTGTTTTTAATTCTTTAGAAATAAATAAATGATCTGCTTTCTTTTTATAAAATGTGGTCTTCTATATTGCTATTCAATTACTATTGTTTGATATTTTAACCTTGTAATTCATCTCAGGTGTCTATGATGAAATATGATATCAAATTTAGTATAGCTGGGTTTAAAAAAGGTCTAGACAAGTTCCTGGAGGAAAGGTCCATAAACCATTATTAAAGAGGACCCGGGAAATCCACTGCTTGCCCCAGGACAAACATTGTGGAACTTGTGTCTTTTTGGGAAACTGCTAGGTACTTGTGACCTTGATTATAACTGTTGGATACAGGATACTGGGCTTGAAAGACCTTGGCATATCTTATGTTCTTATGTTGTTAAATTAATCATTATTATTATTATCACCCAGTGTAAGACCTCTCAAAAATGATAAGAAAAAAGGCAAATATAGAGCCCATTTTGATAAAATGTGTTGTGGTTTTGCACCTAACATGCCAATAGCACATGAAACCATTGTGCTTTAGGTGCACCACCCCTGCATTAATTAATGAATTATTTATGTATGTATTATTTTTTTAAGCTCACGCCTTTCCTGAAGAAGAGCAAGGTGAGTTACATTCAGGTACAGTATGCATTTCAGGAGCATGGACAGCATGTTTGCATCAGTTAACACACTGCATTGTGCCTTAATGGGTGACAAATTTATCATGGATTTGTTTATTTACATTCTCTTATATACTGCGCTATTCTGCATCAGTGCAGTTTACATTGAACAAACTGAAATTACATTGAACAGGGCATTATAACTTGGAGATAACTATTTTAAAGGGAACATGGGCTATGGAGGGTTAAGTGGCTTGCCCAAGACCACAAGGAGTACCTGTGGGATTAGAAATCCTAGTCCTTCTGGCCCAAGGTTGCTGTCCTCTAGTGGGATTTGAACCCCCAACCTTCTGGCCTGAATTACCTTGCCCCAATCACTAGGCCACTTCTCCAACTTAAGGTCTACCTATTGAGGTGGTGGTATTTACATCCATCTTGCAGTTAGAGTGGATTCATGGACTACAAGACATTTACCTCAACCTACCATCCCAATGCATGAAGCACAGTTAGTGTGGAAATCAGGCTGCACTGACTGTGCCGAGCCTGGGCTCACGGTTACCGTGGGTCACAGTGCACAGTTAGCACATGCAACCCTACTAACTGCACAACACACCTTAGTAAAAAGGGCCGCAGAGTCACTGTTCTGACCTCACCTGTCCCTGGGACATCCTTTCTCAGCAGAAACATTTGTGAGAGTTCTTACTGCCACATATGCCCTTTTTTGTTGGCTGGATATGGCACATTTACTTACTTACACAAAGGCTGGCACTTTTCCATTTTACTAATGTTAACACTCCCCAGACAATTCAAGCTTTCCATTTCTCATGAGAAAATCCTCATAATTATATTTTGTGTTACGATAATGTTTTTAAGGTACAATTGTTAGTGGTGACCAAGGGGAGACCATAAGGAAACAAAATCAGCCATGAGAAGGGTAATTTAGTATTTTAGTGTTAATAGAAACAGGAGCGGGCAAATGTGTAAACTGGCTACACATGCACTATTTACAAATGGATATCCACAACCTACTTCAGGACGCCATCTTTGCGGTTCTTGGAGTGTTGAAACAGGGCGTTCATAGTTGGTATGCTCTAAACGCAGTATTGTGTCTGCTGGTTATACCACAATTTTTTTGCGATTGATTGTTAACCACACCGCATCTTTATGTGAAGGATGAAGACTGAGCATTGCAATACTACAGCTTGAAGAATCGCTGTTCGACCATAAGCTTGGGTCTGTGACATTGGAGATTTTCTTCAGATAAGTGCATTGATTTTACTGAGTAACACAGAGGTGTTTTTTTACATGACCTTTGATTTAATTTTGTGCAAGGCACAAGGTTGTGTTTTTGCACATTCTTTATATAGGTTCACTGTCATAATTAGTAAACCTTTATTTGAGTAAAAAGGAAGAGTTGTCATGAGAGGAGTTGTCCTCAAGACAAACTTCCCAACAATAATTATTATAGTACTCAGCTAATACTGCTGTTAGTTTTTCTTTTATGATTTTTGAGCAAGTGGTGTTTGTTTTTTGAACCTTAATGTTTATTATTCAGTGATGCAACTAAGGGATATGTTTACAAAAGGGAGGTAATGGAGCAAAGGTGCCGTTATCGGGTGTTATCGGCGCCTGTTAGCAGTTAATGCCACAGAACACGCTGATAACACTGGATTAATGTGCGGAAGCCAGGCCCATAGCATTAAGGTGAAAGGAGGTAGAGAGTGGGCGTTTATGGGGCAGAGAGTGAGAAGAGATAGTGTGTGCACTTTTATCACAGAATTGTGTTACCGTGCATTAGAGCGCCCAGTGCTGGGAACCCTAATGCCATCTGAAAGCTCACAGAAAGAGCTATTTCTATTTAAATGTATGCAATGTGCTCGACCCACCAGAGTTCCCAAATTTGTGATAGTAGTGTTCCATTGGCAACAACAGCATGGCGTCCTATTAAGAAACAGCATGTTGTTGGTGTCAAATTGGCAAACGAGGTGTCACATGGATGAGGCAGTGGGGCTGGCTAGCCCACAAGACTGAGAAGTCCACTTTACAGGGTATACATCTATGATGTCTGGTATGACTCCAGTGTGACAGTGGCAGTGGCAGTGGCAGTGGCAGTGGCACAAAAAGATAGTGTGTCACCCCCATTGCCATGATGCTGCCATGTCAGCATGGTGTGAGGGAGGAGGTGGCAGTCGTAGTGGCCTGCTGCAGATGAAACTTTGTCCTAGCCCTTTGTGTCTGATGCAAAGCTTCAGTTGCCACTATCAGTGGGATTTCAAGAAACCAGAAAACCCCAGCACAAGGTGAATATAACACTACCAAAAAACAGGACCTTGGCATAAAAGTGAACAACCCGCCATTTCAATAACTCATTTTGTTTTTTTGATTATTCGTTTTTCTTTTTGTCGGAATGACCATACAAAAGGGGGAGGAACAAAGACCTGCCCCTCGCCGTGGTTATTCCTTTTTAATCATTTAAATTTGTAATGAAACAAAAGACACTTAGCTTCAAAACTTCTTCTCGAGCCAAAACAACTGCAGAATTCATAATACGCACAACGTGGCACGTTTCGGGCTAGACAATCTCCAATAGCCCTGCATCAGGTGGATAAGATGAATTCTATAGTAATAGCTTCAATATGTAACCTGGAAAAGAGACGGCTTAGGGGAGATATGATAGAAGTCTATAAATTAATGAACGGAGTGGAACGGGTAAACGTAGATCGATTGTTTACCTACAGGGTAAACTATTTAAGACTAATAAAAGAAAATATTTTTTTCACTCAACGTGTAATCAAACTCTGGAATTTGTTACTGGAGGATGTAGTAAAGGCTGTTAGTGTAGCTGGGTTTAAAAAAGGTTTGGACAAGTTCCTGGAGGAAAGGTCCATAAATTAAGAAGGGACCCAGGATATCAATGCTTGACCCAGTACAAGCATTTTGGAACCTGTGTCTTTAGGGGAAACTGCTAGGTACGTATGACCTAGATTGGCCACTGTTGGAAACAAGGTACTGGGCTTGATGGACCTTGGTCTGACCCAGTATGGCATATCTTATATTCTTATGTTCTTATATATGCGTTTACTAGGCAGCATATGAAAAGAATCTGGGGGGCGTAGGGTATGAGGGAGGACTAGAATGTGGAGTGCTAGGAGAGTTTGCTGAAGTGTTCCAATGAAAGGAAGGTTTTCTGTTTCTTTCTAAAGTCTTTTAAGTCCATGGTAGTCCTTAGCGCTTCTGGAAGAGAGTTCCAAATGGCAGGTGTTGCTAGAGATAGAGCTCTCTTAGTCATGTAATTGTTGGCTTTGGAGAATAATCTGGGTGTTTGGATGGTGTCTATGGTGCTCTGGCTTCATGGCCTTTTGTTGGGCATTGTGCAGATTAGGTCCTGGAGTATGTCAGTCGACATGTTGTGTCGGATTTTGAAGATGGTCAAAGCCGTCTTGTATTTGGTGTGTGAGGTGATTTAGTAGCCAGTGGAGCTGGTGTATGAGTGATGTAATGTGGTCAAATTTCACAGAACCATAGATGATTTGGGCGACGGTGTTTTGGGCCATTTGCAGAAGCCGAGTAGTTTGTTTCGGTAGACCATTGAAAATTAAATTACAGTAGTCGAGTATAGGCATAATGACGGCTTGGCAAACTGTGTGGAAATGGTCTTGTCTGAGGAGGGGTTTGAGCCTCCAGATAGTGGCCATTTTGTGGAATTCATTTCTGGTGATCTTGTTGATATGTGCTTTTAGGTTCAAGTCGTGGTCCAAGGTAACTCTCAGGTATCTCACTTCTTCCTTTACTGGTATGGATGTATCTGCCAGGTTGATTGACATTGGAGGGGGGGGGGGGTAAAGGAGGTGTCTCATGAAGCGCCTTAGTCTTTTTGAAGATGATGCTTAGGTTGTTGTTTGCTAGCCAATCAATCATCTCTTGCATGCAGTCTGCCATAGTTGTGTAGTCTGGTAAATCTAGGTAGATTGGGGTGTATACCATGATATATGGCATATTGGATCTACGTGTATCTCACAAAAATGTCCTAAACCATATTCTGAACCTTCGCAGCCCTGCACGTACATGGCACTTAAACGGGGATCACAGAATGTGGGAGGGAAGGGGCAAAATGGCGGTGTGCCCAGCAATGGAGATGTTTGGAGCATATTCCGGTCACACCTGTCTACGTCCTCAGGCGGCCCCACAGACATCCAGGTTATATCTGCAAAAATGTGGAATAAAAGTAACCTATGACTTAGAAATATTTCTGCTCCTTACCCTAATGCAGCCAATAGTGGTGCATGCATTACTAACCTATGCTGTGCACTGGTGTGACTGCAGTCTGGAAAACCACAGCATGCAGTGTTATGGAAGAGAAAGCAGGGAAGAGGGAATATGTATGTCAAAGCAGCAGAAATAAGCACCCTCACAACTGTATGTAGTAGAGCACTGATGTTCAATCTGGCCATTTGTTTTGTGAGCAAAAGGGGCACAGCAAAGACACCCTACCAATACCCACGTCCTGGATATGATACTGGTGATGGAGTCCTAGCGCCCCATGTGAATATGTAAGTCCAGACATCGAAGCTATGTGCAGCACCCAGCCAGTTGGGATTTCTACAATATGCTTTATGCAATGTGCACAGTGCCCTGGTGCAGATAAGGTCTTATATAACTCCTTTTAGAACACTATACTGGGGATATCTTATGCCGGTGACTACATGGCACATATCTTGTGCAGAGGTCACTGTTGCGGTTGTTTACATATGTGGGCTTATGATATGCAATGTGCATACGGGATTTGTCCCTTGAGGCAGATATACTAGAAGGACTGTTTGGGCCTACAGCAGCTCTGTAGTAGATTGAGGTCCACCATTGTAGTTATCGTATATGTAGGAAGCCAAATAGAAATGTAGTGAGCAGGTGTGATGCTGGGTTGAAAGTACTGATTGCTATGGTTCCCTATCAATCAGCTAAGACATTCGGTGCTAGGCATTCTTTTGGCAGACAGCTGTTTCTGTGGGGCTGCAAGTGAGAGTGTTTGTGTGTGTGTGCATGGGCGGGTCTAGATTGCTCATCCACATATCCGGGGGGACAGGTATACCTGACAGGTACCTGGACCATAGGCCTGTCTGCAGCCTCACCAGATGCCAGTGCATAGAGGCAAGAGTGTGCAGGATGGTTCCACAATCACTTCCCTGTCCAGACACTTCCCTGTCACTACTCAGTAGACTTCATAGGGTGGGTGTGGAATGGTGCAAAGTGCAGTATGCCATTCCCAGGTGCAACAGCATTGGTCTCTACAAATGTGCACATTTGTAGGGCGTGCTGATGATGTCTCTGGGCATGTCTATGTGGTGCTTGCACTGCTGACTGCTGTAATTCCAATGGTCCTTTAGTAGTACAGGGGAAGTGTTTGGGTAGTTTGCTATGTGGGGCCTTTTCTGCAAGGATCATGTCTTTACTTAGCATTGGACAGTCATGTTCCTGAGCTGTCCACAACGTGCATACCTCAGGAGTGCATCTACTGCCATGTCTGTAGTGCTACACTACATCTTGTGCAGTAGGTTTACCCTCTACCCATTTTCCTGCTACAGTACTGTATATTATGAATGCTTTGTAGTGGTCTGGGCATGCTACGGACTGCTTTTTATTGTCTAACTTACATCCACCTGTGAGTCTCACCATCTTACATTGTCATTCAGCCTCAGAACAGCTCTGTCCATTCCCACAGCAGCTTCACAGCTGCCCGTTGTGAAGGGGGCATGGCCGTTTCTGGGTATATCGCAGAGATGGGCAGGGTTGCAGATGTATATCTTTTCGGAATATGGTGAGTGCGGGGACTTACAATGCCATTGTCGGCATATACCCATCTTCATACAATGTAGCACTGTGTGCGGGCGGCACCTAGCATGTCTATGTGGACGATTCTGTGCACACGACTGCTTCTGTCCCCACATGTGCAGAATTTGGTTCTATTAGTGCACATTTCCATTTGGACATGCCTGCTGCCTGGGTGTGCACGTTTTCGGAATTGGCCTCAAAATGTTTAGAAATTCAGGTTGTGTGCATACATTTTTGACATGCCTCAGAAACATCTTCAAGCTGTCCCTTTTTGTTTTAGTGATTTTGTGTGTGTAGTTAAATTTTGTATATACTTTTGGGTGGCTGAAAATGATCACTTAAGACTGAGTTGCATGCTTGGCTCCTCATTTTACACTAAGTCCTAAGCTTGCCGGCATGGAAGAAAAGCTTGTCATGATAATATATTACATTTGATATACTGTTCTTAATTCTATCAAAGTGGGTTAAATCTAAAGGAAAGAAATATGACAATTTTAAGCAAAAAGCGCACAGACACTGGTCCAAATTCAACCGATAGATTCCACAGACTCAGCACAACAGAAATAAACCAAAACCATCTAAGAACAGGAAGGTTTTAAGGATCTTTTATTTAAATGGTCCTTTGAAGATTCTGCTCTTATTGCCGGAGATAGTTTATTCCACAAAATTGGGGCAAAATTTTAAAAAAAAGCTGTATGTCTTGTTGTTTCTAACCTGACCTACCAAGACGGGCAGGAAAGCTAGATAGTATACTGAGAAGAGACATATTTTTGTGGGGCCTGCAGCATGTCAAAATCCTGTCTTTTCCAGTGTGTGAGCAATAATACCAGGTGGCTTAGTGAAAATGGAAAGGTCACCCCTCCCTGCCCCACCCCAATGGTAGTTTCCTATGGCTCAAACCAGTCATGAAAAATACCAATATTTATCTTGTATACATAAGAACATAAGAACATAAGATATGCCATACTGGGTCAGACCAAGTTCCATCAAGCCCAGTATCCTGTTTCCAACAGGGGCCAATCCAGGTCACAAGTACCTAGCAGTTTCCCTAAAAGACATAGGTTCCACAATGCTTGTACTGGGTCAAGCATTGATATCCTGGGTCACTTCTTAATAATGGTTTATGGACCTTTCCTCCAGGAACTTCTCCAAACCTTTTTTAAACCCAGCTACACTAACAGCCTTTACTACGTCCTCTGGTAACAAATTCGAGAGTTTGATTACACGTTGAGTGAAAAAATATTTTCTTTTATTAGTCTTAAATAGTTTACCCTGTAGCTTCATTGCATGTCCCCTAGTCTTTCTATATCCTGATAAGGTAAACAATCGATCTACGTTTACCCGTTCCACTCCGTTCATTAATTTATAGACTTCTATCATATCTCCCCTCAGCCGTCTCTTTTCCAGGTTAAAGAGTCCTAACCTTTTTAGCCTTTCTTCATAGGAGTATCCTTCCATCCCCTTTACCATTTTGGTGGCTCTTCTCTGAACCTTTTCTAAAATCGCTATATCCTTTTTAAGATACGATGACCAGAACTGCACACAATATTCAAGGTGCGGTCTCACCATGGAACGATATAGAGGCATTATAATATCTTTTGTTTTATTTTCCATTCCTTTCCTTATCATACCTAGCATTCGATTTGCTCTCTTGGCCGCCGCTGCACACTGGGCCAAGGGTTTTAACATGGTATCCACAATGACGCCTAAATCTTTTTCCTGAGTGGTGGTTCCTAATGTGGAACCTTGCATCATGTAACCATAGTTTGGGTTGTTCTTCCCTAGGTGCATAACCTTGCACTTATTTATTTTATTTATTTATTTAGACAGTTTTGTATACCGCCTTATCGTTCAATCAAAGCGGTCACAACACAATTGGGGGATACATTTAACACATGGGGATATGAGACACATACACTAATACTTACAGGGAACATGGGCAATGGAGGGTTAAGTGGCTTGCCCAAGACCACAAGGAGCATCTGTGGGACTAGAAACCCCAGTCCTTCCGGCCCAAGGTTGCTGTCCTCTAGTGGGATTTGAACCCCCGACCTTCCGGCCTGAAGTACCTTGTCCCAACCACTAGGCTACTCCTCCCTGCACTTGTCCACATTAAATTTCATCTGCCATTTTGATGCCCAGTCTTCTAATTTATCAAGATCCTCTTGCAATTTTCCACAATCCTCTTGTGTTTTAACAACTTTAAATAGTTTTGTGTCATCTGCAAATTTGATGACCTCACTCATTATTCCACTTTCCAGGTCATTTATGAATATCTCAAAAAGCAGCGGACCCAGCACAGATCCCTGGGGTACACCACTATTCACCTTTCTCCATTGGGAAAATTGGCCATTTAGCCCTACCCTCTGCTTTCTATCTTTTAACCAGTTCCTGATCCACAATAGTACACTGCCTCCTATCCCATGACTCTTTAGTTTTGCCAAACGTCTCTGATGAGGGACCTTATCAAAGGCTTTCTGAAAGTCCAGATACACTATATCAACCGACTCACCTTTGTTCACCTGTTTATTCACTCCTTCAAAAAAACATAACAGATTAGTAAGGCAAGATCTTCCTTGTCTAAAGCCATGTTGGCTGTCTCCAATTAGGTCATGACTATCTACATGCTGAGTCATTTTATTCTTTATAATGGTTTCTACCATTTTTCCCGGTACTGATGTCATGCTCACCGGTCTGTAGTTTCCCGGATCACCCCTGGAACCCTTTTTAAAAATTGGTGTTACATTGGCGATCCTCCAATCTTCAGGTATTAGAGATGATTTTAATGATAGTTCACAGATTACTAATAGCAGGTCTGCAATCTCATATTTCAGTTCTTTCAACACCCTTGGATGTATACCATCTGGCCCAGGTGATTTGCTACTCTTCAGTTTATCTAATAGTTTTAATACATCTTCCCGATATATCGATATTTCCTTCAATTCTTTCGCACATTTAAATACCACTTCAGTCATGGGTAACATCCCTACATCTTCCTCAGTAAAGACCAAAGCAAAGAATTCATTCAGTTTCTCCGCTATCGCCTTGTCGCCTCTCAGTGCTCCTTTAACCCCTTTATCATCTAATGGATGAACTGACTCTCTCACAGGTTTTTTGCTACAAATGTACTTGAAAATGTCTTTATTTCGTGTTTTTGCTTCTGCAGCAAGCTTCCTCTCAAATTCTCCCTTTGCCTGCCTTATCAATGCCTTGCATTTGACTTGCCAGTATTTGTGCTGTTTCCAGGTTTCGTCATTTGGCTCTTTTTTCCATTTCCTGAAAGATACTTTTTTGGCAACAACAGCCTCTCTGACCTCACCTTTAAACCATGCTGGCAGTTTTTTGGACTTCCTTCCACTTTTCTTAAAGCGTGGAATACAGCTGGTCTGGGCTTCCAAAATAGTATTTTTCAACCATACCCAAGCTTGATGTATGTCTTTAACCTTTGCAACTGCTCCTTTTAGTTTTTTCTTAACTGTTTTCCTCATTTTATCATAGTCTCTCTTTCAAAAGTTAAAAGGTAGTACTGTGGATTTCCTTACTATCCCTCCTCCACTTATTAAATCAAAGGCGATCATGCTATGATCACTATTGCCTAGTGGCCCCAACACCCTTATCTCTTGCACTAGATCTGGTGTTCCACTAAGGACTAAGTCTAATATGGCTTCCCCTCTGGTCGGTTCATGAACCAGCTGCTCCAAGAAGCAGTCATTTATTTCATCTAGGAACTTTATCTCCCTAGCATGTCCTGACGTGACACTAACCCAGTCGATATCGTGGTAATTGAAATCACCCATTATTATTACTGCGCTGTAACTTTTGTTAGCTTCCTTGATTTCTTTGAGCATTTCATCATCCATTTGGTCATTCTGGCTTGGCGCTCGATAGTACACCCCCGCTGCCATTGCCTTTCCACTTTTACATGGAATTTCAATCCATATAGATTCTACAGCAAATTTTGTTTCCTGCAAAATTTTAATCCTTTCTGACTCAATGCCCTCTCTAACATAGAGAGCAACCCCTCCACCAATTTGATCAGCTCTATCATTACGATATAGTTTGTACCCAGGTATCACAGTGTCCCACTGGTTGTCCTCCTTCCACCATGTCTCTGATATTCCAATCATATCTAACCTTTCATTTAGTGCTATATATTCTAACTCTCCCATCTTATTTTTTAGACTTCTAGCATTTGCATACAAGCATTTTAGAGATTGTATGTTATTCATATTAATTTGGCTATTGTTAGACATGGGTAATTTGGGATCTTTAAGCTGTGTCTGCTCCATAGTTGAGGGCATTTGGGCTACTTTACTCTTTTGTGGAACCTCTCTGCTTTTGGTAGTATCCTTCAAGGATACATTCTTCTGAACCATCTGCTCTTGGGCGACTGTCGGCTTTCCCCTAGAAAGATCCAATATGCAATGATAGACACCTCATGGATCCAGACATAGAATGTGACTTTTAAGAAAAACTTGATATAAAGATGACTGGAATAACATAGTCCAAAATCTTATATGAGCTATGTTTCTCTAAAGAACTGCAACTGGGAAAAAAGAAAAAACATCTTTAACGTTCTCAGGAGAAATCTATGCACATTTCCAGAGGTATAGTTGAGCTGCAGGCAATCACGTGTCTTTCCTTCATTAGCACAAGTCACAGTATTGTGTTTAGTAATATGCTTCTTTGTATGTATTTTCATGATATTTTAATGTACATCATGTTTGATTTGGCCATATATTAAGCACACATGCAGAGTTTCTCTGTTTTTGTTCTGACTTGAACTAGTTCCTTTAAAGTCTGTGCCAACACATTGCACTGATACCAGAATTTATCAATGGCAGTAGCTGCGTATGCAAAGTCCTGTTTTCTCTATTGTATAGCCAAGTAACTGCATTATCTGTTTCACTGATCAATATTCCTGTTTCTTAAGGAAAAAAGCTGCGTGGAGTGAAAGGCATACGGAATAGAATTTTTACCATTTGTATTGGACTAATCAAGTGAGTTGCTCCTTTCCGTACATTCAAAAATAACTTGCCAGTGCTATTGAATTTATTATGTTTTCACTTTCTGATAATTTGCTGTCACTTATTTAGTTATACCTTTGAATGTTTTCACCTTTTGGCTCTTTATAAGTCTAGTCTTAATGAAAATGTGAATGGCTTAAGAGTAACAACGTGCCACACTGCAGTGGCTGACATTAATACATAACCATACTGCAGACTGTATGGCATAAGCAATGAGATTGCTTCAGTCTTATCTTTCCCGCTGCATTACCTTTCTAAAAAAGCATCAGCAATTTTTTTTTCAAATTCTATTTTATTGAACCTTGGGAGTGCCCTTTTCAAGGAATAAAGCATGAAAATCTTCCTTTCAATAATGCAAGTAAGAAATGTTTTTTCCCCACATCGCTTTATTGGATTTTATGATTTTATCCAAACACAAAATCATAATGATATATGTAAAGTTCCATACAGTTCGATGCAAACATTACAGTGAGCATGAGTAGTAAATATGAGAGACTGAGAACATACTTCATATACCCTGTGGCGTAGGAGTGATGTTCATTACTTTCAGGGTAAGTACAAAACAAATCCATTTGGAGACATTGTTCCCGAGAATAGCCTAACAATGCATTCCATTGATCAAATGTTACAATGATACAATACAATATGACAAAAATAACACCTTCTACAACATCATTTGGAGAAATAATTGTCAACCTTTTCCCTCCCTTGCCTACTTTCCCACTCCCTTCTACCCTATTCACCTTTCAAATTACAAATATTGTCTGATTAACAAAAGTAAATATAATACTCATTCAGCAGTTTTAGGTGTCTAGGTGCTCCTTTTACGAACAGCTCGAGCCATGTGCTGCATGGCCCATTTTATTCCTATGGGCTGTGTCGCAGTTAGCTCGAGCTAGGTGTTAGTAAAAGGTGAGTGGAGTGGAGGAGTGGCCTAGTGGTTGGGGCAAGGTACTTCAGGCCGGAAGGTTGGGGGTTCAAATCCCACTAGAGGATAGCAACCTTGGGCCGGAAGGACTGGGGTTTCTAGTCCCACAGGTGCTCCTTGTGGTCTTGGGCAAACCACTTAACCCTCCATAGCCCATGTTCCCTGTAAAATAGTTATCTCCAAGTTATAATGCCATGTTCAATGTAATTTCAGTTTGTTCAATGTAAACCACACTGATGCAGAATAGTGCAGTATATAAGAGAATGTAAATAAAAAATAAATAAATAAGGAGTTGCCCCTCAAGCTGTTGTGCCACCCTCCACTCTGCCACAAAGTATTACAATGTAAGCATCCTAATAGCAACTAAAGGGTCAGTGGTAGGTTTTTGCGGTCATTGCATGTTAGCTGCAAAGGTTAATGTGCAGTAAGTGCAAAGCTTGTCTAGTAAATGCTGGATGTGTGTTATACATCAGCAGATAGCTCAAACACTAAAAACAAAACACTCTTACAGTACCCAAACCCTTCCCCACCTGATCACAACCACGTTCCCTAATCACAACTCCCAAAAAATAAACCCTCATCCGATCACAACCCCCACCCCCCCACCAAGAAAGGCTCCCCACCATGATTTGAACCTCCATGATCGGAACCTCCATGATCGGCCTTGCATCCATAGCGCAAACCTCCAGAGACCATAACATTACCCTCCCCCCACACTGAAACCCCCCCGATACTTACCATGGTAGGCCTAGTAGGTTAGTGAATGGGCAGGAGCAAACCCACATCCATTCCCACCCCATTGCCACCTGGGTTCAAAATGGAATATATGATCTCTAGTGGTAGTCTTCCAATACTACTGCAGGCAGTCAGGCTCCTTATCTGAAGGACTGACCCCTAGTGGTATCACTGAAAGACTACCACTAGGACTCATATCTTCCATTTTGAACCTGGGTTGCAATGAGGTGGGATTGGAGAAAGATAGCTTCTGCCTCATACACTAGCTCATTCCTACCCTAATCCACGCTAAACAGTTAGCACAAGATTTTTACTGTTTTTGATGTTCTTAGTGCCTGGTAATATACAAAGTAGAAATCAGTCTCCAGCAGAAGGTAATCTCACAATGAAATTAGCTTAAATGTAACACTCTCCTGCAGTTACCATATCACATTTCTCCCAATACAGTTATAAAATAGTTTAAAGGGACACTCAGTCAGGGTGTTGTCATGCATATAACTTTAAGCATGTATCAAAACCCTCAGTGCCATCATTGGTCTCTCATCAACATACTTTAATATGTATATATAAATTTTTGCATGCAAAACTTTATCTGAAGTGATTTCTAACCGTCTTGACATGGATTCATGTTTCAGGCTCCACACTTACATAGTAACATACATAGTAGCATAGTATATGATGCAGATAAAGACCAGCATGGTCCATCTAGTCTGCCCAGCAAGGCAGAAAGAATAGGTGCACTTGCCGCTCCATGCAGGTCGCCTCTCCCCATGCCTTTGTTTAGGGGTGTACCCACCACTCCATGCAGGTCACCCCTATTTGTTCAGATATAAGAGATAGTTATGCTTATTTTGATTTTATCCTGTTGCTATAAAGGGATCCACTATGTCTGTCCCATGCCATTTTGAATTCTGTCACTGTGTTTGCCCCCACCACTTCCATCGGGAGGGCATTCCAAGCATCCACCACCCTTTCAGTGAAAAAGTATTTCCTGACATTGCCTTTCAGTTTATCCTCTTGAAGCTTCATGTTATGCCCTCTAGTTTTACAGTTTCCCCATCTTTGGAAGAGGTTTGTTTGTCCATTAATACTCTTTAAGTATTTAAAGGTCTGAATCATATCTCCCCTGTCCCTCCTCTCCTCCAGAGTGTGCATATTTAGGTCTTAAAGTCTCTTCTCATATGTCTTATGATGCAGGCTCCAAATCATTTTGGTCGCCTTCCTCTGTACCGTTTCCAGCCTTTTTATATCCTTTGTGAGATACGGTCTCCAAAACTGAACACAATATTCCAAGTGAGGCCTCACCAGCGACTTGTACAGTGACATTAGTACCTCTTCCTTTCTCCTGGTAATTCCTCTCTGTATGCAACCCAGCATCCTTCTGGCTTTTGCCACCACCTTGTCAAAAAATGGAGGTTTCACACTTCACTTACATGCCAAGGGGTGGAGGTCGCTACCACAGCTTTGTAAACACACCCCCAAGAGTTTCAAGGTTTCAACTGCAGGGTTTACAGGCAAATACCCTTTAATAAAATAAGCATGGACTTGATAGGAGCACTATGGCTGTAGTGGACGAGTTCTACAGTAAGAAATCTAGTGGTTGGTTAAAAACATCACAATTCTCAAGACCCACCTTTTCCAGCAGGCATTTGACCTTCCTGACTCCTAACGTCCATCCTCCCGGTTTAGTCTCCTCTTGTCTGCTCACCCCTCCTTCCTGCCCTCCTCTCCTCTCCACTAGCTTTTCTGTTCCCTGCTCTCATCTTTCCTCTCTCTTTCCTGTCTAATTATTGGCGTTCCTTTCCTTTCATCTCTACTGGTTTGTTTTTATTGTACACCACCCTGACGCATTCGCTTGGGTGATATATCAAGAGATCATATAAAGATAAAGATAGAAAGATAAAGATAAATTCATAGGCTATCATAACTTTGGATACAAGATAAATATTTCCTTGTCCTGGCGTCACCTTAATCTGATCCTGTCCTTCAAAATATATGGTATAATACTGCCATGTTTGCCTTTAAGTCAACCCAGCAGCAACTAGGTTTTCTTGGCAAGTTATGACCTGAAATAGATTGCCAGGCCATTCTTCCAAGGCAATAGAAGGTTAAGTGACCTACCCAAGGCCACAAGGAGTAACTAGTGGGAATTGAATTCTAGTTGTTTGGTTACTAAGCCAGTGCTTTAACCACTAGGCTACTCCTCCACTATAATACTAAAAATGTTATTTGTTTATCATTATTCTTGTTTCTTGGCACTAAAGAAATGGATGAATGCCAGCTTTATTCAATTCAATCACCTTTTATGTTCATGAAAGGCAAAGCAACAGATTTTGGAAACATTTCCCTGCATCAGAATTAAGCCACGAACCTTTCAGAATCATTCCAGCTAATCCTGGATGGAGATGCTGACTGTTGTCAGCAGAATTGCTCAATAATGGTAATAACCTCTTATTGCAATAGTCAATATTTTGTTGAACTGGTTCAATTCTAATGTGAAAACCCCCCCACTCAAAATGGGTTTGTAAAATACATGTTGTGTATGTGTTCTGTTTTAAATTTAATTTCATAATGGGACCTTTGTAAACCATACACTTTTTTTTATTCTGTTTAAACAAAAATGAAAATACAATAAAACATTTAAGATCTTAGTTAAAAAGGTTCCCCTGGCTAGGAAGACTTAGCAAACTAGCAGAGCTATAGAGTGCTCACCTATAGGCTACTGGTACAACACTAGTTATGGTTCTGAGAAGGGTCTGAAATGGTTGCCTATGTGAAATGAGTTGGTAGTGTCAATCTGGGTAACGGTGGACAGGTAGCCACATTATTAAAACCACCATCATTGACACTAATTGGCATGGGGGGGATTAGATTTAGATCACATCTTTCTTAGAAATTCAAGGCAAGCTACATTCAGGTACAGTATTGTTTCCCCTGCCCCAGAGAACTTACGATCTAAGGAGCATGTTTACATGGTTAGTGTGAGGTTTAGCATGCATCAAGCATGCCATGGTAACCATTTTTGTGCATGAAAGATACAGCTCCGCTAAAAGTCTTGCATGAACCACTTAGTTTAGTGTAGGGTGGAGATTCGGTGGTTCAGGAGCAGAGGGTGTACATTGCACAGGATTCTTTAATATAGCACATGCTTACCAGCAATGTTGCACTTTAGCATGGATGCACTTACCAACATCTCAATGCCTGATGTTATCCAGGGCAAACTGCTTAGCACAGGGGTGACATGGAACTTGTGCTAATTACATTGGAACATGCTGGGCATGCCTCCATTTTTTTTAGCACAGGTCCTGCTTCACTCCCATGCTAAATTCCGGAGCTGAAAGTGCAGTAAGTCACTGCATTTTCATAAAAATGCCCCTAAATTTGTACTTCTCTGTTGAGATTATCATAATTGTTGCCATCCTCAACAGAGAGGCTAATAAATTCATAGAGAGACTGCATTGCCCTCTTATCTTTCAGATTGTCTGGCTAGAGCAAAAGACCATTTATTGTCAAGGTAATGTGGAAAAACATACACTGTACTGACTATGTTTTAATTATTCTGTGAATAAATGAAGAACTGCTTAACTGTCAAAATAGGCATCTCTCGATTCGATACTGGCTTCACACAATAGGAATATTTTAACAGAAACCAGCTATGAATTGTTGGTATTCATGGATAATATGGGATTGTAATAAAAGCACTTCTAGAGAGTAGCCCTGTTAGTCTGGAGCAACAAAAATCACAGAGACTAGTGACACCTTTTTGATAAGTAATGTTTTCAAGGATGAATTTTCTAGGGCAGCAATCCACTTGCTAGGAAGTGAGTATGGATGAGGTGGCTGTGGGGAGGGGTGGGGTGGGACATGCAGAATACAGAGAAGGCACTGACAAGTACAGAACAGGGTGTAGAAAGGGAGAAAAACATCAGCATAATTTAGCTAACTGACAACTGTGATGGTAAGAGATTGATCTGAGAGTAGTTCAGTCCATTCACATCTGTAGTTAGCCATGAAATCATTATCCCTATTCAGACCTAGGGTAATGGTGTCAGCTTTTCGATGAGGTCCTGTTCACCAGTTTTATGCTGATGCGACTCGTTGAGATAAGGCAACCTTAAGGTTAACTAGTGTCTCTGAGGGTTGAAATGTTTTCCTACTTGTTTGTGAATGCTGAAATTTCTAATGGCGGATTTGTGTCCACTTATTCCTTTTCTGAGGGACTGCTCAGTTCAGGGGGAGCGGAACATCTTTTTGATTGGAAGGACCAAAAAGCCAATCTCAAGCCCCACCCCCAAGCTCTCTGATTACAGATGCTGTATCAGGTAACATATTGGTGGGGTCATGGCTCATGTGGACCACCCCATTCCGCTGCCTATGACCCAGTTTGTTCTATGTAGCTAGATAAACAGCATATATTGCATTAGTGGAAGACAAGGTGAATGAGCCCTGGATGTTGTAGTTGATGTTGTGCTGTTTTACTAAATGAAGGGACTGGACTGGTATCTGTTTTTCTAGCAGTTCTTGGTCCCTGAATTGGTGTCATACTTGTGCAGTTTGTGGTTGCTAGTGAGCATTCATTAGGGACTCTTGGTAAGCTAGGATAGGACTGAGAGAATGGTATCATTGCCCAGGATTGGTTATAGCCTGTGGATGATATGATCTAGTGATTGTAACATGGAGCTGTATGTGACAACACAGAAGTGTTTTGTTCTTTTTATTTTATGGCAGTCTTGTAGAGATGGTTCCTGGGTATTTTTCTGGATCTGATGATCAACTTTCTCACTTCACTGTAGTTATGCAGTGGTAGACTGTTTTAGTTTCAGGTTGATGGCAGGATGGAGTTTGTTAAATTCATGATGTAATTTCTACATGGTTTCATGTCTGTAAGTCCGGTTGATGAAAATGCCTTCAACATATCTCAGGTAGAGCTTCTGAGTGTAGAAAAATAGAAACATATTGGCAGAAAAAGTCCACAGGGCCTATCTAATCTGCCCTTCCATATCAACTACAATAGTCTCCTTTTTACCTTTAGAGATCCTCTGTGTTTGTCCCATGCTTTTTTGAATTCAAATACTGTACTCGTGTCCACCACCTCCACTGGGAGACTATTCCATGCATCTACCACTCTTTCCATAAAGAAGTATTTCCGCATATTACTCCTTTTCATTCTCATCCTATGTCCCGTTGTAGCAGAGCTTGCCTTCAATTGAAAGAGACTCTCCTGTGCATTTATGCCATGGAGGTATTTAAATATCTTGATCATATTGCCCCTATCCCGCCTTTCCTCTAAAGTATACATATTAAGATTTGTAAATCTGTCCTTATATGTTTCATAACGAAGATCTCTAACCATTTTAGTAGCCACCCTCTACACTGACTCCAACCTGCTTATATCCTTTTGAAGATGTGGTCTCGCCGGAGACTTGTACAGAGGGATTATCACCTCCTTTTTTGATGGCCATTCCTCTCCCTATAGACCCAAGCATTTTTCTGCCTTTTGCAGTCACCTTTTCTACAGGTTTAGATACTTTAAGATCATCAGACACAATTACCCCGAGGTCCCACTCTTCTTGTGTGTACAGAAGTACCTCACCCCCTACACTGTATAGCTCCTTTGGATTTTTGCAGCATAAATGCATGACCTTGCATTTTGTAGCATTAAATTTCAGTTGCCAGGTAATTCTAGACTTACCTGAGAGTCCTTCTGCAATATCACTAACAAAGATGTTAAACAGAATCAGACCAAAGACAGATCCCTGCGGCACACCACTGGTAACCTCCTTCTCTTCAGAATATTTATTTATTTATTTATTTACATTCTCATATACCGTGTTATTCTGCATCAGTGCGGTTTACATTGAACAAACTGAAATTACATTGAACAGGGCATTATAACTTGGAGATAACTATTTTACAGGGAACATGGGCTATGGAGGGTTAAGAGGTTAAGGGTTAAATAAATAAATAAATACACCACATCTAGAGCTCTCCCTCGATCCAACTCCCTGGTCACTCAGTCAAGTAAATTTATCAGATTTGTCTGACAAGACCTGCCTCTGGTGAATCCCATGCTGCCTCAGATCCTGCAATTCATGAGTCTCCAGAAACCTCACTTTTCTCTCCTTTAGTTGTCTCAAGTACAAGTTTCCTTAGTACTTTTGGATATATCTGATCTGGACCCATGTGCTTTGTCAAAGTTTAGTTTAGCTAGTTCTCCATGAACACAAAAAATGGTTGAAATGGAAAAAATGGACTGTTTTAAAATGGCCAGCCATGAGTACTGATCTCAGTCCAATCAACACCTTTGCAAAGAACTTAAATCTGCCATTGATAAAAGGAATCCCGGAAACATTCATGAGCTGGAGCAAATCACAGTTTAGGAGTGGGAGAAACTACCAGCAGACACATATATGAAACTTATAGATGGCTACAAGAAATGTTTGGAGGTTGTTATCACTACCAAGGGTTCTGCAACCAAATATTAGTGAATAATGGCATTAATCCTATCCTAGTCACATTTTGTTTTGTTTTTTTTCTCAGAAGTTACTATGCATACCTTTGAACATTCTAATAAAATATTATGATGGCATACGATTGGAATATTTCCAATTATTTCTCAAGATATTGTACACAACATACCTAAAATGCAAGTGTGCCAATAATGTTGACCAGGACTGTATTTCATGCTTTAAGAAAGGTGGAAGGAAAGCCAAAAAACTAATAGCATGGTTTAAAAATAAGGTCAGAGAGGCTGTTGTAGTCAAAAGAGCATCTTTCACGAAATGGAAAAAGGAGTCAAATGAAAATGGGAAACAGCAAATGCACTGGCAAGTTAGATGCAAGGCACTGATAAGGCAGGCAAAGAAACAATATGAATAAAAACTTGCCATGGAAGCAAAAACACACAATAAATACTTTTTCAAGTACATTTGTAGCAAAGAACCTGTAAGAGAGTCAGTTGGACCATTAGATGATAGAGGGATAAAAGAAGTGCTAAGGGAGGACAAGGCTATAGTGGAAAGACTGAATAATTCTTTGCTTCAGTCTTTACTAAAGAAGATGGAGAGAAGTTGTTCATGCCTGAAATGGTATTTAAAGGTGATGTATGAAGAACTGAAACAAATTTTGATAAACCAGGAAGATATATTACAACTATTTGATAAACTAAAGAATAGCAAATTGCCTGGCCTGGATGGTATACATCTGAGGGTGCTGAAAGAACAGAAATATCTGATTGCAGGTCTACTATTAGCAATCTGTAAACTATCATTAAAATCTTTTGTAGTATCTGAAGACTGGAGAATGGCCAATGTAATGCCAATTTTTAAAAAGGGTCCCAGGGATGATCTGGAAAATTACAGACAAAATGGTAGAAACTATTATAAAGTATAAAATTTCCTAAAATAGTCATGGTATAATGGGAGAAAGCCAACATGGTTTCAGTCAAGGAAGATCTTGTCTAACTAATCTGTTCTCTTTTTTTGAAGGTATGAATAAATAGGTAAATAAATGTGAGTTGGTTGATATAGTGTATCTGGATTTTCAGAAAGTCTCTGATAAGCTCCCTCATGAGAGGCTCTTGTCGAAATTAAAAAGTCATGGGATAGGAAGCAGTGAACTATTGTGGATCAGGAAGTAGTTAAAAGATAGAAAGTAGAGAGGGTTAAAATGACAATTTTCTCAATTGAGAAAGGTAAATAGCGGAGTACTCCAGGGATCTGTGCTGAGCCTGCTGCTTTTTAATCTATTCATAAATGATCTGGAAATGGGAATAATGAGTGAGGTGATCAAATTTGCAGGTGACACAAAATTATTCAGAGTTGTTAAAATACAAGAGGATTGTGAAAAACTGCAAGAGGACCTTGATAAATTAGAAGACTGGACATTCAAATGGCAGATGAAATTTAATATGGGCATGTGCGAAGTTATGCACCTAGGAAAGAACAACCTAAACTATGGTTACATGATGCAAGGTTCCACATTAGGAACCACCACCAAGAAAAAAAATTTACTGTATGTGTCATCATGGATAACACATTAAAACCCTCCACTCAGTGTGCAGCAGCAGCAACAAAGAAAGCAAATAGAATGCTAGGAATCATAAGCAAAGGAATGGCAAATAAAACAAAGGATATAACAATGCCTCAGTATCATTCCATTGTGTGACCACACCTTGAATATTGTGTTCTGTTCTGGTTGCCATATCCTTAAAAGAATTCAGCAGAATTAGAAAAGATACAGAGAAGAGCCACCAAAATGGTAAAGGGGCTGGAAGGATAGCCCTATGAGAAAAGGCTTAAAAGGTTAGGGCTCTTCAACTTGGAAAATAGATGGGTAAGGGGTAATATGATAGAGGTCTACAAATCTATTAATGGAGTGGAACGTGTAAAAAGATTGGTTGTTTACTCCATCAAATAGTAGAAAGACTAGAGGACATGTAATAAAGCTACAATGTAGCCCATTTAAGATTAATCGGAGACAAAATCTTGAAGTAAAAACTTTTAGTGAAGTTGGGTTTAAAAAAGGTTTGAACAAGTTCCTGAAGGAAAGATCCATAAACCATTATTAAACAGGACCATTGCTTACCCCGGGACAAGCATCGTGAAACCAATACCTTTTTGGGAACCTGACAGATACTTGTGACCTGGATTAGCCACTGCTGGAAACGGCTTGATGGACCTTGGTCTGACCAGTGTGGCGTGCCTTATGTTCTTTCCCACATCTAGTATCTTTTGAGTTGGGTGGTTTATAAATTTAAACTATGAATACATATAAAACAGTGCTTATTCTCATCTAGCACTTGCTTTGCCCTTACTTCACTGCACTTCAGGGAGAACCATTTCCTTCGCAACAGAATACTGGATTCCATCCTTCTGCAAACCATATTTTCCATTTCACAATGTAGCAAGTAGGGATGTGCATGGAAAAAAAATTGTTTTTTATACTTTCGTATCAGTGATCATTTCAGTTAATTTTTAGATTCAGAATTATTCAGATCATTAGTTTCATTCATTTCCATTTAAGTCAATATAGCGATGCATTTTGCACTCTAACAGTGGGGTATTCCATCCACGTTTAATCAAACTTGCCAAAACCTTGCTGGAAGGCATCTGTCACACAGGCAGCAGTACTAGAAGGCATTAAGAATGCTGTGAAGACCCCGTGACACCAAAAGAAGGGCAAATCAGTGCCAACAATAGCAAGAAGAAGCCAAGGCACCAGGAAAGGAGTAACATGGCACCAGCATTGGCATCAGGATGCCAAATCCTCTGAGCCTTAGGCAAAGAAACATCAACAAGCTTTGTGGAGAAATGAACCTATAAGAGAGATTCATGAGTGTCTCTATAGACAGATTCTTCTTTGAAAAATTGACAGCAAGAGCCTACTTCTGTTCAAATGAGAGAAATAACAAATGAAAGGACTTAGGGCAGGGTTGGCGCTACCATTGCCTAGAGTGCCGGCCCTCCGGGGTCACCTATTGCCACTGTTGTCGCCCTCACTGGGACCTACAACAGCGGCAATGGATTCAAATAGCCCTGCAGCACTTAACTGCAAACATCGGTGCCATGGGGATGTCTACTTCTGCCCCTCCAATGGCCGACTTCCTGTTTGCATGGGGACAGAACCGTCTTAAGCAAACAAGAAGTGGGCCATTTGAGGGGGGCAGAAGCAGACAGCCCAGTGGCACCAGCGTTTGCAGGTAAGTACTGCGGGGCATTTTCAATCCATTGCTCCCACTGTAGCTCCCAGTGAGGGGCTACAGCAGTGATGAGAGGTGGCTGGCCAGCTGTGGGGGACAAGGAATGAGATTCACCTAGATCCTCTCATCTCCTTGTGCCAGCCCTGACTTAGGGACTGTACTTGGAAAGAAAGATTGGAATGAAGTCTAAACATTCATCTGTATTACTCCCCTGGCACAACGGAGCTACTGTTGTCCAGTCCCAGTACCGATTCTGGGGCAATAGATAATTATTTAATATGAAATTTAAAAAGAAATTATGAAAAAAGACTCCTAGGCACAGGAAGAGGGTTAAAGCAGCACCTCTGTAGTTTTTGAGCTATAAGAAACAAGTTCCCTAAAGCTACCTATCTTGAGAATATTTAGCTAAAATAAGTCAGTCTGTTGGACTTTTATGGGCATACAACATTCATATAGCAATACAAAATTGTTTGCAGTATGTGTGTGCCCTCAGCCCAGTTGTCGCGATGGCAATAGAGCCAAGCCACTCACTTCTGCGCATCCAGATAGCATGAAAGGCTGAAATAGTAGAGACTCTCACACCCACAAATAGA
This sequence comes from Ichthyophis bannanicus, assembly GCA_033557465.1. Lineage (NCBI taxonomy): Eukaryota > Metazoa > Chordata > Amphibia > Gymnophiona > Ichthyophiidae > Ichthyophis > Ichthyophis bannanicus. Next base: position 1,634,331,318 of record CM066031.1, on the reverse strand, counting down.
ACCAGTGCATGCATTTGCACCCTTTTCCTTGTTTAGTAAAGACAATGTGGTACTGAAACACATGTGAACTTCTGTGAACTACTACTATTACTACTTACCAGTTGTACAGATTTTACTAGCAGAGCTACCCTCATAATCCCAAAAACAGTGAGTGAGTGAATGCGTGTGCATGTGTTAGTCCGAGTGTGTGTGTGTATATATATGTTCTTTGCCCTGTTTTCCACTGTCCTGCATCTGCCAGTCCTCTGGTTTTTTCATAGTTGAATTCCTTACTGTGGATTGTTTTTTTGTTTTTTTTTCTGACACATAGAATGAATCTGGAAGTTCAGCCCTTCTTTTATCTGAGTACTACTATTACTATTTATTATTCCTATAACACTACTAAGCATAGGCAGCACTGTACATAGACATGTAGAAGACATAATCCCTATTCAACAGAGCTTACAAACTATTCAAGACAGTCCAATAGAAAATTGAGGAAATTCCATTACAATGAGATGATTTAAAGAATACATGAGTGTTAAGTAGGAGAGAAAAGGATCCAAATCCATAAGCAGTCTTGAAAAGCTGGATTTTTGACCTGAGCCATATACATGTTATGACTTGACTTATTTCTATCTAAACTTGATCATAATTTTAACTCTCCTAACCTGCAGCTAACAAATCACCATATTCTTTTGACACCCAGAATAAAAAAATGAACAGAAAGAAAATGATGTTAGTTTCTGTTTTCAATTTCCTGCTGGCATCATCAGACTAGGATAGGCTTGTTTGACTGCTTATCAAAAGATTTCAGCATAACTGGTGGAGCGATGCCTGCTTCTTTGTTGTCCCTCCCCAAGGTGCTTCTGCTATATCTGGCCAAGCAAAGAGGTAGGCTTTTTTCCTGGCCACATAGACTACAAAGGATCCAAGAATAAATGAAAATGAATGATTTATGGGGTTATGTGACAGTTTAAAGGATCCAGACAAAAATTGGTCCTCCTTTGTTGCATGTTACCATAGTTTTTAAATGAATGCATAACTCTTGTGGCAATATATGCATTCCTACATGGCTTTGCCATTGATTCTCAATACTGCCCTAGATGAACCTCCTTTATCAGAGATCGTGTAATTCAGAATTCATGTGTGTGCAATCTTTAGAATTCTAATGAGACTACGAATAAGAATGTCTATTAGTAGCAAACATTAATGGTGGGATCTTTTTTTGAGTGGTGTTATCATCTGCCTACTAGGATATGAGCAGAAACCACTGATTCATTTATATAGGCTATTACAGTCCTTAAAGAGGGTGATGTTTTTCGGTTACTCTTGACCCCGCTCTTGACCTAAGCTACGATTTGAAGTTGGAGGTGTTGAACTAAGCCCATTCTAATTCTCTTCAGCTTTTCAAGCTCCCTAAAGAGTCTTCTGCAGTCCTGTTAAAATGAAAAAGCATTGCTGGAAAGATGTGCTGTGTTCCATCTGATACTGCAGCCTTTGAAAAGCAAGATGCGTCCAGGTAACTTCAGGTGTTACCCTGGATAATAGGCATGCAGATTCATTAGTGCACATTTAGTTCACTCTCATGCCTTAAAAAATTGTGCCCATGCAAAAATGTATTTGACATGTGTTTACCTATTAATTAATAAGTAAATTTGGGAACATTAAAAAAATTGTACGTCCATTTAAAACAAATAAGCGAAACAAACCAAAAATATCTGACAATCAGGAAATAAAGGCCAAATGAAATGAAAATGGAACCAACATGCTTTGCCTTGTTACATCTGTAATGGAAAACCTTAGATTTTGAATTCCTGAGCCACAATTTCTGCCGCCTCCCTCCCTTCTCTCTCTTTACATTGCATAGGGTATGAGTGTATCACTCAAGAGCTGGAAGACCTTGAACCAGCTCCAGCTTTGCGAAAAACCTGCAACACTCCTCCCACCTGACATATTCAAGTATATCTAGAGTTAAAGTGAATTTCTTGCACTGTATTATTTTTCGTGTGTAACTCTTAAATACGCACCAGACAGAACAATACAGTTTGCTTTAATTAATCTAGAAATACTTTGGCGAAGATTTAACTAAGGGTAACAGCATTGGGAGGAAAGAAGCACATTACTAGACCTAGTTAATGAATAATGCTCATTGTGGTTCATCAAGGCTGCTACCACCAGCTGCATATAAAGAGCTAGAATGAATGCGTTGGCTTTCTAAGCTTTTCTAGACTCAGTGGGACCCAAGTTCCAGGAAAGCAAAAACCTGAACAAAAAAAGAGAAACAAATAATATACTGATTATAGCTGAAGACAAGCAGGAAAATGTTATTTTTTGCTTCCCAAGCAGTAAATGAAAAAAAAAAAAAACAGCAAAAAACATAACAACAACAACAAAAGCCTGTTCATGTATATCTACAGTATATAGTAGATTGAATGTTTCTGAACAGTATGTGGATATGCACTTGAAGAAAACCATTATCTATTAGAATCAATGAACCACAGTGCATCTGGGCAAGAACGTTAATGTTACTGGCATAAAGAAAAGCATTGTGTGCTAACTATTTGAGACACACTAGGATAAATTCACAAAATGTGCTTGATTATTACTTTCGCAAATGCTGGGAAAACATGTCCTTAATGAAGTGTGCAGTGCAATCAATTATAATTTGTCCCTAGTGGGCAGAGCTTGGACTGGGGATGTGGGGGATTAGAAGACTATTCTGGGTGTCATGCGGCAAAAGGTATGTATCTGGAGAAATGTCTTCCCCAATCCCCCAGCCCTATGCACACTAGCCCCTCCCCCCTCCCAAGTGGCAGCAGGAGAAACAATTACTCGCAAGTTGTCTCCTGCCACGGGCCAGTCTCATGATAAGACCAGCATGATTTCACTTTTCTTATCATAAGACTAGTATCATGGTAGAGACCGAGAATGTATGAGCTGAAACTTCATTATCACAGTGTTCTAGCTGTAATTTATTAAATAGGGGTCATTCCAGGATAGGGAGACAATCTGAGGTTGATTCAGAGAAGAGTTATTGGACCCGATTTTCAAAGGCATTTACACGGTTAACAGCCCATGCTAACCATGTAAATGCCTTAATCGGAGATTTTCAAAGGCCCCTACATGGCTAGTGCCTTTGAAAATCCCTGATTAAATCCCCTTCGCACCCCGATGCTATGCCCTGATTCTTTCTGGTTAGCACTGAGGCATGTTGGGGCTGTTCTGGTATGGACCGGAGTCAGGCAATGACGCTAACCAGGTAGCAGCAATTTTGGATGCTGCCCAGTTAGCCCTCTGCGCCTTAAAGATAGGCAAGGAAAACCATCACCTATCTTTAAGGCTCCTGGGCTAACCGGGCAGCAGCCAAAATCATTGCTGCCTGGTTAGGCTCGGTGGCTTTCCGGCTGTGTGGTGAACCATGGATTTTCACTTCTGTTGCCGTGGAAGTGAAAATCTTGGATTAAGGGATCTGCGGGCAGGCTACACGGCTATGGTGCTTAGCCCTGCTCAATGCAATATCGGGACCATAGTACCTGCTAGCTATCAGAGCAAGACAGTGGTCTACAACATGTGTTGGTTGAGAGGAAAGGTAGACAAAATACCTCTAGGAATGGAAGAAAGTATTTTTCTACATTGGAGGAAGGATTGTCAATTCAAACATTTAAATCTCTGAGAAGCGGCGAGAGTCTAGGAGGAACACTAAATTCCATAAATAAATTGCTCAATTCTTCAAGGGAGCTTGACGGGTCTGGTGGTGCGTGATAAATTAACAGCAAGCATAATGAAGAGGGGCTAAGAATACAAATTGGTCTGACTTAGTAAAAATGTCTTTATGGCTCCACTTGTTAGGAACAAATAGAGCCACTCTGCCACCCCTTTTAGTTGACTGATTGCAAATATAGTAGCGATGGGCATCATGACAAGTTTGTAGCAAAGAAACAAAGACGTTGTCTTTCAGCCATGTCCACAAAGTGCTAAGACATCTAAATGGTGAAGAGTGAGGAGATCATGAACAATAAAACACGTAGGGCTCAATACTGTATTGGCTAGGCTGTGCGCCGCAATGGCGCATAGCCCTGCCTACTGACCCTAACACCTGATATTCAATGCCGCGGCAATGGCTTTGAATATCCAGTGTCACCACGCATGCCACTGAGCAGCCGAGACTAACCAGATAATGGTGATACTGCATGGCTACCTGGTTAGCATCCGTGGCTAAAACTAGGAGAGCCAAAAGCTGGCCTAGTTTTAGCCGTGGATCACTGATTGGGTAGCAGCGCAATATCACTGCTAACTGGTCTCTGCCTCTACTCTGCTCTGCCCTGGAACGCCCCCAACATTCCCCGATGCTAACCGCAGAGCACTGGAGCATGTAGCAGGCTTTAAAGGAGATATTCCAGTCTAGGGCATTTACATGGTTTACTGGGCTGTAGACCATGTAAATGTCCTTTGAATATTGGACCCTTATTTCTTAAGCTCCTACCTGAAGTGGTTCTGTCAGATTATGCAGAGTTTCAGGATAATTAGTTCTTTACAACGGACTGGGAGTAGACAGTTCCAGAGAGGAAGTGAGTTCCATCTCCTCTCAGGTCTAAGGCCAAATTATGGCAGAAAAGACTGCATTCCCTGTAACATGAATGGTAATAAAAATCCAACTAAATGATTAGAGAATACAACAAATAATGGCAGGCGAAGGATGCATGTGAAGGAACGTGCGAAGGAGTGTGCCAAGGAGCGTGCAAAGGAGCGTGCAAAAGACCACAACACCTTTGCAGTGGGGCAAGGGGTGGAGCAGCACGCAGCACGACACAGTAATAAAAGACAATCAAAGACAGCAAATTTAAAGGCAAAGGAAAGGCTGTGATATGGTGATATGCACCATGGGGGTTATTTAGAAGTCTTATTCACAATTGCCATGTCGAAATGCCAGTTGTTATATGTGGAAATGGCATTTAACATGTAGCAGGTGATTTTAGAAAGGGCTCCGTTTACATGATTACCAGTTTTATTTTGGATTCAATTTAAAATTGTAATTTGGACCGACAAGGTTTATTATGCAGACTTTCCCTTGTATTTGTCAAATGTATTGATTTCATATGTTCCAAATAGAACCACATCAGAGGAGGTGGTAAATGCTACAGTGAAGGGGCACCCCCAAGCACAACTTTGCTTAGAGTCCTCCATTGTCATGGTGGTGTGCCCCCCCCCCATGCGAGCCCCCCCTTTCTTGCAGAGGTTTCCTCCCCATGCAGCCCCCAGTACAGAGGTGACAAACTTACTTCATTGTGTCTGCCGTGCTCCCTCTGCTCTTGTAAGTTTGCCAGAAGCCCGGAAACTTCCCCACTGGGCTGAAGTCTCATGGTGCAGCTTTTATCGTGTGATTTTGGCCCAGTGGGGAACAGCCACCAGGCTCGTGGTAAATTTACAAGCATGGTAAACATGATAAAGTAAGTTATCTGCACTGCCTTACTGCCTGTCTGTCTTGACTAGATTGTAAGCTCTGATGAGCAGGGACTGTCTCTTACCTGTCTGTGCAGCCAGCGGCGGCCCAAGGGGGGTGCGGGGCCATGTGTGGAGTCTCGGTGCGGGGCCTAATTTGCATAAGGGGCCTCATTTGCATAAATATTTGCATAATTTTACCATACACTAACTTTTAGTAAACATGCCTCTTAATGAGTGTATGGATAAAGAAAGACTAAAAGATTTCTACATTACTATAATCCAGTGCCAACCGCCAGGCACATTAGGAACTACTACAAACACTGCCCATTTAGAACCCATAGAAACCTGCCATATCCTAACAGCACTACCAGGACTCACAAAGCACCATACCCTACCTATCAAAAGGCAACACTGCAAATATTAAACCAATACATTTCAGAGAATAACAATACATGATCTACTGGGGAAAGGGAACAAGTGGCAATGTCAAATAGGAATTGCATAAACAGAATACCTCAGCTCAGTTACACATGCAGAACACAGACCATCACCAAACAAGGAATCACAATTTAGAAACAGGATGACAATTAAACTGGGAACCCCAAAAGCCAAACTTGGAATGTACAACAACACTGTAGAAATAAAACTATAAATTAATTTCCTCTTGTACTAAACAAAGCGCAGACGTTAATGATGCACATTTCCCAGAGCTGACATATTCCAGTTAATAAAGTCAAAATAAAGAGATATCTTTCTACCTTTTGTGCATTGTTTTTCAGTTGCAATTGCTCCAGCCACTTTCTTCTGGTTTCTTTGTGTCTTCTGCTAACTCTCCATCGTTTGCTGTCCATTTGTCCTTCTTCTCTCTTCTAATTTTTTTTCCATTCTCTCTCTACATCTGCTTTAACATACTAATCTTTCTCCTTTTGCTCTTTCCTCATTCCTATTTCATCCACTCAAATTTTACCCCTCCATCCTCAATCCCCACTTAGTCTCCCAATACCCAGCCAATTGTAGATTTTTCTTCCGTCCCACACAAAATATTTTCCCCCTCTCGATTTCACTCTTCCAGCTCCATCCCATTCTAATCTCCCCCAACATCAGCTCCCTTCTAGTTCCAGCCTCACCCAGTATCCGCTCCTTTCTAGTCCCCGCATCAGTCCATTTCCAGTCCTAGCTCCCCCATCCATTTCCAGTCCTATCCAAGTCCCTCCATCAGCCCATTTCCAATACCAGCCTCCCATCAGCCCATTTCTAGTCCTTTCCTAGCCCCACCATCAGCCTATGTCAAATCCTAGCTCCCCTCCACTCAGCTCATTTCCAATCCAAGCCCCCATGACCCTACTTCCAGTTCTAGCCCCTCTATGAGTCCATTTCAATCCAAGCCCCCACCACAGCCCATTTCCAATCTTAGCTCCCCCAACACCAAATTCCCAGTCCTATCCTAGCCCCCTCCATCAGCCCATTTCCTTTCCTAGCTCCCTCCCCTCACAACCCATTTCCATTCCAAGCCCCCCTCCCCATCAGCTATTTGAAGTTCAAGCCCCCCTTTCCCTCAGCCCATTTCCATTCCAAGCCCCCGTCCCCATCAGTTATTTGCAGTTCAAGCCTTCCCTTCCACTCAGCCCATTTCCAGTCCTAGGAACCCCCTCCCAACCCATTACCAGTCCTAGCCCCCGCATAGCCTATTACCCGTCCGAATTCCCCCTCAGCCCACTCTCAGTCCTAATCCCATCAGCCCATTTCCAGTCCTAACCCCCCATCACCCAAATTGCAGTTGAAGCCTCCCCAGAGCCCATTACCAGTCCTAACCCCCCATCAGCCCATTTCCAGTCCTAACCCCCATCACCCAATTTTCAGTTTAAGCCCCCCCGCATAGCCCATTAAGAGTCCTAACCCCCCATCAGCCCACTCCCAGTCGTAACCCCATCAGCCCATTTCCAGTTTAAGCCCCCCCGCATAGCCCATTACCAGTCCTAACCCCCCATCAGCTCACTTCCAGTCCTAACCTCATCAGCCCATTTCCAGTCTTAGCCCCCCCCCATAGCCCATTACCAGTCCTAACCCCCCATCACTCCATTTCCAGACTTAGCTCCCCATAGCCCATTACCAGTCCCCCCCTATCAGCCCTCTTCCAGTCCTAACCCCATTAGCCCATTTCCAGTCCTAATTCCCACCCCAACAGCCCAGGGAAATTTTAAAATAAAAAAAAAGCTGTCTGCTGCCGCTGCCGCCGCAACAATGGCAGAATCGAATATCCCGCAGGGCCCCCCTCTGCCTGACAGAGCCTGCCCTCCCTGCATCAGCTCTGTCTCAGCAGCCGCACCGGCTTTCAAAGCGCAGAAGGAGAGTTTCTCCCTCGCGGCTCTGTTAAGCCCGCGGGGGCTGATGGGAAAGTCCCATCAGCCCCTGCGGGCTTAACAGAGCCACGAAAGGGAAGCTAGTCTCCCTTTGTGCTCTGAAAGCCGGTGCAGCTGCTGAGACAGAGCTGATGCAGGGAGGGCAGGCTCTGTCTGGCAGGGGGGGCCCCGTGGGATATTCGATTCTGCTGTTGCTGCAGCGGCGGCAGTGGCAGCAGACAGCTTTTTTTTTAAAAAAATTTTAAAATGACATCCTCTGTCTAACAGAAACCTGGTTAACGGACCATGACACAGTAATAATGAACCAGCTAACACCAAAGGGATACAGCCTTCAACACTGCTCCCGGATACATGCCAAAGGTGGAGGCGTAGCCATCATTGCCAAAGACAACCTCCACCTGCGGATCCACGCCTCGGAGACCTCCAATGAAGCAGACATCCTCACCCTCACCAACAAACACCTCCCGATATGCCTGATCTACCGTGCACCCACCACAACCACCGACCTAACACAGATACTACACCTCATCTCCGAAAGCACCATCCATTTGAAGGAACAAATTATCCTAGGAGACTTCAACCTCCCATCACTCCATGAAAAACAAGCAGAAACCTTCCTCAACGCCATGACAGCAATGGACCTGACACATATCATACAAGAACCAACACATGAAAAAGGAAACACACTTGACCTCATATTTCTAAACTCCCAAACCGCCTCCTCATACAGAAGACCGACAATCTCACCAGTACCATGGTCAGACCACTACATCATCAACATATCCCACACCTATCAACTCAAAAATAACAGAGAAAACGAACACCACACAAGGAGATTCAAAGCATTTAGCAAAGAAGACTTCCTAACGCAAACCCTGCCTAACCTACACACAAACTCCAACAACCTTGATGACCTGATCCACAACTGGAATACCACAATCTCTTCAGCAGCCAGCACAACTAGAAACAAAACCAATACCAGACCCATCTCCTCAAAAGCCTGATGGTTTACCCCCAGCCTCCGAAAACTGAAAACCAGACTTAGAAGAACCGAAAGGAAATGGAGAAAAACCAAGAGCGACAAAGACAAGGCAAAATACCTCCACAAACTCAATGCGTACCACTCAGAAACTGACAATGCCAAAAAAACCTACCACACCAAAATCATCGCAACAGCCATAAACAAACCTCAAGAGCTCTTCCAAATTGTCAAAAAACTAACAAGGGCACCCAGTAACTCCGACCAGCTGCCAGATATCCCCCCTGATCTTCTAACCCGACAATACAAACAGCTGCAGCAACCACAAAGCTCACATCACTATGCTGAAACAACCAAGACAAATTCATACCCCATCCTGAACAGAGACTGGAATACATTCGACACAACCTTGAAAGAAGAAATATCTTCCACCATCTCCTCCTTGAACACCACCACCTCCCCGCTGGACCCCTGTCCTACCGACTGGATAAAGAAAACCAAAGAAGACCTGAGTGCACCATTAACCCACATCGTAAATGAATCCTTTACCCAAGGACACATGCCAGATGCCCTCAAGACCACAATCATTCGACCAACCCTAAAAAAGCACAACCTAGATCCCCTAGACCCCTCCTTCTACAGACCAGTAGCAAGCCTCCCACTCACCGCAAAGATAATCGAGAAGATAGTCCAGCGTCAGCTTCAAGAACACCTGGATATCAACAACATACTGGACCTGCAGCAACACGGATTCCAACCACTACATGGGGTTGAGACCCTCATGACCACACTGATGAACACCCTCATCATAGGAACCCAAGAGAAACACTCCGGATACATCCTAATCTTCCTGGATATATCAGCGGCCTTTGACACCATCTCCCATAACACCCTTATCCACAGACTCCAAACAATTGGGATCAAAGATACTGTACTCCAATGGTTCAGGTCCTATCTAACCAACCGACAGCAACTGATCCGCACCAAAACCTCAACCTCACCCCCATTCCAGCAACATCAAGGAGTACCTCAAGGATCCACATTATCAGCCATGCTTTTCAACAGCTACCTCCGTCCACTGTTCAGTCATACGCACCCACAACGTCAACTTCCACATATATGCTGACGACATAATGCTATACGCCCCAATTACAACCACAGACCCAAAAAACAACCATCAGCCTGCTTCACCGACGTATCCAACTGGCTACAAGAGAGCAACTTATCCATTAACATAAAGAAGACCGAAGCTCTTATAGTGACAAAAGACCCAGACTTCAAACCACCCACTCACCTCACCATGGGAACCACGCAAATTCAAATACAACCACACATAATATATCTCGGAATTATCATTGACCAAGCCCTAACCCTTAAACAACAAATCAACAAGACCACTAAAACTATATTCCACAAGGCAAAAACGGTGCAACGTCTCCGACTTCTCCTCAAACCGCAGGACTTCAGGACAGTAATGCAGGCTCTGACACTCCCCCATCTGGACTACTGCAACATAATCTACGATGGCCTACCTGCCACACAAACCAATCCCCTCCGAACTGCCCTAAACAGCACGGCAAGAATAATTCACAACGCAAAGAAACGGGACCACATCACCCCACTTCTGAGAGACCTTCATATTCTCCCCATTGAAGCAAGAATCAAGTACAAAGCTCTTCTGCTCACCCACAAAACCATCCACCAAACACAAGACACCCCACTCCGCACACTACTGCCTCGCCCAACCCACAGCAGAACGACCAGACAATCCTCCAACAGCTCCATTGCCGTCCCCCACAAAAGAACCAAGGCAACACAACGAACCTGCAACAGAGCCTTTGAACTCTATGCCCCATCCCTCTGGAACTCTCTACCAAACCACATCAGGAACAACGGTAATCTCCCATCATTCAAAAAACAACTAAAAACCGTCCTATTCCAAGAACATCTCTGAATAGGACCCCCTATTCTCCTCAAGATCCTCAGACCAGTAACTGTACTATCCTGTCAGTCTCTATGTCCATCCCAAAAATCATTAATGTTGAGCCCCCGGTGATGCCCCCCCCCCCACTATTGATTCCCCCCCTGTTATATGTTCCACCTCTTTGACCCGGTGAAAAGCGGGATATAAATACAGTTAAATAAATAAATAAATAAATAAAAGCAGAATGTTCTTTGCGCGGGGCCCCCTGAAACGCGGGGCCCTGTGCAAAAAACATTCTTGCTCGATGGACGGGCCGGCCCTGTGTGCAGCACTTGGTATGACTTGTAGCACTATACAAATGCTCAGTAGTAGTAGTAGTAATCAAATTAAGATAATTTTAAAAAATGTGCAAATATAGAGTGACCTTTTGAATGCAAACATTAATTTGAAAACTATAAATTACTTTTAAACACATTTAAAAATATATTTAAAACAGAGGGCCAATGATTGCATTTGAGTATAAGATGCTTATAACACTAAAATCTGTTGATATTGTGTTGGCAGTTCTAATGTTGAATATTGCTGAAATAAGCCATCTCATGGAGGCCCTCTGAATTCCCAAAACCCTTTTTAAAAGTGTTTCTGCATTTTTCTAAAGCATTTAGTTGCGCTGGGTAGAAGTGTGTTTGTTTGCTTTTTTGTTTTTGCGTTTGTTTTACATACACCTTCTGGGAGCTGTGAGGCTTTTTTGATTAGTATGCAAACTCTTGAAAGAAAACTGTATCCCTACCTGAATTCTGCAAATTTCATGGCTAATGAGACCACAACAGGGCTGCAAGACATAGCCCAGACCAAGTCCTAGAGAATTATTTTGTCTCTGACTTTCAGAGAGTGAAGAAGGAACATTAGAGGTTAGGACTGGCAAGGAGAAAAAACATGCCCCTTCAAATATATATTTGAGGGAATGAGGAAGGGCTTCTTGGGATTTAGGATTAGAAGGGAGGAGTGGCCTGGTAGTTGGGGCAAGTTACCTCAGGCCAGAGTGCCAGGGGTTTAAATCCCTCTAGAAGACAGCAACCTTTGGTGGCAGGACTGAGGTTTCTAGTCCCAGAGGTGCTCCTTTGGCAACTAGACTTTGGGCAAGCCACTTAACCCTCTATTGCTCAGGTACAAAAAGTCAGATTGTGAGCCCTTCAGGGACAAGGAAAATATATATATAGTACCTGAATGTACAGCACTTTGACTTATAGAAAAGCAGTATATAAGCCTAGTTAAATAAATAAATTTCAAAGCAGAAAATAACAAAGAGCTTGAAGACTGAGACTCACTAGTGCAAAGCAAAAACAAAATAAAATTTTCAAGAAAGCAATGTGGTCTTGCCTTTATTAGTTCTGCTGTGTCTAATATCTTTTGTTTTGTAAGTTGAAATTTCTAATGGGCTTCTTCCTATCTGTCCCTGGAGGGAGTGTTTCTCTTGGCTGGTGGAAGAAGATCTTCAAAGGCAGATTGAGGCAAGGTAAGCTCTCCCTATACAGTTGTCAATTGGGAATTACTTAGTGTCCTAAGCATTTTTGGAAGGTGTGTGTACTGTGTACAAACTCTTCCATAGTTGGCAGTGGCACTGAGAAAGGACAGCTTACTGTATCTAATCTATCTATTTCATTGCACAACCAGAAGACATGTTAGCATAAATTGTTTTTGTAACAATCATATTCATCTACTGTGTGTAACAGCAGTTGTGGGGGTGGGTTGAAGGGTGTCAGCATACATCAGCATGACATTATGCCTAGCATAGGTGTCATGGCTTTTCCCAGACCTTGGATTGGAAGCAGCTTTGACCCTCTGGTGATGTCAGTCTCCAGACTTAATGAGCATAGTTTACCTGATTAGTCTGAAGGACAAACAGCCCCTCCTTGCTAATCAAGTGATAGAAGACCTCAAACAAACCAAATTATGACAAAGGGAGGTGCTGAAGAATTTCACTATAAATACAGAGAAACACACTTCTTGCCCCCACCTCTCTCTCTCTCCTCTCTTCCTATTCATCAGACACCCCGCCCTTCTCTCTCCTCTCTTCCTATTCATCGGACACACACACTTCTCCTTACCCCCCCCCCCCCTTTGTTCTCTCTCTCCACATTCATGGGACACTTCTTACTATGAGGCTCTGACACACACTTCTTGTCCATCCCCCCTCTCTCTCTCACACACACATATGCACCCACACACAGTCTCATTGATATACATGGAAGCAGCTCTGTAACAACCTTATATCTCTGTTCTGTACCTATGTAATAAGTCTATTTCTATATAAAGACCTTTTTCCAAGCCACACCAGTTTTGGTTGTCTTATTGTGCTACTAACCCTACTGTCTCTGTGAAATGAACCCAGGACCAAACGGAGCGTAACCGAAAGTAGAGAGCGGCGAAAGATTAGAAAGGGCACCTCATTATATTATCTATTACATCCCAAACTTATAGAATATGCTAAATAAGTATCTGGGGCAGCATACTTGGGATGACAGTACTCCAGGGTGGCACAGCTCTACTGGGCAGGGCACAACCATAAAAGAGAGTCCTTGCTTCCAGAAGCTGGGAGTCCAAGCCCATAGGGGCATTAGTGCTCTCTATTGCTGGGTAAGAAAGATACAGAGTTGAAATTTTGGAAGCTCAATGATTCTCCATTAAAGGACAAGGAAACCTATACTCACATACCCACATACTAAAAGTGACACAAGAATATTATAAGAAGTAATTTGGGAGGATCATTCATGAAGGGTATTTGGGATGGAATGAAGGCAATTGTCTGGGGCCATCTCATTGCTATTACATCTCATAAAAAGAAAGGCAAGGTGAGCAAAAGAGGATGAGTTGAGGGTGAAGTTGAGGAAATTGAAGGAGCAGCATAGGACAAGACCCACCTAAGAGGGATGGAGAAAGAGTTTCGGAGGGAGTTGGATCATTTGCAGGTGAGATAGTATATTTCCTGGAACATTTAAAGCAGAGGCATTTGGAACATGATAACAGGCCTGGCAAGGTGTTAGAATATAATTTGAAGGCCCAATTAAAGCAACAAATGATACTGAAAATCCAAGATGATAGGGATGAGCTGGTGGAGGAGAGTGAGAAGATTGGGGAATGTTGTAGGCTTTATTGCCAGCAATTGTATGTCAAGGAGGGATGGGGGAGGTGTGAGGAGGTGATTACGTTTTTCTTGGCAGGCTGTTCTCTCTGATTTTTTAGAGAGGAAGATGCAAGCATCTTAGATGGAGATATTACTCTATAGGTGGTATTGGTGGCCACCAAGGCTCTCAAGGATGCAAAATACCTGTATTTGACAGATTAACTGCCCATTTCTACCAGATATACCAGGAGATACTGGTGCAAACCATGGTGGAACTTTTTAATAGAATTTGTGTGGGGGGGGGGGGGAGGAGATAGATCATGTGATAAAGATGCCACAGATCATATTGCCCTATATTGATTTATTTAGATGCCAAGTTATTAGCAAAAGCACTAGCTTTCAGTCTGAATTGGGTTGCCCCCTTTTTGGTGAAAGGGACCAATCAAGTTTCATTCTAGGAAGACAGGGCAGTCACAGCATAAGAAAACTCTTATAGCTGATTTGAAAGGTGAAGGGGGAGTAGGAACCATCATTACATCCTCACACTGAAACTTCGGAACGATCTCCCTTCTGACTTCCAATTGGAATCCTCTCATCCAAAAGTCAAAGCATTTCTTAAAATCTATTTATTTTTACAAGCTTTCCCTTTCATGATTGGCAGGCAGGTTAGCATGACTCTTTACTTTTTCTTCTCTGTCCGCCTCTACTTTTCCTTTTCTCTCCTCTGGTTGAATAGTTTTTCCTATTTTGCTCTGGAGTTCCTTTCCTGTTCTGCTATTGTTTTTATTGTAAACTGCCTTGCTGTTATGAATTGGCAGTATATCAAATGTTAACTAAGCTAAACTAAGCTGTTGATGCCGAGAAGGCTTTGATAGAGTAGAACAACAAGGTGGGGTTGGGTGAGAGGTTTATTAATTGGATCAGAGCTGTATATGAGAAACCTCAGGCTAGGGTGAGAGTACACAGGGCCTATTCTGATTCATTCAAGTTAGCTGAGGGAAGGCAGCAAAGTTATACACTATCACCATTGCTCTTTGAATTAGCTATAGAACCTCTTGTGAAGAGGATGAGAGCTAACAGTGATATTCAAGGTATAGTGGTGGGAACTAATATGTAAGATAGACTTCTTTGCTGACAATGTAATAGTTTCTTTGACTAAGTCACTGATCACCCTGCCAGTCCTGTTAAAATAAATTGCTGATTACAGTAGAGTTTCTGGCTATACAATTAATCTGGGAAAGACAGAAATTTTGCCCTTGTAGATGAACCAAACCTTAGAAGAGAGGCTGAGAGACTCCTTTTCATTTAAGTGAGCTAAAGAGGCGATAAAATATTTGGGTGTGAATATCGGAAAGGAGGCTGATAGACTGTTCCAGCTAAATTTTGTATCTCATTATTCAATCAAATAACACAACATATGCAGAGATAGGTGAAGGTCCCCCTTTTCTGATTAGGAAGGGTTGGAGTATTGAAGATGAATATACTACCTAGAGTAATGGTTGGCGCTACCCAGTAAGCAGGGTAAACGTGGCAGGAGGGCGCCGGTGCTCAAGGATGCTGCATTGCACTGCACAATGGTGTCCATTGCCCACAGGTTGGAGAGCAGAACACCTGTACACTGCTGACTATGACTGCAGCCTCTTCAATACTCATGGGAGCAACCTGTCCCATGGGCTAAAGAAGACTATGAGCAAGGACAGCAGCATATTGGTGTTCTGCTCGTCAGTCCGCAGGACAGGCTGTTCCCATGGGTACTGAACACTATTGCGCTGCTCTCCTTGATCGCTGCCTTTTTCTCTTCTTCAACCCACAGGACAGGCTGCTCCCACAGCACTGAAGAAGGCCACGATCACAGCCAGTAGGGTACTAATGTGCAGTACCTGTGGGAACAGCCTGTCCCATGGACCAATGAGCAAACACCAATATGCTGCTCTCTGCGATTTCAGTGCCTGTGGGAGCAGCCTGTCCCGTGGGCTGAACGAGAGAGGAAAGCCTCTGAAGGGTTGCTGGGGCCAGAAATGCACAGGAGGTAGGAGGACAAATTTAAAGGGTTAGTGGGTTTGATATTATGAAAGATAGGGGGAAGGGAATGGAGGGCAAGAGGGAGGGAGAAAGGGACACAGGCTGGGAAAAGAACAGAGTTGGGGAGAGGCAGCAGGAGAGGTTCTTCAGAGGAGGGGTATACTCGAAAAGGCACTGCCCCTCACCCCCACGAGAAGGCACTCAGGCACTATACCCCTGCACCACATACACACAGAAACACCCCACCCCCTGCAGCCTCCCCACACAAAAAGGCACCTGACCCATGCAGCATGCACACACTCAGGAACCCCACCCCCACATTACCCACACAGGCATCCCATCCCCACATTGCACCACACACACAAACACACAGGTACCGCCCCGCACTACATACCCACTATCTGAAGAGTGAGACATATCAATAGACAACACTAGTAATAAAGATTCCTCATGCAACCTCTATTACCATAACAAAATACACTTTCTCATTTCTTTTTGAACTTCTTCCTACACACACATACACACACACACATGTATGATTGATTGTGCAAATGAAGAAATGGGAAATATATCACTTCGTCATACAGTGAGTGTACTGTTTCACCTGCACACACAGTCCCAGACAGATATTAATATATAAAGCCTTGCCCTGATACTCCTCATGACACACAGACACAAATGCATGCAACCCCCAATACAGACATGCACATAGCCCCCAAGAGACCCCATGATACACACATGCGTACACACACGCGTACACACACAGACATTCACACACATGTGTATGTAGCACGTGACAGTCCCCATGACATACACACACACACATGTACACACACACACACACACACACACACACACACATGTATGTGGCCTTTGGCAGTCTCCATGATGCAGAGAAAGTCACAAACATGTGTACCAGATGACATACAATCATGCATGGACATCCCCCTCCCCCCCTGATACTTCCTAAGACACACGCAGATGAAGCCACCAAATGTCTGATCGTGTGAATGCGGGAAATTCGCCATTGTGTCACACTGTAAAGTGTGAACTTTTCAACTTGTTTCAGATTATTTGCAAGACATGAAGATGCCGGACTTCCCTCCTTCCCTCTCGTGGCACACTGCTAGGGTGATATTTACCTTTATGTCCCAGCCAGCCTGCCAGCCACAGAAAATAGAGGAGTGGAAGGAGCTTCCAGTGCAGCAAGTTGGTCAGTCTGAGTCAGACACACATACACCAGAGCACAGTGCCTGAAGCTTGTAGTTAGCATCTCTGCCAATCCACTACAAAGAGCACCACCTCAGGCTCTCATAGAAGGCTATGGAGTGATCTTGCCACTTTTGTCCAGCTTGGCTGCAATGCCAGCAAAGTCTGTGCATGTTTCACAGTTGCAGCAGTGAAGTAATGCTCTCAAAGAAATCCCAAAGTCCAGCCAAGCGGTGTTTCTCACATTGATGTTGCCACCGTCGACTGTCAGGACTGCCGTCATCAGCTCTGGGATTGAGTCTGCCTCTTTGTGCTCACTGCGGCTTCGATGCTGCTTACACCCAGGGTTAACAGTGGCTTTCCTCAGGTCTGTTTTAATAACAGTCTATTGACTTTTCAATACCAGCTAGACTAACACCTTTTATCACCTTCCCCTTATTTGTCAGATTTAAAAAAGAGATGCAGAGCCATGCATTCAGAGAGAGAGAGAGTGGCAGTAGAATCTGTAGCAACGATAATAGGCAGGAGAATAGGCAGAAAAAGTTAAGCGATTGTAACCTTTGTAGATCTTTTATTGATTCACATAAATAACACATTGATTATGCTAGCATCAATCACATTAACCCTTTGCTATCACAGTCTATTTGTACAATGTTGAATATTTACTCCTCAGTAATTCTTTTTATTCCAGCTATGTATTTGCCCCTTCACTGTAATTTTCTTGTTAGAAGATTTGATTGTAAGGAGAAATATCATTTGACTATAAGGAGTTTTGGGAAAGGAAGAGTGCAGCAACCTATCAATCATTAATAGTAAAGAGGGAGGAGAGCACTGATCTATAGGTTGCAGGAGAGTGCCAGACACCCTAGAACCAGCCCTGCCTAGAGTGTTATTTCTCTTTATAGCTTTCAATTGCTCTCCCCAACTCTTTTTTGAAGGGGTTACAGAACAGGGTTTTTGTTAAGACTACCAAGAATAAATAGGCAGTTTAGTTATCTGGTCAGCAGCTAGATAGCACCATGCTAAAATGATAACTGGGCAACCCAGATATTGAATGCCAGTGGGTGGATATGGCGCTGACATTGAATAACTGGGCAAAATTTAAAATGGGGATGGTCAGCTGCTTTCACAGCACTATCCGCCTCCATTGAATACACCCCATCCATGTATTTATGGTTTTAATTCATTTTTATTTGTCTGAATTGTGGCAAAGTGCCTTTCATATGCTATTTTTATTAGATTACAGACTAATAATAGCCATCTTTCTCACCGTCAATCTATTCAGAACTCTGCTGCGTGACTAATTTTTCACCAGCCTCAATATACTCATATAACCCCTCTTCTCAAATCACTTTATTGTCTTTTCTTCCATTTCTGTATCCAATTCAAGCTTCTCCTTCTGGCTAAGTGCATTCACTCTTCTACTCTTCGCTACCTTTCCTCTCTCCTCTCTCCTTACACCCCTCCTCGTGAATTCCATTCTTTTACTGGCTCGCTTCTCTCTTTGCCCTTTTCTTCCACTGCCGACTCCAGACTTCTGTCCTTTCACCTGGCTGCTCCATATGCCTGGAACAGAGTCCCTGTGTCTGCATGTCAGGCTTCATTTCTGTTTCTTTTCAAGTCCATGCCAAAGGCTTACTTACCTCTTTGAAGCTGCTTTTAGTTCCTGACTCCCCTTTTATCTTGTGTCCCCTTACCCTCTCTTTCCTATCCTTTGTCTTGTCTGTCTTGATTAGATTGTAAACTCTAATGAGCAGGGACTGTCTCTATATAGGTCTATATGTAAAGCACTGCACATGGCTTGTAGGGCAATATAAATGATCGGTGAATGGAGGAGATCGACATTTGAATCTCTCGTCTGACTGTCATTTGTGATCACATAAGTGTCCTATCATAGAAACATAGAAACATGATGACAGAAAAAGACCACAAGGCCCATCTAGTCTGTCCTTCCATAACAACTACAACAGTCCACTTTTTCCCTTTAGAGATCCTCTGTGTTGGTCCCATGCTTTTTTGAATTCAGTTACTGTCCTCATCTCTACCACCTCCACTGGGAGACTATTCCACGGATCCACTACTCTTTCCGTGAAGAAATATTTCCGCATATCACTCCTGAATCTATCTTCCTTCACCCTCATCCCATGTCCCCTCGTAGCAGAACTTGCTTTCAATTGCAAGAGGCTCTCTCCCTGAACATTTATGCCACGGAGGTATTTAAACATCTCAATCATATCACCTCTATCCCACCTTTCCTCTAAGGTGTACATATTAAGATCCTTAAGTCTGTCCTCATATGCTTTATAATGAAGCCCATTAATCATTTTAGTAGCAACCCTCTGCACCGAGTCCATCCTGTTCACATCCTTTTGAAGGTGCGGTCTCCAGAATTGCACACCATACTCCAAATGAGGTCGCACCAAAGACTTATACAGAGGCATTATCACCTCCTTTTTTCTGCTAGCCATTCCTCTCCGTATGCACCCAAGCATCCTTCTAGCTTTTGCCGTCGCATTTTCTACCTGTTTAGCTACTTTAAGATCATCAGACACAACCACGCCTAGGTCCCACTCTTCTTTAGTGGACAAAAGTACTTCACCTCCTATACTGTATTGTTCCCTTGGATTGCTGCAGCCCAAATGCATGACCTTACATTTTTTAACATTAAATCCAAGCTGCCAAATTCTAGACCATTCTTCAAGCTTAGCTAGATCCTTCCTCATGTTATCTACACCTTCCTGGGTGTCTACTCTATTGCAGATTTTGGTATCATCCGCAAAGAGGCAAACCTTACCCGACAGCCCTTCCGCTATATCACTAACAAAGATGTTAAAAAGAATCGGACCAAGGACAGATCCCTGGGGCACACCACTGGTAACATCCTTCTCCTCAGAGTGAGCTCCATTTACTTGTACTCTTTGTCGCCTCCCACCCAACCAATTTCTAACCCAAGCAGTAACTTTAGGGTCCATCCCTAGGGTGCTCAGTTTGTTTATAAGTCGCCTGTGAGGAACAGTGTCAAAGGCTTTACTGAAATCTAAATACACCACATCTAGAGCTCTCCCTCGGTCCAACTCCCTGGTCACCCAGTCAAAGAAATCAATCAGATTTGTCTGACAAGATCTGCCTCTGGTGAATCCATGCTGCCTCGGATCCTGTAATCCGCCGGACTCCAGAAACCTCACTATTTTCTCTTTCAGCAGCGTTGCCAATAATTTACTCACTACTGAAGTTAAACTAACCGGCCTGTAGTTTTCAACCACATCCTTACTTCCGCTTTTGTGTAAAGGCACCACATGAGCCTCTCTCCAGTCCTTTGGCACCACTCCCAACTCCAACGAGGCATTGAAAAAGTCAGTCAGTGGAGTTGCTAGAACGTCCCCAAGTTCCCTCAGTATTCTAGGGTGTATCCCATCCGGTCCCATCGCTTTGTCTACTTTAAGTTGAGCTAGTTTCTCACGAACACAGTCTTCTGAAAATTGTTCAAGATGTCCCTCGCTTCTGTTCTTATTTGTGGGTGTTTTCTGAGGTCCTGCTCCTGGTTCTTCATCTGTGAACACAGAACAAAAATATTTGTTAAGCAATTCCGCTTTATCCTTATCAGCTTCTACATATTCCCCCCCTGCACCCTTGAGTCTGACAATACCACTTTTGCCCTTCCTCTTCTCACTAATATATCTGAAAAATGTCTTATCCCCCCATTTTATTGCATTGGCTATATCCTCCTCCTTTTGAATCTTTGCCTTCTTGACTACTTTGCTAGCTTCTCTAGGTTTTTCCAAATACAGATGCCTGTCTTCCTCTCTCTGTGATCTCTTGTATTTCATGAAGGCCTCCCTCTTTTTCTTCACTTTTTCAGCTACTTCCTTCGAAAACCATAGCGGTCTCCTGTTCCTTTTGCCTTTATTTAACATTTTAACAAAAAGGTTGGTTGCCTTTAAAATACCCCCTTTCAGTTTTGCCCACTGTTTTTCTACATCCCCCAGCTGTTCCCATCCCACTAACGACTCCCTGAGGTATTGGCCCATCTTCGCAAAGTTAGTCTTCCTAAAGTCTAAGATCTTCACCTTGGAATAGATTCTAACAGCCCTAGTCCTAATACTGAACCACACCATCTGGTGATCACTGGATGCAAAATGATCTCCCACTACAACATTAGAAACACTTTCACAATTGGTAAGCACCAATTCTAGTATGGCCCCTTCACGTGTGGGGTCTGTTACCAATTGCCTGAATAGTTCTCCCTGTAGAGAATCCAGGATCTCCTTACTTCTAGATGATACTGCAGCAGGAATGTGCCAATCAACATCTGGCATATTGAAATCTCCTAGCAGTAGCACTTCCCCTTTCCTAGCAATGCTGCGTATGTCTTCAATTAACTCTCTGTCCACCTCTTCCTCTTGTGAGGGAGGTCTGTATATCACACCAATGCAAATAGATTTCTCTTTCCCTCTTTCTAGTTTAACCCACAATGCCTCCTCTCTCCCTTTTAAGCTCTGGAATTCCAAAGCTTTAATAGTAGTTTTTACATATAGTGCCACTCCTCCTCCCCTTCTTCCTACCCTGTCCTTTCTGAATAAAGTATAGCCAGGTATAGTTACATCCCAGTCATGGTTTTCTGTGAACCATGTTTCTGTAACTGCCACTAAATCCAAGTCAGCCACTCCCACCAAAGCTTCAACTTCAGGGATCTTATTTCCCATGCTACGGGCATTAATACACACTGCTTTCCATATGTTACCCCTGTTACCCATTTCCATAAAGGTATTTAATGTATCACCTACCTGGGGGCTTTCACTTACCTGGGGGCTTTCTTCACCCATCCCCAACGAATCTAGTTTAAAGCCCTCTTCAGTAGATTAGCCAGTCTACTACCAAAGATGCGTTGACCTTTCTTGGACAGATGGATGCCATCTCTGCTCTGCAACCCTTGGAACAGCATCCCATGGTCTAGGAAACCAAAACGCTCTCGAAGACACCATCCACGCAGCCATGCATTCATCTCCAGGATGCGAGCCTCTCTGCCTTGGCCTTTACCCTCAACAGGGAGGATTGAAGAGAACACCACCTGTGCACCTACCTGCTTCACCCTCTGTCCCAGAGCCATGAAGTCACTTTTGATACGTTCCGAGGTATACCTGGCAGTATCATTTGTTCCAACATGGATTAGCAACATTGGGTCATAGTCAGTGGGCTTGATGAGTCTCGGCAAACTCTCCGTAACATCTTGGATCTTGGCACCAGGCAGACAGCATACCTCTCTGGACATCAAGTCTGGTCGGCAGATGGACGCCTCAGTACCCCTCAGAAGAGAGTCTCCAACCACCACTACCCTTCGTTTCCTTCTGGTCACTGATTCGGCAACTATGGGGTACTTGAACTCTGGTTCTTCCCTTTCCAGGGATGCTTTCACCTCCTCCACTTCCAGGGCTGCATAATGGTTCTTCAATTCAAGGGCTGGAGAAATTGGATTGGTGATTTTGCAGGCTCTGGTGACTTTTGTCCAACCATCGACATTCTGTTGGCACCCATCTTCTCCTGTGCTGGAGAGCCTAGTTGCTGCAAGAAGCATCTCATCAATGTACTTCTCACTGTCTTGAATGCTCCTCAGCCTTGCCACCTCCTCTCTGAGTTCCTCCACTTGTTTCCTCAGAGCTTCAGCATGCAGGCACCCTGCACATGGAACCGGTTCCTCAATTGGCATTAGGACCTCTGTCTGGACCGAGGCAGAAGCTGTAACGGGGGCAACAGCTTTAGCAATACAATTTTTCCCAGCCATTGTCCTATTTGTGGAGCTTAGGTATCTGTTAAAGAAAAAGAGAGAGATCTACCAAGTACCAGCCGGTTTCGCAGCTGTCCTTTCAGAGAAAAAGCAGTTAAATCTCTTTAATTATATTGAAAATGTGCTGGTCCAATTCACTGTGATTTGTTAAAGGGGGAGGTGCCCTATAAAGCAAGACTGCTCACTAGGGGTGGGTGGGAGTCGGGGTGGGTAGGGAGGGAACTAATACCTGATTAGTTGTTAGCAGTTTCTGAACCTGAGGAGGTTACAGAGTTCAGCAACCTACTGTGCTCAAGTAAAAGGTCCCCTAAAACAGCAAAAATGAAAGTAACCTTGCTTTAAAAAATATACACAAAACCCTTTTTAAGAGCTCCCAGTCAGAGAGCTAGCAATGTAATAAAAAAAAACCCCCAAAGAAACCCTCAAATCCTTACTTACTGTTTGATGTGTGGAGCCCTGGTTAGGAAAGCCTCAAAAGGGCAGGGCACAGGAGCTTTTTATGCAGGCTTCAACTGCACTCAGGAAACAGGCCCACTAACTCTTGATTAGGTGTTAGCAGTTTCTGAACCTGAGGAGGTTACAGAGTTCAGCAACCTACTGTGCTCAAGTAAAAGTTCCCCTAAAACAGCAAAAATGAAAGTAACCTTGCTTTAAAAAATATACACAAAACCCTTTTTAAGAGCTCCCAGTCAGAGAGCTAGCAATGTAATAAAAAAAAAACAACCCAAACAAAGAAACCCTCAAATCCTTACTTACTGTTTGATGTGTGGAGCCCTGGTTAGGAAAGCCTCAAAAGGGCAGGGCACAGGAGCTTTTTATGCAGGCTTCAACTGCACTCAGGAAACAGGCCCACTAACTCTTGATCTATCCAGTGTCTGACTGTATTCCAAACCTCCCTTCACCCATCTCCTTGAGCCTTGATCTATCCAGTGTCTGACTGTATTCCAAACCTCCCTTCACCCATCTCATCCATCGTAAGCCTGCCGTCCCAGTGTACCAAACCCACTCCCATGCTGTATCTGTTGTCTCTGTGCTCTAATGTCCTATGATCTGTGCATTAAGTCCTAGAGTAGTGTGTGTCTGTGTGACCTTGTGCACTATGTTAGTGCTGTGTTGTAGACCCCATTTCTATCTGGATAGCCCTGTGTTCTGTGTTAGTACTGTGCTGTTAGATCCCCTGACTCCTTTCCCCTCACCCCCACACATTCTCTCATCCAACCCAACTCTTCCCCCTACAGTCCCCCACACCCTGCAAATTTCAACAGTTTCCAGTCTACGTTGTCTGTCACTGCAGGTCTCAGCCAGTCTGTAGAATCACAGTGCATCTCTCAATTCCTGAGGGCCATCTTAACTCACATAGCTGATTATGTATTTATATATTAATTTATTTGCTTTTATATACTGCACTATTTTCAAATCAGCGCAATTTACATAGAACACGAACAATCAAACTGTTTTACATAAAACAAGTGTTAAACTGGAACAACTGATTAATATTGAACAGGAACATCAACTTGAGTAGGTCAGGAGGAACTTTGGTAGAACAGGGGGAAACTAAATTACAAGTTGGTAAGGAGATCTTAATGGTTACATAGGGGAGGTTGAGCTGTGGGTTGACAGACATTGGTCATTTCCTATCTATGGAATGTGATCATAGAATAGCTGGAATAAGTAAGTCTTTATGGCTTTACTGAAGGTTGAAAGGTTGGAGATGGCTTGGATTGAAGCAGCGAGGACATTTAACAGAGTTGGTGCATATAAAGAAAAGGCACGGTCCTTGGTGGCTTGGGTGCACGTCCTTATTGATGATGGGGTCATCAGCATGTTCACCATGCTTGATCTCCTCATTCTGTTGTATGGTGTGCATTGTATAATTGCAGGGAGTCAACAGATATGTCGTGTAGGATCTTGAATGTCATCAAAATGGCTTTGTAAATTGGGAGCCAGTGTAACTACATTAAGATGGGTGTGACGTGTTCAAATCTGGATCCTCCATGCAGTGTTTGGGATGCTGTGTTCATGGCTAATTGGAGTGGTTGGAGTGTGTGTTTCACCAGCCTTTGAGAATAATATTGGCATAGTTCAGGTGTATGAGGATGAGAGCCTGGAATACTGTGCGAAAGTCCGAGGGGTCCAGGAGTGGGCAAAGGTGATGGAGGGTCCTTATGTTAAACCGCCTTGACGACATTTCGTATGTGTGCTTCCATACTCAGTCATTGGTCCAAAATGACTTCCATGTCATTCACCTGCAGGGAAGTAGGGGGAGGTAAAAGTTTGGTCTCTGGTTATAAATAAGACTTCCGTCTTCTTGCAGTTGACTTTAAGGTTGTGTGTGGAGAGCCAGTCTGAGACAGCGGTGAAACATTCTGTAATGATGGAGAAGTTAGGACTGTTTGTGGAGAATGAGGTGAATAGTAATATATGGTATAGAATGTTGTATGACTGAATTATTGCTGAGATCGGTTGGATATAGATGTTGAAGAGCAGGGCTGATGTCTTCCCAGAGATAAGACATCAGAGGCAACAAACAATACTACAATTCTTTGAGGTGGCAGGATTCCCATCAGTGCTGGGGTACATAGACTGCATACATGTGGCCCTCAGATCCCCATGAGGAAGGGAGTCTAACTTTCAGAACAAAAAGTCAATTCATTCTTCAAGATGCAAGTCATGTGAAATATGGTTTCTCTCGGGGCAGTTTCTCCAAATGGGTTATTTTTGCGCATACCATGACAGTCATGAACCTCACTTCTAAGCCAAGGTATGTGGAGTATGCTGTGTGAAATAACAGATGTCTTTCCAAGATTTCAAGGTTCATGTCATGATATCTACAACCTCACCTACTCAGGAATCTATGAACGATTTGAAAGCGGTGCAAAAACTGGTGGATGACTGCTAGGAATGATGTCTCATAAGCCACACACACACACACACACACACACACCTACAGACACACACACACACCTACAGACAAACACACGCCCTTCTCCTAGCCACCCAGCCAGGTGCTTTGGAGATGTGGCACTTGGCCTATTGAGACCTGGCCTGCATTGTGCTACAACAGAAGAAGACTGACAGGTCACTAACCAGACTTTAGTTCTCTTTCTCCTGTCCATGCAGGTGGCAAAGGATACCTCTTGAGAACATGGCTCTTAGCCTCCATAGTGTCACCATTTATTTATTTAAAAGTTTTTCTATGGGGGCGGAGCCTGATGTCCAGCGGGATGGTCGCATAACGCTGAGGCTCCCGAGAGGCCTACTCAGAATCCTGAATTAACACCTCACATTTTGGAACTTCTACTCTGACCTTTCCGGGGCACAGTGGTGAGATGGCGGGGACCAAACCTACGCGCCTGGAATTTGGGTCTTCAGCGGCTTCTCACGGCAAACGTTCCAAAACTGAACCTCCGTCCCCGCAGAAGGGGCCGGCCTCGTGCGAGGGCCCCGAAATGCAGCAGGAAATCCTCGTAGAGATCAGAGGGGTCAAAAACCTTGTGCAGGCGAACGGTGAAGCACTTCGAGCGCTGCGGGACGACTTTGGTGTGCTGCAAAGCAAACTAGAAGGGCTCTCTTCGCGTCAGGACAAAATGGAGGGCATATTGGACTCCCATGCGGCCCGGTTGTCCAAACTCGACAAAGTTGAACGACAGGTGCGGGCATTGCAGAAAGAGGTGGAAGATGGCAATAATAGAGCGCGTCGCAACAACATACGACTCGTGGGCATACCGGAGGGAGCGGAATCGGGAGACATGAAAGAGTTTTTATACAAAATCCTCCCTTCCTTGCTCCAAATCACCTTTACCAAAGATTTGGAGATTGATCGCGCTCATCGTGTACCCACAAGCATAACGCTCAACAGGAAGACCCCGCGGCCTATCATTTTTCGACTATTGAGATATCAACACGTGGAGCAAATTCTAAGTGCCTCTCGGGCAAAGGGCCATATGGAGTTTGAGAGCCACAAGATCTCCTTCTATCCTGACTTGTCTAAACCCACAGTCGACCGCCGAAAGCGCTTTTTGGAATTCCGGCCGAGGCTTCAACAACTACAAGCACGCTACGGCCTGATGTACCCGGCCAAGCTCCGAGTCACGCTTCACAATCAGACACGAACATTCGAGGACCCTGATCTACTAGCGGAGTTTTTGGATTCCAAAGAAGCCGACTTGATGCGCTGACTTCAAGAATATTCTTGCAAGTCTCCTTATATCCGCTGTACCTGCCATATTGGATCTGCCGCAGCCTAGCAAAGAGTCTGGCGTGGGCAGTCTGTTGCCTTACTCTTGTGGTACCTGTGACCCGACTCCATCTACCCACAGTAGCCTCGATGAGTATCAGAGACAGTGTTATTATGGACTCTGGTGTTTCTTTTCTTTTTACATGTCTTCTATTTCCTCTCCAGGGCCTCCTCCCGCAGACACATGGTCGCCATATTCTTTGGGGGTTTTGCTTCTTCTCTAAGATACGTTGGTACATACTTTTCAATATGGGGTGTATTAGCCAGAATACTCGGTGATTATGACATTGTTGTACAGATTCTGCTTATGTTCTATGTTATCAGGTGCCCTTACTTAAAATGTTTACTACCGATTGATGGCACCATGTAAGATTTTTTCATTGAACGTAAAAGGCATCAATAATCCGATAAAACGGAAGAAAATCCTAAGCTACCTCAATCAGGAAGCAGCGGATCTGATTTTTCTCCAAGAAACGCATTTAAATTCAAAGGAAACTCTTAAACTCAATATTAAACCTTACATGGTGGCCGCTTATTCCCCAGCCGTTTCTAAGAAATGTGGGGTTGCCATACTGGTTAGGAAATCTCTGCATGCTACTGTTATTGCGACCAGCTCAGATACAGAAGGTAGATGGTCTAGCGTTCACCTTAAGATAGGTAGTCTAGAAGTTACATGTATATGCCTTTACGCTCCTAATGTTGATGACCCTGCCTTTTTTGCTACCATTGCTCAGGTTGCGCAGGCTTCTGCCAATACTTCATTGATCATTGGGGGGGATTTCAATCTAGTCCTTGATCCCCTGATTGACAAACAGCCGCCTAGGGCGAGTGGTCCCCCCAAGAGTCACGCCACGCTTACCTCTCTGATCAAGGATCTTGCTTTAGTTGATCTATGGAGATTACTACACCCCAAAGAGCTTGACTTCACCTTCTTCTCCTCCCCTCATAAATCTCAGTCTCGCATAGACTTCTTTCTAATCTCGAAACTGTTAGTTCCTCAGGTGGACACTGCAAAGATTCACTCCCAACATATTTCAGATCATGCGGCCATTTCCTTTCAATTACACACTACTGCACCCCAGGGCAACTCGGGAGCCTGGTTCTTTGATAGAGCCCTGTTAACTCAGCCAGAATTCCAGTCAGAAATTCGAGTAGCCATACAGGATTACTTCCATTTTAATCTACCTCAAGATACTGCGAATTGGGCTTGGTGGGAGGGCTTCAAAGCGGCCATTCGGGCAACGATCACTAGCTATCAAATCCGCTTGCGGAAACAACGTAAACAGCAGTTGCTCATACTAGACCAGCAAATAAAAGCAGGCGAACGAGTTCTAACTTCCCGTACTGACCCATGTGTATTAATTCGATTACAGCGTCTCCGTTTTCAATATAATTCAATCCTCTCAACTGCAGCCTCTAAGAGTATTGAGCTTCAGCGAGGGACATATTATCGTGAAAATAACCGAGCCGGTCGACTCTTAGCCAATGCCTTGAAAGGTCAAAAAGAAGCCAAACGCGTTGCGGCCCTTCGAGCTCCACAGGGAGGGGGTATAGTGACCACAGACTCCGAGATTGTAGAGCTCTTTCGGGATTTCTATACCCGCCTATATCAATCTGAATGTGAGTTCTCATCAGAGACATTCGAGCGATTGCTCTCTGGCATTCAGCGGCCGACCCTCTCTGAAGATGATAGAGAAGCGATGGATGCACCCTTCTCTACTTCAGAGATCCAATCTGCCCTAAAACGAACAGCCTCGGGCCATGCCGCTGGGCCCGATGGTCTCCCGACCGAATTCTACAGAACGTTCAGTGCAGATTTAGTTCCCTACTTAAAACTCTATTTTACTGCCCTTGCGGCAGATACATCCTCTTTGGGATCCTTTTCGGCGGCTAATGTGGTTGTATTTGAGAAAGAAGGCAGAGACCCGCTACTGACCGCCAACTACCGTCCAATCTCCCTACTTAATGCCGACTATAAGATCTTCGCAACGATCTTGGCCACCCGGCTATCTGGCATGATGGCTACCTTAATTCACCCCGACCAATGTGGTTTTATACCCGGCAGATCAACTGCTGACAATGCTCGGACCTTGTGCCATGTGTTATCTAGTGCTGCCAATCTCGACCATCCATGGGTGGGTCTTTCCCTGGATGCCGAAAAAGCCTTTGATCGTCTAGAATGGCCCTTCTTATTTGCAGTTCTCCGATGGTATGGCTTTGGAGAGGGCTTCCTCCGATATCTCCAAGTCATGTACACTCAACCCGTCGCCAGTATTTGTGTAAACGCCATCAAATCTCAGCCATTTAACCTCCAAAGAGGCACGCGTCAAGGTTGCCCCTTATCACCAATGCTTTTTGATCTCGCTCTTGAACCCCTAGCCCTCCTTATCAGACAGTCTGCACGTATTCGAGGTGTCCCCTTTAGTCATAGGGAGATTAAACTCTCTGCATATGCAGATGACCTTATGCTCTTCGTTTCCCTCGATTCGGTTCCAGCTGTCCTGGATCTGATTGACGGATACTCACAATTATCGAGCTATAAAATTAACTGGACCAAATCTGTAGCATTCCCACTGAACCGCTGGGTACATGAGGCTGACATGCAGGCCTTTCCCTTCCTTTGGCAATCCCGCATGGTGAAGTATCTCGGGGTCCATTACTGTTCTCCTTTAGAAGACACTATCAGTTTTAATGCCAAAGAGGTAGTCTCCAAAGTCCGTGAACTCACAAATCGTTGGTCTCCCTTATCTCTCACATGGTGGGGCCGCTTAGACACAGTGAAGATGATGATAGTCCCCAAAGTGAACTACATTTTAGAAATGCTGCCATGCTTACTTCCGCTACGTACTTATAAAGATATTGAGGGCCTTCTCGTCCGTTATCTCTGGCAGGGCAAGCCACCAAGGATAGCTAAACATAAACTGCAGTCTGCAAAGGAACGAGGGGGTACTAGATTTCCTGATTTTCTTAGATATCATCAAGCCTTTTTACTTAAGCAAGGTGCCCGATGGCTAGATACCTCAACAGACCGCCGACCAGTTTGGCTGGACATAGAAGAGGAGCTCAGTAGCCCAATTCCGTTGACCCATCTCCCCGGTATGTCTTATCAAGTAGACACCCGCCATCCACCAATGATTGTCGATACTCTTGCGGCCTTTAACACTCTCATTCTAGCACTGGGCCCGAATGTATGTCCTCAGGACGGACTCCCGCTATGGAATAACCCCAGAATTCAAGTCCTAAATAGAA
Organism: Ichthyophis bannanicus; assembly: GCA_033557465.1. Taxonomy (NCBI): domain Eukaryota; kingdom Metazoa; phylum Chordata; class Amphibia; order Gymnophiona; family Ichthyophiidae; genus Ichthyophis; species Ichthyophis bannanicus. The sequence goes on along the minus strand of CM066031.1, from coordinate 1,634,301,008 downwards.
CAATAGCCTGGAAACCCTGGTACTCCAGGGGGATCTGGACACCCCAACAGCTTTTCTCTGCAGCTCATTGGAAAACCTTTTCGGATTTACAAAAGGAATTTGCGTTACCAGCGAAACACTACTTTCAATTGCTGCAGCTTTAACACTGCCTCAAAAGTGCTCGAATCATGCCGCCCTCTGCCCTACTGAGGATGGGCTATTAGAGATAGTTCACTCCATTAGTAGTACACATGGGGTAGCCTCTAATTTTTATAAAATACTTTCTCAGGGTACAGATACGGACACTTTTAGAGCCCAACAAGCCTGGGAGCGCGAACTGCAAACCACTATAACCCCTGTGCAATGGAGCGTTTTTGGAGTAAAGTAGTGCGGATTTCCCGGTCTGCCTCTGTTACCCAAACTCTTTTCTTCTTTGCACACAGATGCTTTTATACCCCAGAAAAAATAGCCAAATGGAACCCAAATGCTAGGGACCTGTGCTGGTCTTGCCGTACTGCTGTGGGATCCCTCGCTCATGCTATTTTTGAATGTCCTCACCTGCAGGTCTATTGGGGGCGGGTCTGGGGTCGTATTCAATCTATCTTACACTTTCATGAACCTCTTTCTTGGAAGGTCGTTGGACTCCGCTCTGTGGCGGAGGTCCCCTCTCTTCCTAAGAAGGGTCGCTTTCTCCTTGATTTCATGCTAGGTATAGCCATATGCTTAATCACGAGGAATTGGAAGGATAGCTCTCGACTTACTGTCAATGAATGGTGGAACCTTGTCTGCTTATATAGTAAATATGAGCAGGTACCTCGGAGAGCTATTCCCCATGTCCAAACTCACTCCTGCTTGTCTAAATGGCAGATGCTTAATGATTATGTACAATCTGCTCATTGCTCTAACATGCCTGTATAATGTGCACTCATCATGTTTTAGATCACCGTTAGGTTTTGTAATACAATAATGTAAGTACACGCCCGCTTCGGGAATGCTTAGTTTTCTAGAGAAGAAGCAGGGGGGAGGGGGGTGGTAGGGGTTTACTTTGGTGTATGTATTACACGTTATGTATTTGTCTTTTAGCTGTATGTCTTCCTTTCTTTCGTTGTTATAAAACGAAAATAAAGAATTAAAAAAAAAAAAAAGTTTTTCTATACCGCCTTCTCTTTTAATCAAGGCAGTTTCCACAGCAAACAATCATAAGAGTGGTTCAAGTGTGTTCATGCAGTGATACAGATTGTGTGTTTGTGTTGGTGTATATTCGATTCTTTTGAGCTATTTACATTATGAGCTATATACATTCTTATTTACAAGGGACAGGGGAGGGGGGTTGGTCTTTTGTTCTTTCTTGTTGAGTAGATCATGTGATGTGTCCATAGTGTTCAATGAATAGTGTTGTCTTAAGCTGCTTCCGAAATTCTTTGAGGTCTGTTGTTAGTCTTAGTTCATCTGGGAGGGTGTTCCAAATTGCTGGTGCAGCCAGGGGAAGGGCTCGTTCTGCTGTGTCCTTGCGGACCCTGGTGAGGTCTTTTGGGGTGATAACACGATTGAAAGTGCCTCTCCTCCTTGGTCGTGTGCTTCTGTCAGGTTGTATGAGTGTTTGTAGGCTGATGGCTGATGACTGTTGTTTGATCTTGAAGACTGTGGGCGTGGCCTACCCCAGCTAGGCTCCAAATGTAAGTTGGATGTAATTAATTAAGTAGATGAGAGCACTGCTGATAAACAAATCTATACACCTATGATTTATCCTGGATATGCAGATTTGGACATGTCAGACTCAGATTCAGATATAGGAACAGACAGCAGATCAGGCTCAATAATCTCAATTGGAATAAAACCAAAGTCAGCTACACATGAAACCATACATGACACAAAGTTATAGTAATCTAGCTCAGTATAGGCCTAATAGAAATACAGGTCAAGATTGTATTTGAATCTATTCCTTTAAATCATAGTTCTGCTTTTTAGCTAGACATAAGTTGGGAAATTAGAAGCATTTTTGCGCTTATGCAAACAGTCTGTGTACCGAACAGATATTAGGTCAGATTAAAGTTCCTTAATTAAATAGAACAAAGGGTGAAGCTGATCATTCTGCAAGAGGATAGGCTAAGCTGTTTCTGGGGCAGGATGCCCTGCTCTTATGAAATTGACTCTAGTCCATTTAGTAAATATAACCGAAATCAGCAAAATATAATGAGTAACTAATTAGCTTTTAGCAGCACAGCGACACCTGCTGGATCTAATGAATGTAATTTTTATATAGAACTTCTGCTTTTTGGTATAAATAATGTCTATGTTGGCAAAATTGATGTACACGTGGAATTTGGAAAGTACCAGATGTTAATTGAAGATTAACTGAATCAGCTGATATCACCTAATAAAAAGCTAAGCTCTTCGGAACCATCTTGGAAGAGGCATGTTGGAATAGTCGAATTAGACTCGGTGTGTCTCTTCCCTATAGAGCTCAATAGCAATTGATTGATTAATTAACTGTGTCGTGTTTTTTCTTTCCTGTTGAGAAGCACTGGAAGATAAGAGCCCAGGTATTTTGTGTGTGGGATCGTATTTGAGTCTACAAAGATGTTTATGACTGTCTTATATTTGATGTGTGAGCTGATTGGGAGCCAGTGGAGGTCTTTCAGTATGGGTGTGATGTGTTCATGTCTTGTTGTGCCAGATATTATGCGAACTGCTGTGTTTTGTGTCAACTGCAGCAATCTGAGAGCATGCGAGAAAAGTTCACATGTTCACAGCGAGAGAAGTGCTAGAACAAGACCCACAGAATCACAAGGGCTATAATGGAAAGAACTTTTGACCAGCTGAAGAGTCGCTTCAGATGTCTGGACCAGTTGGGAGGAGAATACTCTATAGCCCACAAGGGTAAGTGAGATATTTCTGGGCTGCTGCCTGCTCCAAAATTATGCATTGTGATGAAAACAACCCCTGCCAGACCCACAGGACATAACACAGCAGATGTGGAATCAGAGGTATCAGGGCACAGAGACATAGGACAGGCATATCAACAGGGTTTGGCAGCAAGAAATGAACTCATACACAGACATTTCACTTACTGTTAAAGCGAGTGCATGTGAACAAAAATGTATGATGCAAACCCCACAACATCTCCCTCCCATGACCCATTGTAGGGCCCACATCCCTCCCTCCAAACCTTCCCCACACATATTCCTCCACACAGGGCTGACCCTAGAATTGGTTCAAAGTGTAGGTGCCTTAGACAAACCTCAAGCTTTATATGACCTTTCACTGTCAAAATCTATTATTTAGCTTTGGATATTCTGCTTTTGCTGCCTTCTAGAAGATGCTGCCCTAGGCAACAACATTGTTTGCCTAGTGATTGGGGGCCAGCTCTGCCTCCACACACTCCATACTCTCTCCCTCCAATTCTCCCCCTCACACACATGCATACACACACACATCTCCCATGCTTCCTCCCCTGACTCCTTTCCCCTCACCCCCACACATTCTCTCATCCAACCCAACTCTTCCCCCTACAGTCCCCCACACCCTGCAAATTTCATTAAACCTTCACACTCCCTCACACCCCCCTCCACCTCCCTCCACCCCTCCTCTCCCACACCTTTACATCTCCCTAGTCTCTCACTCACACATGCACAAGTAGACAATATGGGGGTCATTCCGGTTTCCATTTAGCATGTCTGGACATACGATCCAGGCGTCCAGACCCGCTAAATGGCTGGAGCCCTCTGGTGGCAGAAGAGCTCCCCGCACATTCAGAACACTTGTGCGGAAAGCTCTGTTCATGGGTGGGAGGAAGTGAGCTGGGGAGGAGCGAGGGCGGGTGGCAGGTGGAGCTGCGACCCCGGACATACAGTGCCAATTCTGAGGTCGGCCCTGTACATCCGGGGTCTCACACTTAGACGGGGGACTTATTCCACCTCGGAGGTGGAATAAGTCCCCCTCGACATGGGTGGACAGCGGAGGCTGGCAGAGACAGAAAGGTGAGGGGTGCAGGGGGTTCCCCATAGCCCGACCCTGGTCACGGAAGGTTGTATCAGGGTCAGGCTGTGCGGAAAGAATCTATTAGGTGGCAGTTAGTGATCACAGCTCCCTTATGGAGCCATGGTGATGGGATGCAATGGCACTGCGGCTCTATGAGGGAGTCTGACTGAGTTAGCTGGGCAAGTGGCTGGACGTCCAGGGTGCTGGACGTACAGCCATTGTGATGCTATTCTGCTCCCACAGGGATGTCTAGCCCCCATGGGAGCAGAATTGGGTGCATCTCCTGGACATCCAGATGTCTGGATGTCTGGACGGCCTGGGGACGCACAACCTGGAATTGGCCTCCACATAACTATTTATTGATACATCCCCATCCCCTTCCATTACCTCTGTCCCTCTTCCCCATATTCAATGGCACATGAACCTGTACCTGAGTAATGACAGTTGGTGCATTGGGTGGTGTATCACTGGTAACTGAGAAGGTTCTGGTCTCCCCTTTGTGCACACCTGCCTGCTCTGTAGCATCAATGAAGGCAAGGAACAAAGGGTTATCCTCTTATTATGGGGAACAGGCTCCAAAATATAAGTCAAAGATGACACAGGAGTAGCAGAAGCCCAAGCACAACTAGCTCTTCTGATGGCAGTGCTGGTGGTGGTAGCAGCAGCAGCAAGAGTGGTGGGAGCTGATGCCATTTTCTGCCTGCAGGATCTCTGTTATATGGGCTATAAGAAAGGGCACCTGATGAGTGCACATCAGAAGGAGGAGGGATCCTCATCACTGCTGTGTATTCCTGTAGAGAGGCATTGATTTGGCAGATGGATCATACAGATGTTCTGTGACCTCCATTTGGTGTTCCTTTAGTATGAGGGAGCATCACATCAGCTCCATCTTTTCTGCCCTTTTGGCTTGGTGGGCCCTGTTCTATATACTGCAGAAACCTCTTGGACTGTTGGCTTGCATTGTGCCTCTCCACTGCTGTCATTATATGAATGGACATCTTCAACTACTGGAGATGGTGGGGTAATTCTATGTTGTTGGTTTTTTTAGTGCCATCAAGTCAGTGTTGACTTATAGCAACCAGCTACCTCTGGGTTTTCTTGGCAATGTATCACTGGAAGTAGATTGCCAGCCTTTTCTTCCGAGGCAATGGAGGGTATAGTGACTTGCCCAAAGTCACAAGGAGTGCTAGTGGGAATTGAAACCTTGATCTTCTGGGTACTAAGCAGTTGCTCTAACCACTAGGCTACTCCTCCACTCCAATTCTATGTTATACCTCTCTATCTCAATTGGTTCCTCCTCCTTTGGAATATCATGAGTTGTACTATCATGACTGATGAATTCTAGGACATTGGATGGTCTACACTCCACCACCGAGGATTCTGCAGCAAGCACATCATCTTCAGTAGGGTATTGTTTTTTTGCAAGGTAGCAGCTCCCCAGGGGGCTTCCTGGGGCCTGCATAACTGTCCTCTGAGGCATCTGCAGAACCATCTATATCTGTAAGTGAAAAAACAATTATATTACTTGCTGTTTATGTGATACCTAATAACCACATAGTTATGCCATTTTTTCATGCATATATTTTAAACATCTGCACCATCCCAATATTCAGCAATTGTGTGTGACAGTAGCTTGTACTCACAGATGCATACATGGTATGGCTGTAATAGCAATGGCAACAGTGGTGGATAGGACCGGGGCTTGCACTATTCAACCCTTAGTTGTAAAGCCCCTTTCTCCAAGCACCCACACTCATGTTCATGTACTAAATAGTATCATGACTTTTAGAGTTTTACATATCATGTATAAGCTGCTCAACTGATATATCGTGAAGCTCTCTGCTGGTTGATAAACCTATAGGAGGGGGAAGCATGGTTGCAGTCTGCACATGCAGCACAATATCAGTGGAGTCAGCAGATGACAATGTCTCCAGATGACACCCCTGTTATGTATAACACTACTACTACTACTATTACTACTACTACTTATCATTTCTATAGCCCTAGAAGGCATACACAGCACTGTACAAGTAGATGTAAAAGATAGTCTCTGCTCATCAGAGCTTACAATCTAATCAAAACAAAGGACATCACAAAAAAGGGGACTAGAATCTGGTAAGACCCACATAAGTGGTAAACAAGAGAGTGAGGGGCATAAGGATCAAAAAGCAGCCTTGATGAGGTGGGTTTTTAGTCTGGATTTGAATAGAGTTAGAGCAGCCTGATGTATTGACTCAAATAGTTTGTTCCAGGCATATGGTGGCATATACGAATTCTGGAGTTGGCAGTGGAGGAAAGGTCCATATTTGTTTCTTTTTTATACTGTGCTCTTTAGCATCAGTGCAGTTTACATGTATACTAACAGGTACTTTCTATTCCCTTGTCCCCAAAGGGCTCACAATCTAAGGGTACCTGAGGCAATGGAGGGTTAAGTGGCTTGCCCAAGGCCACAAGGAGTGGCCATGGGACTAGAGACCCCAGTCCCTCTGGACTGAGGTTGCTTGTCCCCATGTGGGAACTGAGCCCCTGGCCTTCTGGTGTGAGGTAACCTGTCCCAACCATTGAGCCACTCCTCCCATTGTTATTAAAAAGGACCTGCTTGGCCCAATACAAGCATTGTGGAACCTATGTGTCTTCTTGGGAAACTGCTAGGTACTTGTGATCTAGATTGGCCACTGTTGGAAATTAGATACTGGGCTTGATGGACCTTGGTCTGACCCAGTATGGCATTATCTTATGTTTTTAAGAGGAAAGGTACTGAGGGCCACAGAAAAAGAAGTTTGAACTGGATGTGGAAACAGATAGGGAGCCAGTGAAGCAACTTGAGAAGAGGGATTTCATGAGCATGGTGACACCAGCAGAAGATAAGCTGTGCAGCTGAGTTTTGAACATTTTGAAAGGGATAGAGATGATTCAGAGGGAGACCATAGATGAGCAGGTTACAATAGTCAAAAAGGGAGGTGACCAGAGAGTGGATAAGGTCTTAGTAGTGTGTTCAGACAGGAAGGGATACATTTTACTGATGTTATATGGAGAGAATCAACGGGTATTAGCTATCTGTTGGATGAGTACAGAGAAAAAGAGAGTAGCGTCAAAATAACCCCAAGATTTAAAGCTGAAGAAACAGAGAAGTTTATAGTGTTATCTACAGAAACAGAAAAGGGAGGAAGGAGGTAGGTGGGTTTAGGGGGAAAGATAAGGAGCTCAGTTTTGGCCATGTTCAGTTTCAGAAGGTGGTTAGATATCCAGGCAGCAATGTCAGATAAGCAAGCAGAAATCCAGGCCTTGATTCCTGGAGAGATTTCATATGGAAAGATGGTAATTGAAACCATGGGAGGAGATAAATCAGCATTTTTCAACCTTTTTCATCTTCCAACATGCTGACAAGGTGCTAAAATTGTCAAGGCAAACACCATCATTTTTTTAATGATAGACTTTTTCATTTAAAAATGAGCAGTACCTGCCCTGGAAGTATCGCTTTCCCCGGAGGTTCGCTCCCCTCCTGTGTTGCCGCGGCTCTCAGTTAGCGCCCCGGAGCGAGGTGCTGCGGAGACGCCGGTGATTGCGTCTCCTGTGTCGCCTGTTTGGGATCCACCAGAGCAAGCAGCTGAGGGCCTGAAGGGCGATACCAAGAGCCGGTTAATACTCTCCAGCGGTATACAGCAAATGGAGGGCAAAAGTACCGGTGGTGTGGAGACTGAGTCCGATAAATGGATGAATGTTCCTGTTGCTCCTTTGCCTGTGAGTTCCCCTGTGATTACTCTCATTCGACCTGCTAAGGTGACTCTGGATAGTATCTGGGAAGCTATTAGTCAGCTCTCTCAAGTAATAAACCAACAGCTCTATCTTTTTCTAACTTATCCATCATGGAGACTACTGTTAATGATTTGTCTACATAATTTTTGGATATGAAGAATCAGGTTGGGTCTATGGACCAGAGACTTTCTCAGGTTTCGGGTATGTCTGATATGCTGATGAAAGATAATTTGCTCCTGAAAGCGAAGATAGAGACCTTGGAAAATGCTACCAGAGCGTCAAATTTACGTTTACTTAATTTTCCTGTAATTCCCGCGGTGGCACCTGTGGAACTTTTTAAGAAATATATGCAAGAGTCTTTGATGATTGTTCCTGAATTGCTACCTCCTGATGCGAAGGCATATTATTTACCACTTGGGAAGAAGGAGGGGAAGCGTGCAGTTGGGGAGTTACAAATGGACTCGCTTGATGTCTCAGCCCTACTTCGGTCTCCTCCAGATGAAGTAAGGAAGGTCTCCACTTTATTGGTGACATTAGTGCTTTCATCTGATAGAGACTGGCTTTTGAAAGTGTATTTTAAGAAGCGGAGTAATTTGTTTATGGGGAAGAGGATTTCTATCTTCCCAGATATCTCTAGAGATACCCAAAGAAGGCGTGAAGCTTTCTTATTGTTAAAACCTGGGGTTCTACGGTTGGGGGGCATATTTTTGTTAAGATTCCCCTGTAAATGTATTGTTGTGCATGATTCCCTTAAATATGTATTTTTTCAGCCTGGAGATTTATCCACTTATTTCGGTACTCATTTGGTAACGTCCTCCCCAGTATTGGTAGGACAGCGTTCTTAAGTTAATAAGATCTCCTCAAACTCTGTCGTTTTTTTGGCTTTTTCCTTTTTGTATTAATTGCCTAACTTGATAAGACATTGGGGAGTCCTCCAACCCAGGGGTCTTTTTTGATGCTTTCACCCCCATTTATAGTGGACTACAGATGTATTACTAGGGGATCGATGTTTCCTTATATTATTTCTTTTGGTATATGTTGGTGTATATCTTTTCTGTACAAGTATTATGCTTGATTCTAATTGGAAATGCATAAATAAAAAAAAAAAATGAGTATTAAGATAGAAGCACATTCCACTTTGGCCGTCCAACCTACTGGGTGCCCAAAGTTAGACCCGATTCTGATCCCGCGGGGGCTAGACGTGTCCGCGAGATCAGAATCGGGTCTACGGCCTGAACTTGCAGGCCGGGCCCCGATTCTGATTGGCCTGCATGCCCAGCAGATCCCCAGCTACCTCAGTCAGGCTCCTGAATGGAGCCACAGTGCCATGGCATCCCACCAATTTTGTGCTTTCCCCACAGCCGTACCTGCAATCTGGCCTCCCATGGCCAGGGTCCAGCTGCGGAGAACTTACTTGACCCCTACCTCTTTGGCCATGCCCAGCAGCATGATCCCCCAACATCCAGGAGGACTTATTCCACCTCTGTGGTGGAATAAGCCCCCCCGTCTAACGGTCCTGTATGTCCAGGGGGATGACCCACCCTCATTCCACCCTTGTTCCGCCGGCATCTAAGGCTTCCCGTATTAATCAGCTGTACGTATGGGGAGCCTTGTGCCGGCAGCTGCATTTGCATGAATAGTAAGGATGTATGTCCAGGCTGGACATATATCTCCCCTATTCGTGGTTGTGAATGATCCCTGTGGAGACACATTCTGTTTTGTATGTCTCTGGGCTGTCCCCGCTGGAGCAGAATCACAGCACAGTGGCTGGGCGTCCAGAATGTGCCCCTGTTCAGGCACCCCAGATGTCCACCCACCTAACCGGCTAACTCAGTCAGTCTTCTTAATGGAGCCACGGTGCCATGATGCCATGGCACCTTGGCTCCATTGAAGAATCACAATTCCCAGCCGCTGCCAAAATGTTTTTCTCCCCACAGCCAGACCGCTGATCCGGCCTCCCATGGCCAGGGTCTGGCTGCAGGAAACTTCCTGCCCCCCTATCTTTGTCTCTGCCAGTCACCACTGAAATGCTGTGTCCAGGGGGACCTGCCTCTGCCTCTTCCTCCCTCTCTGAACTCCAGATTTGGAAGATAGGATTTTTTGGGAGGGTGCCGTGCTGATTCCTTTTCCCAAAGGTCCTCAAACAAAAAAATCATGTGATGTACCTGGGGAGAGAGGAAGAGGGGTAGAGGCAGGAGAAGCGAAAAGTTCTCCAGATTCACTTCTGACACTTCTGAAGAGGCAGAGGCGGTTCCTCCCGACCTCCTCACAATCAATCATATGACAGATATTAGCTCAAGAGCCCTTGAATAAAGCCCTCTGTCAAATAGATCTTCCGGTGTTTAATTTATCCTCGGTTCATATTACACAATCTGAAATTGACCTTCTACAGAAAGGCCTTTCTTTTGCTCCCACTGCTCGATACAATGCCTTTCAGACTAGGATTGATCTTCATAAATTATCCCGCAAATTACAGATTAAAAAGTTTTTCTCAGACAAATCCAGCAATTCTATGGATCCATCAATCATACGTACTAAGTCACACTGGTATCCACCAGGCCCTATAGATCCTGCCATTCAATCCTTTATGGATTGTTTCCTTCGAGATGTTCAGTTAATAGAGAATAAATCTAGATGCAGATACAATAACCTCTCGCATGATGAGAGGATGGCTGTACACACACTTAACAAACGATCAGATATTATCATAAAACCCGCGGATAAAGGTGGCGGTATAGTTATATTAGACCGGTCCTACTATACACAAGAATTTCTCAGTCAGCTTTATGATAAAAAGTTTTACCAAGTTTTATCTTGTGATCCCACACTAGCAGTCAAACAAGACATTGATTCCTTGTTGTTGTATGGATATAATGCCGGCTTCCTGACTCAACGAGAATATTCATTCTTACAAGTTCCAGACCCTGTTGTTCCAACTATTTACACCATTCCTAAAATTCATAATTCACTCATCTCTCCTCCAGGCAGACCTATTGTGTTGGGTCTCCAATACAGTTGTTTTTATCCAATTTTGTCTGGTTGGCCGTGGTTCTTGCCCTCCGCTGCTTTCTTTCTCTGTGTTTTTTGTGTAAGGCCTCTTCTTTGTTCCTTGGCATGGGGTGTAATCGACTATGCTCCATAACTGTTGATGTGAATGCAACCCTGTCTGCCCTCACCCCAACAGTGACCTCTCAGTTTTTCATCCATATGTGATAATAGTTAGATGTGTAGCAGGTTCATGCATGATGGCGGCCAAGCAGTCACAGAGTGTAGGTAAGGTGAGTTGAAGGGCATCACAGGTAAGAACACATGCAAGATGTGGAATGTGTTCAGTATTCTGCATATACTCACTTAGATCCTGTGGGCCCTGGATGTGTCTAGGCTCCTCACTCCCTCCACAGTGGCAACATCAATGTTTCTAAGCACCAGATGTTCCAGCTCACTGAGTGGGAGAGGCAGCCCATCAGGTCCAATGAACTTGGCCTCCCTGTATGTGGTCCTGAGGACTCAATGCCATTTCAGTTTCACATTGTGGATGTTATATATCCATCCACTGCTTCTGCTTTTGATAAGTGGTTATTCATATGTCCTCATTACCAAGAGCACCCCCTAGTTAGCTAGGAATTCTTGCACTAGGATACAAACCTTGCCCTCACTGAAGATGACTTTGTGGGTAGGGACTTTAACTTTGCTGCCATCCTAAAGTCAATGTCAGCTATCCCAATGGTGTCTGAAAAATGGGGGTGCACATGTCCAATTGATCCATATACGCACATTTAAAGGGTAGAGAAGAAACATCTCTAATTTGGGCATCCGTGTTTTCAAAATGGCCCGCATGAACATGACTGTGGAAGTAGACATATGTAGCAGCCATCTTATATATGTGTGTTTTGGAAATGTCCAGGTTTTGTCTCTCACAGAGTACATCACTTATCCATCCCCAAGACCCCAGGATGTTCTCAGCTGCCTTGGGGATATAGCTGCAATGCATATTCCATTTCTGGGTGACCCCGTGTATAGGGAGGTGTACATAGCAGGTATGCAGGAGGGATGTTGTGTGGCAAAACAACTTTTATAGGTGTTTGTCTATCCCCCTCCTTTGTAGTAGGAGACTGTCAGCTGAGGTGTGAGGAGTTCTGATGGCGATTATATGTGCACCTTTAGAGATTCTCATGTGCCGGTAGCTGACATTATGTTCTTTTTTTTCTGCTGAAGGTGGTAGTGTGGAGCTTCGAGGGAGGCACCTGGGAGGGCTGGGAGGGTGCTTCTAGGGATGGATATTATGTGCTTTTAAATTATATCTATATGTGACTAACTGATTGCTCGCAGCCTATTTTATCTGTGAAACCATTTCTAAGTACCCTATCAAAGACATTTACTAAGCATAATCCAGAGCCTGGTTGTCCAATTAGTGACAATCAACCAGTATCTGGTACAAGAACATGACAAAATAAAACCTTTGGAGTAAATCTCTAAAGCAGGAGTCAATAGAATCACAAGGCAAAAAATCCAGTTAGCATTTTCCATACAGCTCAAGACCAGACAGACTTTGAGCCAATCAGCAAACAGGAAGGAAGATCACCAGCAATACAAGAGTTGAAAGCAGACTGGCTGGAGCTAGCCTTTATGGAGACATGATGGCTCCTCTGTAAGATTCCTGCCTTTTATCCCAAAGATCACTGGTTTGAGACTAGCCTCTGACTGTAAGGAAATAAAAACAGTTGTACTTTTTTTAAAAATTTGCCTGAAACCTCTATTAACCTTTCAGCTATGCTTTTTGTTTAAGCAGCAGCCACAGCTACCTCTTTAATTAACAAAATTGCCCTAAAATGAAAATATATAAAAACAACAACAACAAACAAACCTGCAAACAACACAGGGAATGAAATAACCTTTTTTGCCGCAATCCACTAATGTACAGCCTCTTCACAGCCCATGGCCATCACTGAGGGCTACAATCAGTCTATCTGCACTCTTCCACCACATTGTGGCTGCTGGACCAGGTTGCTGCCCTTGTGTACCTGTGCCACCTGCACCCATGTGTACATTGTGCAGTACTATGGCACCAGCAGGGATATGGCATCCTCATTGGCTCCAATGTGCGACCACACACATACTATTGCCACTGCATGGACATGTAAAATAGCAGACACAACATTACCCTGATGCTCCAGGAACTACATGTGCACATTCTTCCCATGCAGCTATTGTTATTATGCCAGGAATTTGCCCCTGATCACATTCTACCACTCTTTCTGCCCATGTTTACTTTCATTGCTTTCATGCATGAGCCTGTCAATGTACATATCTCTCTCTAGGTATGTGCCTCTCAGCTTGCTGCAGTGGCTCTGCAGAACCCCACAGTGGTGCCTTAGAGTAGATATAGCCTTCATGGCTCCCCTTGTGACCATCATCCATCTGCTATACTTCCTAACTTGCCTATTGTGCACCTGCCTGCTGCTACATGTCCCCCAGTGTGCAGTATCCTTGGTTGCCTCACTATGCCAAGGTGATGCACGTGCACTCCCTCCCAGACCCTCCTTGCTGTACCATGTGGGGGCCTGTGCCATCATGGGAGAAAGAGAACATTTTTCTCTAACACAAGTCTGGATAGGAGAAGGCTTTCCTCCGGGGAGAAATTTGCCTGCCTGGTGGCCATGTTGTTCTTCTGAACATACAGTATATTGGAAATGTTCCATGAGTGGGGGTGGGGGGGAGGGATCTGGAAATACCCTTTTTCTTGCTGCATGTGTGCTTATCCATTTGTAATGAATATGCAGTCATACCAGGTAAGTGCTTTTGGATCCTGATCCCCCCTAGTCTCCTGTTCACTTCCTATGTGTTTCTTTACCATTCCCCTAGATAAATCCTAGTCCCCACTTGTTATCTTGTCTATCTTGTTTAGACTGTAAGCTCTTATGAACAGGGATTGTCTTTTACATATCCCTATACAGCGCTGTGTACAACTTGTAGCACTGTACAAATGATAAATAAGCCACCTTGGCTATAAAATAAGGCAGTATATAAAAAAAGTTAAATAAATAAAGGAGTAGTAGTAATTTTGGGGAAATGTCTCCAAATGGATTAGTTTTGCATGTACCATGATAATCATGAACCTCACTTCTAAGCCAGAGTATGTGCAATATGATCTCAGTCTCTCAAATTTGCTTCTAACGCGCGGCACAGTACTTGCATCATGCCAACGAGAGCCTCTTTCTGGAGTCCGTAACATGTATGGGTGATTTAAAGCATTGCATATGACTTGTAGTGCTATACAAATGATTAGGAGTAGTAGTATCAAGATGTGCTTGGAAATGTTTCTTATTCAAGCCTGTGGCACCCAACATATGAGAAATAACTGTATCTTTCTGCCACATTTCCTTGGTCTCTGACTGCATTTCTTGGTACTTGAAGATCTTTCCCCTCTTAATGTGATTCACTGAATAGTCGCTTGAGACTGACACCTCTATAATCAGTGTTGTTCTGGTGTTCTCCTTTGCCACCATGTCTGGCTTCCTTGCATCCGGCATTTTGTCAATTGAACATAATTTCTGCATTCTCTATAATTCTCTTAGGGTCATGATCCCCGTTCTTTCCAGGCACAGTGATACTGTAGGGTTTAGAGTTTCTAATGGATGAGGTGTGCTACTTTGTTTTACCTTTCTGTACAAACATTTACTGCCATCATAACTTTACCGCCAGCTATGAGGTGAGTCACTGTTTCCAGCTCTTTCTTAGAGAATCCATCATTTTTGCTGTTAGAGGGATGTGGTTCCTCGTGTTATTTATGTATCTGAAATTGTTATGATTGGTATGCTTTTATGTTTTATTCATGTACTTTTATTATTGTAACTGTTTGATTTTCTAGAGTGTTTATGACCTTTGATGCAGGCATGAGTGTGCCAAAATACAGCTTAATATATAGATTTATTCGTTTCACCTTCTAAAGCATCCAGTGCATATCCATGGAACTGTGTATTCGCAAGACTGAAGGACTATGGGAATTATATAAGGCAGTGTAATGAGAATTGTGGCTAAGGTTTTTACATTTAATCTTCTGGCTCTTTGTTGGAACCCAGGGTATTCTTTTCTATGTCCAGTTCAAGATGTTCATGTGATAGGAAGGTCAACTCTGTACACTGTAAAAAAAACTATGGGGATGATATTCAAAAAGATCCATATTTAAACACCATGGCAGTTAGCCATGGCACTTAAACATCGGTGGAATTTTCAGTGGTAGTATCTGGATTGGAGCTGTTGGTGAATCTTTCGGCTGTGCGGTGCCAGAGAAGTGCTGGCACTTATCTAGTTGGTCTGATATTCAGCCAGGACTTTGGAAGATAGCAACTTAGGACCCCCAACTTGCCCACAGAAGTCCTAGCTGAATAACAGGCACCCATCTGGTTGTTGCAGACATACCTTCTTTCCACCCACAGATGGACTCTGTTCTTACCAGATAGTGTTGGTATAGTTATAGGGGGATATTCAGCACACCTATCCCGATATTGTCACTGCATATCATGGCCAGCATCATTAACCATCTGACCTCCCGTTGGCAAACTGGCTAATGGTTCTGAATATCGACCCCTATATGTAAAGCATATTATCAGAAAGCTGACAATTTATGGCATGATTCTGAATGTGGTCCAGTCTAAAAACCTGTACAAAGTGTATTAATGTCACTCTATCAAGATGCATACAGCCTGTAAGCTGCATTTTATCTTTAGCATAGGACTTAGAAATTTTCATTTCCCAAGGGCATCAAATAACCGTCTACTAGATAGACTTCTAAATTACCAATTAGGGTGAATTTGCCCCACATTCTGAACCAGAAAGATAATATTTCATGTACGCTTTTATGGAAATTGCATGCATATTTTGTCCTTTAATGTTTAACAGTTTATTTGGTTTCATTTAATAAACATATTGTTTTAAATAATACACATTTCAAATTGTTTCTTCCACGAGCTTCGTTATATTGTTGTACTTATATCTTTTTTCGTATTTAGCAGCTGTTTTCTTTTTAACTATTAGCTGCTCTTGCTTGAATTCACCTTTCGAATGGCATTCACAATCTGCTGTTTTCCAGCTAATTTATGTGAAATTGGTCATGTTACCAACTGCATTATTAAAACAAGCCTAGTGAGACACTTCACCATGTTCATTCGGATTATGCTGCATTGATTATTCTCAATTATTTCCACTCACATGTGCATTCCCAAGTGATGTCTCACCATGTAAATCGGTCCCAGCAGGAATATGTTTATCACTGTCACATGTAGAGGCAATAGATATGATTATCTAGACTACATGATGCATGTGCAGGAAACGTTTCTGCATTTACAAATAATAAACATTTTGGAGGTATCCTAGCCATTTAATTGTACCGAAGAAAGAGAAATCAGGGAAAAGAAGCTTCTGAACATAAATGGTTCAATGACACCCGTCAGTTAAGTTCAGCAGAGGGGATGAGCTATTCCGTAACACCTGTAGCATTTCTGCAGAAGAGATTGCTGCAGCGTCATTGAACATTCATGCTGAGCATATTTTTATAATAGGTCAACTATGTTGGAAGGCAAAGTAGGTGACTACTTTTAGGACTAAGATACATAGGCACCTATATGTTTTTAAGAGATGCTATGGGCGAAGCAACATAAATTGTGGTTAGATTGATTTCATTGATAGTTACGCCTGCTCAGAAGGCTTAAATGTTCTCATGTAAAGTACAGACGTGCACACATGTATAATGTAAATGTATAAATTGTGACTCCACCCATGTTCCACGCAGACTGAACATGCTTATACACAGGTCGGGTAAAAGGATGGACCTTCTTGTTACTGTGTGCATGTTTGCATGCATATACCCTGGGATAACTTTATAAAAGCCTTTTGCACTTGTAAAAAAGCATTAATGTGTGAAAACACCTTAGGAAAATGACCCCCTACTGTCACAAAAGGGCCTATTCAGCATCTAAGCAGGGCTGACAAAATCTATTTTCCCCGTCCTGAAAAGAAAAAAGATAGTATGGATAAGCAGAACTGAGAGCCTATATTTCCTCCACTCACCCAAACAATTATTACTCTAAATACTGGGGTTTTTATTCTCCTCCAGGAGGCCTTTTAAACACAAATTTATTTACTTTAACTCAGCGTAGGAGCAGTTCTTCTTGCCATGATAGGATGGATATCCCTAAGGTCCCCTTTGATCTGCCTTTCTCAGTGTTTACAATGTAATAGGCTATTTTCTCTGTCAGAGCTTAAGGTACTTGAGCTTTTAAAAATGTTTTTGCAGCCCTGCCTCTTACGTGAACATAACAATACTCTTACTTAGTCCATGTGGTTCTCTTTTCATTTGTACCTCCATCTTCACATTCTCTTTCATATACTTAAATATACTACCAGTATACACTCTATGCACAGGTAACCATGCTCCTCCACTCCTATTAAAGATACACATGGGGACATTTTTCATTTTGTTTCTTTTTTTTATCATTACCAGTTTATTTGTTTTTGGGTCTGGAAAATCTTGATTCTGCTTCATTTGGTTCCATTAACGTCAATAGGAGATGCAATTTTTCACTCAAATAGTGGGATTTTCCATATATTTTTTATGAAATTTGCTTAAAACCTGCTGATAGGCATCGTCAACCGATATAGCACTCCAAGATACTACAAATCGAATAAACACAACATGGCACTGAAAGAAGAGAAAAATGACGCAAATGCCCCAAGACAAGGCAAAAGACGTTAGAAGTTGTGTGAACATCCTAAGGTACCAAAGAAGCGACAAAATCAGTATCAAAAGAGACGAGCCACCAGGAAAGGGACAGAGAAGTGCTACAAGTGGCATGAAGACCCCAAGGCAATGGGAAAGGAGTAAACTTCGTAACAAAGTAGATAGGAGCAGATAAAGACCAAAGTGTCCCGTCCAGTCTATCCAGTAAGGTGGCAGGTGTTTGAACTGCGGCTCTCTGCAGTTTACCCCATGCTTTCATTTAGGGCTGCAATTTCTGCTCAGTTCTGTTAACTCTCCTTACCTTCTTAAGAAGTCTATAAATCACCATGCTGTTTTGACCTGAGGTACTCAATGCCTGGAGTGGAGGAGTAGCCTAAAGGTTAGAGCAACTGCTTAATACCCAGAAGATCAAGGGTTTGCTTCCCACTGGCACGCCTTGTGACCTCGGGCAAGTCAGTTTACCCTCCATTGGTTCGGAAGAAAAGGCTGGTAATCTACTTCCTGTGATACATTGCCAAGAAAACCCAGAGGTAGCTGGGTTACTATGAGTCAACACTGACTTGATGGCACTAAAACAAAAAACTTAATGCCTAGCTTTCATCATTTTGCCTTTTAGAGTTCATCTGGTGTGTTTTACTCCTTCTTGAATTCTATCACCATTTGGCCTCTATCACCTTCCCTAGGAGGGCATCAGACATCCACAGTCTTTTCCATGAAAAATGTTTTATCATGTTGCTCCTGAGTCTAACTCCCTACAACTTCATATCATAGTCCCTGTTTCCACAGTTTCCTTTCCTTTGCAAATTGAGGAAGAGAGAGATTGGATGAAGGCTGGGGGGGGGGGGGAGGTATGAGAGAAACTGGATTAAGGCAGGGTGCAGGGGCTATGGGCAGAGACTATTTTTGCTTCATGCAGATAACAGCTGTAAAGGATCACCGATATGTGTGCCCATTATGGGAAGTGGGAGGAGCAAGAGGAGAAAGGTCACTGCCTTCTGTTGGCACTGTGCAATGGCACATTAAGGCCTGATTATCTAAGCTTTCTTTTCCTGTAGAAAATGGAAAAAAAATATTAAATCAGGACCTAAAAAAGGAGATGTGATACACTTTTGGGTGGGGAGGGGAGACTGTGATCTAAATCTCAGCAGCTAGCTCCTAGATGTTTAAGCTGGCTCCTAAATTCCAATAAAATTTGTCAAGGCCTGCTCTAGGGTTTATGTATTTATGTCTTCAAATATCTGGTGTGTCTTTCTCTATTTCTCCCTCTTATTCCTTTCTGTATTTTTGTGGATAACACTCTACTCCTCCCTATTTCCTTGACTCGCCAAGGGTGGGGTGGTGGGTGCAGACTGCCCTGGGTGTCAACAGGCCCACCAATGCATGTCTGCTGGCTGTTCTCTCCTAGCCAAAGTTGCAAGGGGGGTGGGGCTCACCCTGTGGGCTGAGGAGTGTAGGAATGCCACTGTCTTTGATTCTTCCCTCTCCTCCACACATATCCAATATATCCAACATCCATCAGATCCAATTGTATTCAATCATCTAATCATATAGAACACACCCATGCATTATACCCCCAACAGTCAGATTTTCAGCTGCTCCATAGCACAGAGACCATCATTACAGCTGTTCAAAACAAAGCTTTATAGGGCCATTGATCAAGGCAAGTCACTCATTGTGGTTTTATTAGCTCTTTCTGCAGCATTTGACCTCATAGAACACAAATATCTCCTAGTGTGTCTCTTTGAAATCGGAATATGCAAATCAGTTTTCTCCTGGTTTACCTCTTTCCTTAGAGGTAGAGTTTTCTAGGTTGACGCTGGTAATAGTTTATCCACTCCATGAAATCTTGTCCATGAAGTTCCACAAGGCTCTATGCTTTTACCATTACTTAACATTTTGCTCACCCTTACTCAAAGCTTAGGAATCTCAAGTTACAAGTACGTGGATGACATCCTGCTTCTTCATTCTGATGGCAGTATCTCAACCAGATCTCACACCGCTTAATAACTGTTTAACTCATGTTTCAACTTGGCTGTATGATAACTCCCTAAAACTAAACCCATCTAAATCCCTACTGGAACCCATTCAACTCCTGCCTTAGCACCAAGACTGGATGACTCACCATTGCAACTGCAGAGCACCTTAAAGTATCTAAGAATCATTTTGGATTCTGAGCTTACTTTTTACCCCCAACTGACTAGGGTTTCGAAAACATCATTTTTGGCTTTATGCAGATTTCACATCATCCAACCATTCATCAATAATATGGCTCAGACCACTGTACTAGTACATACTATTTTATCCTGCCTGGACTATTGAAATATCATTTACCTAGGTCTCCCTCAATACCAAATTAAATGGCTCCAAGGAATTCAAAACTCAGCAATCGTCATTCTGCATTGTGCCCAAAAATATGATTGTGCTACTCCACTTTTTATTCAATATCATTGTTTACCAATTAATGCACAAATTCAGCTCAAGGTATTGACCTTGGCTCACAAAATTTTGCATGATACTGCACCAGAATATTTATCGTCCCTTATCTCTTTACATGTCCCAGCTAGAGCACTGCGGGCACTGCATGGCCAACGGTTAAACCATCCTCCACCTCTGTTAAATTTGAGAGCACACAAAAATCTGACTTCTTTGCAGCAGTTCCATTTTCTGGAATTGCCTTCCCACCACATTTCGAATGGAGAACTGTTTTAAGAGCTTCTAGAAAGCTCCTTTTTGAGGCTACATGTACCTTTAACCCTACCCCCTCATCTGCTTGAGGACAGCATCTTAGGATGGATCTAGCAACAATTTGCTGCTCTCCAAGACCAAACCACAGCCCCTCTGACTATTCTTTACCCCTACTGTGTGCTGTTTGTCTACTCTTTCCTATCATTATATGGAAGTTCTTTTCAATGTTCTTTTATAATTATGATTTTAAAATTGTAAACCACATAACTTGTATACAATGATGTGGTATATCAAATGAAAATAAACATAAACATAGGCATAGACATAGTTAACTCCTGTTGTTTCCTTCTCGATAACATCAGCAAAAGGCGTCCCTTCTTTTCTGAACATATTACTAAGAACCTTTTCCATTCTTTAGTCGCTTCACATCTAGACTATTGTAACTTCCTTCTTGCTGGTCTTCCTCTGAATCATGCCTCCCTAAGCTGCACAGTTAATCTTCCACCAGTGCTGATATATTCATGTCACCCCACTTCTTATGTCACTTTATTGCAGTGCTTTTCAAACTTTTATCCCGTATAACCCCATTTTAACAACTGAACATTCACGTGACCCCAGATGCTGATGAAATCATACTGGCAGTTCTCCAGCCTCCTTCCCTTCTCTCTACTCATCTCAAGCAGGAAGGCAGCAGCAACAGTAGTGGCAACAGCAGCAGCAGTCAGCACAGGGTCACTTGTGTTCGTGTGCAGTGTGTCTTTACAGACCTCAAGGCAAGTCAGTACTCGTATGGGTTTCCAATCTATCAGAAGAAGACAAAGACAATGGATCTCCACTGGCTCAAAGGCCTCATGCTGACTGGTGACTTGGCGAAGGTCACAGTGAAAGTCCAGAGAGATGGGGAAATGGCCATGTTTCTATGACCCCCATCCACTAATGATATGACCCCATTTGCGTTCCCGACCCCAAATTTGAGAACTACTGCTTTATTGGCTCCCTATCCATTTCCACATACCATTCGAACTTCTACTACTGATCTATAAATGCCTTCATTCGACTGTTCCTCACTACCTTTCCCCTCCTTGGGAACTCCACTCTTCTGGCAGATCCCCTCTATCTGTGCTCTTCTCTTCCACTGCCATTATTATTGTGCTGCCAATTTTTTTTAGCTTCCCTTCAGTCTTTTCACCTTGCTGTTCCTTATGCCTGGAACAAACTACACAAGTCAGTACATCAGGCTCTTTGAGACTCATCTGAGACTGCTTTCAGATCCTTACCTTTCTCCTAGGGATATTCTAGTCCTCATTGATGTGTTTGTCTATCTTGACTTGACTGTAAGCTCTAATGAGCAGGAATGGTTTCTTACATGTGTCTCTACAGCACTGTGTACGCCGTGTAGTGCTATATAAATGATAAGTAGTATTAGTAGTTGTAGGCCACCTCTCACATCTTCATGCCATTACTTAGATATGGCTTATAAAACCTAACATAGTACTCCAGGTGATGCCTCACCAAGAAGTGGAGTGGAGGAGTGGCCTAGTGGAGGAGTGGAGGAGTGGCCTAGTGGTTGGGGCAAGGTACTTCAGGCCGGAAGGTCGGGGGTTCAAATCCCACTAGAGGACAGCAACCTTGGGCTGGAAGGACTGGAGTTTCTAGTCCCACAGGTGCTCCTTGTGGCCTTGGGCAAGCCACTTAACCCTCCATAGCCCATGTTCCCTGTAAAATAGTTATCTCCAAGTTATAATGCCCTGTTCAATGTAATTTCAGTTTGTTCAATGTAAACCGCACTGATGCAGAATAGCACGGTATATAAGAGAATGTAAATAAATAAAATAAATAAATAAATAAAACCCATACAGGGCGCATCTACAATCCTTCACTGGAATTATTTATTTATTTATTTATTTAGACAGTTTTGTATACCGCCTTATCCTTCAATCAAAGCGGTCACAACACAATTGGGGGATACATTTAGGAGAAAAATTAGAATTAGAATTAGGAGAAAAAAGGTCTTAGCATCCCTCTAGCTTTGACACTGTCTTATCACATTTTAACTACCCTGGAATCATCAGACACCACTACCCCAAGGTCTCTCTCCTGGTCCATGCACATCAGCCTCTCACCCCGTTGCGAACAACTCCTCTGGTTATTTGCACCTCAGATACCCCACTGAGCATTTCTTCTCATTTAAGCTTAACTACCATGCATTTAACCATTTTTTTTCAGTTTTTGTAGATCACTTCTCATATTGTATGCCTCTTCTGTCAACTGCTTTCAAGATTGTAAATTCAAACAAATATGCCTTGAAATTTATTTATTTATTTAAAGTCTC
The DNA here is from genome assembly GCA_033557465.1 of Ichthyophis bannanicus. Classification (NCBI taxonomy): domain Eukaryota; kingdom Metazoa; phylum Chordata; class Amphibia; order Gymnophiona; family Ichthyophiidae; genus Ichthyophis; species Ichthyophis bannanicus. The sequence goes on along the minus strand of CM066031.1, from coordinate 1,634,278,539 downwards.
TTTTATACCGCGCTATTCAGCATCAGTGCGGTTTACAATAAACAACGAACATACACATTTCCAATAGTACTTTGTGTTTACATATGAACAGGAGAACAACTTGGCTAACAGGGTAACTATATACAATAACAATATATACAATTTACAGGCTGGTCATGTGTTCTTATGGTTTCAGACAGAGGAGATTTGTGAGGTCTCGGTAATTGGTGCTGAGCTTTCATTGGTTTCTGGGTAATGTAGGAGGAAGAGGTAGTGTTTCACAGCCTTCCTGAATTGGAATATGTCTGGGATTGTTCGGATGTTGTGAGGGAGGCTGTTCCAGATCATTGGTGCATAAAGTTTGAATGCCCTGCTGGATGTTGACTTGGTGCATTGAGTCATTGATCTTGGGACTATCAAGGTGTTTTGTGCTACTGACCTTCTGTCCCTATTGTGGGGTGTCTTCTGGACTATCTCTGATAGTGATGTTGACGAGAGACCGTTGGTGGCTTTGAAGGTGAGTAGCAAGGTTTTGAATGTAATCCTACCTTGAATCGGGAGCCAGTGGAGCTGTTTCATAATGGGTGTGACATGGTCTTTCCTGGATGCTCCGTGTAGTACTCTTGCTGCGGTGTTCATTGCCATTTGCAGTGGGTTCAGAGTGGTTTGGGGGAGTCCTTGCAGTATTGCATTCGCATAATCGAAATGCGGAATTATTAGTGCTTGAAAGATGGTCCTGAAATCGTCAGGCTGCAGCAGCGATCGTAGGTATCTGAGGGATCTGATTTTATGGTATACTGCCCTTACAGTGTTACTTATATGCGCCTGCATATTTAGGTTCTGGTCTAGTGTGACGCCAAGGTATCTGATCGCGGATTTGATCTGGAGGTCAGCTTCCTTCACCTTTAGTACTGTAGGCGCAGTGAAGTTACGATTTCTTGTAATGAACATGACCTCCGTCTTTTTGTGTTGAATCCGGAGGTTTTGAGATTGTAGCCAGTTGGATATTTCATTTATGCAGCATGTTATTGGTGAGAGGTCTGGGTTTTCTGTTGCAAAAGGCATGTATAATAGCACGTCATCTGCGTATATCATGCAGTTCACGTTGAAGGACCGGATAAGGTTGCAGAGAGGTTGCATGTATATATTGAACAGCAAGGCAGAGAGGGAGGATCCTTGTGGGACACCTTGGCTTTGGTGGAATGGTTCTGAAGATGTGTCTTTGGATCGAACCTGCTGCCATCTGTCAGAGAGGTAGGACCTGCACCACTCGAGCGCTTTACCGGAGATTCCTTTTTCTTTGAGGCGTTCTAAGAGGCGTTCATGGTTCACGGAATCAAACGCCGCCGCGATGTCAAGGAAGACAAGGACAAAGCCTTGGCGGGTATTGTTGATGCCTGATATTATGCTGCTGAAGAGTGTGGTAAGAAGGGTCTCAACCCCGTGTGCTTCTCTGAATCCGTGTTGGCATGGATCCAGTGGTGCATTGGAGTCAATGTGGTCTTGTATTTGTCTCTGAACTTCCTTTTCCATTATTTTTGCTAGCATCGGTATGCTTGCTATAGGTCTGTAGGATTCCGGTTTCTGTTGGTCGAGTTTGTTGTTTTTTAGTAGAGGTCTTATTGATGTGTGTTTGAGGGTGCGTGGGAAATCACCTGTTGTGAACGATTGTTGCATGAGTCTGGCTATGATGGGACTGAGGTCTGTTCGTAGTTCTTTGATCCAGAATGCTGGGCATGGATCAGATTGTGCTGTAGTCGTGTTGATAGCTGCTATGGTGTTTTCGATGCATTGTTTGGATGGGGTCATGAAGGTAGTGAGTGATGTTTGGTTGTAATGTCTCTATATAAATGCTAAAAGCCTAAAAATATAATATAGAAGAATTAGAATGTATTGCATTAAATGAAGAGGTAGATAAAATAAGCATCTTAGAGACTTGGTGGAAGAAGGATAACTAATGGGATACTCTGATACCGGAGTACAAATTATATCGCAATGATAGGATGGACCAAATTAGTGGAGAGGTAGTTATATATGTTAAAGAATAGTTCTACATGAAATAAAATGCAGTATTGAATCTTTTTGGATAGATATTCCATGTATGAAGGGGAATAAAATAGTGGTAGGGGTCTACTACCATCCACTTGAACAGAATGAGCAGATGATAAAATGTTATCAGAAATTAGGGAAACTAAAAATATTGGCAACGCAATAATAATGAATGATTTTAATTACTGAAGTACCGATTGGATAAATGTTACATCATGATATGCTAGGGAAATAAAGTTCCTAAATAATATAAATGACTATGTCATGAAGCAGTTAGTTCAGTCTTCTTCCTTTGTGGAACACAAGATTTAGTAAAAGATCTAACTGTGTTGGGACCACTTGTAACTAGTGATCATAATAGGATCATATATGACTTAATAACTGGAACGAGTATGTAAAGGAAATCTCCTGTGCCATCATTGAATTTTCAAAAGGAAGTCTATGATACAATGAGGAAAATAGTTAGAAAAAAGCTGAAAGGAGCAACTGCAAAGTTCAAGAGTTTATATCAGGAGTGGAAGTTTAAAAATACAATCTTGAAAGACCAAACCATATGTATCTCATGCATTAAGAAAGTTGGAAGGAAGGTCAAACAGTCCATATTTAAAAGGTGAGTGAAAGAGGCTATTTGAGCTAAAAAAAAAAAAAATGGAAAATGGGACCAAAGGAAGAAAACAGGAAACAGCATAAGTACTGGCAAGTTAAATGCAATGAACTGATAAGGAAGGCAAAAATACAATTTGAAAAGAAGCTTTCCACTCAAAATTCAAATGCATTCTTTGCTCTGTTCTTTACTGAGAAAGATGTGATGAAGTAACTAGAGTTAGCAGACAAAAGAATTAGCTTTGTATAGTTTCCTATTTTGTTTGCAGGTTTCTTTCATTTTATTTTGTTTCATTGTAATACATTTTCATGAAAACTTCTTAGCTGCATATAGACTTATTATGATCCCCCTGTTTTTAACATAAAGAAAGGTACACAAACATCACTTAATAATACCCCCTCTGCCAATACACTTAATCCCTGTTTATGCCCCGACACAATATGTTCTCCTAAGCTTATAAGAAAAGCCCCATATATGTACGTCCTAGAAACCCATTGCTCCAAAATCTCATTTGCAATACAAAGGGCTCAAAGGAAAGCTGCATTTGGGCATTACGATGTTCAAACCTGCCCTATTATCCTCTTCTTTAATATCCAAAATCATCCGCACCCATGCTGGCAAACATTTAACAACTGATAATTCAATCATACCAGTTCATCAAACCAATCACTCCCCCAGATGGTAATGCCAGCGGTATGTGCCCTATCAATAATATTTAAAAAAAAAACACTGCACACTCGCACTCTTTCAAGGGCCGTTCCCCCTGTGTCTCCCTCAAGAATTAAAGGGCTCACGACAAAGCAGAGCTCATCTTTAAAGATCTTACATAACTTTTGAAAGGAAGCTTGTCTGTACAGGGCTGTGTATACACTCAGGGTACTTAATAACATCATATTACTAAAAGTCCTAAGAAAGAGTTAACACCACAGACATTCCAGAGCTTATTACTCAGCAACAACCTTGAAAGACTCTACTGAAATAACTAGGCTGAACTTTCCTAATAACAAAGACATTAGGTTTGTTATACAAAAGATAGTGCAGGGAGGAGTTTGTTTCTCAGTCTCTCAGTCTCAATTCAGATATATCAAAACTGCAAGTGTTAGAATTATTGTCTAAAATGTTATATCTGGGAATACATGTATGTCTCCTAATGATGACCTATGCTAATAAGAACTGACATATGGCGTAGAGATATAGAGATGCACGTTATGAATATACGTGATGCTTGACATAGAACAATAAGGTGTAAATTATGCTGTGTAATAGAATATTTACCTATAAATAAAATGGCTGAAAGCTGTGATGGCAGAGTAAACAAGGTGCTAACTTGGTTTGCTCTCCCAAAGCTTTGGTTGTATTTTTAATAATACAAGTGTGTTGTGTATTATTTACTGATTTACCGTGCTTGCTTCCTTCTCATTGCTTTGTGTGTGGATATCCGTTACCCAAGAGCCCTGGTGAGTTACCGGTGAGGGGAGGTGCAGAGTACAGAAACAGCTCTCATACAATTATCTTTAACCATTCACATATACCATACATCCCCAGGATTCTTGACATTCACATAACCCCCCATCAGTCATTTCCTGTCCTAACCTAGCTCCCCATCAGCCCATTTGCAATCCAAGCCCCCCATCAGTCCATTTCTAGTTCATATTCCCATTAGTCTATTTCTAATCGTAGCCCCCATCAACCATTTTCAGTCCTATCCTAGCCCCTCAGCAGCCCATTTCCAGTCCAAGCCCCCCCATCAGCTGATTTACATTCCAAGCTCTCCCCATCAGTCTATTTCAAATCCTAGCCCCCAAATCAGCCATGTCCAGTCCTATCCTAGCCTCTCCCATCAGCCCATTTCTAGTCCCAGATCCCCATCAGACCATTTCCAATCCTAGCCCCCCCCCCCATCAGCCATATCCTAGCCGACCATCAGCCCATTTACAGTTCAAACCACCCCCAACAGGCCATTTCCAGTCCTATCCTAGCCCTTGATCAGTCAATTTCCAGTCCAAGCTCGATCCATCAGCCCATTTCCAGTCCAAGCCCTCCATCAGTCATTTCCAGCACTATCCCAGCCCACATCAACCCATTTTCAATACAAGCTCCCAATCAGCCCATTTCTAGTCTTATCCTAGCCCTTGATCAGACAATTTCCAGTCCAAGCCCCTCCATCAGCCCATTTCCAGTCCAAGCTCCCCCCCATCAGCCCATTTCTACTCCAAGCTCTCTATCAGCCATTTCCAGCCCTATCCTAGCCCCTCATCAAATCGTTTCCAGTACAAGCCCCCCATCAACCCATTTCCAGTATAAGCAGCCGCATCAGCCCATTTCCAATCCTAACCCCTCCATCAGCCCATTTCCAATCCTAGCCCTACATCAGCCATTTCCATTCCTATTGTAGACCCTCATAAGCCTTGATCAGCCAATTTCCAGTCTAGGTCCCCTCCATCAGCCCATTTCCAGTGCAAGCTCCCACAGCCCATTTCCAATCCTAGCCCCCCATCAGTCATTTCCAGTCCAAGCTCTCACCATCAGGCCATTTCCAATCCTAGTTCCCCCCACCCATCATCCATTACCAGTCCTGTCATAGCCCACCAATCAGCCCATTTCAGGTCCATGCACCCACATCAGCCTGTTTCCAGTCCATGTTCCCCCATCAGCCCTTTTCCAATGCCAGCCCCCCATCAGCCATTTCTAGTCCCATCCTAGCCCCCATCAGCCCATTTCCAGTCCAAGCTCACCCGTCAGCCATTTCTTGTCCTATCCTTGCACCCCGATCAGCCCATTTCTAGTGCCATCCTATTCCAGCCATTTCTAGTCCCATCAGCTCATTTCCCATCCAAGCTCACCCATCAGCCTATTTCTAATCCTAGTCCCCCAATAACCATTTCTAGTCCTATTCTGCCCTTGCCATCAGTCAATTTCCATCCAAGCCCCCCATCACCCCATTTCCAGTCCAAGCTCCCATTAGCCCATTTACATCCTAGCCCCCATCAGCCCATTTCTAATCTTAGCACCCCAATGAGCCATTTCCAGTCCATCCTATCCCCCATCAGCCTATTTCCAGTCCAAGCTCCCCCTTCAGCCCATTTTGAATCCTAGCCCCACAATCAGCTATTTCCAGTCCTATCCTAGCCCCCCATAAGCCCATTTATAGTCCAAGCTCCCCCATCAACACATTTCCAATCCTAGCCCCCCAATAAGCCATTTCCAGTCCTATCCTAGCCCCCCATCAGCCAATTTCCAGTCCAAGATCCCCATCAGCCATTTCTTGTCCTATCCTTGCACCACGATCAACCCATTTCCAGCCCTATTCCAGCCCTCCATCAACCCATTTCCATTGCAAGCCCCCCATCAGCCCATTTCCAGTCTAAGCAGCCCCCATCAGCCCATTTCTAATCCTAGCCTTGCAATCAGCTATGTCCAATCTTATCCTAGCCACTCCCCCAATTATCCCATTTCCAGTGCAAACCTTCCATCAGCCCATTTCCATTCCAAGCTCCCACCATCAAGCCATTTCCAATCCTAGCCCTCCCCCATCATCCATTACCAGTCCTCCAATCCACCCATTTCTGGTCCAAGCCCCCCCATCAGCCCATTTCCAGTCCTAGCTCCCCCTTATCCATTTCAAATCCTAGCCACACAATCATCCATTTCTAGCCCTATCCTGCCACCCCATCAGTCAATATCCAATCCAAGCCATCAGCCAATTTTCAGTTCAAGTTTCCCCATTAGCCCATTTATAATCCTAGCCCCCTATCAACCCTTCTAATCCTAGTCTCCCCCAAATCAGCCATTTCCAGTACATCCTATCCCCCATCAGCCTATTTCCAGTCCAAGCTCCCCCATTCAGCCCATTTCAAATCCCAGTCCCACAATCAGCTATTTCCAGTCCTATCTTAGACCCCCATTAGCCCATTTACAGTCCAAGCTCCCACATCAGGCATTTCAAGTCCTATCCTAACTCCTCATCAACCCATTTCCAGTTCAAGCCCACCATCAGCCCATTTACAGTCCAAGAACCTCCATCTCCAAATTCCCAATTCTAATGAAAAAGCTCCCCCTCTTCAGCCCATTTCCAATCCTAGCTCCTCCATCAGCCATTTCCAGTCCTATCCTAGATCCCCATCAGCCCATTTGTAGTCCAAGCCCTCCTTCAGCCCATTTCCTTTCTGAGGCCATCCATCAGTCCATTTTCAATCCTAGCCCCCCCCCCCCCCACGATCAGTCATTTCCAGTCATATCCTAGCCCCCATTAGCCATTTCCAGTCCTATCCTAGCCCCCAATCAGCCCATTTCCAGTCCATGCCCCCCAGCCCATTCTCATTCCAAGTTTGCCCCTTTCCAATCCTAGTCCCCCATCAGCCATTTCCAGTCATATCCTACCTCCTATCAACCATTTAGTCCTGTTCTAGCCCCCCATCAGCCCATTTCCTTTCCAAGCTCCCCGCATTGCCCATTTTTAATCCTAGCTCCACATTAACCATTTCCAGTCCTATCCTAGACCCCCATCAGCTCATTTACAGTTCAAGCCTCTGCCCCCCCCCATCAGCCCATTTCCATTCCAAGCCCACCTATCAGCCATTTCCAGACCTATCCTAGCTCCCCCATTAGACCATTTCCAGTCCAATCGACCCCCCCCCCCATCGGCCAATTTCCAATCCTAGTCCTCCCATCATCCATTTCCAGTCCTAGCCCTCCCATCCCATTTCCAATCCTAGCCCTCCCATCATCATTTCCAGTACTATCCTAGCCCTCCATCAGCCCATCCAAGCCCCCCCCCATCAGCCCGTTTCCAATCTTAGCTCTCCCATCATCCATTTCCAGTCATATCCTAGCCCTCCATTAGCTCATTTCCAGTCTGAGCCCCCCATCAGCCAATTTCCTATCCTAGCCCCCCATCAGCCCATTTCCAGTCCAAGATCCCCCCTTAGCACATTTCCAATCCTAGTCACCCTCAGCCATTTCCAGTCCTATCCTAGCCCCCAAATCAGCCCATTTCTAGTCCAAACCCCCATCACCCAGTCTCCAGTTCAAGCTACCCCCATCAGTCCATTTCCAATCCTAGCCCCCATCAGCCCGTTTCCAGTCCTATCCTAGCCCCCTCCATCAACCTATTACCAGTCCAAGACCCTGTATCCGCCTTTTCCAGTCCTATCCTAGCCCCCATCAGCCCATTTCCAGTCCACCCCCCCCCCCGAGCCTATTTCTAGTCCATTCCCCCTTCAGCCCATTTCCAATCCTAGCCTCTCAATCAGCCATTTTCAGTCCTATGCTAGTCCCTCATCAGCCCATTTCAAGTCCAGTCATCCCCATCATCCCATTTCTAGTCCAAGCTCCCCATAGCCCATTTCCAATCCTAGCCCCCATCATCCATTTCCATTCATAGCCCATTTCCATATCCTAGCCCCCCATCAGCTCATTTCCATTCCAAGCCCACCCATCAGCCATTTCAAGTCCTATCCTAGCTCCCACATTAGTCCATTTCCAGTCCAAGCTTCCCCCTTCAGCCCATTTCCAAAACTAGCCCTCCCATCATCCATTTTCAATCCTATCCTAGCCCTCCATCAGCCCATTTCCAGTCCAAGCCCTTCATCAGCCCATTTACAATCCTAGCCCCTCATCAGCCATTTGTAGTCATATCCAGCCCTCCATCAGCCCATTTCCAATCCTAACCCCCATCATCCTTTTGTAGTCATATTCTAGCCGTCATTCAGCCCATTTTCTGTCCAAGCCCCCATTAGCCCATTTCCAATTCTAGCCTCACCATTAGCCATTTCTAGTGCTATCCTAGCCCCCCATCAGCCCTTTTCAAGTCCAAGGCCCCCCCATTACCCCATTTCCAGTCTGAGGTCCTCCCCATCATCCATTTCCAGTCCTATCCTAGCCACCCCATCAGTCCATTTCCAGTCCAGTCCCCCCCCCCACCTCAGCCTATTTCCAGTCCTATCAACTCCCCCTCTGCCCAAGGAGCCCTGCACCTCTCTTAGCGACTTCAGAGGGAGCCGGGGAGGCCCAACTCCTGGTTCTCGTCTGCACAGTGCTGGAGTGAAGAGCAACATGTTCCTTCACTCCTGCTATGTTGTTGTATAATGCTCTGAGTGCCGGAAAAGGTTAAAGTGACAATTGAAAACAAAATACGTTCAAGAATAATTCATAGGGAACTGAAGTCTAATGTATCTGCTATTCCTCTGACAAAGCACTAGATCAGCTATAACTATGAAGGTCTCAGACTTCTTTTGGCACTACTTTTCAGACTTGCGTCTGGACTTTGCGTTGTGCCCAGTAGCATCAACGACCTTCAGTTATGTTTTTTGAGGGATCATTGAAAAATAGGAGAGGAGCCTAGTAACAGAGATTTCAAATTAAATAGAACAAGCAGAAAGCTAAGTATTATGACTTTGTAAAAATCAACTTTTGTCATTAGAGCTTGAAGAAGATCTTCACAACATACACGAATTAGTTGTCTGGGTAAAGCCACAAGATTTAGAGCAACGGTTTTCTGCAATAGAGCTCCTCACTTAAATAACATAACTGAAGGTCGTTGATGCTACTGGGCACAACGCAAAGTCCAGACGCAAGTCTGAAAAGTAGTGCCAAAAGAAGTCTGAGACCTTCATAGTTATAGCTGATCTAGTGCTTTGTCAGAGGAATAGCAGATACATTAGACTTCAGTTCCCTATGAGTTATTCTTGAACGTATTTTGTTTTCAATTGTGGCATTGATCGTTCAAAAGAAGACCAGAGCCAAGCGTGTTACCACGGAAAAGGTTAAAGGGCTTTTCCTGTTTCCTGGCACTCAGGGCACTTCACAAGAATACAGCTGTTGGAGAAAGGAACACGCTGCTCTTCACTCTGGCAACTATGCAGAACTGAGCCGGGGCCTCGGGCCTCCCCAGCTCCTTCTGAAACTAGCCCTTCAAATCAAGCGGAATGTAGTTCACGTGATGATCTACATTCTTGCACAATGGTCAGGCCAGTCCTGATTGTACTGTGCATAAATGTGAATTTATTTAACATCTCTTATATACCGCGCTATTAAAATCAGCGCGGTGTACATCGAACAAAATATACTGCAATGTGTACAGGTAACATCGAGTTTACAGAGAACAAGGGAATATAAAACATGGAATAAAAGGGATAACTATGTACAATAAACAATATACTATTTATATGCTTTAATTATGCATACAATCATTAACCAATGTGATTACAGGATAAGACATGTTGTGAATTAGCGTATATTTTCCTACCTCTCTGTTTGGCAGTACCCTCCAGAGGGGAAATCATCATGTTTGGGAAAGGTAGGTACTTAAATGGGCCCTCTATCTTGCCAAGGACCAATTCTTTACTTAACTTCTCAGTGGCAATGGAATTGAACTTAAAGAGAGAGGCTGCATTTTGAGTGGCAGGCTTGGCTTGCCCTCCAGAGTCATGCTAGGGGATGGGAAAGCCCACAGAAAACCCATTGTGTATGAAATCTGCTCTGTCTCTGAGGAGATATTGGTGAAGTCAGGACTCCATGGCATATAGCTCAATTGGGGTGGGGCTGGGACTGTCAATATGGGCCTGAGGCTTGAAGCTGTGCTAGCATCTGTCATTTGGGGTGTGGCATTGGCTGAGCAGGTGAAACGTACCACTGCTGGTGCAGGTGACAAAATTTGCATGGTGTCCAGGTAAACTGGCCATAATTGTATTGCCTGAGAAAATGCCTCCTTGATGTGTATGCTCTGAAATGGTGCAGATGAGTAAGTGGAGGACATGTTGGCATCGAAAGGCTTACACGATTTCTGTCCCTGCCAAGTGTCATATTCCTCAGATCTGACTTGCATCAGGTGCTGTTTCACCTGCATTGTTCTGCATTCTTTTATTTGCTTATGGAGCTCCTGCACAAGATCCCCACGCCTCTTCAGTAAGCTGATGCCTGTTTGCTGGGCGGCACCACAGATCCACTGAGCTCCAGTAATGCCCTTTTCATTAACCCCTTTCTGTTCGCACCACTGTTCACCTGTGCATGCTTCACTATTGTGGATCACTTTGGAGGCATGGCACAGTTGAGCTGCTAACCGAAAAAAGCGTGAGATAGGCAGACCTCATGTATGCATGACGCTGTCCACGTGGCAGCCACTGTCAAAGACACCACTAACCAACTGAAAACCACATAGGGAACTATCTGCCTACCATAAATATGGCCACTACCATGCCCCCATCTAATATGACTACCAGGTACCCAACTCACCTCTCTTGAAGATGGTTGCTGCGGCTTTTTCCCCTCACAACAATGTCTGCTGGGCCCTCTACCTCCCCCTTCAAGACGGCTGCCACCTTTGCACCTCAAAAAAGATGGTCACTACCTGGGCACTGTGCCCCCAACAAGATGGCCCTGACTAAAGTACCCTACTGCATATGCCCAATATGTTGAAAATGGCCACCCCCCGAACTGAAAGCATGGCGCTCGACAGGAACATGCTGCACCAGAATCTCCAGGCCCCGGATCTCTATGAAAAGTGCCAGATCATTTTTCACTTAGATACAACATTTGTATCACCTGCTGATCATCAATGAGCCACCGAGGCCATCCCCTTCTTCATGCCTACCGGCAATACCGATCATGCAGCTATGCAGCCCCAGCACTCACCTCCACTGTTCCTATCAGTCCCCACCAGCAACATACCAAAGATAAGGATGCCACCTGCTGGCAAAAGCTCACCGATTTGTGTGGCCTGCAGCTGGTGGATGCAGCTGACCAACACCGGGATCACCTTGGCGTAAAAACAAAACAAAACAGCCACCGCAAGATTCTAAATGAGGGAGTGAGCTGTGCAAGGCGCAAGAACGCAAATAGACTGAGAGCAAGTTTGGCTGCGCTACTCTGACAGAGAAGTCATCCACACACCTACAAGACGGAAGTTGCCTGAAAACATCCAGCTAGCATGCAAGCAAGCTGCTTGAAAATGGACTCCGAGAACTCCTGGACCCAAGTAGCCCTTTGCCTCGGACTCCTGCCACTTAACCTGCCCCCCACCCCCCTAGGAACAAGCTGTGCTCTATCAGTAACCCTTATCTGACTGGCCCTTCCCCTATCCCCAACTACCTCCTGACCTATTCATTTAGGAGTGCTTAGTTTAGCCCATGTTGTGTCCCTCAGTCCCTAACTGGTCCTTCTGTTCTCAGTCCAGATACTGAATATCCATTTTTTTTTGTGTAGCTACAGCATATGTCCTTTAAAAAGATACTGAATGCCATTTCTGAATATTGGCCCTTACATTTTTAACGAGGTGCATGTGACAAAGTGTTTGTAATGGGTTTTAGTGTATAAGTCTCAATATACCTTCTGTTTTTCAAGGAAGTTAGTCAACCAAGGTAGAATAAACAAGGCAGCTTAAGGAAAATAGGTGATGAATGAATATACTAATCTGAGCTTCATGATCCAATTACATAAGCTACATACTGCAATTTCAATATGACAAATGCAATAACTATACCTTGCACATTCAGGATTTACTAAAATACAGAGGTCAAACTAATTAAACTAATTAGTTCCTTTCATCTTCTACCTTTTAGTTAGTGTGAGCTATCTAGGTCTATATTCATATTTTCTGTATTAGGTTTTTATTCTTTGCCGGATTCAAAATTACAAACTCATTATTTTTTGAATAGTCTTTTGAACTTGTTGTGTCCTTTCTGATTATAGTAAAGTAGCTGATGCTACTGTCAGACTTCTGTTAGGTTAGAGTTTCGCTACTTATTTTATACTTCCTGTTAGTACAGACAACTTAACTCTGCAGAACTTTGAGTCGAAATCAATTTTTGCCAAGTCCATTCAAAGTTCAATAAAACCAATTTAGACTAGATTTTATTAGGTAACTCTGACATTATTATGCCTTCCAGCCAATATTAATATAATATAGAATGCTATCTTATTAATAATAGTGGGTACAGCCACAACTGAATGTTATAATGCAGAGCTATGGCCCAAAGGGTGATGTGACTAACAGGACCTTTTGTCTTCTTGGAATCTCTGTATCTGCAAAGCCAGAGGGACATTAGATAGATTTAGATTTCAAAATACCCCAATAAAGCCATCAGTGTACCTGTCAGCCATAGGCTTTCATACTTCTTAATGATTATCATCCCAGAGTCCTATTTTACTGCAATTAATGTCTTTCTTCTAATATGTTCACTTTGAGAGAAAATTGAACAACTTTTTCAGCTTTTTTTATTTTTTAGTCCAGTAATTTTAAAGGATCGGCTTTCAATATTACTTTTACCAGTAGGACTAACTTAATTTTATGATGACAGATAAGAACATAACATAAGAACAAAAGATATGCCATACTGGGTCAGACCAAGATCCATCAAGCCCAGTATCCTGTTTCCAACAGTGGCCAAACTAGGTCATACGTACCTAGCAGTTTCCCCAAAGGACACAGGTTCCACAATGCTTGTACAGGGATAAGCATTGATATCCTGGGTCCCTTTTTAATAATGGTTTATGGACCTTTCCTCCAGGAACTTGTCCAAACCTTTTTTAAACCCAGCTACACTAACAGCCTTTACTACATCCTCCTGGTAACAAATTCCAGAATTTGATTACACGTTGAGTGAAAAAATATTTTCTTTTATTAGTCTTAAATAGTTTACCCTGTAGATTCATTGCACGTCCCCTAGTCTTTCTATATTCTGATAGCGTTTATCGATCTATTTTTACCCGTTCCACTCTGTTCATTAATTTAAAGACTTCTATCATATCTCCCCTCAACCGTCTCCTTTCCAGGTTAAAGAGCCCTAACCGTTTTAGCCTTTCTTCATAGGAGTATCCTTCCATCCCCTTTACCATTATGGTGGCTCTTCTCTGAACCTTTTCTAATAACACTATATCCTTTTTAAGATACAGCGACCAGAAATGCATACAATATTCAAGGTGCGGTCTCACCATGGAACGATACAGAGGCATTATAATATCCTTTATTTTATTTTCCATTCTTTTCCTTATGATACCTAGCATTCTATTTGCTCTCTTGGCTGCCGCTGCACACTGGGCAGAGGGTTTTAACATGTTATCCACAATGACGCCTAAATCTTTTTTCTGGGTGGTGGCTCCTAATGTGGAACCTTGCATCATGTAAACATGGTTTGGGTTGTTCTTCCCTAGATTCATAACTTTGCAATTGTCCACATTAAATTTCATCTGCCATGTGGATGCCCAGTCTTCCAATTTATCAAGATCCTCTTGCAATTTTCCACAATCCTCATGGGTTATAACAGCTTTAAATAGTTTTGCGTCATCTGCAAATTTGATAACCTCACTCGTTATTCCCTTTTCCAGTTCATTTATGAATATGTTAGAAAGCAGCAGACCCAGCACAGATCCCTGCGGTACTCTACTATTCACCTTTTTCTATTGGGAAAATTGGCCATTTAGCCATATTCTCTGCTTTCTATCTTTTAACCAGTTCCTGATCCACAATAGTACTCTGCCTCCTATCCCATGACTCTTTAGTTTTGCCAAAAGTCTATGATGAGGGACCCTGCCAAAGGCTTTCTGAAAGTCCAGATACACTATATCAACTGACTCACCTTTGTCCACCTGTTTATTCACACCTTCAAAAAACATAACAGATTAGTAAGACAAGATCTTCCTTGTCTAAAGTCATGTTGGCTGTCTCCCATTAGGCCATGACTATCTACATGCTGAGTAATTTTGTTATATATGATGGTTTCTAGCATTTTTCCCTGTACTGAAGTCAGGCTCACCGGTCTGTAGTTTCCCAGATCAACCCTGGAACCCTTTTTAAAAATTGGCGTTACATTGGCGATCCTCCAATATTCAGGTATAACAGATGATTTTAATGAAAATTCACAGATTACTAATAGCAGGTCTGCAATCTCATATTTCAGTTCTTTCAACACCCTTGGATGTATACCTTCTGGCCCAGGTGATTTGCTACTCTTCAGTTTATCTAATAGTTGTAATACTTCTTCCCGATGTATCGATATTTCCTTCAATTCTTCCTCACCTTTAAATACCACTTCAGTCATGGGTAACATCCCTACATCTTCCTCAGTAAAGACCATAGCAAAGAATTCATTCAGTCTCTCCGCTATTGCCTTGTCGCACCTTAGTGCCCCTTTAATCCCTCTATCATCTAATGGACTACCTCACTCTCTCACAGGTTTTTTGCTATGAAAGTACTTGATAAAGTCTTTATTTCATGTTTTTGCTACCGCAGTAAGTTTGTTCTCAAATTCTCCCTTTGCCTGCCTTATCAATGCCTTGCATTTGACTTGCCAGTGCTTGTGCTGTTTCCAGGTTTCGTTGTTTGACTCTTTTTCCCATTTCCTGAAAGATGCTTTTTTGGCAACAACAGCCTCTCTGATCTCACCTTTAAACCATGCTGGCAGTTTTTTGGACTTCTTTCTTAAAGCATGGAATACAGCTGGTCTGGGCTTCCAAGATAGTATTTTTCAACAACACCCAAGCTTGATGTAAGTCTTTAACCTTTGCAACTGCTCCTTTTAGTTTTTTCTTAACTATTTTCCTCATTTTATCATACTCTCCCTTTCGAAAGTTAAAAGGGAGTACTGTGGATTTCCTTACTATCCCTCCTCCACTAATTAAATCAAATGTGATCATGCTATGACCACTATTGCCAAGTGACCCCAACACCCTTATCTCTTGCACCAGATCTGGTGTTCCACTAAGGACTAGGTCTAATATGGCTTCCCCTCTGGTCGGTTTATGAACCAGCTGCTCCAAGAAGCAGTCATTTATTTCATCTAGGAACTTTATCTCCCTAGCATGTCCTGCTGTGACACTGACCCAGTCGATACCGAGGTAATTGAAATCACCCATTATCACTACTGTGCTGTAACTTTTGTCAGCTTCCTTGATTTCTTTGAGCATTTCATCATCCATTTGTTCATTTTGGCCAGGCAGTCGATAGTACACCCCCACTGCCATTGCTTTCCCCTTTTTACATGGAATTTCAATCCATAGAGATTCTACAGCAAATTTTGTTTCCTGCAAAACTTTAATACTTTCTGACTCAATGCCCTCTCTAACATAGAGTGCAATCTCTCCACCAATTTGATCAGCTCTATAATTATGATATAGTTTGTACCCCGGTATCACAGTGTCCCACTGCTTGTCTTCCTTCCACCATGTCTCTGATATTCCAATCATATCTAACCTCTCATTTAGTGCTATATATTCTAACTCTCCCATCTTATTTTTTAGACTTCTAGCATTTGCATACAAACATTTTAGAGATTGCATTTTATTCATATTAATCTGGCTATTGGTAGACATGGGTAATTTGGGATCTTTAAGCTCTGTCTGCTCCATACTCGAGGGCATTTGGGCTACTTTACTCTTTTTTGCAACCTCTCTGCTTTTGGTAGCATCCTTCAAGGATAAATTCTTCCGAACCATCCACTCTTGGGCGTCTGTCAGCTTTCCCCTATTATCTAGTTTAAAAGCTGCTCTATCTCCTTTTTAAAGGTTAATGCCAGCAGCCTGGTTCCATCCCAGTTAAGGTGAAGCCCATCCCTTCGAAAGAGCCTCTCCTTTCCCCAGAATGTTCCCCAGTTCCTAACAAATCCAAAACCCTCATCTCTGCACCATTGTGTCATCCATGCATTGAGACTGCAGAGCTCTGCCTGCCTTTTGGGTCCAGCGCGTGGAACGGGAAGCATTTTGGAGAACGCTACCATGGAAGTTCTGGATTTCAACTTCCTACCTAAAAGCCTAAATTTAGCCTCCAGAACCTCCCTACCACATTTTCCTATGTCATTGGTACCGACATGTACCAAGACAGCAGACTCCTCCCCAGCACTATCTAAGACCTTATCTAGGTAGCCCGTGAGGTCCGCTACCTTCTCACCAGGCAGGCATGTTACCAGGTGATCCTCACATCCACCAGCCACCCAGCTATCTACATGTCTAATGATCGAATCACCAACTATAACGGCTGTCCTAACCCTTCCCTCATGGGCACATGGCCCTGGAGAAACTTCCTCGGTGTGAGAGGGTTTTACATCACCCGGAGGACAGGTCCTAGTTATAGGATCACTTCCTGCCACACCAGGGTGATGCTCTCCTGTCACGTGACCTCTCTCCTCCATGGCAACAGGGATGCTGCCAGACTGGAGGTGAGACTTCAGGACTATATCCCTGTAGGTCTCGTCTATGTACCTCTCTGTCTTTCTTATGTTTTCCAAGTCTGCTACTCTAGCCTCTAGAGAATGGTCTCGTTCCCTGAGAGCAAAGAGCTCCTTGCACCTAGTGCACATGTAAGACCTCTCACCAACTCCGAGAAAATCATACATGAGACACTCAGAGCAAAAGACAGGAAAGCACCCATCTCGCTGTTGGACTGCTCTCTGTATCTTAATTTTAAGCTTGTGTTTAGATCTTTAAGTTCTTTACTTACTAAGGGTTGCTATGGATATTTATACTAATAAAACTGTACCTAATACGCTTAATATACCTTGTTCACATGAAGCTTAATTAATCTCAGGTCCTTAGTGTATGACTGATTTGGATAATGAGCTCCACCTGAGAGCACCTCCTTTCCTTTAAGATGTGTAAGTCCCTATAAAGCTACGATTATCCCAGAGGTGTGTGGGTGTTGGGGAGGGAGGGAGGGAAATAACACTTATTAAAAGAGGGCTGCTACACAGTACCCTGTCCTGTGCTGCTGAGGTAAGCTGTGACCAACTTCCTGGGTGATTAACAGTCCTTGCTTGGATAGAAGGAATCTTTCAAAATGGCCTTTTGACCTGCCACCTGGTGTTAACACCTGCTGAAAATGTTTCACAGGTCTCTTGCCCCCTAGGTAGAAGGCCTCTTTGTAAAGGTCTCTAGAAGACTCTATTTGTTGCTCAAAGAGTACTGACCCTGTTTTGCCTTTTATACTAAGTTATATTCTGATTTAATTTAAATTACAGCTCTTTACTGCTGCTAGGCTCTGACTTATTATGAAATTTAAACTACTAGCTCTCTGCTGGGTTCTAAATTTAACCAGAAAGCTCTCTTCTGTGTTTTAAATTTAAACTAAAAGTACTTTGCTGATACTAGGCCCTGAGTGACTATTAAATTTAAACTACAAGCTCTCTGCTGGGTTCCAAATTTAACCAGAAAGCTCTCTTCTGTGTTTTAAATTTAAACTAAAAGTACTTTGCTGATACTAGGCCCTGAGTGACTATTAAATTTAAACTACAAGCTCTCTGCTGGGTATGAAATGTAACCAGAAAGTTCCCTTCTGTGTTTTAAATTTAAATTTAAACTGCTGCTACGAGGCCCTGGCTGATTTAACAAAAACACTGGGTTCACAGATTAATTAACTTTAATACAAAGAAGTCCTTTCAGAAAAGTCCCAGAAGTATATACTTACAATTGCAGATCGGGGGGCATTCCAAGATGGCGGATGCAGTTGTTACCGTGTGAGTGTGTTCTTGCTCTCTCATGGGGAAGAAGCGCAAGGGAAAAGTTGGGCAGGTGCCTTCGCAGCCCACTCTCACCTCTACGCTGCTTGCCCCTGTTTTGGGTCCGCTGGACACATATTTGGTTCGTGCCTCACGGGATCCAGGCGCTACTGGTGTAGAAAACCGATTGGCAGGATCATCGGAGCTGGACGGCTCGGTGGCAGCCTCGGTGTCATCTTCCTCCCCAGGTGTGAGCCCGGTGCCAAAGATTTTTCGAAGCGGCTCACTGCTGTAAGGCTGCCTGGAGATTCCCTCTCCTGGAGTGTCAGTTGAGGTATCAATCTCGCGAGGGCCGGGAAAAGGTGGGCTGGAGAAGCCCGTGAGTGGGGCTGGCACTGCCCTTCACTCTCTTTCATCGTTGGCGCCAGTTGGAACCGAGTGCACAGGGCAGTTCGCTTCATCTGTGCAATGCACAGCTTCTTCTTTACTGCCTGTGGAGATGGAGAATGTGACAGCATCTACTCCGGTTGGAGCTTTTGTTCTTCAACGCCCTACGAATTTCACTTTGGAATCGATTTGGAGTGCTATTGTGTCTCTTGGAGAAGTCCTGCTTCCGCAGATTACATCTATATCTACTACAGTACAATCTACGATATAATCTGTATCTGAACTGGAGAAGAAGGGTTCCGCTATCTCTACTGAATCAGAAGTTGAACGGAGGAGAGTTACCATCTTAGAGGATCAAGTGGATGTCTTTAAAAGGAACTTTTTGTTGGTGCAAGTAAAATTAGAACAGTTGGATAATCTTTCTCGTGTTAATAATCTTAGAGTTGTTAATTTTCCTAAAGTACCTTCTGTTTCTGCTAGGGACATGTTTAAAGAATATTTGCTTGAGACATTGGGGGTCTCTCCTGACCTAATGCCACCATTGGTTAAAATATATTATCTTCCTAAAGCTAGACGTGTTTCTTCTGGGGCTAATTCGGGTGGTAGTTTAGTACAAGGGGATGCTCTCAATGTAACAGACCTCTTAGAAAACTCTGGTCTTGAATCCCAAGTGCCCTCTACCCTATTAATAACATTTGCACTGTTATCGGATAAAGAGTGGATGTTAAAACTTTTTTTCCAAAAAAGGAAGCTCCTGTTCCGGGGTTTAGCTGTCCGTATATATCCAGATCTGTCAAGGGACACCCAGAAACGGCGCAGAGAGTTTTTACTGCTCCGTCCTGGAATTTTGCAGTTGGGCGGGTTGTTTTTCCTCAAACATCCATGCAAATGTCTGATTAAATATCATTCTGTTTCCTATAGATTTTTTGAGCCCTCCCAATTGGTTGCCTTTATAAATGCTAGGCGTTTAGAAGCTTCTATTGATTCCTCCTAGAGCTCATTAAATTGGTATTCGTCTGGATTTCGATTTCTATCCATTTCTTGTATGTATCAAATTATTTTGTTATGGAATGTTTCCCACCTCTTTTGTGGACTAGGGAGGGTTAGCACTGTAATGATTATTATAGTTTTCTTATGGATTTTTGGCATTGTGTGATGTATCTTGGTTAAAAATATTTTCTTGTGCTGCCCTGTTTCTTTGAGAAGGGCTTTTGTTTGAACCTTCTTAAATTTATTGTAAAATTGCATAAATATATAATAAAAAAAAACAATTGCAGATCTCTCTCCAGAAGTAGCAGTCCCTTTTTCTAGTCCTTCAAGACTGTTTATCAACATTGTTGGATTGCTGATGTCTTTTACTCTTTGATGAGATTAAACATGCAGGTATCCACCTGTGAATTATTATCAGATAATATGTTTATGTTTATTTAGAATTTGATATACCGCTCAGGCCAGAGGCATTAGAGCGGTTTACAATACTATATCATTCGAGGAAATAGAAAAAGAACGCCATTTATATGATAGGACAGAGTAGAGAACAGAGACAGTCAAACAGATAATAGAAGGAGAAGAACATGGAACAGCGAATTACCACAAACTATAGGCAGGACAACCCAATCCATACCATCGGTGTACTCTTCAGCAACAGTCGCCACGGACCAATGCCTAAGGGCCACGCCAAAGGGCCCCTCTGGCGAGGCCCTCAGGCGCGGGCCCGCAAGGCACGGGCGCGCCCCTGCAACGGCGGTTTTTAAGCCGTTCCATATGGCTGCTGCCTCATGTATATATAGTGTATTATTTACTTTTTCATATTGAAGTTACAACATGTATCTTATATGATAGTATTGTGAAGCACAAATCAATACAGAACTGTCTATTGCCTATACCTATGGATGTGATACTGAGGAAGGGCTATCAGAAAAGGTTTGCCTTTTTGCAGATGATATCAAAATCAGTAATAGGGTAGAGACACTTCAAAGGTGTGGGAAACATGAGAAGGAATCTAGCAAAACTTAAGGAATGGTCTAAAGCTACTATTTATTATTATTTAATGCTACAAAATGCAGGATCCTTCATTTAGGATGAAAAAACAAAAGAGCAGTATAGTGAAGTGGTTGAATGGGAAGAAGCTATGATTGAATCTCACTGTCTCTCCTGATCTTGAGTAAGCCATTTAATCCTCCATTATCTTATGTACAAATTTAGACTGTAAGCCCTCTGGGGACCGGAATCTATTGCAGCGGCGTAAAGTCTACTCAGGTGGGGTGCAGGTGGATCTGGAAGAAGTGGGATCTATTTCAGAAAATATAGATGCTCCTGTATTTTCTGAAATAGACTTCCCCCATTCTGAGAGCTCTTTCAAAGCTGTTGCTTGGGGGCCCATAATTTGAATTTCTGCCACTGATCTACTACTACTACTACAACTACTACTAGTACTAAGCATTTATAAAGTGCTACCAGGTGCACGCAGCGCTGTACAATGAAAACATACAAGAGACAGTCCCTGCTCAAAAGAGCTTACAATCTAAAAAAGACAAAGCAAGAAAAGGAGAAGAACAGCAAAATCAAGAGCCAAAGGCACAGGCAAAAAGATGAGCTTTTAACTTAAGTTTGATGAGGGACAAAGAAGATGCTTGGCATAAAGACAAAGGAAGTTTATTCCAAGCGTAAGGTGCAGCAAGGTGAAATGAGCAGAATCTGGAGTTGGCAATAGAGAAGGGCATAGCAAGAAGCAACTGAATGTAACCCAACTTGAAGTTCTGAGAAAGACATGAGCTAAATCTAAGTAAAGTTCTGTGCATGAGAGATCCATCAGTGGCAATAAACTAGGATACTTGGATTCATATACTGAAAAATGGCCAGTAAGGAAAAGGAGGTAATAGTACATTTGTATGTTTCTGGTGAGAACTTTTTTGGAGTACTAGGTGAAATTCAAGAGACTGAATCTTCAAGAATATATAAGCCAGATGGAGTGGGTCCTGAGGACAGCTACTAAAATGGTCAATAGTGCTCCTTCTAAAGCATATGAGATCAGACTAAAATATGTAAATATGTGTACTTTGGAAGAAAGGCAAGATGAGACTTTTACATGCCTCTGAGGTATTAATACACAGGAGAAGGACTTTGGCTTGCTTCTTCTCTCTCCCATCACACTTTCAGTGTATGCTTTTGTGGATCCCCCTCTATCCCACATTCAGTCAGTGTAGCTCAGGGCTCCATCTTGGGTCCTCTTCTCTCTCTACACTCATTTCCTTAATGTCCTGAACTCCTCCACAGCTTTTAGTACCATCTTGGCACTGATGACTCTCAGATTTATCTCTCTAAACCAGACATCATTCCAAGACTCAAGGCCCGAATCTCAGCCTGCTTGTCTGCCATGCTTCCTGGATGCCAAGCCACCATCTAATACTGACCATGGCCAAGGCAGAGCTCCTTATCGTTCACCATAAACCCACATCTACCCTTTTTCCCAATTCCATTTCTATAGATAACAGTGCCATTCTCTGTCTTCTTGACTTGCAGCCTTGGGTCATCTTTGACTCTTCCTTCTTTTTCTAAATATATCCAACATAACAAAATAAAAAAAAAAATATATCCCTTCCTTTCTGAACATGCTACCACTTTCTTGTTACCTTCCATTAGACTATTCCTCACTAGTCTCCCATTAAATCATCTATCTCCCCTTCAATCTGTTCAAAATTCAGCTGCACTGCTAATCTTCCTCCAATGTTGCTATGTTCATGTAAACCCTCTTCTGAAGCCCCTTCATTGGCCCCCTATACATTTCTACATGTGATTTAAACTTCTATTCACTTACAAATGCATTCATTCTGCAGCTCCTTATAATATCTCCTCTCTTATCTCTACACCCCTTCTTTTCATCTCCACTCATCAAGCAAATCACTTTCATCCATGCATTTCTCTGTTTGTTACACTTTGTTGCACTGTATGTCTGGAATAGACGACTGAGGTAGGCACCAGAGGCTCCATCTCCAGTTCAATCCTATCAAGGCTAAAACCACATCTTTTTCAGCCTTCTTTTGGATCCTGAACCCCTTCCTCTCTCTTATAACATCCATGTGTGTTTTAATCATCTCCCTTTACTCTAGTCCCATGTTTGTTCTGTTGTCTGTACTTAACAGATTGCAAGCTCTGTGGGGAATGGACTTCCTCTTATGTGCATGTGTACAGTAAAGCATTATGTATGCCTAGCGACAGTATAGAAAAGATAAGAAGTAATAGCAGGGGAGTAGAGTGTGTCTGCCTGGAGCCTGAGGACATTGTAGCTGAGCAGTGGGTGTTGGTTTAGCCTGCCTGAAGCCTGGAGATTGGCGTGAGAGTTGCAGCTCCACCCATTTGCTGGTGTCATCTGCCTGCACCTCCCCTTTAAAACCGGGGCTTCTCCTGGTGCTGTTGGGAGTAGAGGGTGCCTGCCTGGAGCCTGAGGGCATTGCAGCTGAGCAGTGGGTGTCGGTTTAGCCTGTCTGGAGCCTGGAGATCAGTGTGAGATTTGCGACTCTGCCCATTTGCTGGTGTCATCTGGCTGCGCCTCCTCTTTAAAATTCAGGGCTTTTTTTTGTGTGGCCAAGGACACTTCAATGAAGGGACACGAAACAAAGGGACTTGTCCCTTTGTTGTCCCTTCGTTGTTAGTTTGGTGTTAGGAAGCTGACTTGGAGAGATGCCACATAAAAGGAAGATCAAGGGGCAGATGTCTTCTGGGAGCTCAGCAACTGTGAGTAAAATCGTGGGCCCTATGGACAGACATGTTTCTTCTTCTGTTGTAACAATCCAGGCAAGTTCTCCCATGCAGCTATCTTTACCCTCTGAGTTGGGGGCTACTTTAAGCCCCATTGCTCGAACTCCACCTCCACAACCTTTAACTGCCCTGGAGCCACTGGGTGAGAGGGAACAGACCTTGGGATTGGTTATCCCAGAGTTTAATCCCTCTGTGTCTCCCCCTTCTGATGTTTCTTCAGTGCCTATGCCATCATGTTTGCAGTTTGATCTTTCTTTACCTCCTCAGTCTTCGCTGGGATCTGTTCCTGCCTCTGTTACTTTAATGGATATTTGAACTGTAGTTGCTCAGACAAATCAGTATCTTAAAACTTTTTGATCAGACAGCTAGTGTCTCTAAAGAGGTTGTTGCTAAGTTTGAGCAACAGGATATGGTCCTTGCTCAACTTAGCAATGGATTATCTAGATTGGATTGTCGGTTCTCCAATGTTCAGGCAGCCAGTTTGGCAGGGATGAGAGATGCCCTGCTTTTACATGGGCAGCTTGAACAGTTGGAGAATGTGATACGTAGTAAAAATATAAGATTTCTCAACTTTCCTAAAACTCGTTATCTTTCACCATTAATTTTGCTGTGGAAATACTTTAAGGAATGCTTAAAAATGGAAGATGTGGAAAAGATACAAATTACTACTAAAAGGGAGGAGTGGTCTAGTGGTTAGGACAAGGTACTTCAGGCCAGAGGGCTCAGAGTTCAAGTCCCACCTGGGGACAGCAACCTCAGGCTGGAGGGACTGGGATTTCTAGTCCTATAGGCATTCCTTGTGGTCTTGGGCAAGCCACTTAACCCTCCATTGCCCATGTTCCCTGTAAGTATTAGCATATGTGTCTCATATCCCCTCGTGTTAAATGTATCCCCCAATTGACCACTTTGACCTGGTGAAAAGCAGGATATAAATACAGCTAAATAAATATTATTTGCTGGATAAGCCGGCTAATATACCAGTGAGGTCCTCTCCAATTTCCATTGATTTGTCCCAATTTTTGGAACAGTCAGTGGATGATATTCCTGGGAGGGCCACTTTGGTAGTTTATTTTGCTACTGATATTGAGAAATCTCAGGTTATGAAGTTATACTTTAAGTATAAGATTGTTTTATTTTGTGGTCAGTTGGTTCAGGTTTTTCCAGATGTGGCTAAGGCCACTCAAATTCGGCGTAAGAGCTTCCTTCGGTTAAAATCCCAGGTGATAGCACTGGGAGCTACCTTTTATTTGAGATTTCCTTGCAAATGTGTGGTATCTCTGTTGTGTTTCCGTTATGTTTATACGGACCCTCAACAGTTAGAGGGTTTTTTGAAGAGGAGGGAAGTTGGGGTACACAGTGATATCTAATGGGGTCACCTTCACTGGGAGTCTGTTTCATCCTTCCATAATATAGACACTTGCACATACTTTCCTCACATCCCTCCCAGGAATAAAACTCTGAATATTGAGATGGTAGCAGCAAAGATCTTGGCTGTAGCTTTATTCCAAATCACCACTCCACAAATGCAATCAATATCTGACCACCATCATCTCCCAGATCAACCTTCCCCAACCACCTTCCTGTACATCTTCTCCCATGTATTACCCTAGCATTCCACTTCCACAACTGCATTTGGCCACTCAGCTAGTTGGTGCCAACCTAAGAATAGTGAAGTCTGTGAAAAGCCCCGTGGAAGGCTATCACCTACCTTACCACACAGCCTATGGCAACACCAGGCCATGCCCCCCACAATTCATGGCAGTGATGCCTGCCAGCTATGCCCCCTTAGCTCACAATGGTGATACCTGCTAGCCATTAATATTCCCCACACATCAGTCTCGTCAGTTCAGACTTCCCTTGATCTTTGACTGATTCTGGAAGGAAGGCTACACCCCAACTCCATCACCAGCTGTGACTGCAACCAGGCATCTCATCCTTCACCATGGACCTCCGTTTGGCACTCTCACAAAATGGACATCTGAAAATAGAGGAGGCAGGAGGGAGGGCAATCAGAGTTCTTCCCTATTGCTCCCTTTCCATTAGCCTGTCACTTCCAACTGACTTATAGCCTCTCAAAAAATTCACCCAACTCCCCATATATCTCTTCCCCACTTCTGGACAACCTAGCTGACCATTCGACCCCTTGCCTCCCCCCCCCCCACCCTCCTCTCCAGTAAGCTGGCCACTCAGAAGGGGGCTTGACAAGGTTATAGGGCCAACAGCTTAAACTTCTGACCATCTCTACCCTTTCTGTAAATAAATATTACTTTAGATTACTCTTCAGACTGTTCTCCAATGACCCTTCATTCCAGAATCTTCTTTTCATTAAAAAAGGCTTGCTTCCTATTCATTTATATTTTGGAGATATTTAAGTATCTCAGCCATATCTCCACTTCCCTGTCTGTCCTTAAGGATATACATATTTAGAAATTTAAGTTTGTTTTCACATGTTTTAATCACTTGATAGCTAACCTCTGACGCTTCTTCTTCTGCTTTATATCCATTTAAAGGTGAGAGTTTCCAGAACTATGCACAGTATTCCAAATGAGGACTCATCATAAACTTGTAGAAAGGCACCATTACTGCCTTTACGCCTGGCCATTCCTCTCTCTATGCACCTAAGTATCTTTCTCAGTATACTTATCTACCTGAATGACAACCTTAAAATCATTAGATAAGATAACTCCAAGATCTCAACCTTGTATTGTGTGTTGAACATTTAACATGTTTCATTTTGTTTTGTAGGTCATATCATTTCCAGTTTTTCAGTTTATTTAGTTTCATAAGAACATAAGATATGCCATACTGGGTCAGACCAAGGTCCATCAAGCCCAGTATTCTGTTTCCAACAGTGGCCAATCTAGGTCATATGTACCTAGCAGTTTCCCCAAGAGACACAAGTTCCACAATGCTTGTACTGGGTCAAGCATTGATATCTTCGGTCACTTCTTAATAATGGTTTATGGACCTTTCCTCCAGGAACTTGTCCAAACCTTTTTTAAACCCAGCTACACTAACTGCCTTTACTACATCCTCCGGTAACAAATTCCAGAGTTTGATTACACGTTGAGTGAAAAAATATTTTCTTTTATTAGTCTTAAATAGTTTACCCTGTAGCTTCATTGCATGTCCCCTAGTCTTTCTATATTCTGATAACGTAAACA
Source organism: Ichthyophis bannanicus (assembly GCA_033557465.1). Taxonomy (NCBI): domain Eukaryota; kingdom Metazoa; phylum Chordata; class Amphibia; order Gymnophiona; family Ichthyophiidae; genus Ichthyophis; species Ichthyophis bannanicus. The sequence goes on along the minus strand of CM066031.1, from coordinate 1,634,252,176 downwards.
ATCGATCTACGTTTACCCGTTCCACTTCGTTCCTTAATTTTTAGACTTCTATCATATCTCCCCTCAGCCGTCTCTTTTCCAGGTTAAAGAGCCCTAACCTTTTTAGCCTTTCCTCATAGGAGTATCCTTCCATCCCCTTTACCATTTTGGTGGCTCTTCTCTGAACCTTTTCTAAAATCGCTATATCCTTTTTAAGATACGGTGACCAGAATTGCACACAATATTCAAGGTGCGGTCTCACCATGGAACGATATAGAGGCATTATAATATCTTTTGTTTTATTTTCCATTCCTTTCCTTATCATACCTAGCATTCTATTTGCTCTCTTGGCCGCCGCTTCACACTGGGCCGAGGGTTTTAACATGGTATCCACAATGACGCCTAAATCTTTTTCCTTGTAAAAAGTTTCTCATTTTAGGTATTTTTTTCTGTATTATCACTTCCTATTCAAGTATGGGGCTGATTTTATATAGGGTGCACAGGATGGTGTGCATGCAAAACACATGTAAATCCCTATTTTAAAGTCAGGTGTTATTCTGTAAATGCATATATAAGCTCCATCACATGTAGCTTTAGTTGGGGCGTGCACAGTGGTGGAATTGGATAGAGCATAAGTAAGCAGCATATACTTTATGGAATAGGCCCTCAATGCATCTATGGCAATGCGCTTTGCCTGCATGCGATATTATAGACTCACCCTCCACGTCCATTAAATTGTATCTACTAAACAAAAATAGAGTGCACTAATGGGCCCAATTATTAAGGCTTTGCAATTAATACATAGTAATTGACAATATTACTACACAGGAACTGCAAAACATCTACATTAACCTTTGGGGATGTTCCCAACACCCACCCAGATATCTACATGCCTAACACTTAAATTGCCAATGACAATGGCCATCCTAATCTTTCCTTCTTGAATACGTGTCCCTAGAGACACATCCATGGTGCAAGAGAATATTGCATTTCCCAGAGGTCAGGCCCTGGCTGCAAGATCACTTCTTGCTATTACAAGGTGATGTTATCCTTTTGAGTGACCTTTGTGCTTAATGGCTGTACAAAAGCTTCAGCCTGGAAGTGGGAACTGGGAACTTTGCTACTATATTCCCGAAGGTCTCCTCTTTATACCTCTCTGCCTCAGCTACTCCAATACTCTACCATCCAGAAATAAGACTCTTTCAATGAGAGCTAGGGTCTCTTATGAGTACATACAAATGGCCTTTCATCAACTGAGAGATAATCATATATGTGGTACTTAGCAGGGCCAGTGCAAGGACTGGAGGTGCCCTAGGTGGGCACTGCATTGTGCCACTCACATGCCCATTGCTGCCACTGGTGCCTCTCTCTAGGACCAAAAGCAGTGGCAATTGCCCCTGAAACCATAACACAGCACTTACCCTCTGTCTCCGTGGCTGCATCATGTTTTTATTCTGCCCAATCTGTCACTTTGTTGTCATCTGATCTCCATTTTATACAAAACTGGACGTCTGGGATGGAAGCAACAGCTTGTTTGATGGTAGTGCCAACCCTGGTACTCAGTGCAAAAGACTGGATAGCCCCCATTTCACTGCTGGACTGCTACCTGCATCTTAGAATTGGAGAATTGATTAGTTATTTAAAGTTACTAAGGGAATATGAAGAACTCAGCTAATATAAAGTCCCAGGACCTAGTTGTTCATATATGAGGATCAATGATTGAACAAGCATGATCTGGGGTATACATGGTAAAAGTCTCTGACAATATGTTTTGACATGGCCACACAAATGTACTGGCACAGGAAAATGGCATTGGAGGAGGCCTTGGAGTATGTCACTGGAGAAAATGTCAGTAGATAAAAAAAAAATCTAGATAGGGGTTTTCATTGAGCTCCTACCAGACACATGCTGGAATAATCAGGGAGTAGAGGTCCTCTGGCACTTGTCTGAGATGACACAGTAAGGGGCTGTCTGGCATGACACAGCCTTCTACTATGAGACATAATGGTGGTACTTGGTAGTTGACTGTTGTCCAATGATCACAGATTTGAGGACAGACGAAACCCTTATTGACAGTGGGGGAGGGGAACATTATTTGTTTTTACATGTCCATTTCAAAATGAATAGTGCATTTTCTGTTCTATGTAATGTATACAGAAGTATACAAAACTGTTAACTTGTTCCTTGTAAACCGCCCCTGATCTCTGGAAGGGGTGGTATAGAAGAAATAGATAAATAAATAAATAAAATAAATAAATAGTGATATAAAATGGCACGGGATATGCCACTGATGTCTCCCAAGTCTTTTCAGGGTACTGCATATCCACAGCTGACACTTAATTCTTGGATTGTAATTGCAGTACCACATAATACTTGCTGATCATATATGGACATAGGGCCCATCCCTGGCCTATTGCCTGTCCTAGGTACACTGGGAAAACCTTTAGCCACCACACCCCATGCTCTTGACACCTGATCTATACATACACAATCATCTGGATAACACCTTTCAGTTATCATCCTGTCACTATGTTAAGATGGTCAATAGGGTTTTGATGTACATCTTTTTTTAGGTCTGTGTGTGTGTGTGTTCCTCCTCTCTCTGCAGGTGATGAGATATGCCAATGACTTTTTGGATGATATGTCTATCAAGGTCAATGGGCTTGCTTGGACAGCTGCTGGTCTCTGCTACCCCGTCCCCCAATGCCTGATGCCCTAGGTGGTGGGTGTGCGATATGGGTAGGTTGGCCTGCCCATGTGCTACTTGCCTTATCAGCTTGGCATGGATCCCACTCCATATTTTGGTTGGCAGGGCCAAGTTGGCTCTCCTGTGACCATATTGGTTCAGGGCACCTTCCCATTGCAGAACCATTCTGACCTGCATTTCTGTCTCTTCCACAAAGAGGGTGCTTGACCACATACCCAGCCAATAGAGTGCTGTCTGGAATATCCAGATATGTGTATCAATACCCAGGTATCTATAACTAACCCTTAAGGCACCATTGTCTGGTTCATTCCTGTTCCTGGCCATGTTGTAGCAGTACTGTGGGTTTTCTATCCAGATATTGGGCACTTATCCAGAGATATTCAGAGCTGCATCACGTTTTTTTTACATGGGTAATGTAAATATCCTAGGCTATCCACTGAGCATGTAGCAGACATATATCTGGGCATATGTCGATACTATCCGAATATATTGAATATTGATTCTAGAATTTCAGTTTAACCCAAATATCCCTTTTCCCCTAAGCTTCAGGACAATTTCCTAGCAGGTTAATATTCACAAAGGCAGATTTCTTCCTGCAGTAGCAGGTTCTGCCTCAGCAGTTCCTCAGATTTTTTTCCTATTGTTACAACTTGAAAATGGTAAGAAATTAGATAGGACAGGCTGTTGATATTTCCTATGTTACTTTAAGCTACCAAACAAAAGCATGGCTATTTAATAAATTGCTGTTTGTAATGTTACATTATTGTAATTTGTAGTTGTTGTGAACTGCCTCATAGCCTTCTAGAAAAGGCAATATATACATTGGAGAAAGAGTTAAATAGAAATACTATACCTCTCCCTTAGTTTTTGTATTCCAAATGTATGAGCCTTCCTTTATATCAATGAATATCTGTAGACAATTCTTTAAGCTCCCTCAAGTTTTCCACATCTTGCAGGGTATCTACCCTGCTGCAGATTTTGATATCATCCAGAAAAAGGCATTTTTTAAAGTTCTATATATAGGCTTATCATGGTTTTTCATGAATCCTTGGTAATAGAATGAAGCACATTCTCAACAGAACTTAAAGGCAAAATACTCAATATGAAACATCACATATCTGCAATAGAAAAATTCACCAAAAACCAGCAACAGCCCATCTGTATTGAGGCCATTATTCAAGGAACAAAATTTAAGGAGATAAAAAAAGCAATGGAAACATAGGAGATCTCATGTTGAGTCATACACAATCTTAACTTGGACTTCTAGCTGTGTTGGAACAATTATGGCAACCATAGTTTACAGCTGCTCTGTAGCAGGTGTAAATAAAAATGTGTAAAGTTTGCAACTACCTGTGTAAATTAAGGTCTTTTATCATCAACATGCAAACTTGCTAATTTCACCCATGCTCCACCACACCTGTAACCACACTTACCAGCAAAGTACATACCTTCATGTCAAGTTATAAGAGGTCATTAACATGGGTAAACTTCCACATCCCCAGGTGCTAGTGCCTTTAAAAGATTACTTTTATTATTTAACAATGCTTATATACCGCTTTTCACCGGGTCAAAGCAGTGTACATTCAGGAACGGTAGGTATTTCCTTGTCCCCGAAGGGCTCACAATCTCCAAAATGCTAAATTATTACATTCAGGCCTCACACAACATTTACAAGGAAATGCAAGAAAAGTTCCCCCAGTGACTAAAATGAAGGCATTTGGAATTAAAAGCCGTAAATCATTCGTGAGTGGCCCTAGAGCAGGGGTCCTCAACCCAGTCCTTAGGACACACCTAGCCTAGGCAGAGTATGCAAATTTCTCTTATGCATATTCATTGTGGTTGCCCTAAGAACTTGACTGGCAAGGGGTGTTCTGAGGACTGGGTTGAGAACCCCTGCCCTAGAGAGATCATGAAACACAGAAATATTATGGCCCAAGAAAGACACGTTTTAAACTCAGATCCTAGGAAAACTGAATGATAGGGTACCTTTAGTTGTTATAGTCAGCTGAAAGATATCAAGAAAGCTCATGACATCTTAACTGTTCACAGAAGCATCTAACAGATAACCTCCAGCTGCAACTTGTCCAGGAGATTTTATATAAAATGAATAGGAGAGAAACGTAATGGCTTCTCCGGAAACTTGTGTTTCCTCTGGACAGTATCATTTTGCCATATCAAGTGGTAGTGTCAAGGAACACTTAACAAGTTCACAGTGCAAATTCTGAAGTCTGTTCTAATTTTCACAAACTTCCACTTTCTAGGGCACCAGCTCCATATCTTTAATTAAAAAACACAGCCGGACCACAAGACCAGTATATTTTGTTTCAAAAAACCCATTCTCTTCATGTTTATCCATGGATTTATTCTTTGTAATAACCAGAGTTGCCAAGCTCCAGAGGTAAGAATTTAAGCCATTCCGGGATTTCTGAAAATCTCATTATGATGCATTATTGGAGTGGAGGAATGGTCTAGTGGTTGGGGCAAGGTACTGAAGGTCAGGGGTTCAAATCCCACTAGAGGACAGCAACCTTGGGCCAGAAGAACTAGGGCTTTTATTCCCACAGGTGCTCCTTGTGGTCTTGGGCAAGCCACTTAACCCTCCACAGCCCATGTTCCCTATAAAATAGTTATCTCCAAGTTATAATACCCAGTTCAATGTAATTTCAGTTTGTTCAATGTAAACCGCACTGATGCAGAATAGCGCAGTATATAAGAGAATGTAAATAAATAAATAAAAATAAATTATTGGACCTGAAGCACTGATTCCAATAGGTAACATCAGGGACTATAAATACCTTGCTGCATTGAAATGCACATTTAAAACCAGCACTGGCAAAAACAATCTCATTCCTAGAACGGGGTAACTTGGTAATTCTGAATAACTGTATTGTAACTAACTAATCCTTTCCGAAACTATTGAGTTCCATAGCACATCCATAGTCTCCAAATTACTTTAAGTTTAGTCTTCACCTCATGTTGACCCTCCAGAATTTTAACTATTTTCCTCACATATGTCATACCTCCTGAGCCATGAGCCACTTCCAAAACTGGTCAGTACCGGGAAAAATGGTAGAAACCATCATAAAGAATAAAATTACTCAGCATGTAGATAGTCATGGCCTAATGGGAGACAGCCAACATGGCTTTAGACAAGGAAAATCTTGTCTTACTAATCTGTTATTTTTTTTGAAGATCTGAATAAACAGGTGGACAAAGGTGAGTCGGTTGATATAGTGTCTCTGGACTTTCAGAAAGCCTTTGACAAGGTCCCTCATCAGAGACTTTTGGCAAAACTAAAGAGTCATGGGATAGGAGGCAGTGTATTATTGTGGATCAGGAACTGGTTAAAAGATAGAAAGCAGAGGGTAGGGCTAAATGGCCAATTTTCCCAATGGAGAAAGGTAAATAGTGGTGTACCCCAGGGATCTGTGCTGGGTCCGTTGCTTTTTGACATATTCATAAATGACCTGGAAAGTGGAATAACGAGTGAGGTTATCAAATTTGTAGATGAGACAAAACTATTTAAAGTTCTTAAAACCCAACAGGATTGTGGAAAATTGCAAGAGGATCTTGATAAATTGGAAGACTGGGTATCAAAATGGCAGATGAAATTTAATGTGGACAAGTGCAAAGTTATGCACCTAGGGAAGAACAAACCAAACTATGGTTATACGATGCAAGAAAAAGATTTAGGTGTCATTGTGGATAACATGTTAAAACCCTCAGCCCAGTGTGCAGCGGCAGCCAAGAGAGCTAATAGAATGCTAGGTATCATAAGGAAAGGAATGGAAAATAAAACAAAATATATTATAATGCCTCTATATCATTCCATGGTGAGACCGCACCTTGAATATTGTTTGCAATTCTGGTCGCCGTATCTTAAAAAGGATATAGCGTTATTAGAAAAGGTTCAGAGAAGAGCCACCAAAATGGTAAAGGGGATGGAAGGATACTCCTATGAAGAAAGGCTAAAACGGTTAGGGCTCTTTAACCTGGAAAAGAGACGGCTGAGGGGAGATATGATAGAAGTCTATAAATTAATGAATAGAGTGGAATGGGTAAACGTAAATCGATTGTTTACGTTATCAGAATATAGAAAGACTAGGGGACATGCAATGAAACTACAGGGTAAACTATTTAAGACTAATAAAAGAAAATATTTTTTCACTCAACGTGTAATCAAACTCTGGAATTTGTTATCGGAGGATGTGGTAAAGGCTGTTAGTATTAGTGGAACTTTCCTTGAGCACAGTAGGTTGCTGAACTCTGGTAACCTCCTCAGCTTTAGAAACTGCTAACACCTAATCAGGAGTTAGTGAGCCTGGTTACCTGAGAGCATCTGAGGCCTGCATAAAAGGCTCCAGTGCCCTGCCCGGTTGAGGCTTTCCTAAACAGGGGCTCTACAGATCAACCAACAGTAAGGATTTGAGGGTTTACTTTATTATATTAAATTGCTAGCTCTTTGACTGGGAGCTCTTAAAAGGTTTTTTGTATATTTTTAAAGCAAGGTTACTTACTTTTTGGTGCTTTAGTGGAATTTTCCTTGAGCACAGTAGGTTGCTGAACTCTGGTAACCTCCTCAGCTTTGGAAACTGCTAACACCTAATCAGGAGTTAGAGGGCCTGATTACCTGAGAGCAGCTGAGGTCTGCATAAAAGGCTCCAGTGCCCTGCCCTGTTGAGGCTTTCCTAAACAAGGGCTCTACAGATCAACCAACAGTAAGGATTTGAGGGTTTACTTTATTATATTAAATTGCTAGCTCTCTGACTGGGAGCTCTTAAAAGGGTTTTGTATATATTTTTAAAGCAAGGTTACTTACTTTTTGGTGCTTTAGTGGAACTTTGCTTGAGCACAGTAGGTTGCTGAACTCTGGTAACCTCCTCAGCTTTGAAAACTGCTAACACCTAATCAGGAGTTAGTGAGCCTGATTACCTGAGAGCATCTGAGGCCTGCATAAAAGGCTCCAGTGCCCTGCCCGGTTGAGGCTTTCCTAAACAAGGGCTCTACAGATCAACCAACAGTAAGGATTTGAGGGTTTACTTTATTATATTAAATTGCTAGCTCTCTGACTGGTAGCTCTTAAAAGGGTTTTGTATATATTTTTAAAGCAAGGTTACTTACTTTTTGGTGCTTTAGTGGAACTTTCCTTGAGCACAGTAGGTTGCTGAACTCTGGTACAGGTAAATGGAGCTCACTCTGGGGAGAGGGATGTTACCAGTGGTATGCCCCAGGGATCTGTCCTTGGTCCCATTCTTTTTAACATCTTTGTTAGTGATATAGCAGAAGGGCTGTCGGGTAAGGTTTGCCTCTTTGCGGATGATACCAAAATCTGCAATAGAGTAGACACCCAGGAAGGTGTGGGTAACATGAGGAGGGATCTAGTTTAGGTTGAAGAATGGTCTAGAATTTGGCAGCTGGGATTTAATGTTAAAAAATGTATGGTCATGCATTTGGGCTGCAGCAATCCAAGGGAGCAATATAGTATAAGGAGTGAAGTACTTTTGTCCACTAAAGAAGAGCGGGACCTAGGCGTGGTTGTGTCTGATGATCTTAAAGTAGCTAAACAGGTAGAAAAGGCGACGGCAAAAACTAGAGGGATGCTTGGGTGCATACGGAGGGGAATGGCTAGCAGAAAAAAGGAGGTGATAATGCCTCTGTATAAGTCTTTGGTGCAACCTCATTTGGAGTATAGTGTGCAATTCTGGAGACCGCACCTTCAAAAGGATGTGAACAGGATGGAGTCAGTGCAGAGGGTGGCTACTAAAATGATTAGTGGTCTTCATTATACATGTTTAAATACCACCGTGGCATAAATGTTCAGGGAGAAAGCCTCTTTCAATTGAAAGCAAGTTCTGCTACGAGGGGACATGGGATGAGGGTGAAGGGAGATAGATTCAGGAGTGATATGCAAAAATATTTCTTTACGGAAAGAGTAGTGGATCCGTGGAATAGTCTCCCAGTGGAGGTGGTAGAGATGAGGACAGTAACTGAATTCAAAAAAGCATGGGACAAGCACAGAGGATCTCTAAAGGTAAATAGTGGACTGTTGTAGTTGTTGATATGGAAGGACAGACTAGATAGGCCATGTGGTCTTTTTCTGTTATCATATTTCTATGTTTCTGTATTTCTGTGCTGGTTTTAAAAAAGTTTTGGACAAGTTCCTGGAGGAAAGGTCCATAAACTATTATTAAGAAGGGACCCAGGATATCAATGCTTGACCCAGTACAAGCATTGTGGAACCTGTGTCTTTTGGGGGAACTGCTAGGTACGTATGACCTAGATTGGCCACTGTTGGAAACAGGATACTGGGCTTGATGGACCTTGGTCTGACCCAGTATGGCATATCTTATGTTCTTATGGTTGTTTATTACTTTCACTCGCCGCCATATCAGCTTTGCTATGGTTCTCAGGGCAATCTCCAGCTCTAGCTGAACATAAGACTGTTGTTTTTTTCTACTGAGGCTACACCTCCCAGGTGAACAGTTCTAATGACGCCTTTGTCATCTTCTACAACTCTCAGCAGGCTGGTGGTTTGATTGCATCTGGGCACACTTCCTCCTCAAAAACCATCAACAGTTGTATAGAAATTTGGACTTTATCTATCTTTGCATATTATTGAATATCGACTGTACTTTACAGTACATCTGTATTGAGACCATTATTCAATCATCCTCTGGAGTTGGTGCAGTACTTTGCATATTGATGCTTTACATCAGGGGTTCTCAACCTTTTTTGTACCGTGACCCCTTTTATCATTGGTCAACTTGTGATGACCCCCAATGATAAATTCAAACGCGTCTCTCTTCCTTTACCGTTAACGCATTGTCACTGTAATCATTTGTTGAATTATTAATATATTATAGGCCTTTGCATTATGTTTTTATTTATAAAATTTACTTATTTAAACCACAATAATTATAATTAATCCCAATAACAAGTAACAATATTTGATTTCAAAATTATTATGATATTTGTAGTCAAATCACTAATATGAAATAAAATTATTTTTCTACCTTTGTTGTCTGACCAATTTATTCTCTGATCATGCTGGTCCCGATCTGAGGCTTCTGCTTTCCTGCCTTCTCTTAGCTCTCTTTTTGTGGTCTATGGTCCGTCTGCCATTTCTTATCTCTTCTTTCATTTTCTTCACTTCTTTCCATCAGCCTATTTCCAGTCCCAGTAACCCTCTCCAGTATCAGCCCCTTTCCAGTCCTTACTCCCAGTACCTTCCAATGTCAACTTCCATTCCCATGACTGCCACTGGTGTCCATTCCCTTCCAGTCCCCCTCCTTCCCCACTGACCAGTCCCTTCTAGTACAAATACCATGGCAGCCCCTCTCAGATCCACTCCCTTCCAGTTCCATTCTCCCATCCCCTCATATCAGCCCATTTGTAGCCTTAGCCCCCAGTTTTCTTCCAGGGAAAGCAGCTCTATCCTCCCCTCCCCTCAATCAGCCCATTCCCAGTTGAAGCCCCCAATCAGCTCACTTCCAGTGCTAGTCCCCCCTTAACCCCATTACCAGTGCTAGCCTCCCCTAATCAGCCCAATTACCAGTCCTAGCCTTCACTAATCAGCCCATTTCCAGTCATATCCCCCCCAATCAGCTCATTTCCAATGCTAGCCTCCCATCAGCCCATTACCAGTCCTAGCCTCCCCTAATCAGCTCATTTCCAGTGCTAGTCCCCCCTCAACCCCATTACCAGTGCTTGGCTCCCCTACCCAGTCCATTACCATTCCTACCCCCCCCCCCATCAGCCCATTACCAGTCCTAGCCTCCTCTAATCAGCCCATTTCCAGACCTAACCTCACCAATCAGCTCATTTCCAATGCTAGCCCCCATCAGTCTATTGCCAGTCCTACCCCCCTATCAGCCCATTACAAGTCCCAACCCCCCCTTGATCAGTCCATTTCCAGTCCTAGCCTTCCCTAATCAATCCATTACCAGTCCTAGCCCCCCCATCTGCCCATTACCAGTGCTAGCTCCCCCATCAGCCCATTATATTCATAACCTGCACTGTCTCTCCCCTGTCCAGCATGTCCCCCTGTCTCTCCCCTTTGTCCATCTCAGCCCCCTCCCTCTGTCCATGCCAGCCCCCTTCTGTCCATGTCAGCCCCCTTCCTTCCCTCCCTCCATGTCAGCCCCCTCTGTCCATGTAAGCCCCCTCCCTCCCTCCATGTCAGCCCCCCTCTGTCCACGTCAGCCCCCTCCCTCCATCCATCCATCCATTTCAGCCCCCTCCCTCCCTCCATGTCATCCCCCTCCATCCCTGTCAGCCCCCTCCCTCCCTCCATGTCAGCCCCATCTGTCCATGTCAGCCCCCCTCCCTCCCTCCCTCTGTCCATGTCAGCCCCCTCCCTCCGTCACCCCCCTCTGTCCATGCCAGCCCTTCCTCCATGTCAGCCCCCTCTGTCTATGTCAGCCTCCCTCCCTCCCTCTATGTCAGTCCCCCCCTGTCATTGTCAGCCCCCCCTCCCCATGTCTGCCTCCCTCTTTTGCAACCGCGGCTCCCTGTCTCTTAGGGAGCCACGGCTGTGCCTGTGAAGCCGGTGCGGAGCCTTCCTGTCTCTAAACGGGCTCTGTGCAGCATTGTCCTGCCTCCAAAGGAAGTGGTAAACAAATTCATTTGGAGGCAGGACAATGCTGCACGGAGCCCGTCCAGATACAGGAAGGCTGCGCAATGTTTTTACAGGCATAGCCGTGGTTCCCTAAGAGGCAGGGAGCCGTGGCTGCATTAGAAGGGAGGCGGTGAGTTTTCCGCTGCCGAGAAGTGGACTCGGCAGCAGCAGCAACTTGTGCGCTTTTTTAAAAATTGTTTAACTTGGCGGAGTGAGGCGACCCCCGCTAAATCCTGTGTCGAACCCCATGGGGGTCGCGACCCACAAGTTGAGAACTGCTGCTTTACATGTTGTTGTCCTTGCATTTTTATTGATATGTTTGAATCGGTTGCTTAATTAAATGAAAGGGGTGGAAATGCATCGAGACTACGAGTGTTTATCAGCACCTGCTAATCCCCTGAGCTCTGCTGATTGTGATATTCAGCCGTCCTCATAGATAGTGCCAATGAATATCTCCTCTGGGCATTGCAACAGGCTGGATAGGTACGGGACGAAATGTAGGCAGAACGAGGGGAGTCCGTGGGGTTATTCAGTTAGCGGCGATATTCAATCCACTAATAGGATGGTAAACTGCATAAAGTCAGACCACAAGAAAGGTAGCCCTCTTTATGCAGTTTTTGTTTTATGTGGATAACAGCTGAATATTGCCACTATTTGGATAGCACCGGCAGCCAACTGTGAAACTAAATATTCAAGAGCAGTGAATATCCAGATTCATTTCATTGTGCATGTTACAGCTGGTGTTTAAAAAAAACTCTGACCACAGAGTCTGAATACTGACCCATAAGTTAAAAAATTATCCAGGTACGTTTTATATTCAGTAAAGCTTAAACAAACATTAAGAGAACTTATCTGGGTAAGACAAATCACTAACTGTAACTGGTAAAAGTTATCTGAATAAATGTATCCCGATAACTTCAGGGCAGCTAACGGTATGACCCAATTTGCCTTGTCATAGGGCTGAGTTGGATCCAGGCTACAAAATGATCCTGGGAATCAGTAAATAGAATAATTAGAGGAAAATACAAGTCAAATCATCTTTAAAACCGATGTAATAGCCCTAGAATGCATTTTGTGAGGAATGACTAAGAAAGGATGACATTTGTTTAGCTCCCTGGTTTGAGTACAGTAAGAGCATTCATTGCTTTTTTGAATAGATGGAATGCCCTACTCCACAAACACATATGGTGCCTGCATCACAAATCAAAGGTAATCCAAATCTGTTATCTACGTGACTTCTCAGACTGTTTTCTTTCTCTGTTTTAATTAGTCACATGTAGTATTTTCCATCCAACTCTTTCCACTAATGAACAATTTGAAATTAAGAGGACAGTTCTGGATGTTACAGCCAGACTATGAGGGATAATATATGCAAATTCCATGGCTGCTTTCACTTTGAAAATAACAGAAGGGAAATTGCTCACAGAAACTTGCACCTCCTTCTCTATGAGCACATTTTTCTGACCTAAACAATGTGTGTACTGTTTAAAATATTAAAGTATGCACTGTTTCAGTCCCCCTATTCCTGCCTTCGAAAATACTTCTGTTAAATGCGAGTAAAAGTATGAGCCGTTTGGAATGATACACACACTCTTACTTGGGAACAGGGTGGACAATAGTCCTAAAACCAATTGCCTTTTCCATGACATGTCTAGTTCATATAAAATTGCTTCTCCATTCCAATTAAGCTTCTCCAACATCAGATTGCAAAAGATATTTCTCTTTCAGAAGATGCTATGTTGGGAGACTTCTATGACTGGCGTGTCAAAAATCTGTCCAGAAAATATGCAATCATTCATTCATTCCTCTGGTTGACAGCAGATGATTTTGCAGGAGGGGCATCCAGACTCACCCTTGGGACATGTATATAAAGCGAGGGTGGGTGGGGGGGATCTAAATGTGCGGGCAGCTGTTCCATCTGTTCAGATAATACCACATTACTCTCTCAACTCAGTAATGAAGGCTCTTGAGTAATCTTTCAGCAGAATGACTTCACAGTATTAAAACTGCATTTCAATACATAGCTTGTTTAAATATTTAACCCTCCTTGGCTTAGGATTGATTGGGAACTGGTGTGTTTAGATGAGCTGGAAGCAGTGATTTTCATAAACATGCACACATTTCATGAGACCACTGTGCATGGAAGCTCTGGCAAACAGAACTGTGGCAAGAAATTATTTCAAAGCTACGGTGCCACTGTCTTTCCATTTAATATTTTTAGCAATTTCATATGGAGATCCATATAATAGCCCCAATATGAATGACGCTACGTTACAACACACAAACAACGGAGTGTTGATGACGTATTAGGCCTGATTAAGCCCATACTAATTAATATAAAGAAAGAGATTGCAGGCAGCCTCATTTTCTTGGACTAATGTATACCGTTGTTGCCAGTTTTAGGAAACTGTGAAACTTGGTGAATGGCGGAATATAATATTTTAAATATATAAATGATTTTGTTGACCAAAGTCATTCAAAATGAGCTAAGGATGATGTTAGCTGAATATACAAGAAAACTGCAGCCTCGGGGATGATTTTAAAAGTTGTTGACTGTTATTGCTATGGACAACCTTCCAACTCTGAAAAATAAAAATGAGAAACTTTGAATGTTTTTAACAAAGCAACTACGTTTTTGAAAAACATTGGTGGCACTTTTTTTTTTTTTGTACATATCACTGAATTGTACGCACTGTCTGAGATTTTCTAAATTGTTTTCCAATAGAGAGTCTGACACATTAATGCACAAGATCGCCTGCGGAGTGGCGGCCCACCTTCACACACAAGTTTGCTATCCATGCAAAGGAAACTGGGTGGCAAAGTTTTTGCTGGCTGTTTATTTCCAGGATAGCTGAAAACGGCATAGATATCTGACACATGAAGATGTTTTCATGCCCAGGTTTCCAAAAAACATTTGCAAATAATGAGCTGCTCGACATGTTTTTGTATCATATCACTTCATTAGTTGCAATTTGTAGTAGAGCAGTAGGACAGTTTACTAACAGAATGGACTCAGATTGCAACTTTTCTCAAAGAAGGGGTATTCACATGAAAAACAACAAAATGTTAGGGCTTTTTTACTAAAACGTGTTAGGTTTCTGCACCTAACATCTTTTGTGCAAAAGCTAACATGCATTAATAGTGCACAGTCTCTAAGGTAACTGCCAGGAGTGTGACCAGCATATTCCTGACTGTTAACACATGGGTGAGTACCCTAACACATAATGCTATTACCATAGAGGAACTTACCTCCAGTTATTGAGGTGGTGTTAGGTGCACCAGAGCTAATGTCAACATTGACAGTGTGCAATATGTCCCCCCATGCTAACTGCACTGTGCTCACTGTCCACTCTCTGCCTCTGTCCTGCCCATTCTGCACTCTAATATGTGAGTAGCAGTTAGCACAAGAACTAGCATACTGTAACTGTGGCATCCAAATGGCGGATGAAATTAATTTGGACACGTGCAAAGTTATGCACCTAGGAAAGAACAACCCAAACTATGGTTACACAATGCAAGGTTTCAGATAAGGAACCACCACCCAGGAAAAAGATTTAGGCATAATCATGGCTAACATGTTGAAATCCTCCACCCAGTGTGCAGCAGTGGCCAAGAGAGCAAATAGAATGCTAGGAATCATAAGGAATGGAGAATAAAACAAAGGATATTATAATGCCTCTGTATCGTTCCATGGTGCGACCGCACCTTGAATATTGTGTGCAATTCTGGTAGCTGTATCTTAAAAAGGATATAGCATTATTAGAAAAGGTACAGAGAAGAGCCACCAAAATGGTAAAGGGGATGAAAGGATACCCCTATGAAGAGAGGCTAAAAAGGTTAGGACTCTTCAACCTGGAAAAGAGACGGCTGAGGGGAGAAATAATAGAGGTCTATAAATTAATGAATGGAGTGGAACGGGTAAACGTAGATTGATTGTTTACATCATCAGAATATAGAAAGCTAGGGGGCATGCAATGAAGCTACAAGGGGAAACTTTGTCTTTTAGGGAAATTGTTAGATACCTCTGACCTAGATTGGTCACTGTTGGAAACAGGATACTGGGCTTGATGGACCTTGATCTGACCCAGTATGGCATCTCTTATGTTCTTATGTTCCAGCAGTAACAGCTCAGCAGGCCTGAGCAGGCAGTTACCATACTGGAAAATGCATGTTAACTGCTTAGTGCACTGCTTAGTGTTTTTGTACATTTTCAGCTGCTTTACACACTTATTCACACAAACATAATAATGTGGAAGGGGACATCCAGGGCAGAACATGCAGAAAAATGTTAGAGATCTTTAGGTCTCCCGCTGATTTCAGAACATAGACATCCTCGACGTGGGCGTGCACACGGGTGGCCACATAGACATCTCTATTAGGTACCTTTGAGTGATAGATGTCTATCTCAGGCAAGATAGCATAAGGGGACATCCGGTGGAATACGAAAGTGAAAACATGAGCCCCCATTCCTCATCGGTGTTCATTGACCTATGGCAAAATGCAGGGGGTATCAATATAGCTGCTTCTTCTCGCCTTTGCCTGACAAAAGAAACACTTTTCAGATGCCTGTTCATGCCTGGAGCAAATATAACCTTAGACACGATTTGGGACATCCAGAGCATTTCTGAGATCAGGCTGAGATATTCAGGATCTCAGGAATGCCCTGTCCACGCCTTCACCATGCTCCTTGCACTGGGGACATCCACAAACCTGGCTTCTAAAATGACTCCAGGGTCATCTCTGTGATTTGGATGTCTGCATGCCCATTTGTAGATGGGCATGTGAATTGGGAGTAGGGCTGGTAACATTGCTGAGCTCTTACCATCCATTTACTTGGGGAGGGGGAGCTGGGTCAGGAGGGAAAAGGGAGAAAGGCTCAGGTAGAGGCAAGTGGATCTGCACAAGCTCACCTGATAGCCAACATTGGCAGGCTCTGCTTCAACAGCTATCTGGCAATGGGCAGGCTCAGTGGTCGACAGTGCAGGCCTGGGGCCTTTTTGTGTAGCGGTTTTGGTTTTTCCCTCATGGTCCTGCCTCAGTCGCTGAGTTGAGGGTGTTGCCAGGCCCTGTTTCGTGACATTTGAGTTTGCCATTGCAGCATGCTGTGGTGGGCTGGTTTATGTGGTGACTCTTCTTGGATTAAGTTCCCGGTTTCAGCGGGTGGTTGTGCATCGCGATGGTTGGGGAATTTGTAGATGCCACGGTGATTTTTGTTTGTCATCAGGCAGGCTAGTGGGTGGGTAATTGGGGGGTGTTTGGCTGTTTCCTTTAAGTCTCTGCTTGAGGCTGCGATTTTGGGTGGTTGTGAGTGTTCTAGTGCCTGACTTGTTCAGGTGGGTTTTGCTGTGTTTTACTTGGCTGTTTTAGTGCTCAGCTCTTGTAGTCGGTGCAGTTGTGTTTGATGGGGTGCATGGTGAGGGGGCTGAGGGTGGGCAATTGTAGGGGTTGACTGATGGGTTTCTGTCTGAGGGTGGTCTTGTTTTGGTTTTGGTAGGTGGGGGGGGGGGGCATATAATTTATTTTATATTGACTGTGGTTTTTTGGGGAGTTTTCTATTTTGTGCTTGTTGGGGGTGTTCTGTCCGGAAGGCTAGAGGGGGAAAGGCCCCTATCTATCAGGTGCAGGATCCCTCCCAAAGGTGGGCTTCACTGGGGAGGTAGCGGGCCCAGCACCACAAAAAATGGTGAGTGAGGTAGTGGGGCCAAGGGGCATGGTGGCAGTCAGGTCAAAGTAAAGAGGCTACTGTGGGGGTTTTGGTGGGGCATCCATGTCTGTGGGTGCTGGCATTAGGCAGAGTGAGTGGACTGGAAAAGGGATATGATTCTTGAATGGATTTTGAGAGATAGGAAGTTTTTGAAGAATTTGCAGAGGGTGGTGAGTCGCATGTGAGGGAGAAGCGCTTGCGTTGGTTGGTTGATGAGTTGGTGATGCAGATATGGGATACTCTGGACTCTTGGAATTCTTCTGATTCATACTCTTCAACTGACTGAGTCCAATGAGGAGGTGAGTGATCTGAACAGTTCAGACTTGCCAAGTCCCAGTTCAGTGGATCAGGGCATGGGTTGCTCTAGTAGCGACCCATGGATGACTCGTAGTGGGCACACGCTGAGTATGATTGCTCTTTTGGATTGTCATGTTTCTCGAAAGTTGAGGGTGAAAGTGTTATAGGTTAGATATATTGACATTTGTTCTCTTTTGGCTCGTGATCAGGAGGTTTGTGATAAGAAAAAGGGAGAGAGTAGTAAGGCGGATGGTATGAAAGGGCGTTCCAAGGTTCCCAGGACAATTAGTAACTGATTACTGGCATTCCACATCTTTTCCTCTATACTGGGTGGGGCTAAGCACATATTTTCCTCTATACTGGGTGGGGCTAAGCTGGCCCTTTACCCAGGTTTATTGCAACATTCAGATGTGATTTTGAGAGCTCATAGGACTTATAGGGGCTCAATTATGGCAAGCAATTTAGGAAGAGTTTAGCGAAGGACAAGTCTGATGCTTGGTGGATTTGGGATGTTGATATCTGGTTGATAGAGATGACCTTCTGCAGGTCTGCTTTTGGGAAGATCAGTGGTATGGGGCTGCTTGGAACAGCCACTAGGGTTTCCTGGGAGGGCTGGTCTGAAACATCCAGTGGTGGTTTGGGTGAGGGGAGGGGAGGGTTTTCAGGATTTTCAGCCAGTGGGAGAAGTTTTCCCATTCCTGGGTGGTTTCAGAGCCCCGGAGTGGACCATGCCTGTTTTCATTTGACACAGGCCAGTGTGAGCGACTAGTGTATCATTTCAATCATAGGTGTTCGGTGTGCGGGGGTGGGCATCCGGCCTTTTAGTGTTTCACCAGGGGTGGGAGTAAGCTTAAAGGTTGACAGGCTATCTGCAACAAGGTAAACTGGGCTATCTGCAATAACATGGGACCTTGTTGCAGATAGCCTGGGTTAACTATTAACCCGGTTTAGTAAACTTACCCCATAGACAGCTTACATTGTAATAGCAACTTAACAATAGTAAAATATATTTATTTAAAGCATTTATAGACCACACTTTCTACCATTCTAAGCTGAATACCAAAAACATACATTAAAAAAATCATCACAAAGATACAACATAATAACATAATACATAAACTAAAAAGTTCCAGTATTCCCACAACAGAAGAATTACTCATAAATATCCATCAAAGCTACATAAAATAAGATGTCGTTCCAGACCCCTATGGTCATTCATTAAAAACCAAAGCAAAAGCTTCTTCTTAAATGTTAGTGCCCAAATAAGTATTCTTAACTCAAAAGGAAGGGAGTTCCACAATTGGGGGGGGGGGGGGGGTTAGCAATAGAAAAAGCCCTACTACACATCTCATCCAAGTGAATGTGAAGGAACCAATAAAGGGGATGGAAGGATACCCCTATGAGGAAAGGCTTAAAAGGTTAGGACAAGTAGACTAGGGGACATGCAATGAAGCTACAATGTTGCACATTTAAGAATAATCAAAGAAAATATATTTTTCACTCAACGCATAATCAAACTCTGGAATTTGTTGCCAAAGGATGTAATAAAAGTTGTTAGTGATTCTGGTTTAAAAGATGTTTGTACACATTCCTGGAGGAAAAGTCCATAAACTATTACACAGGTACACTACCAAAAAACTGCCTCCAGTTTTGCAACTGATTCCTATAGATTTTGGGGTGCTGAATCCAGGAAAAATAGCCAAAATGTTCCATCACGTCACGTTTTCTTGCAAAATTAGATTTCTTACCCATATAAAGAATGTTCACATAATTTCTTTTTAGCCGACTGCAGTTTATTTTCTTGGCCCAAAATAGAGGTTGTAATGGTTAACTAACTAGAAACACTCCCTCATGATATTTTAGAGTGTTTTGTATTCATTTTATACATTAACAGGACAATTGGGAAGCGGGGGGCTAAATCCAGTACTCGCGCTGGTGCATGTTCTTTCCTGTTCGCCTCGCCTCGTTCGCTCGCTCAAACACGGTGGTTGCGACATGAACGTTCCTGTCAAATTTCAGTTTCTTGCAAGTTCATTATTACCTTTTGTTTGCTCAGTCGTAATCCAGCTTTATTCCAAAGTGGTTCACTACAGTTGTAGTTTGCAGTGCTGTGTATTTGTGATGGCTCACAGAGCCAGAGGTTGCGTCAACTCTCCGGCCAGTTTTTGTTTTATTTGTGGGGAATATACCGTGAAAAAGCGGCAGAGGAACATTTCTGCATTTATTAAAAAAGTATATTTCGCCTATTTCGGTTTGAAGTTAGGCGATCAAGACAAACCGTGGGCTCCTCACAAAGTGTGCAAGACATGTGAGGAAGATCTACGCTTATGGATGAAAGGTAAAAAACAAGCATTTCGTTTCGGAATACCTATGATGTGGCGTGAACAAAGAGACCACAGCAGTGACTGCTATTTTTGCTCTTGCATTGTGAAGGGATACAACTTAAAAAATAAGAACCTAATAAGTTACCCTAACCTTCCCTCAGCAATTAGGCCTATGCCTCATAGCAACGAAGTACCTGTGCCTGAACCACCAAAATCTTTGGATCATATTTGTGTGGACGGTTCTGATCATGATGAGACTCATTAGATGGCTTTTCCCGATGAGTCCAGTACTTCTGAGTTTGAAACTGAACCAGATCCGAAACCTGAACTTTTCTCTCAAGTTGAATTGAATGATTTAGTCCGGGATTTAGGACTCCCAAAAGATGCTGCCCAACTGCTAGGTTCTCGGCTTAAACAGAAAAATCTATTGTCACCAGGAACAACTTTTTATTGGTACCGCAACCGCGAGACACAATTTTTGAAGTATTTCAGCAAAGAGGAAGATTTGGTATTTTGCAACGATATATACGGAGTGATGGAAAAGTTTAAACTCAAGTATGATCCTGCTGAATGGCGGCTGTTCATTGATTCGTCAAAAGACAGCATAAAAGGTGTTCTTCTTCATAATGGCAACACATTCGCTTCAGTTCCTATTGCTCACTCTGTTATTCTCCAAGAAAAATACGAGAATTTGGCCCTGATTCTTCAGAAGATTCGTTATGATGAGCATAAGTGGATGATTTGTGGAGACTTTAAAATTCTATCCATGCTATTAGGGCAGCAATCCGGTTTCACCAAATATCCCTGCTTTCTTTGCTTGTGGGATAGCCGGGCCTGCGACCTACACTGGGGGAAAAAAGACTGGCCAATTCGGGAGTATTTGAGACCCGGTGAGAAAAATGTTCTTCATGAGAGCTTGGTACCTCGTGATAAAATTCTATTACCACCTCTCCACATTAAGTTGGGTCTCATTAAGCAATTCATCAAGTCCCTTCCAAAAGATGGTGAGTGCTTTCGGTACCTTTGCTCAAAGTTCCCCCGACTTTCTGAAGCAAAGCTAAAGGAAGGAGTGTTTGTTGGCCCTGATATAAGGAAACTCATTTCAGATGGAGCATTCGCTGAAACAATGTCTGAGAAGGAAAAAGAAGCCTGGGATTCCTTCAAGGATGTTGTTCTCAAATTCTTGGGAAACAGGCGGGATGAGAACTATAAGGATATTGTTGCCAGGATGCTCAATGCCTTCAAAGAACAAGGCTGTAACATGAGCCTGAAAGTCCATTTCTTGCACTCCCATGTGAACTACTTTCACGAAAACTTGGGGGCGTACAGTGAAGAACAAGGTGAAAGGTTTCACCAGGACATCAAGGACGCAGAGAGAAGGTACCAAGGAAGATGGAACACCACTATGATGGCTGATTTCTGCTGGTTGCTGCTGCGGGAAACCCCAGATGAAAAATACGCCAAGCAGCGCACCAAGAGAAGCATTCGGGGGAAGAAGAAACGGGCCCACCAGGAGATTGATTGACCCAAGAATGACTTTAAAATCTAAACTGTGTTGACAAATATCGTGTTTTTACTAAACTTTGAAATAAAAATTTGCTAGTTATTACCACAGTGTCGGATCTCATTTATTAGAATTTAATTTTCACACCATCGGGTGTTTGTCTTCATGTATTGCAATGGTGCGGTTTGCGTTTTCTATTCTTACATACATACCTGTACAACATTTTTTGTACATTTCTTTGCTTTGCTTTGTGTCTAACCTCGCTCTTATATGCTCAATGTTTGTGCACATGTATGTGGCTGTTTTAAGTGCAGACAATTTTGCTACCATCACAGTGTGTTTTGTTGACATTACTCTATTCTTATGTGCTGCCTTGTTACAATTTTATTTATTCTTATTTGAATAACTACTAAACAATTAGTATAAAGAATTCATCCAAGAAACTTTTATCTCGATCGCACTCAATCTGAAACGTTCACCTCAAACTGCTAACCCAATGTAGCAAAAAATCTGTACGTGATGGAGCAAATTGGTTACCAGATTTGGATTCAGCGCACCAAAAAACGTAAAAATCAATCGAAACATTAGAGGCAGTTTAAAAAAAATTTTTTTTAGTGTACCTGTGTTATTAAAGTGGACTAGGGAAACCCTCTGCTTACCCCTGGGATAAGCAATACGGAATCCAAGTAACTTGGGGGATCCTGACAGGTAGTTGTGACCTGGATTAGCCACTGTTGAAAACAGGATACTGGGCTTCATGGACCTTTGGTCAGACCCAGTTTGGCATTTGTTCTGTTCTTATGCTCTCTTCATTATTTTAGGCCCTATCTTGGAATGCTCCTAACCCCATATCAGGCCAAATGTATTCATTCTCTAGACCGACATATTAAGCACAGACCACGCATGTGGTCATCATCTGCTGCCAAGTGTACAGGTGGTTTAGATTATTGACGTCTGTCATTTTCTGTTTAATTTTTCATAATTTAAATAAAATTGTTTCTTTTGTATGTGCTTTAGTTATCCTTTGTTTATAGTAGGATAGGTGGGTTTGTCTGTGAGCACATGTGCGTATGTGTATCTCAAAATGTGAGCACTTATGTGAAAGGGGATTTTAGAAGGAACGTCAAGATGCAATATTGAATATCTAAGCTGGAACGTCTGACAAAAAAGCAGGCATATCCAGGTACAGACACAATTTCATAAATGTGGACGTGCCCAATATGGACCTCTGCAAGGGCATCCCCATGATTGCGTTTCAGATACTAGACATCTAAAATAGCCTAATGGTTAGCAACAGGACAGCTAGGATTCAAATCCCATTACTACTATCATTGACATTGTGCTGAGCACTGGGGGTGATGGAGCGCTATTTTCTCAACATCCTCTGGATGCTTTTCAGCCCAAACAAACACTTTATTTATTTAAGGAAATGTAATTCCATGCACTTTAATCTGTTAATTTGTATGGGAAGCTTTTCCAAGAAAATATATGTACATTCTCTAATTTGAACTATGCATGTAAATTCAAGGTCTACCCTAGCATACCAGCATATCCCCTCCCCCCGCCCCACTTTTCGTAAAGGTATTGTCGTGACCCTTGCCTGGGTCAAAGGCTTACAGGCATAGGGCTGCCAATGTTTGTCCTTAAATAAAGAGTTACTATCCTTGTCTCCAGCAGGGAACTCTGGGACTTATAGTTGATTCTTTTACTCAAAGACAAAGTAGTGTGAGACCGCTGGTTTTTAAGGCAAAACAAGAATTTTTATTTAGGTTCCCATAAGCACTAAGGTTCAACGCAGACATAAGGATTATTCTCCAAGTAAATAATAACAGGAAACATATGCAACTGGAACTGAAGAAACTGAAAGAACCTTTAAACATGTGCAGCTGTTTTCAGCAAAAACATTTCAGCAAGTAAATCACAGCTTCCTTTGTTCGTCCAGCACAGCTAAATTTCTTTGGTTATCAAACTCTAGGTTAAGCAAGGGTTATTTACCTTAGAAGAAGTTCTTGGCATTCACATGGCTAGGTAAAACCCTGCTTCTCAAAAGCTTCTTCTGTTAACACTTTTTATCACCAACTTTCAAACTTCCTTCTTACACAATGAACAGTCCATAGGAGACTCCTCAGTAACAGAATCCTGTGCAAAAGAGTCAATTTGCATTTCTTCCTGTGCTACGAAATGCTTGTCTGTCTCTGGGTTTTCATTAACTCCTTCAAGCTTACTGTTCTGGAGGAACTTCTGAATTTCCTTCCACAGCTGCTCTCCCTGATATGGAATATTTGTACCTTGAGAGTGGGGCTTCTTTCCCTGGATCAATTCCCTCAATGCTTCAATCGTGTTCAACTCTGGTTCTCTGCCCTCGGCTGGGTTCTGGTCACTTCCAGTTGTAACCGTATTCACCCACCTTCTGGCAGCTTGAATTCTCTGAGCTGGTTCATGAACACTCTGCGCTGCAATCTGATCCTCGTTGTCAGCAACTCTCCCAGCCACCCATCTGCTGGTTTCTGAATTAAGAGCACCTCTCTTACAAGGACTGCTTCCTCTGTTGCTGCTTCCTTTCTTTCTGGAGCCATTCTCCAACTTGAAGTCAAACTTCCCACTTCTCCTTTTCCTCTCCTCTGAATAGGGCTTATAAAGCTGTTTCCTAACTAACACTCCCCTGTCTCTGCACAGGTGATTATCATTACCCTCAAGCCTGCACTTAGGTTGGGCGATGGATCCAAGATGGGGCATTTCACTTGATACATGCATGTCGTGCAAGCTGTATTCCCTCACGGAAAATTATACATCGCCGCTGTTTCGAGATAAGTGATGTTTCACTACTTGATGATTTGGTTCCTGTGAACTTTTCTTTCACTAAAAGGGACTTCCCGGAGTGGAGAGGAAAGGCTTTCTCCTTCCCTCTCTTGCCGGGGGGGCCCAACATAAAAAAATAGGTGAATTAACGTGATTTAAAAGGATTACAAGGATTGAATACACACATGGTGGAGTTTTATGCATAGGACTCAACGTTCTATTTTCAATGACTCTTTTTGATTGTGCACTTAGGTTAGAGCTTGGGTGTGGCTTGGCTTCAGCAACTACGTGCTTCTTTCCTTTGCCTGCAGTCTGAACCCTGTGAATACCTTGCCTGTCTCTCACCTTAAAGGCATATTCACTGTTTTCTTCTGTTTCCATTGGCTCAGCACAGCTCTCATCATCACAGTATGCACCTAATGGTTTTACATAAACAATTTTAAGTAGTCTGCCGTGAACTGTAAGTAATTGTGTAATATAAATGCCATTTGAACGTACCTGCTTACATGGAAAGTAGCCTTCCGAAATCCCATTTCTATGGGTAGAACTTGTCTTAGAAAATTATCCTCTTCATGAATGACTGTGGTTTGTTGGTCTTGTGCAGGGGTTCCCAAACCCGTCCCTGGGACACATCTAGCCATTCAAGTTTTACATGAGAGAGATTTGCATACAATGGAGACAGTGCATGCAAGTCTCTCTCATGCATATTCATTGTGGCTATCCTGAATCCTGACTGGCTGTATTGTCCCATGGAGTGGGTTGAGAACCGCTTGTCTAAGGGTATGGTTCTTACCTTGAGTGCAAGCCCAATCCCAGACATGAAGTTCAGTGTGAAGATAGAAACATAGAAAAATGACAACAGAAAAAGACCACATGTTTTATCTAGTCTGTCCTTCCATATCAACAACTACAACAGTCCCCTTCTTTCCTTTAGAGGTCCTCTGTGTTTGTCACATGCTTTTTTTGAATTCAGATAATCAGGGGCGGCCCAAGGTGGGTGCGGGGCCATGTGCGGAGACTCGGTGCGGGGCCTCATTTGCATAAGTGCCCTTATTTGCATAAATATTTGCATAATGTTAACATTTATTTATTTATTTATTTATTTATTTACATTTCTTATATACCGCACTATTTGCGATCAGCGCGGTTTACATAAAACTAAAAGTATCCGACAATAAACAAGAGTCAGGTCATTACAATGAACAGGAGCAATCAACTTGGATAACAGGGGAAACTATTTACATGTGTGGAACATTGAAATAGGTAACTGTATGAATGTAGGGTAGAGTTATTGTGTGTTGGTCATACATGGTGACTAACACACAATAACCATACACTAACTTTTAGTAAACATGCCTCTTAATGAGTGTTTGGATAAAGAAAGACTAAAAGATTTCTACATTACTATAATCCAGTGCCAACCGCCAGGCACATTAGGAACTACTACAAACGCTGCCCATTTAGAACCCATAGCAAACCCGCCGTATCCTGACAGCATTACCAGGACTCACAAAACACCATACCCTACCTATCAAAAGGCAACACTGCAAATATTAAACCAATACATTTCAGAGAATACTGAGGAAAGAGAACAAGTGGCAACGTCAAATAGGAATTACATAAACAGAATACCTCAGCTCATTTACACATGCAGAACATAGACCATCACCAAACAAGGAATCACAATTTAGAAACAGGAAGGCAATAATTAAACTGGGAACCCCAAAAGCCAAACTTGGAATGTACAACAACACTGTAGAAATAAAACTATAAATTAATTTCCTCTTGTACCAAACAAAGCGCAGACGTTAATGATGCACATTTCCCAGAGCTTTCATATTCCAGTTAATAAATTCAAAATAAAGAGAGATCTTTCTACCTTTTGTGCATTTTTTTTTCAGTTGCAATTGGTCCAGCCACTTTCTTCTGGTTTCTTCATGTTTTCTGCTAACTCTCCATCGTCTGCTGTCCATTTGTCCTTTCTTCTCTCTTCTAGTTTTTTTTTTTCCATTCTCTCTCTCTACATCTGTTTAACATACTAATCTTTCTCCTTTTGCTCTTTCCTCAATTCCTATTTCATCCACACAAATTTTACCCCTCCATCCTCAATCCCCAATTACTCTCCCAATACCCGGCCAATTGTAGATTTTTCATCCCTCCTACACAAAATATTTTCCCCTCTCCATTTTACTCTCCCAGCCCCATCCCATTCTAATCCTCCCCCAACATCAGCTCCCTTCTAGTTCCAGTCTCACCCAGCATCCATTCCCTTCTAGTCCCTGCATCAGCCCATTTCCAGTCCTAGCCCCCCATCAGCCCATTTCCAGTCCTAGCTCCCCCATCCATTTCCAGTCCAAGTCCCTTCATCAGCTCATTTCCAATCCTAGCCCCCCCATCAGCCCATTTCTAGTCATTTCCTAGCCCCACCATCAGCCCATGTCAAATCATAGCTCCCCTCCACTCAGCCCAATTCCAGTCTAAGCCCCCCCGTGAGCCTACTTCCAGTTCTAGCCCCTCCATGAGTCCATTTCAATTCAAGCCCCCACCACAGCCCATTTCCAATCTTAGCTCCCCCCAACAGCCCATTTCCAGTCCTATCCTAGCTGTTCCATCAGCCCATTTTCAGTCCTAGCTCCCTTCCCTCACAGCCCATTTCCATTCCAAGCCCCCTCCCCATCAGCTATTTGCAGTTCAAGCCTCCCCTTCCACTCAGCCCATTTCCAGTCCTAGCAACCCCCCAACCCATTACCAGTCCTAGCCCCCCGTCAATCAACTTCCAGTCCTAACCCCCATCAACCCATTTTCAGTTTAAGCCCCCCCTATAACCCATTACCAGTCCTAACCCCCCATCAGCCCATTTCCAGTCAGTCCCTCATAGCCCATTGCCAGTCCTAAACCCCCCCATCAGCCCACAGCCCATTACCAGTCCTAACCACATCAGCCCACCTCAAGTCCTAACCCCTCCCCATCAGCCCTTTTCCTGTCCTAGCCCCCCCATAGCCCATTACCAGTCCTACCCCCCCATCAGCCCACTACCAGTCTTAACCCCCCCAGAGCCCATTACCAGTCCTAACCCCCAATCACCCCATTTCCACAGCCCCCATCAGCCCACAGCCCATTACCAGTCTTAACCCCCCATAGCCCATTACCAGTCCTACCCCCCCATCAGCCCACTACCAGTCTTAACCCCCCCATAGCCCATTACCAGTCCTAACCCCCAATCACCCCATTTCCAGACAGCCCTCATCAGCCCACAGCCCATTGCCAGTCCTAACCCCCCATCACCCCATTTCCAGACAGCCCCCTTAAGCCCACAGCCCATTACCAGTCTTAACCCCCCATAGCACATTACCAGTCCTAACCCCCCATCAGCCCACTTCCAGTCCTAACCCCATCACCCCATTTCCAGACAGCCCTCATCAGCCCACAGCCCATTGCCAGTCTTAACCCCCCCCATAGCCCATTGCCAGTCTTAACCCCCCCCCCCCCCATAGCCCATTACCAGTCCTTACCCCCAATCACCCCATTGCCAGACAGCCCCCATCAGCCCACAGCCCATTACCAGTCTTAACCCCCCATAGCACATTACCAGTCCTAACCCCCCCCCCCAATCAGCCCACTACCAGTCCTAACCCCCCATCACCCCATTTCCAGACAGCCCTCATCAGCCCACAGCCCATTGCCAGTCTTACCCCCCCCCCCATAGCCCATTGCCAGCCCTCATCAGCCCACAGCCCATTGCCAGTCTTAACCCCCCCCTAGCCCACTGCCAGTCTTAACCCCCCCCAGCCCAGTCCCAGTCTTAACCCCCCTAGCCCATTGCCAGTCTTAACCCACCCCATAGCCCATTGCCAGACTTAACCCCCCCCTAGCCCCCTGCCAGTCTTTACCCCCCCCAGCCCATTTCCAGTATTAACCCCCAGTCTTAACCCCCCCCAGCCCATTGCCAGTCTTAACCCCCCCATAGCCCATTGCCAGCCCTCATCAGCCCACAGCACATTGCCAGTCTTAACCCCCCCATAGCCCACTGCAAGTCTTTACCCACCCCAGCCCCCTGCCAGTCTTAACCCCCCCAGCCCATTCCCAGTCTTAACCCCCCAGCCCATTGCCAGTCTTAAAACCCAGTCTTAACCCCCCCAGCCCATTGCCAGTTTTAACCCCCCCCAGCCCATTGCCAGTCTTAACCCCCAGTCTTAACCCCCCTAGCCCATTGCCAGTCTTAACCCCCCTCCTAGCCCATTGCCATAGCCCATTGCCAGTCTTAACCCCCCTCCTAGCCCATTGCCAGTCTTAACCCCCTTCCCCAGCCCATTGCCAGTCTTAACTCCCAGTCTTAACCCCCCCTCCTAGCGCATTGCCAGTCTTAACCCCCCCTCCCTAGCCCATTGCCAGTCTTAACCCCCCCTCCCTCCCAGCCCATTGCCAGTCTTAACCCCCCCTCCCTCCCTAGCCTATTGCCAGTCTTAACCCCCCTAGCCCATTGCCAGTCTTAACCCCCCCCTCCCTAGCCCATTGCCAGTCCTACCCGACCCCCCCCCCCTCGGCTCATGGCAATTTAAAAAAAAAAAAACTGGCCGCGGCAGCATGGAGTGTCCCGCGGGGCTCCCTCTGCCCGGCGGAACTCTCCCGGCGCGGCTGAGCCCCTCTGTGCCGGCTTGCAGATATGCGAAGGGAGAGTGTCTCCCTCGCGTCTCTGTTAAGCCCGCAGGGGCTGATGGGAAGCAGAGGCTGATGGGAAATTTCCCATCTGCCCCTGCGGGCTTAACAGAGACACGAGGGAGACACTCTCCCTTTGCGTATCTGCAAGCCGGCACAGAGGGGCTCAGCCACGCCGGAAGAGTTCCGCCGGGCAGAGGGAGCCCCGCGGGACACTCCATGCCGCGGCGGCGGCAGCAGCCAGCTTTTTTTTTTTTTAATTTAATTAAGAAAAAAAAGCAGAATGTTCTTTGCGCGGGGCCCCCCGAAACGCGGGGGCCCTGTGCAAAAAACATTCTTGCTCAATGGACGGGCCGGCCCTGCAGATAATGTCCTCATCTCTACCACCTCCACTGGGAGACTATTCCACGGATCCACCACTCTTTACATAAAGAAATATTTCCGCATATCACTCTTGAATCTGTCCCCCTTCACCCTCATCCCATGTCCCCTCAATAGGTTAAAAACAAACAAACAAACAATGGAGTAGTCAGGTATTGTTCAATAAGGACCTAAGATGGCACCAAAGGCTTTCTGGACAGTCTTGGTGAAAACATCTGATGCTCAATACCTTCCACATCAATAATGATTATCCTATGTTATAGAATACATTTGTGAAGCCACATTTCCTATAAACCCACAGATCCATCTAATTTTGAAAATTCTTTGGCTATGATTATCTCAATAAAAATTGCCACCTCCACTCCTCTTCATCATCTCACGGTAGTGCCCCCTGTTTACAAGCTCAACTCATTAAGATCAACACACGTAAACAAGTGAAACATTTCATCATGTTTTTGCACAGCAAGTAAAGAGCTAGTTCATTTTGTAGGCTGTTCTATTTTCTGAATGACGTCCAGATTTACAAATCATTCTACCCTTTTTTCGTCTACCTTATTATGCCACTGCACTCTTTGGGCTAAATCACATCCTAAGCTTGCTGAATCCAAAATGTTGAGGCTTTCTGTTAAACAGGGATATTTTTAAAGACGACGTCTAAGGAAATATGATTTAACGCATCAAATATACTTGCTACTTTTAATTGCTACAGGCAGATTTTCCAGTTTTGCCCTCTCTCACCCGTATGTATTCTCTCAAACATGATGGCTACGAGTAGTTTATTCACGTTTCCTTCTTCCATCAGCACATCTGTTCCTCCAACTTCAATCACACACAGCTCCAGCACTGCCTAATATCTTAATGGAACTTGTCAATCTCTGTTTTGCAGAAAACCCTCAACTGTCAGCTCAATAAGACATTTCTTTCAGTGATTTGTTTAGTGTTGCAAATACCAGTTAGGCTTCTGGCATATTTAGACAACAGATACATGTGCCTCTGCTACCGTTAGGTTCTATTATTGTAAAGAGGCCCTGACAATTTCAGGATTGTCAGTTTAATTTATGTTGCAAAATAGCACGATGGTGCTTGATTGCTTGGTATATGATTTGCAGCAGTCTTGGCTTAACAAAATCCCCCTCAAGAAAATCCCGTCAAGTGACAATGAACTAAGAAAGAAAAAATAATTTTGCTATTGCTATGTACCTGTATATGAACAATCGCTCTGTTATGGCAGAGTGTACCCAAGTGGTAGTCCATGAGATTATTGCTAGGGGTCATAGCTACCAATTTGAACTCTAGTAGCTTGGGGAGAGAGGAGAGAAAGGGATTGCTTCTGCATTGATCCACTAGATGACCAAGAAAATCCCTGGGTGACTCCTGAGGAAGGATTGGGGGGAGGGTCATAGTAACATAGTAACATAGTAAATGACGGCAGATAAAGACCACCATGGTCCATCTAGTCTGCCCAGAAAGATGGCAAGAGTAGGTGCAACTGTCGCTCTGTGCAGGCCACCCCTCCCCATGTCTTTGTTTAGGGGTGAACCCACCACGCCATGTAGGACACCCCTGTTTGTTGAGACATTAGATGGTTCAGAAGTTAGATGGTACTGTTTATTTTGTTTTTATCCTGTTGCTGTAAAGGGATCCACTGTGTTTGTCCCATGCCGTTTTGAATTCTGAGTATGGTCTTTGAGGGGGGCTTCTGTTTGAGAGGGGTTCTGTTCAGGGGGCTTCTCTTGGGGGAGGGGTGATTTTCTTAGGGATGATCCTGGGGGCCCTTATTCTGAGGGTCCTGATTTTGAGGAGTAGGATTATGGGAACAATATTTTTGGGGAAGATCAGACTGAGGGAGATGTCCGGTGGGGGGGAGGGGGGGAGTGGTATTGGGTGTAATTTTAGAGGCAGGTTATCATGGGAGGATTTAACTTGGAGGTCGTGGACAATGGTTTCCTTTTTTTGGTAGGCCAGGGGCAGCTGCATGTTACCCAGTTCCATGACTTCACTTATTGCCACCCTGCTTTTGCCAATCATGACAGCTACCATACAGTAACATATCACGTTATAGCTACCATTGTTGGAAATGCCTTATTACCATCCAGAACCTTCCCCAATCCTGACCCAAGCCACATTAGGCACTTACTATGGAATTTTTACTGTGTGATAGTTTTTACCACGCAATAACCATTAGCTGAGGCATGTTCTAATGCACTTTTGTAAAAATGTCCCTATATGCCTTTATAAAATAAGCTAAAATAGACACCCCATCTGTCCTCCCAACCTAGCCAACCTGTTGTAAAATATGCCTCTTAAATGCCAAATCATTCTATGATTCTATATACAACTGATAGTTGATTTCTAGGATTAGGGTATGTGAGATGTAGGGTACAATGAGGAAAGTAACATGGAAACATGATAACATAATAGATGATGGCAGCTAAAGACCATCATGGTCAATCTAGTCTGCCCAATAAGGTGGCTAGAGTTGTACCTGCTATTTTGTGAAGGTTATGTTACGTTTTAACTATGTCATGCCTACTACATTGTTTACTACAGTGTGGAGGAGTAGCCTAGTGGTTAGAGCAGTGGCTTGGAAACCCAGAGACCAGCATTCAATTCCCACTAGCACGCCTTGGGCAAATCACTTAACCCTCCACTCAGAAAAATCCAAGTTATCAATGTGCATGTTTGCCATATTTAAGATACAATGTAAACAGCTTTGATTGAAATGATAAATCAGTATAAAAAAAACCTGTAAAATAATGTAAATCCTAATGTACCATTCCAATGTTAGGATCATGTTTCATGTTCCCTCTAACCTGCTTTGGCTTTGGGATAAAGCATGATATAAAAACAGTTAAATAAATAAAAATAATAAATATCATGCTAAGGAGGAAACTTTAGAAGATGTTAGAAAGGATTTCCACTTGTAAAACCAGAATTTATATGTGGAAAGGGCTGTTTCTAAAATAAGACACTGGAGGCACATATAGAAGTACAGGCCAGCAATAATCCTATGCATTCTTTTAAATGCCTTTATGTGGGCATACCTGGGTCTGGAGCTGGGTGGTTTAGGCTATAAAAAGATACATGCGCATATTTATGTCTTCTCCAGAAGAATCATACACATAAACGTGTGCCTGCTGCCATTAGATATATATGTGTAAGCGGCAGTTTTAAAGGGGAAATTATACTTTTTAAAAAAGTTTTCACTATTTACACATATAGAGTCCAATTCCATTATGTGCACATGCAGCCGTCAGACATGTCTAAAACAAAAATGGGCCCCCTTTGAACCTAAAGCTGCATCCATGAGTCTGGGCATGCCCGTGGTTCCGGAATCAGGGAGACAGACATGTTCGGCAAGAAATATTCAGCCAGCCCCATGCCTCGGATACAGAAAAACATTTTGGACATCTCCATGCCCACCATCTTCTGAAACATTACACGTTTCAGATCCTCCCCATCCCTGCGATGTACCTGCGGATGCCACACCCCTTAGGAAAAACGTGCATCTCCTAAGCTACTCATCACAGACAGTAGGGTGCTGATGTACACTAGGCATAAATACCAATGTTGACAGCTGCTACAACCTAGAGCATATGCCAGTCCCCCTTATGCCCTGAGAAGTGCTAGGTAAGCCAAGTGCACTCCAATACGGTATCTCAGAATGTAAATGTGAACATGTATGTCAGGACGTACCTTGCATCAAATAGTATGTGGCATTAGGAACCAGCCCCAGTGATTCCTGCCCTGGTCATCTCTACAAATATGCCTTAAACTGCTAGGAATGGACTCTCACCAAGTCCACAAAACTCAAACTAAACTTGCAGGTCCCCAAAGGATGCATAATATTGCTGAGCAACAAATGTATGCCTTTTTTGTGCCTTTTGGGCTATGAGTGCACTCATTCTGCTGCTCTGCACTACCATTCCCCTCTTATCTCTCCCAACACCCCTCCCTGTGAACACCACTCTTCTGTCAGATTGCTTCTATCTGTGCCCTTCCCTTCTACTGCCAAATCTGGACGTCTCTCCCTTCACCTCG
Source organism: Ichthyophis bannanicus (assembly GCA_033557465.1). Taxonomy (NCBI): domain Eukaryota; kingdom Metazoa; phylum Chordata; class Amphibia; order Gymnophiona; family Ichthyophiidae; genus Ichthyophis; species Ichthyophis bannanicus. The sequence goes on along the minus strand of CM066031.1, from coordinate 1,634,219,167 downwards.
CTATGATGTATGTCTGGAACAGGCTTCATTCCTGGCCTCTCTCAAATCCAGGCTGAGCACTCACCTCATCATTGCCACTGTTGGATCAGACCCACCTAAGCTCCCTTGTGTTTCCTGACCATTCCCCCTGGATGTATCCTGTTCACAGCTGCTATGTTGTCTGTGCTGATTAGATAGGAAGCTCCACTGAGCAGGAGCCATCTGTTATGTATGCCTATGCAACACTGTTTATCCCTTGTAGCGCTATACAAATGATCAGTAGTAGTTGTTGTAATTGTAGTAGGGCCCTCTGGGAATGACATCTGATTCCCACCTATCTGGGTAGTGGCATTTCTCACAGCAGCTACACCTGTCCCATCGTGGTGTATGTCGGTCTGTATACATCTGCTACCTGTGGGGCAACCTTGTCTGCCTTTCCAAAGCCAGCTTTGTGGGATATAGACCACATGGAACAATCTGGGGAATGTTGCCACAACATCATTCATGTTTCCCAGTGCCTGGCAAAGCGGATGTATAGCTGCCCTATCATACTGCCAACAATATCTGATCTAGAGTACCCTATGTGAAATAAATCAGAAGGAATCAGCATAGTTTCCCTATGGCTAAATGTCAATACATATTCCTGTCAATAATAGGAACTCTCAGAATAAGGACATTCGGCATGGAAAACAGCACTATTACATGCTCAACAGGAACACCATTGGTCCCACAAAATGTGCATTATGAGCATGCATTAGTGCTGTTTGCACTGTTGAGTGCCCTTATCCTGAGGGTCCCTTATTATTGATGGGGATATGAGTTGACATTTAGTTATAGTGAATCTTCTCTGAGTTTGACTGCCCAATCACTTCCTGCACCTGGTGATGCTGCGGTTATCCATATGAGCCAGGCACTAGCCAGGCTTTCAAATAAGAACATAAGAATATAAGATATGTCATACTGGGTCAGACCAAGGTCCATCAAGCCCAGTATCCTGTTTCCAACAGTGGCCAATCTAGGTCATACGTACCTAGCAGTTTCCCCAAAAGACACAGGTTCCACAGTGCTTGTATTGGGTCAAGCGTTGATATCCTGGGTCCCTTTTTAATAATGGTTTATGGACCTTTCCTCCAGGAACTTGTCCAAACTTTTTTTAAACCTAGCTACACTAACGGCCCTTACTACATCCTCTGGTAACAAATTCCAGAGTTTGATTACACGTTGAGTGAAAAAATATTTTCTCTTATTTGTCTTAAATAGTTTACACTGTAGCTTTATCACATGTCCCCTAGTCTTTCTTTATTCTGATAACATAAACAATCATCTACGTTTACCCATTCCACTCCATTCATTAATTTATAGACCTCTATCATATCTCCCTTCAGCCGTCTCTTTACCAGGTTAAAGAGCCCTAACCTTCTTAGCCTCTCTTCATAGGAGTAGCCTTCCATCTGCTTTACCATTTTAGTGGCTCTTCTCTGTACCTTTTCTAATAACTCTATATCCTTTCTAAGATATGGCAACCAGAATTGCACACAATATTGAAGGTATGGTCACACCATGGAACGATACAGAGGCATTATAATATCCTTTGTTTTATTTTCCATTCCTTTCCATATGATATGTAGCATTCTATTTGCTCTCTTGGCCGCAGCTGCAAACTAGGCGGAAGGTTTTAGCATGTTATCCACGATGACGCCTACATTTTTTTCTTGGGTGGTGGATCCCCCATGTCCCCCTTGAATGGCAGATGAGCACACCAGATCCTACTGTGCACTCCTCAGACCACACACACAAGCATTCTCTTACTTTCTCTCACAAAAGACATGATTCTGCCAAAGAGATAAGAACTTAAGATATTTATGCATTTATTTATTTGGTTTTATATATCACACTATTTAAGATCAGTATGGTTTACGGTGAAACAACTTCTTACATAAAAAAGGTTTACATGGAACAAGTGAACAGAACTAAATAGGCATCTCACAGAACAGGAGCCATTAAGACAAGTTGAAACAATCTATTTACTACAACATGGGTGACAATTAGGGTAGAACCTTGGGCAACTATATACATTCAGATTGGAGGAGTATGATGTGTAGGTAGGTCTGAGCTGTGTTGAAGAGGTGGTTCTAGGATGGGCTATGCTACATGTTCAATGTATAGTTTGAAGAGATATGTCTTTATTGCCTTTCTGAAAGTCATCAGGTCAGATATGACACAGATTGGAACAGGGAGGGAGTTCCAGAGCGAAAGCGTGTACAAGACTCTGTGCTTGGCAGTTTGGGAGCTATATCTCTCTGAGGCAGGGATGATAAGAATGCTAGCCAAGACCTATTTGCTCTGTTGTCTGGAGTCCATTGTATGAGTTCTTCCAGGGCAGTTACAGAGAGGTGGTGCAGGGTTTTAAATGTCATTATGAGAGCTTTGTACTTGAGACAGTTGGCTATAAGAAGCCAATGAAGCTGCTTTAGGATGGGTGACACAAGCTCAAATCTGGAGGCTCTGTAAAGGGTTTGAGCTGCAGTGTTCATGGCCATTTGTAAGGGATGGAGTACATAAACAGGTAGGCCATATAGGATGATGTTTTCATAGTTGAAGTGAGGGATGATAAGAACCTGGAATACAGTGCAGACGTTGGTAGGATCTAGTAAGGGCCGGAGGTGATGGAGGGTCTGTGTTTTCAGGTATACTGCTTTATTGATATTGTTTATATGGAATTCCATATTCAGGCACTGGTCCAGAGTGATCCCTAAATATCGTATCTCTTGAGTTGTTTTTAGTTTTGCAACTTTTACCTGTAGGGCAGGAGGTGGTATGAAGGTTGGATCCCTTGTGATAAATAACACTTCCATCTTCTTATAGTTCACTCTTAGACCAAGGTCCATCAAGTCCAGTATTCTATTTCCAAAAGTGGCCAATCTAGGTCACAAGTACCTAGCAGTTTCCCTAGAAGACACAGGTTCCACAATGCTTGTATTGAGACAAACAGTGGATTTCCTGGATCCCCTTTAATAATGGTTTATGGACCTTTCCTCCAGGAACTTGTAAAAACCTTTTTTAAAGCCAGCTACACTAAAAGCTTTTACTGCACCCTCCAGTAATGAATTCCACAGTTTGATTATGCACTTAGTGAAAAAATATTTTCTCTTATTAATCTTATATTGGTTACACTGTAGCTTCATTGCATGTCCCGTAGTCTTTGACGTAATCAATCTATGTTTACCCTTTCCACTCCATTCATTAATTTATAGAACTCTATCATATCTCCCCTCAGTCATTTCTTTTCCAGGTTGAAGAGCCCTAACCTTTCTAGCCTCTCCTCATAGGGGTATCCTTCCATCCCCTTTACCATTTTGGTAGCTCTTCTCTGTAACTTTTCTAATTCTGCTATTTCCTTTTTAAGATACGATGACCAGAATTGCACACAATAATCGAGGTGCGGTCACACCAATTAAAGCTCGCTACGATAAGACCTATCCCGAAGAAATCCCCACTCGAGAAGAGCAATCCACCAGCATACAGGCCAATCTCAAGCATACCCCTACTGGCAAAAATAATCGAGAAGGCAGTACAGCATCAGCTACAGGATCATATTGACAACCACGCACCGCTAGACATAAACCAACATGGTTTCTGCCCCAACCATGGAGTTGAAACCCTCCTGCTATACCTCTTCAACAACATACTCCGTCTCATAGACAACTGCAAGGACGGAATACTAATGATCTTCATCGACATTTCAGCAGCATTTGACACAGTGGACCACAGAACTCTACTGGAAAGACTACAAAACATTGGACTTCACAGATCCACGCTGAAATGGTTCCAATCATACCTAATGGACAGACAGATACAGTTCAAGATCGGCCCCAACACATCTCAACCCATAAAAGTCCTGCAAGGAGTACCACAAGGATCCACCTTATCAGCACTATTATTTAACATCTACATTCAGCCAATATGCAACATCATGAGAGAACACAACATGCTGATATGAACATCCATGACGTTACCACGGAAATCTCAGAACATGGGCGGGTGAGGGTGGAACGGGGGCATGGTCAGGCACGGAGACGTAGAAAGCATATTCAGAAAAGGCCCGCGTAGGTATTAAGTATGTCCTGGAAATGTCCACGTTATTTCTGCTGAAACATGGTATAAAATCAGGACTTAGAAAATTTTCTGTTATGTTCTGCAATGCGTCCCATATAAGAGAATGGTTGTGACAAGTATGTTTTGAACTGGTGTGACGGCAGTCTGGTAAAATACAAGATGCAGGCTTAAGATACAGGGAGCAGAGGTAAGGGAATGTTGTAAGGTAAAGAAGCATTTCTAAACACCCTTACAGAAATATTAAGAAGAACAATAGTGTTTCTTCAGGCTATGCACCTATGTGCTGTTTGTGCTAAAGGGGTCAATCTATGGACCCAAACAATTCCCATGTTCACAAAAATAGGACTGCTGATGCAGGGATAGTATGGGCATAAACAGAGAAAGCATTCCTTTTTGGGCGAGAAAGGGAGATCATATTTGTAGTCCTGGTACCCCATATGATGATGTTATTTCATAGCTGTTATGTATATGTTCAGAAATGACAAGATCCCAAGGGAGACACTGCAAATCCAAAGTTATATTTATTGGGTGCACTGTCACAGGAGAAGGAGATGGATTTCCCTCCCCCTCCTCCCCCCCCCCCTCTGCAGTAAACCCTTTTTAATTGAAGTATAATTGATAAAAAGTTACTTAGCTTAATAGCATGCTAAAGATCCTCTTAAATGGATACCCAACAAATATAACTTTGGATTTGCAATGTCCCCCTTGGGATCTTGTTGTTTCTGATAAATTGTTTTGATCTTCAAGTATATGGGGTGATTTTTTCATTTGATTTTTATGTATAGGTTCAGGGCATCTAGTTTTATTAGTATAAGTATCTGCAGCAAATCTAGATAGGTAAACAACTTAAATACATAAATACAACCTTAAAACTAAGATGCAGACAGCAGTCTGGCAGCGACATGGGGGCTTTCCAGCCTTTTGCATTGAGTGTCACATGCATGATTTTCTCCATGTGGTGAGGGGTCTTACATGTGCACCAGGTGCAAGGAGCTTTTTGCTGTCAGGGAACGAGTCTGATCTCTGGAGGCTAGAGTAGCAGATTTGGAGGACATAAGGAAGTCAGAGAGGTACATAGGCAAAACCTACAGGGACATAGTATTGATGTCCCATCGCAGTCTGATAGGAGAACATCACCCTGGTGTAGCAGGAAGTGCTTCTGTAGCTAGGCCCTATCCTCCAGGTGATGTAAAACCCTCTTACACTGAGGAGGTGTCTCCAAGGTCATGTGCCTATGAGGGAAGGGTTAGGACAGCCATTATAGTTGGTGATTCAATCATTAGACATGTAGATAGCTGGGTGGCTGGTGGACATGAGGATTGCCAGGTAACATGCCTGCCTGGTGCGAAGGTAGCAGACCTCACACGTCACCTAGATAAGGTCTTAGATAGTGCTGAAGAGGATTCTGCTGTCTTGGTACATGTTGCTACCAATGACATAGGAAAGTGTGGTAGGGAGGTTCTGGAGGCCAAATTTAGGCTTTTCGGTAGGAAGTTGAAATCCAGAAATTGGAAGACTGAATATTCAAATGGCAGATAAAATTGTATGTGGACAAGTGTAGAGTTATGCATCTAGGAAAGAACAACCCAAACCATGGTTACATGATGCAAGTTTCTACATTGGGAACCACAACCCAGGAAAAAGATAACCGTGGATAACACAATGAAACTCTTTGCCCAGTGTGCACAGTGGCCAAGAAAGCAAATAGAATGCTAGGAATCATAAGGAAAGGAATGGAGAATAAAACAAAGGATATTATAATACCTCTGTATTGTTCTATGGTTTTATTTATTTATTTAAAAGGATTTCTATACTGCCTTTTCCTTGAATCAAAGCGGTTTTCACAGCAAACAATCACAATAGTGTTTTCAGGGTGGTCATGCAGTGGTCCAGAGTGTGTGTGTGTGAGTTAGGGTGTATTAGATTCAAGTTGAGCTATTTACATTGTGCACTATTATACATTCCAATGACTATGTGTGTGGGGGGGAGGGGATTTGTTTCCGGTGATCTGGTTACAATGTGTGCTATTATACTTTCCTGTATACAAGTGGTGGGGAAGGGGTTTGGTCTTCGGTTTCGGTCTGATTGGTGGGTAGGTCATGTGACATCCCCATAGTGTTCAATGAATAGTGTTGTCTTTAGTAGCTTCCAGAAGTCTTTGCTGTCTGTGCTTAGTCGAAGTTCATCTGGTAGTTTGTTCCAAATTGTTGGTGCAGCCAGGGAAAGGGCTCATTCAGAGGTGTCCTTTCGGACCTTGGTGATCTCTTTTGGTGTGTTGACGTGGTTGGACGTGCCCCTTCTCCTCCGTCGTGTACTGTTGTCAGGTTGTATGAGTGTCTGTAAGCTGAGGGCCGATGATTGTTGCTTGATTTTGAATATATTTATGTTTGTCTTATATTTGATGCGTGAGGTGATTGGAAGCCAGTGTAGGTCTTTCAGGATTGGTGTGATGTGGTCCTGTCTTGATGTGCCGGCTATTATGCGTGCTGCTGTGTTTTGTGCCAGTTGCAGTGGTCTGAGGGTTTGTTTTGGGAGGCCAAGATAGATTGGGTTGCAGAAGTCTAGTAGTGGGGTTATTAGAACCTGGCAGACAGTGCGGAAGTGTTACGGGGCGAGGAGGGGCTTGAGACGTCGGATTAGGCTTATCCTGTGGTAAGCATTCTTGGTGATTTTGCTTATGTGAGATTGTAGATTCAATTTGTTGTCCAGAGTTACTCCGAGGTTTGTGCTTTTTATCTTGATGTTGGGTGGAGGGACGAAGTCGGTGTTTCGAGTGATGATTAGTGCCTCAGTCTTGCTGTAGTTTATGGTTAGGTTGTTGCTTTGGAACCAGTCATTCATTTGTATGAGACAGTTTGTTATTTTGGAGTAGTCCGGGTTGTCGATAGTGATGGGTGTCCCAGAGGAGGACTGGATCAGGAAACAAAAGTTAACTCACTAGTGCTATTTTGCCACTGTGATTAATATTTTTATATAGTACTTTGCAATTTAAGAATTGCAAATCAAAATTGATGTGTGGGTTCTATACAACTTAGGCATTTTTGATGAAGAAAACATATTAGGCATATTTCACTAATATGATAGCACCTATTAGCGAGACCTCATCAGTATCTCTGTCTGTCTGTCCATAAGACTGGCCATAATGAATGGCAGCACCCTCTGATTAGGACTCCATCACCGCCAGAAGAGCAGTGTGCCAGGCTGTGTCTATAGCCCGGAATCTTGGTGGTTGCTGACCGAAAACCCATCCCCCCACTGTAAGAGCAGCACACAGGGCAACCGTCGCGGCCCAAAATATCAGTGGCTGCTAACAACATTTGGACCTTTAAAATCTTCCTGGATTTAGCATGCTGCATCCCCAGAAAGATTTACTGTGGATTCTGGTAAGCAGATTGAATATTTAATAGATGGCTGATTCTGCAGGGATTGCAGTAAACTACAGGTTTGGGGGAAAGGAGTACGGCTGCAACAGAGGCACCAAACGTGATCTGCAAAACCATACAGCTTTGGGATGAGGGTGTGGGTTAAGGAAACAAATGGACTCTTTCCAAACCACATCCTTACCAACTCTATCTGAGTGTGCGTTGGAATGAGTGCATATTTAAGGAAAGCATGGACTATGTAAAATGTGGGACCTGCACACCACTCTGTGCTTTCATTTTAAAATGATGGATCTTCAGGAGACCTGTTTTAATTTCTAAGTTTTGGAAGAGCCCTCAACGGTGTGTTAAGTGCAGAGTCCAATATGCACCTCAGCCTCACCTCTGCGCACTGTTGTGACACAGCTCTATATAAATGGCAGAAAGATATCTGATGAATGGGCAATTTCTGTTGAAAAATAATAGCAGGCAGTTTGCGAGTTCTGCAAAAATGAATTCAAATATCATTGTAGTAACAACACTCCACTTACCATCTTGGGTCAAAGCATACCGTACATTTACTATTACTTCAAGTGGTCAAACAGGAGGCCTGATTTCAACAGCAACTGGTTCCCAGTTTACAATGTTAGACTTCATCGGTATGGACTGCAGCCATACAATGTTGTTTGACATGCGGGACTGGTAGCAATCAGGCATAAGCAGAGCAGGAGGCTCTTGCAAAGACAACAACAATACACAGGAAGCAAGAGTGGAGGATGAACACAGGTGCTTTATTAGATCCCCAACGCGTTTTGGCAGATGCCTTCTTCGGGGGGGGGGGGGGGGGGAAGGATAATTTAAAATACATAAAACAAAACATTAAAAACATAATAAATAAAAAACAAATGTAAACAAGCATATAATTAAAAATGTGACCATTAATACAATCAAACATTATAGGTAATCATGGTAAACCAATAAATAAATAAATAGTTAAACAATAAAATGAAAAAGTGCACAAATATAATTAAGAACCATAAAAGTAAATTATAAAATTATAAAAATATAAAATAGACGCAGGGCAAGGCAAAATCTCAAACAGATATGTACAAACATGGATGCAACATGTTACTCACATTCAAGCACTATGCGTACAAAGACCCAAGTAGTGGATCCTCTTATAGTGTAGCTATTATCATGGAACTGGCAACGATAGGATCTTGCGAAATATAACTGTTGTATATCTTTTAAAAAACTGCAATATACAATTAACAAGTGATCTATAAAGGAACCATCAAATTGGTTAAAATGAAACCAAAACTCTATTGAAACTAAAAAAACACACACATCTCCTAATCTTAGGGGTATGCTTACTAAACTGCGGTAACGGTACATAACGCGCGTAATGTAACGTTAACGATCGTTCACGCGTCATAATGCACGTTATGACGTGCGAACGATCGTTAAGGTTACATAACGCGCGTTAACCGTAGTTAATGATCGTAAACTCCCGCGGCGCGGTAAAACACCGCAGAAGGTGGAGAGAGGGCGGAGAGAAGGGGTCAATGGGCAGAGAATGGGCAGGGAGAGGCTCCCTTCACAATAATGCGCTGATCTGAAGAGCTCAATTCCAACACGAATGAAAACCTGCCGTTAAATGCACATTACAGGGGAGAGAAACCATTTCAGTGTCAGCAATGTACAGCCCTGGCAGTGAAACCTAAAAACGTGATAAGTGTGATACATGTGCACAGAACAAAAGGGCACATAAACACTGAAAATGACCCCAACAAACTGGAAAAAACCATAACCAAGCTGGCCAATAGTGGTATCAATGAGAAACATCAACCCCTCCCCTCCAGAGTAAGCTCCATAGAAAAGATATAAATCGTGGAAGGGTCTATACTCCGTCCCCATACAAGGTGAATGAGCCCACAGTGAAATAGCGCTGCTCAGGGTTTTCCCCACCATCGGACAGGGTTCCCATGGCGTGCACATGTCCCACAACATTAGGGCGGACATGTCAGAACGGCAACTGGACAGATGACGGAGAAGGGGATACAGTGGGCCGCAGGCGGCACATGCTGTGGTGGAGCTGGGCCACAGTGCGGACTAGGGTGATGCCTAGGTGGCCCATACGAATGCTGAAACAGCAGAGCAGTCAGACAGTAACTGCTGAAGACCAACATGGGCGCGAGTGTGTTTCCTACAGTGTCACAGGGGAGAGTACCCAACAGCCACCCCCAAGGGCACGGAACATTGGCAGGCGGGGCTGGGGGAAGCGTCGACGTCTATGCAGGCACCCCTACCCCAGAACCCGCACCATAGGCAGCCGCCTACCTGCACACTGGATGGCCTGAGACTGCGCACCACCAGCACTACCAGCAGAAGGGCATGTCAGCATGGTGGCTGAGGGATACTGGTGGTGGAGGGGGCAGTGGCAGCTGCCCAGAGCAGACCGTGGCCTAGCCCTGTGTAGGTGGGTGCCGTGTACTGCAACAGACGGGCCCTGTCTGATGAACAGTCATGGTATCACCAAGGAATGTACTGACTCTGTGACAACAAGGTGGTGCAGTGCACAAAACCAGTGTATTCAGAAGCCGAGGGACACAGGTTCAAGTTCCTGCCAACCCAGTCCCCCTATTTTACCCACTACTACAACTTACTAATACAGACAGCACCTTTATTGCAGATGACGTAAACATGCCCAAAACACCTACATTCTACCCTACAGAGCACAGACACCATAAACATGCACATTACCTAGAGCAGAGTCTCCCAAATGCAGTCCTGGAGGGCCAAACACCATTCCGGATCCATGCTGCCTCTGATAAAGATGCCTGTGCTGCATTTCTATGTGCCACCCCCATGGTATGCAGAAGTATCTCATGCATATTCATGAGGGACAGCATGAAAACCCGAACAGTGTTTGGCACCGCAGGACTGGAGCTGTGAACCTCTGCCGTAAAGCAGCAGCCAACAAGGGCAGACACACCCACACCCACAGGTCCCATTATCCAAAGCCTCCTGGAGAGGCAGGACTTTGGGCTCTGCGTGCATCTCCCAATACTAGCCCTTGCATACCTTAGTAATGCCACCCTAAACCGGGAAATATGGTACACATCTATCAAAAGGTTGCTATGATTACTGGCAGATAGCAATTCCTAGGTTAAATACAATTTTCTGAGTGAGCTGCATCATAGCAACCTTTCTGATGTCTGTGGAGTGTGCTACAGGTCTTGTATCTGACAGTGTTTACCAATCTGGGGAGTGACTCCTACAGTATTGCGTACCATAGCCATGCCTGCACTGTGCCCAGGACTGGTGTGGTGGCCTGGGCTGCCCAACACCTCTATAGTTGCACAATGCTGGCATAGGTGTGGGGAGTGTGTGTCTGTCTATCCAGTGTGTGGTGGCTGCCAACACCCTCCACAGCCCTCACTGCTAGCACTGTTGCCAGTATTGGCCTGCCAATGTGCATAATGTGGAGCAAGGTACTGTGGGAATAGCCTGGATAGGGTGGCCTGACCTGGATGCATCTGCACACGGCATAGGGCAATGGCTTGGACATTGTAGTGCCTGGCCACCACCTGCATGGACAGGGTGGCCATAGCATGTCCTGCTGGGCAGTCACTCTCACCCTGACTGAGCAGTAAACATGGCACCAACACAGGATATGCACTATTCTGGGTGCATCATCGCCCATAAGGACTAGACATGACCGAGACATACAGCAGGGCACAGATGTATCCTAGGTGTGTCTAATGGAACTACCTATCACACACTGATGGGGACCTGCAGCATGGCATAGTTCAGTCATGAATGGTGCTGTGGACCTGGTGCTGGGCGCCCCACCTCAACCTCAGGGTGGGCATAGTACCCGCACAGTGTGACTGTCTGTGGCTACTCTTTGGCAGTACCACACACGGTCTGTTCCCCCTACCTGGCCGAGGTGCTGTGGGGGTGCATACCCAATCTTGTGCCCATCTCTCGACTGCTGATTTGCAAGTGCAGTGCATCATGGGTACGGGTGGGTTACCCCTATCCTGGTAACCACAGCAGACAGTTTGTGTGGTGACATGCAGTCCTGCAGCCAGCCAGTGCTTTGTTCACAGCCTTATAAGGTGTCCTACAGGGGACATTATAGGGTGCCTTGGTGGACAGTACACTTTATAATGTGCCCTATGGAGTGCGTTATGGGGTGCCTTATGCAGCACCTTAGGTTATGCCACTGTGAGGGTGTGTTTGCTGGCAGCACAAATTAAAATGCATGTCAAATGCCTGAACAATCACTACTTAAATGTAAAGGGTGCTGCCTCAGCCAGCCTTATACATTGGGTCCACTGGGGAATCGAACCCATGACCCCGTACCATCAGTCAGTGTTGTAACCATTGTGCTACAGCTCTGTTGCTGCGATTGTATGTCTGCGCGCCTTCTTAAGATTAACGCGCGGTAACGTGCCCTGTAGTGCTCGTTCATTTATGGCGCCTTGTAGCGCGCGTTCTCGGCAACGATGTAACGCCCATGTCCTTATTTGGGGTTTCTGTCTCTAACGCGGCTCCTAACGCGAATCGCACTAACGCAGTTTAGTAAACATACCCCATAGTTCTTATAGGAGAAGAGGGTTATTGAAGACCCCTATATCCGATGACAAAGAAGGACATAAGTATGAGGTATTGTAGCCTCCTATTTTCTGAAGATTCGGAATGTCCTTCCTAATTGAAATCACTTAGGAAGAAAGATGGTACATGGAGGACTTCAGATGTACCTAACCTGAAGGTTATGGTGAAAAAACCTTATAACTACCACAGAGAAGTGGTTGTTTATGTGGAACCCTAAGCATGTTGGAGCAGCATTGATAGGGATGGTGACCATCTGTCGGAGCCCTATAGGAAATATATGTATATATGAACCTAGGCAGACAGATAAAAAAAAGTATATAGATATATAGCTACCTACTATTATATATTCCGAGATATATATAATATACCCATGTCCCCACATAGGGATATGTGGAGAGAGAAAGATTCATCTAATAACAAGAAGGGAAATACCTGCTTGAGGAGATGTTTAGAGAATTTGTTCTCCCTGGTTATGAGTGGGAGAGCTAAGGGAGTGCTCTCACTGACAAGGAGAAGTCTAGATTCCTTTAAGAATTCTAGCCCTTGAATAGCCAGGAATGGAGGCCTACATGAAAAAGTGCAGAGGATATTTTTAATCCGCAGGCAGTAAGTCTGGATCCTTCCATAACTCCAGTATGGTAGCTGGAGAAGAGACGCAATGAAATGAGATACCATATTTTCCCTTCTATTAAAGGCAAAATGAGTATCATGCATTCTTGCTCTCAATATGAATATCCCCATGAAGAATTGAGGGTGGAAGGAAAATACGAGACAAGGACTGGCTGTTACGAAAAGAAAACCATCCCTGGTGAAGGGGTCCACTGGAGATGTGAACCAACCCAGGGAATTTAGTAATTCTTTAGGTCTTCATGTAATTAAAGGCCTGTGTCCTTTATTCTAGAAGGAGACTTTAATGGAAATGGTAAGGGTAGGGAAGAACCCAGTAGTCATGACTAGATAAAGCCCTTCCTAGCCATCTGGAATTATTTGCTCTCTAGCAAGGGCCCATAGTGCAGAGCTGCTCTGTAGAAATGCAGAGAGCATGTTGCAGGTTGGCTAGAAGAAAAAACTGGCTGTTTAAGTGCCAGTATGTAACCTGAACTAATCCGCCAAAGTCCAAGGATTGGAGAAGGCTAAGGATAGAATGTACGCTGATGTGCCTGCAACAATAAAGCCAGAAAAAGGTTTTTAACCTGTCTGGGACTTAGTACTAAGGCCAGAAAGGATTGATTTTGGAGATCAAACCCTGGTTGCTTGGTCAGCAAGTCAGTGGTCTGACCACTAGGAGCCCCTGCACTTCTAGCTATTGTTAGGGCAGCGGAAGACATTTTAGGTCCCAAGATTGGAAAGGACCTACAGACATAAGTAGGAGTGGTAAGACTCCCTCATTGTCTGAGAAACTGCCACAAACAAGATTGCAAGGGGGAGACAACTCTGAAATGAAAAACCCCTTACTGGAATAGGTAGAAAACCCAGGGGCTTAGGGATAAGCCCTCCAGTTAAGTGGTATCACTCTTACAGACCAAATGTCTTAGTAAGAGGGACAGAGTTGAAAAAGACTTACGATGGAGTAATCTCTGAAAAAGTAATATGCTGATACAGGAGAAACTATCAAAGGTAAAGGCATAGGCAACCTTATTGATAGTTGTTACTCCTCTGTCTACTTAGGAGGAAGAGGAGTAACTTTACTACCTGTAAAGCATAATCATCCTAAGAAGCTCTATGAGCTAAAGGAAGGATGTCTCTTTAAAAGAGACACATGTGTAAAATTTAGGATGGAACCAGTGTAGATGCTTGTAATCAGAAGAAGCAGACTACAGGTTCTAAACCTCAAAACAGGAAAGAAGGATTCAGTGAAGAATCTATCAGCAACCCTGCGGCTGCTGGGTTTGCTGAAGCGATTGAGGTTGTGGTTTCTTTAGCCTGGTTTGATGTTTCCCTTGTTTGGAAACAGCTGTATGATGGGTAAAGAATGAATAAAACTTTTTCCCCTTGGGGGAATAAAGTTTGGTAGGAGATTTCCTACCACCTGGGATAGAGGAAGGTGTTGACAATCCTTTGAAAGCAATAGTGTCAGTGGTTAACTGAGCAGCTTGGTGTAAAGTCTCTTTGTTAAAGAGATTCTCTCCAGTACAAGGAGTATTTCCCAGCCTTTCTTGTACCCATTTGTCCAAGTCCGAAGCTTGGAGCAGGCCATGCGTCGTGCTCCTATGGCTATAGCAGAGGTTTTACTAACAGACTCAAAACAGTCCAGGGTAGCACGAGTAAGGAACCTAGAGATATTTTGAACATGACTAACCAGTAAAGAGTAGTCTGCTCTTTTGAGATCTTGAAGAAAAGGGGTCAAAAAACAGCAAACTGTTGGTGACCTCTTCAAGAGATAATCCCATATAGAATATATATGAGAGAATTCTTGTTGAAAACATGGATGCCTGGAAGGTTTTACGTCCAAAGGCATCTAAGGTTCTAGACTCACGACCTGGCGGATAAGAAGAGTGCCTTTTAGCACTCTTAACACGCCTCATTGCTGATTCCACAACAATAGAATGATGAGGAAGTTGAGTCTTTTGGAAACCTGGAGAAGGGGGCACCTTGTACAGAGAGTCAGTGGCCCTTGAAGGTGGGGATACCTTTAAGGGAGTTTCCCACATTCTAAGTAAGAGATCCTGTAAGGTTTGATGCAAAGGAAGCATGATGACCTCCTTTGAATTCTCAGGGATCTGCAGAAGTTCTGAATCCCCTGGTACAGGATCTTGATGAGGTATAGAAATGGCAAGTAACCTTGCCATATCAAGCAGGAATGCTTGAAAAGAAATTTCCCCAGAGGGGGATTCTGTACCATGAGGAGTAAAGGTTAGATCTGTTGAAGATCTAGTCTTGGCACTGATGGATTGATCCCGATCCATTGGAGTACAAGACCCGAAAGGGTGGAGCATCGGATTGTCCTGAAAGGATAGTCATCGGTACCGCTCGATGCCGGTGCCGCGACAAATCGGTAGAATACTATCCATGTTAGAGATGGATTCCAAACTCGGTACTGAAGGAAGCGAGCTTGTGGAAGTAAGCATGGAAAGCACCGATACCGATGTAAATGTAGAAACCGGTACCGGCAGTGGTATCGCAGCCAGTACCGATACCGAAAGATCAGTCTGAGGTGACTCTAACGGTACCAAAGGTACTGAGAGAGCCAGACTTTGATCCCTGGGACAATGTTTTCGGTACCGAGTTCGGTACCGAGACAAGTCGGTACCCAATCATCCAGGCTGGAGATCGATTCCAGACTCGGCATCGAAAGCAGCGAGTCTATCGAAGCACACCTGGAGGGTACTGACGTGGATACCAGAACTGATACTGGGATCGATACCGATGCTGGAAGATCGGTCTGTAGCGACTCTAACGGCACTGAAGATACCGAGAGCGCTAGACTGCGATCATCGGTGTGGAATGTTCCATCCAACACCATTGCCGATGTCGGGGTACCGGCACCGCTCAAAGCAGATACCACCACCGAGCATGGTTCAGGTATGTTCGTAGAGGTAAAAACCCCGGGAACAACCTGAAACCCCGTTAATGCTTTGGAGGCCGAAGACTCCCGCCGGGGTTTTAAAGCCAATTTGTCCTCGGGGGCAAGGCCAGAGGCATCTTGATGCTGAACATGAGATCTACCACCCGAGGACTGGCTAGTCTTTACAGACTTTTGTTTGGTTACCTGATCCTGTGAAAAAGAAGTTGTAGCTGGTACCCTCAGAACTGATGGGAACCGCGTATCGAGTTGAGCTCGATGCTGAAGACTTCTTCTGGAAATACTACTACAGGAGGGACACTCCAGCGGATAGTGGTCAGGACCCAAACATGGTAGGCACCAGTTATGGGTGTCCAAAACTAATTTGGTACCGCCACAGTTGAAACATGTTTTAGGGATAGTGGCTGGCGTTTCCATGAAGGAAAGTGGAGAGGCCTAACAGGCCGAAAAAACCGTCAGGCACTAAACAGGGAAAAAATTCCCTACAAAGAAAAAATTTGTAGGAGAAAAAAAGAAACACCAGCGGTACCGGTGCGTCGAGGGAAGGCAGACGCGACCACAAGAAAAAACAAAAATAAAGGAAGAATTTTCTGCGGTGACAGGAGTACGTCCTGCTGGCTCCGCGGAAAAACAAAAACTGAGGAGAGGCAGTTGGGAAAGGTGGGAAGGCAGCACGCAGGCATGGTGGGATGCTCCCAAAAGTGTTCTAATTGGACACTGGGGAGTGTTCCCGCGCAGACTCCGTTGGTACCGAGGTACCCATATGTGAAGACTCATTCCTGCTTGTTCCTGGAGATAATATTTTCTCTTTTTAATCCTAAATGGGTTACATTGTAGCCTCATTGCATGTCCCCTAGTGTTTCAGCTTTTTGATGGAGTAAACAACCGATATATGTTTATCCATTCTATCCTGTTCAATAATAGACCTCTATCATATCTATCATCAGCTATCTCTTTTCCAAGTTGAAGGGCCCTAACCTTTAAGCCTCTCCAATATGGTATCATTCTTTCCCCTTTACCAATTTGGTGGCTCTTCTCTGTATCTTTTCTAATTCTGTTATATCCTTTTTAAGATATGGCAAACAGAATTACACACAATATTCAAGGTGTGGTCGCACCATGGGACGATGCAGAGGCATTATAAAACAGTATCCTTGGTTTTATTCTCCATTCCTTTCCTTATGATTCCTAGCATTCTATTTGCTTTCTTGGCTACTGCTGCACACTGGGAGGACCATAGTTTGGATTGTTCTTTCCTAGGTGAATAACTTTGTCATTGCCCACATTAAATTTCATCTGCCATTTGGATGCCCAGTCTTCCAATTTCTCAATATCCTCTTGCAATTTTTCACAATCCTCTTGAGTTTTAACAACTTTGAATAATTTTGTGTCAGCTGCAAATTTGATCACTTCACTCATTATTCCCATTTCCGGGTCATTTATGAATATGTTAAAAAGCAGTGGGCCCAGCACAGATCCCTGGGGTAATCCACTATTTAGCTTTCCATATAGAGAAAATTGGCCTTTTAGCCCTACCCTCTGCTTTCTATCTTTTAACCAGTTCCTGATCCACAATAGTACACTGCCTCCTATCACATGACTTTTGAATTTTACCAAGAGTGTCTCATGAGGAACCTTGTCAAAGACTTGCTGAAAATCCAGATACACTGTATGGATTGGCTCAGCTTTATCTACCTGTTTATTCACACTTTCAAAAAAAAACTTAGGACAAGATCTTCATAGCTAAATCCATGTTGACTTTCTCCCATTAAACCATGATTATCTACAGGTTCAGTAATTTTATTCTTTTTAATGGTTTCTAACATTTAGCTCAGTACTGACGTCAAGCTTACCGGTCTGTAGTTTTCTGGATCTCTCCTGGACCCCATTTTCAAAACTGGCGCTACATTGGCCATTCTCTAATCTTCAGGTATTACAGATGATTTTAATGATAGTTTCAGAACTCTCGGATGTATACCATCACAGTCCAGTTGGTTTGCTACTCTTTAGTTTATTAAATAGGTGTAATATATCTTCCTAGTTTGCCAACATTTCTTTCAATTCATCGTATACATCACCTTTAAATACCATTTCAGGCATGGGTAACTTCCCTCCATCTTCTTCAGTAAAGACTGAAGAAAATAATTCATTCAGTCAGTGTACTATGGCCTTGTCCTCCCTTCACGCCTCTTTACTCCTCTATCATCTAAATGTCCAACTGACTCTCTTATATGTTTTTTGCTAAGAATGTACTAGAAAAAATACTTATGTTGTTTCCTGTTTTCATCGTTTGGCTCTTCTTTCCATTTTCTGAAGGATTTTTTCCTCAGCTATAATAGCCTTTTTGACCTCATCTTTAGGCCATGATAGCTGCCATTTGGCCTTCCTTTCACCTTTCTTAAAGCATGACGGCAGAAAAAGACCACATGGCCTATATAGTCTACCCTTCATTATCAAGTACAATAGTCCGCTTTTTACCTTTAAAGATCCTCTGTGTTTGTCCCATGCTTTCTTGAATTCAGATACTGTCCTCGTGTCCACCACCTCCACTGGGAGACTATTCCATGCATCTCTTATAAACTTATTTTAACTTATAATGTATTCATTCTTTTGCCCCTGACTACCTCTCTTCTTTCCTCTCTCCTTACCACCCCCCCCCCACCCTTGTGAACTTTGCTCCTCCTCTGGTCTCCTTCTCTCTTTACCCATTTCCCTCCTCTGCTAATCCAGACTTCGCTCATTTCACCTTGCTGCTCCTTATGCCTGGAACAAACTTTCTTTACCCTTGTGTCGAGCCTCTTCTCTCTCCCTATTCAAATCTATGCTAAAGTCTTACCTTAGAACATAAGAACATAAGATATGCCATACTGGGTCAGACCAAGGTCCATCAAGCCCAGTATTCTGTTTCCAACAGTGGCCAATCTAGGTCATATGTACCTAGCAGTTTCCCCAAGGGACACAGGTTCTACAATGCTTGTATTGGTTCAAGCATTGATATCCTGGGTCCCTTCTTACCTACCTTTTTGTGGCTGCTTTCAGCTACTGATTCCTCCCTTTCCTCTAACTGTTGCTTGTGCTGTATTGTTTGTCTAGTTGCTAGATTGTAAGCTTTTCAAGGAAAGATGGTCTATTTCTGTTTGTACAGTGCTACGTATGCCTAGTAGCACTTTATAAGTGTCAAATAATAATAATCTACCACTCTTTCCGTAAATAAATATTTCCACATATTACTCCTGAGTCTATCCCCTTTCACTCTCATGCTATGTCCCCTCATAGCAGAGCTTGCCTTCAATTGAAAGAGACCCTTCTCTTCATTTATGCCATGGAGGTATTTAAATGCCTCTATCATATCACCCCTATCCTGCCTTTCCTCTAAAGTATACATATTACGATCTTTAAGTCTCTCTTCATATGCTTCATAGCGAAGACCATTAACTATTTTGTAACCACCCTCTGCACTGAGTCCAACCTGCTTATATCCTTTTGAAGGTGCGATCTCCAGAATTGTATACAATACTCCAAATGAGGTTTCACCAGAGACTTACACAGAGGCATTATCACCTCCTTTTTTCTGCTGGCCATTCCTTTCCCTATGCACCCAAGCATCCTTCTGGCTTTCGCAGTCACCTTTTTCTACCTGTTTAGCTACTTTAAGATTGTCATACACAATTATGCCCAGGTCCCACTCCTCTTTTGTGGACAGAAGTACCTCATCCCCTACACTGTACCGCTCCTTTGGATTTTTGTAGCCCAAATGCATGACACTGCATTTTTTAGCATTAAATCTCAGATGCCAAATTTTAGACCATTCTTCAAGCTTAGATAGATCCCTCCTTATGTTATCTATTCCTTCCTGGGTGTCTATTGCAGATTTTTGTATCACTTGCAAACAAGCAAACCTTACCCAACAGGCCTTCTGCAATATCACTAACAAAGATGTTAAACTGGCGGAAGGACAGATCCCTGTGGCATACCACTGGTAACCTCCTTCTCCTCAGAGTGAGCTCCATTTACCTGCACCTTTTGTCGCCTCCCACTCAACCATTTTCTAACCAAATCAGTAACTTTAGGATCCATCCCTACAGTGTTCAGTTTGCTTATAAGTCACCTGTGCGGAACGGTGTCAAAGACTACACCACATCTAGGGCTCTCCCTCGGTCCAACTCCCAGTTCACCCAGTCAAAGAAATCAATCAGATGTCCCAGAAGGAGGGCCTGCCAGTCCACTTCTGGTCACACTGCCAAGAAAATGCAGGAGCTGCTGGGTCAGTAGGAGTCAGCATTACCTTGATGGCACACATTGTATTTGCAAGGCTTAATAGCTTGCTTATTAAGATAATCAGTTAAACCTGGCATTCAGCGAGATCACTCCCTTTGCCTTAACTGTTTAGGAGGCTATAACTCAAGGATTATGTCTGGGGTAGGTGGGAGCTGGGGTGGGAGGGAGTGAAACACTAACTGAAAACCTGGCTTGTAATAGTAAGCCCTTACTGCCTTTAATTTAAATGAAAACTATCTTGTTGTAGTATGCCCTAACTAACTTAACATAAATAATGAATGTTAAAATACACAGATTCTGTCAGCTTTAACCCAAAGAATTCCTTTTTCCCTAAGATTAAGAGAATTTCCCAGCAGGTAAATATTTACAAGAGCAGATTTCTTCCCAGCAGTAGCAATCCCTCTTGGTAGTCCTCTTGCCTTCCCACTTTAGGTTTTAGATGGGGCTGTCAAGGGCCCCAGTAGTATTTCAGAAGGGGGCCCCCCTTGGACCACAAAGGACTGCTTTGATGGGAAGGCTGAGGGAGGTCCATGGATCTTGGGTAATCTGAGATAAAGTCCTGTACTTTACTTTGGATCTCCCTTACCTCCTGCACTTCTTTATCATGCCAGCCCTCAGCTGGCGTAAATATTCAAAGCTACAAGAGCAGCAAAAATCTGTTCTAGATATTAGCCTCATATTTTTACATCCAGAACAATTTTTTATTAATGCATTTTTAATCTTCACTGCTCTATCCTTTAGTGGGTTTTCACTGATTTTACCATGCTAATATTTCTTCTTACGCAGGACATTCAAGCGTAAACTGCAGTTTGCTACATTGGCCACTGCATTGTATTAGGAGGTGGAGGGAATTGAATTTAGCTTATGCCTTTTCTTGAGAGTTCAAAGTGAGTTACATTCAGAAGGGAGTTTTTCTGTTGCTAAAGGGCTTACAATCTAAGGGGGGATATTCAAAGGGATTAACGCTGATAGCAGGCCTGTTAACTGTGTTAATGCCCATATCCAATATATTCAGTGGCCCTAGCACTATCTGTGGGTGCCACTGCTGCAAGCCTGGTCCTAAATTTCTCTGTAGAAGCTAACTGGGCAGCAGATACATATTGTCACTGCCTAGCAATCCAAGCAACCTGGATATCAATGCCAGGGCCCGGCTATGGACCCAGAATTGACTATCCAGGTTAGATTGTAAGCTCTCTGATGGGCAGAGACTGTCTTATTTATATTTGTCTATACAATATGCCTTGTAGCTCTATATAAGTGATTAGCAGTAGTGGATTAATAGTCAGGTTCAGCTATGGAAACTAGCTGCCATCGCTGAATATCGGGTCCTAGGTTTATACTTAAGGCAATGGAAGGTCAAGTGACTTGCCCAAGAGTAGAAGTGGGATTTGAATCCTGGGTTCCTTTAGTTCGAGCCCACTGTTGTAATCATTAGGTTACTCCTCCACTTAGCTTCAAGTTTTAACTATTGAAATTCTTTGAATACTAATTCCTTTGAATCTTTATACCAGGAAGCAAATTCATGTTAAAAGTAAATACCAATACAGTTTGGCATGCAATAACTAGCAAATACATTTACAATCTGAATCTTGAATTTCTTGATGTATAGTTGTTAAAATTCAGGTCTTTACAAGAAACCTGAAGGGGCAGTGGAAAGAAAAGGAAGTAATAAAATACAGGACACAAATATTAAGGGAAACATTTCAGATCTCATGTTGTCTGCAGGTATCTGATTAAATTTTCAGCAGATGCTTAGGGGGTCATTTGTCACCTATAAGCTGCTAATGGGAATCTATTAGCAAACAGTTGAAATGTACAGACAATCCATCAAAGGTACATTTCTATATGCTGCTTATGTTTTGAATGATGTGCTAAAAGGACCTTTGTCGAGGTCATTAGCAAGAAAAGTTCTAAACCTAAATTTTCATACTATGAAAAAGAACCAAACTGGTGTTGATAAATAGATAGATTATAGATAGATAGATAGACAGACAGATATAAGTGTTTAAATGAAGCCTGCTGGTGAATAAAGTATGTTGATGGCAATTACCATAGGGTGATTATGATGAGTCTATCACAGCAATACAGCTGCCAGGGCTAGCTTATGTTAGGTGGAAAAAAAAAGCTGAATATGTAATATTTCCCTGCCAGTTCACATTCTCTTCACCATCGAAACTCTTGTGGTGACTCTGTGCAATGCACAGGCTACTGGGACCTCATATCTCCAAAGCAAACCAGAGAGACAATTTGTGGAGGCCTGCTGATGCTTGGACATGCCCTGACATACGGGCCGAGGCAGAAAGCCGGTGCTAGACCCACACAGAAGTGATTTTTTATGTTCCTGACAACAAACACATTTTAGTGTGCGATGCAGGAAGGCTAGGGTATGCAAATGAATGCTGCATTGACTGTGCAGATGCAAATGATCCACTGCAGCGTTAAGCTAGGAGAGCAAGCCAAACACATGCGCACAAGAAGCCTGCACTAGTTTGACTTGCTCTCTGGGCACCGAGTGGCTAATTTGCATATTAGCCCTGGCAGTATTTTGATGGCATCGGGATGATTACGGCATTGGGAAAAGCTCCCGTTTCTATCAAAATACTGTTGGGGGCCAGTGCCCAACAAAAGAGAATCCTTCGTGGCCCAGCGGCCCCTTTTCTCCCCCCACCCCCCCCCCCGACAGTATTTTGATGGCATCGGGGATGATCACGGCATCAGGAAAAGCCCTCAATGCCATCAAATTACTGTTGGGGGCCAGTGCCCTGACAAAAAGTAAGCACCTGGTGATCTAGTGGCCCATGTACTCCCCAACCCCACCCCCACCCCCAAGTAAGATAAAATAAAAATCACCTGGTGGTCTAGCAGCCCCTGTATCCCCCACCCCACCCCCAAGTAAAATAAAATAAAAATCACCTGGTGGTCTAGCAGCCCCTTTACCCCCCCCCCCCATTCCCAAGTAAAATAAAATAAAATAAAATCACCTGATGGTCTAGTGGCCCCTATACTCCTTACCTCTTCGTAAAATAAAATAAAAATCACCTAGTGGTCTAGCGGCCCCTGTACCCACGCAGTGCATCCTGCCATATAAGGTAGACTATCCCTTATATGGCAGTCTAACCCCATCTGGTGCATTCTAGGATGTAGTGCGTGGGGCCAGGCGCCGCCACTTTACAAGATGGTGGGCCAGAGCAGGAATTTGTAGGCAGCACTATTGCCTACTTTAAGGTACCGAGTGGGGGGGGGGGGGGGTGGATTTAGGGACTGCTAAACCACCAGGGGATTTTTATTTTATTTTACTTTTTACTTGGGAGTGGAGGTGGGGCATACACAGGCCACTAGACCACCAGATGATTTTTATTTTATTTTATTGTACTTGTGGGTGGAGGGTACAGGGGCCACTAGACCATGAGGCGATTTTTTTTTTATTTTACTTGGGGGTGGTGTTGGGGGGTACAGGGGTCACTAACCCATCAGGTACTTACTTGTTGTCAGGACACCAGCCCCTGATAGTGTTTTAATGGCATCTGGGGATTTTCCTAAGGCCACGATCGTCCCCAATGCCATCAAAATACTGTCGGAGAGGGGGAGAATGGGGCTGCTGGACTGCTGGGCCACCAGGGATTTTTTTTTTTTGTTGGACATGATCCCCGACAGTGTTTTGATAGTATTGGGGGCTTTTACCAATGCCTGATCATCTGAGGAGAAAATGACCTAGGCATCAGGGAAAGCACCTGGTACGATCAAAATAGTGTCGTGGGCATGCAAAGGGATTAACGCTGATAGCAGGCATTAGAGGTTTAAGTCAGCTCAGACTCTGCAGTAAAGGTTTTGGTGCTATGGTTAGTTGCAATATCCTCTACACATGTCTCTGCATCAGGCATAGACATGATTTGCATACCAGACCATTATGTGCAGCTGATTGAAATACCTTTTTTTTTGTGACTTCATGTCAGTGCTGACTCCTGGCTATCCAGCTCTTCTGGGTTTTCTTGACAATGTATCACTGGAAGTAAATTACCAGGCTGTTTCTTTCATGACAATGGAAAGTAAAGTGACTTGTCCAAGGTTCTTAAAGGCCGCGTTAGCTTTCTGCATCAGCATGATATTGTCAACTATATTCCAGCTATGGATCAAATAGCATGAGCAGGTAGAGCTCCTGAGCCTTGGTGTGGCAACCTACCCAGGAAAAGACTACTCCAATGTAAAACTTGCATCAACATGCACCACTGAATTTGTGACGGCCTTTGTTCCAGTCTGCACATGGGTAAGTGGATGAAAGAGTGAGGTTGGGACTATAGAAATTTCTTCCTATATATTCTGTTCATGTTCAGGCTATTCAGTAACACCAAGAGAGTAAGCTACAGCTACTGTGTAAGCCAAGTACTTTGCAACAGGCAAATAGCAATGGGACAGCCCGAAGAGGCTGCTGG
The DNA here is from genome assembly GCA_033557465.1 of Ichthyophis bannanicus. Taxonomy (NCBI): domain Eukaryota; kingdom Metazoa; phylum Chordata; class Amphibia; order Gymnophiona; family Ichthyophiidae; genus Ichthyophis; species Ichthyophis bannanicus. The sequence goes on along the minus strand of CM066031.1, from coordinate 1,634,194,859 downwards.
GATTCTCTAACCTGTACACAGGTGACCACGTATGATGCCTGCTTGTCACAGATTAAAGAAGATGTGGTACTCATATCCTGTATGAGGGCAGAGTGGCCCTGTTCTGGGATAGCAGGGCTGCCTTCACATGGGGGAAGGTATTGAAAAGGGACCCTAAAAGTTTCTTAACCTTGTTCTAGCCTGCCAGATTATTATTTTTGGCTGGTCAGTCTGCAATACAGTCAAAAATCCAAACAATAAATTTTATGGAATGTGGCACACTGACTGACAACGGCTCAAGATCAGAGGGAGGTATTGCCCTGCTAAGTAGTGTGCTCAAGAAATACAATATCAACCTAGCATTCTAAAGTAAAATTTGGCTTTCAGAAGAATTGAGTCTGGTAGACAAACCACCTATCTGGGGCATGGCAGAATAGGACAATTTTGGCAATGGAGGATCACATTTCTGTGATAACGGCAACGACACTAACAGTACTTGCATGGAAGAAAGACCTGGCAATATACTTCTGTATCTTAGCACAAAAATCCAACTGATAGTCACAACAAAACAAACTGTGATACTCAAGCTGAAGCTGAAAATGAGCAAGCCACTCATTAATGTAGCAAAATATGATCTTGAGGATATACCATCAGAATTTAAAGACTGCCTGCAAAAATGATTTGCTGCTTTAGATACAAGTGATAGAACACCAGAAGAGTTAAGGGATGACGTCATGACAGTTGTACTCGAAAAAAGTGAGAAGTCTCTACAAAAGGTGAAAATTCAAAAACAGTCAAAATGGATGTTGAAGAAACGCTGAAAATTACCCAGAAACTCAGAAAAGTGAAAGCCAGAGGAAAAAGAGAGGTAATCACAGAATTCAACAGATGTTTCTAACGTGCTGCAGGATGAAACAAGGAGAAGTACTACAATGGCACATGCAAGGAAATAGAATCAGAAACTATTAGAGGAAGAACATGATTGACTTTCATAAAGTAATGAGAGTTCAAGAGAAAATTTCAGCCTCAAATTAGAATGCTAAAAGATGCTCAGGGATCCATGTTTAATGATGCTTAGAAGATCAAGAAAAGGTGGAAAGAATTTACAGAGTCATTATACCATAAAGACCAAGTGGACAAACAGCTCTTTTAACCTCTACCTTATGATCAGGAACCACTGATAATGAAAGAAGAAGTTGAAGTGGCATTAAAAGCAATATCAAAGAACAAAGCACTGGGCAATGATGGAATTTCCATTGAAGTATGATAGCAATCTGATGCAGCTGTCATAATATTTACAAGGCACTGCCAAGAAATTTGGAAGACAACATCATGGTAAACTGTCTGTAGAGAACTGTGTTCATAATAATAGTGAAAAAAGTTCATAATAGTGAAGAGAGGTGATCCAAAGTGTGGAAATTACTGGACAATAGCTCTAATCCAATATGCCAGCAAGATTCTACTCAAGATCTTTCAATGGAGACTTCAACCATACCTGGAACGAGAACTATCTGAAGTGTGGATGTGAGATGGATCTTTGAAAAGACAAAAAACATACCATTTATATGTGTTTTATTGATTACAGCAAGGCTTTTGTGTAAATCATGAGAAACTCTGGGCCACATTAGAAGCATGGTTATGCCAGAACACCTGATAGTTCTCATGCACAACCTTTATATTGATGAAGAGGCAACAGTTAGAATGGAACAAGGAGAAACAGAATGGTTTAAAATCAGAAAAGGTGTGCTACAAGGCTGCATACTTTCCCCCCTACCTGTTTAATTATATGCAGAACAAATCATCAGAGAAGCAGGACTGTATGAAGACAATTGAGGTGTGAATATTTGTGGAAGACTCACCATCTTCCCCATGCTGACAATATCATGTTACTGTCTGGAAGTGAAAACGATCTGAAACATCTGCTTCTCATGATCAAGGAACATAGTCTTAACATGGGCCTGCACCTTAACATGAAGAAGACAAACATGCTGACAATTAGAAAAATCAATAATTTAATTCTTGATGAAGAAAAAATAGAAATAGTAAACAACTTTAATCTGCTTGGATCAATTTATTTATTTATTTAGCTGTATTTATATAATGTCTTCCACCGGATCAAGGCAGTTTACATGGAACGAGAGAGAAAATACATTATAACACTGTTTTCAACTATATACAACATGCAATCAGTAACTCAGGATTTCATAATTATATACAGTCAAACTATGTACAGTATATAGTCTTTAACTATGTACAACTGTAGTCAACTGGCAATGTTCTTTCTGGTTTATGTGATGGGCTGAAATGCTCCATGAACAGATGTGTCTTCAGATGTTTTCTAAAGGTTTGGAGGTCTGTGATGTTCCTGAGCTGACCTGGGAGAGGGTTCCATATAGAGGGTGCGTATAGTTGGAAGGCTCGCTTACATGCTTGCTGGTTGAATTTGGTTCTGAGGTGGGGGATGATGAGTGTGTTCATTGTGGAGATCCATCTAGTTCTGAGTTGTTTGGAAGTAGTGTGTGTAGGTGTGCGTGTGTGTGTGTGTGTGGGGGGGGGGGGGTTCAGAGTGGATTGCTTTGTGGGTTAGGATGAGAGTTTTGAATTTTATTTGGCTCTGTAATGGGAGCCAGTGAAGCTGTTTGAGTATAAGTGTGATATGATCATGTCTTGCTGCTGCTTGTAGGGTCCTTGCTGTTGAGTGAAAGTCATTCGCAAGGGCAGGAGTGTGTATTGTGGAAGGCCTTGATAGATAGCATTGCAGTAATCTAGGTAAGGTATTACGGAGGCTTGTAGGACAGTATGGAAGTTTGTTGGTTCAAAGAGTGTTCAGAGGCACTGCAGTGCCTTTGTTTTGAAGTAGATTGACAGGGTGATTTTGTTGATGTGGGCTTTGAATGTGAGGTATTAATCAAGGGTGATTCCAAGGTTCTAGACTTCAGCCTAAGTTTCAATTGCTATGTTGTTCAGTGTTATGGGGGGGGGGGGGGTATCTCTTGTTATGTAGAGGGCCTCCATTTTATTATAGCTGATTTGAAGATTGTTGTCTTTTAGCCAGTTGGTTATTTTGGTGAAACATTCTTAGTGGGTGGATAGTGTGGGCTGGTGTTTATTGATTGTTCCATAGATCATGATATTGCCAGTGTAGACGTGGATGTTAAGGTTATGTGATCTTATGATAGTGCAGAGTAGGCGAAGGTAGAGGTTGAATAGGAGAGCAGAGAGGGTAGATCCCTGGGGACTCCTTGGGTCTGCTTGAATGGGGTGGAGGTAGGGTTGCCAACTGGCCGGTTTTCAGCCGGCCTGGCCGGTTTTTCCACGGCCAGGCCGGCTGCCGGCGCAGAGGCAAAACCGGCCCTTTAAAAGCCGGTTTTTTTGCTCTGGCCGCAAGATCGGGAGCGGCCTGAGCAAAAAAAACGGCTTTTCTCCGCTTCAGAGGGAGCCAGGGAAGCCCGCGCAAGGCCCCGGCTCCCTCTGAACAGCCACCAGCGTGAAGAGCCTTTACCTTCACGCTGGCGGCTGTTCCTGTGAAGCAGCGAATGCTGGGAAAGGTTAAAGGTTGCCATTTAACCTTTCCCAGCATTCCCGGCTTCACAGAAACAGCCGCCAGCGTGAAGGAAAAGGCTCTTCACGCTGGTGGCTGTTCAGAGGGAGCCGGGGCCTCGCGCGGGCTTCCCCGGCTCCCTCTGAAGCCTCAGACAGCCGCGATGCTGGTCCGGGGGGGGGGGGCAAGGACTGCATGGGCTGTGATGGGGGGGACCTGGACTGGAAAAGGGCGAAGGGGGGGGGGACTTGGACTGGAAAAGGGCGAAAGGGGGGGGGGACTTGGACTGGAAAAAGGCTAAGGGGGGGGGGACTTGGACTGGAAAAGGGCTAAGGGGGGGGACTTGGACTGGAAAAGGGCTAAAGGGGGGGACTTTGAAGGGAAAAGGGCTAAGGGGGGGGGGAATTGGACTGGAAAAGGGATAAGGGGGGGACTTGGACTGGAAAAGGGATAAAGGGGGGGACTTGGACTGGAAAAGGGCTAAGGGGGGGGACTTGGACTGGAAATAGGCTGTGATGGGGGGGGACCTGGACTGTAAAAGGGTTATGGGGGGGGGCCATGGAATGGAAATGGGTTGTGATGGGGGTGGAGGGGACCTGGACCAGAAAAGGGCTAGGGGGGGGGAAACTTGGACTGGAAATAGGCTGTGATGGGGGGGGGGACCAGGACTGTAAAAGGGTTATGGGGGGGGACATGGACTGGAAATGGGTTGTGATGGGGGTGGAGGGGACCTGGACTGGAAAAGGGCTATGGGGGGGGGGGGGTGGAATTTGGACTGGAAATGGGCTATGGTGGAGGAAGGGGGATCTTGGACTGGAAATAGACTGTGATTAGGGGGGCTAGGACTGCAAATGGGCTGTGATGGTGCGGGGGGACTCGGACTGCAAATGGGCTGTGATGGTGCGGGGGGACTCGGACTGCAAATGGGATGTGATGGTGGGGGGGCCTAGGACTGGAAATAGGCTGTGATGGGGGACTTGGACTGGAAATGGGCTGTGATTGGGGGGGGGAGCTAGGACTGGAAATGGCCTGTGATGTGAGGGCTAGCACTGGAAATGGGCTGATGAAGAGCTGGAATAGGACTGGAAATGGACTGATGTGGGGCATGGGAGAATGGGACTAGAAGGGAGTGGATGCTGGGTGGGTCTAGAACTATAAGGGAACTGATTTGGGGGGAGGACTAGAATGGATGGGGAATGAGAATGGAGAGGGGAAAAAAATATTTTGTGTGGAAGAAAAGTCTATGATGGGCCGGTATTGGGAGAGTAAGAGGGGCTTGAGAATGGAAGGGTGAAATTTAAACGGATGATAAAGGAATAAGGAAAGAATTGGGGGAAAGAGCAAAAGGGAAACAATCAGTATGTTAAAGCAGAAATAGAGAGAGAATGGAAAACATCTGAAAGAGAAGAAAGGACAAATGGATAGCTCGCAGAAGACACGAAGAAGAAGAAACCAGAAGAAAGTGACTGGAGCAATTGCAACTGAAAAATAAAACGCCCAAACAGAAGGTAGAAAAATACTTTTTATTTTGAATTTATTAACTGGAATATGTCTGGTCTGGGAAGTGTGTATTGCTAACATCTTTGCGTTTTTGTTTAGTGCAAGAGGAAATTACTTTATAGTTTTATTTCTCCAGTGTTGTACATTTCATGTTTGGATTTTGTGGTTCCCAGTTTAATTATTATCTGACCAAGGAAGTTAGCCTACACGTATCCTCGGTAATTTTTGTGGGTGGGGCTGGGGGCGGGGCAGGGGTGGGACTAGGGGCGGAGAATGGGTGGAGCATGGCGAGCCACAGGTGTCGGGTTTTTCTCGGTGAAAAAGTTGGCAACCCTAGGTGGAGGTAATAATCAATGACAAGCACTCAAGAAATCTGATGATTCATTGCTTTTGGAAGAATGGCTGTGAAGAACATAGACAAGATTCCCAAGTGCAGAAATATAACTCTGAAATGTAACTCTAATATTTGACTTGTCTAAGCCATGATATTTTCAATAATGTCATGTGGATGTGAAAGTTAGACAGTGAAGAAGAAAAGCAAGAAAATGGATGCCTTCAAATTACGGTGCTGGCGAAGAATACTGTGTATACCATGGGCTGCCGGAAGAGCAATTCAGTTAGTACTAGAGGAGATAAAACCGAAGCTTTCTTTAGAAGCTCATATGTCAAGACTTCAACTTTCCTATTTGGATACATCATGTTAAGAGGGAGATCATTTTTGAAAGACATCATACTTGGCAAGGTTGAAAGTCTGAGCAAAAGAGGAAGGCCAGCAATGCGACGGATGGATACAATAGCATCAGCTATAGATTACATTCCATTAACAATTTGCCACCTGAATGAATACCAAACACACTTTAGGACAACTATTCAGAGAGTTGCCATGATTTGGCACCAACTCAATGGCACTTAACAACAATAGCATCAGTTGACACAAGCTACGCATTCCACTGGATAGGGGAACTTAAAAGTGAACTGAGAACTTCTGAAGTGGGCTTTATCATTAATACATCTCTGGTATGTAATTTTGACAAACCTGTAAAAGGAATCAATGACAGTTTAATGGAACATTTGCATAAACATCATAAATATCTCCAAGAATATGATGCCACAGTCATTCATGTCTGCATCCCTACCATGAGCCACACTGATGATATCAGCAATGCTCTTATGAGCAACTGGACAAAGCCTTAAAAGATGTCCCTCATATTTAATTGTGTATCAGTTTTGTACTCCACCTTGAATGCAACTTTTACAGCACCTGGCCACCGCTGCTTTAATTAGACCTGTATATTCAGAGCCATAACCTATCCGGCATCCAGTGCTGAATATCCGGTTTAGCCAGGTAGTACTGTTGCTATGTTGTTAATGACTTGTCTTAACTGCAACTGATTTAGCTATCTGGTTAGCGGCTGAATAACACTACAAACCAGAAAGTTGCAGGGACTGTCCCCGATCTACCCATAATTGCTTCGGTTTTAACCCTGCATCTCATCTGTGGTTTGTGGGGATATTCAGCAGCACTATCTGGGGAGCAGAATTAGGGGGATTTCAGCAGTGACACGGATTCATAGCAGAGATTTTGGTGATGGTAGATTTCTTATGCAGCACCCCATAAGGTATTAGCAGGCAGGATTTCCCTCCTTTCACCCCAGGAACACCTCTAAAAAACACTGCTGTGAACAAGTCTGCATTAAATAGTATTTTCAATGTATTTACAAAATATATACATCAAGTATTGTAATAAAATAATTCAGTATGTACACCCATATTATGAAATGTGGTTCAAGCAGGTAAGGTGAAATAGCAATACAGGATAATAGATAAGGGTCCAGTTTTCGAAGGCCTTTACACGGGTAACTTCCCTTGTTACCCCTGTAAAGGTCTTATCTGGGATTTTTGAAGGACACCTACACAGGTAGTGCCCTTCGAAGATCCCAGATATGTCTCTAACGCGCCCAGATGCTATCCACAAATTATCAGGGCGTGTTGGAGGTGTTCTGGGGTGGAGCAGAGGTGGGCCATGGCGCTACCCATGTAGCACTGATTTTCGATGCTGCACAGTTAGTGCTCTGTACTTTAAAGGTAGGCATGGGAAAACTTTGCCTATCTTTAAGGCGCTGGGGCTAACCATGTAGCATCAAAATCGGTGCCACACGGGTAGCTGCTGCAGCTTCCTGTCTGTGCGGCTACACCCAGATTTTCAATGCTGGGGCCACATATGACCCCCGGCATGGAAAATCCAGGTTAGGCAGGAGGTCTGTAGTAACTTAACTAACCTTTAAAGTTTATGGATTCAACCTTAATAGCCTGTCTCCTAACTCCCCCCTCTTTCCTTTACCCACCAGACCTAAGTGGCTGCTTGTGAAAGGAGAGATTTTGTAGATCTGTCCAATCGCTGAGGTTGTAGCCTTGGCTCAGCCTCCTCCAAGCACTCCTCCAACCCAGAGAGGGTTTTATACTCCTGTCCAATCAGGAACAACTGTTCCAGCTCTCCCTTTAGCTGATCTGCCACGGGACACCCCCCCCCGGGTCTTGTGGCTTTCAGTCCAGAATGGACTCTCTGCTACTGCAGCTCTCCCCCTTGAGCTGATTCTGCTGCTGCAGCTCCCCATGGAGCTGATTTTCTGCTACAGCTCCCTCTGGAGCTGCTCTGGCACTATAGCTTACTCTGGAGCTGATCCTCTGCTGCCACTCCCCCTGGAGCTGATCTAATGCTGCAGCTCCCCAATGAGTTGATCTGCTGCTGGACCCTTGCTAGGCCTTGTTGTTCCTCAATTCTCTGCTACTGCAGCTCCCAATGAGCTGATCCGCTGCTGGACTCCTAAGCCTGGATTAGGGTCCCCAGAGTCTCTCCGCTGCCATCTCCACTCCCTGGGTTGGGAGGAAACTGTTCAACCCCATCTTCATTCCTACCCCTGACTGAGTCTGTAGGAGGCTCTCTGCTGGCTTCACTTTGAGCCTTTATAGGCTTTTGAGTGCCATCTTCAGGAGGGGAAGCTCTTTTAGATTAAGGGGTTTAAGAACCTTCTAAACCCTAAACTCCTTCATCCCTCCTCAAGCTCTTTTTTTCCCTTTTTCAACAGTTTTTTAGTACCAGCCCCTGTTTATCTGATACCATTACTCTTATGGTGAGCAATTTCCACCGCCCCCAGTATTTACTTTTCTGCTCTCTATCTAGTGTGTGCATTTTATTCCCCTACACTATTCCCTATAGATTTAAAGTTAAATCGTATTAATAGATATAAATGTGAGCAAATATTACCCTTGCTCCTTCAGCACAGGCAGTGATTGGCATATCCCTCCTAAATGTTTAATTTCCAGCTCTGCTATCCCAGCGACTATTACTGCAGGCTGTCCTTTTAGTAGGTCCCTCATCTGACCTCTCCAGCAGCCACATCTTCAGCAGCATAAAGTGACCATTTACTTGTGATTCTACATTTTTCAACACACTCTCAAACTTCCACCTTTTGGGGAGGGGGGAGGATTTTTACTTACATGGTCAGGTAGAAAAAAGTTTACAACCCCTTACGAAGGATGATGCTTGCATGGTAGTTCATTTCTGTGTCCTGTACTTGAAAGTAACTATTGCTTCTGCAACACATTGAATTAATGGAAGGGTAATTTGTTGAATGAGGTGAAGGAGAGAGCATTGACAAGCAGTAGTGCTAATACAAGAATACTCTATCACTCCCCTCCACTTTTAAATGCCAGTGGGCCATAAGCCCCAATATAAGAAAATCTTTGATGACAGAAGCTCTAGATGCATTTAATAAAAAAACAGAGAACAGTGTTACACAAGTCAGACTCCTAGCGAATTTCAGTGGCATGCCATCTTGGAGAACCCATGGAGACCACGGACACAGATCCTCTGCAATATCTTTGCCAGCATGTATGTTAGCAATCTGACCAGATCTGGCCAGTGTTGCTCAGCAGTTCCTGTCATGCCCTCCATTCAGTGTGCCAAATGAACATATTTTCTCTATGGAAAGAGATACTGTAGGTCCCCATTGCTGATGGCTAACACTAGAAAAGATAGTGTTTCTAAAAATAAGCCTCCCCTTGTTTTTTTTATTTATTTATTTATTTAGCTGTATTTATATCCTGCTTTTCACTGGGTCAAAGCGGTCAATTGGGAGATACATTTAACATGAGGGGATATGACACACATACGCTAATACTTACAGGGAACATGGGCAATGGAGGGTTAAGTGGCTTGCCCAAGACCACAAGGAGTGCCTATAGGACTAGAAATGCCAGTCCCTCCGGCCTGAGATTGCTGTCCCCAGGTGGGACTTGAACCCCTGGCCCTCCGGCCTGAAGTACCTTGTCCTAACCACTAGGCCACTCCTCCCCCCCTCCCTTGTTTGGTTTTACTCACTTCTCATGTGATTGGGATGAGGAATGAGTGTAAAGCTCCAGCAAATGGTAGTTGCCCACAATCTGTGCCTTCAATGTCTTGCAATGTTTTTGACAGTTCCCACTGCAGTCTCACTGGGCTGGTGACCATTTCAAGTGGGTACATTTAAGCCCCATGTCAATCCTAAGAAATAAAACAAAGAAATACAAAAATAGTATTTATTTTGCTGCATGTGCCTGTGTCACTGTGCTGCCGTTTCCGTCATGAGCTGATTCCTTTGTTGCCAGGCATGCCCTCCTGATCCAAACCTTTACTAGTGCCACCCTGCCTGCTGCCTGTACGGTCACTCTGTGGCCTGCTATTTAATTCACAGTGGGATCTTTTAGACCTACATGGCAAAAATAAATAAATAAAAAAGAAAGACCTCCTGTCCCCTTGCAGCCAATCCTGGTGTTATGCTGGTCCTCTTTGCTGTTCTGTTACTCTCTTTGGGCTTTTAACAATCTGAGTCCAAGAAAAAGTGAACCCAAGCAGTGGGGGTACAATATCAGCCTAACACCATCCACCAGGCTTGAACACTCTCTTCAAAATTCTTTTCGAATTTCAATTAATGTACATATTCAGAGGCTCTAGCAGAGGAGTACTGCTATTTATACCCTTGGCCAAATGGTACTTCTTCTATTTGGAAATTCATCCTCCTCAAATGAGCTCACTCAGGTGGGACAAGCATAGGGAGGTGATGAAGGATGGATGTATCTGCCTAGCCAGTTGGATCAGTTGAATCAACCCTAGTGATCAATGGGGTGGCTGCTGTCACAGGCAGATAACCCTCACATCCACCATCCTCTTTTATTGTACTTGTTGACTATGAGGGTCATTCTGAGCCATGAATAGCAGGTATGTAGCCCTGCCTGGACATAAATTCCTATCATTTGTCCCCCTGTCAATCCCGCACAAAAACTCCCAGTATGAATAGCGGAGTTGTATGGGGAGCCTTTGTGTGGGATCAGCAGGGGGCGGGTGGAAGGCAGAGTGAGGGTGGGGCATGGGTGAGTCAGTATCCCGGACGTACAGGGCCGATTCTGAGGTCAGCCTTGTACGTCCGTGGTATGCCGGTTAGACGGGAGACTTATTCCACCTCAGAGGTAGAATAATTCCCCCTGGATGCAGCGTTTTGGCAGCTGTTGGTGGAGACAGGAGAGGTAGGGGTGCAGGAAGTTCCCCGCAGCCAGATCCTGACCATGGGAGGCTGGATCGAGGGTCCGGCTATGGAGAAAGGAAAAGTTCGGCACCGGCCGGCATTTGCAGCTCCTGAATGGAGCTGCGGTGCCATTGCAATGGGATGCCATGGCTGTGTGGCTCCATTCAGGAGCCTGACTGAGCTAATCAGGTTGTGGCTGGGTGTATGGCTGGTCAGAATCGAGGCCTGGCCTGCACGTCCAGGTGCTAGACCCGATTCTGATGCCGCGGGGGCCGTGGGATCAGAATCAGGTCTCTCTTTGCATGGCCCGATTCTGCCCGGCCATACAGGGGCTGCATTTCATGAATGTCACAAGTACTAGCCTTACATTTTAGTGTCTTCCATTCTATCTTGCTACTGTGTTGGCCTTCCTCGTGTATTCTGGGCTGTCACAGCTGTTGCTGTTGCCCCAATCCCACTGATTTTTGTTCCTTCACCATAATATATCTTGTGATACTTGTTTAAATCCCTCAGTATGTCATCCAAACAGCTCATGAATGTTTCTTTCATACTAGGGAGATCTTCCTCTGTGCCAAAATTTCCTATGCTGGGACCAAATCGGTGTATATCATCTATCTTTTTATTGTAATCCACCTCATAGACAGTGCGGAACATACATTCTTATATACTGCATAAGTAAATAAATAAAATCCTCAATGCCAAGTTGAACTTATGAAGATACGGCTTAACTGAATTCACCCCCACTCCTGCAGCCTGAGCTCCTGTGGCTTCCTTTGCTGCAGTGTTAGTGCTGGTCCTCTTTACTTGTTTTGGGCCTTGCAGCTGATTTAGATGCTGCACTGGTCCTCTTGCGGTTTCTTAGGGTCTTACAGCCTTCAATCTTGGTGCTGCGTTAGATCTATTAGGGTGTTTTGGGGCCTTGCAGCTGACCTTGATCCTGTGCTGATTCTCTTTGGGTGTTTTAGAACCTTGCAGGTGATTGAAATTCCTTGTTGGTCCTCTTCAGGAATTTTAAAGCCTTACAGCCAAACAAGGTGCCTTGCTGGCTCGCTTCAGAATTTTTTGGGGCCTTCCAGTTTGTCTTGCTCCTGTCATGATGCCTCACAGTTGTTTTAGGGACTTCCCACCTATGGTGCTGCAATGCTGGCTCTCCTCATGTGTTATAGGGAAATCTAGCCTGTTATGCTGCTGTGTTGCAACTCTACAGATGTTTTAGGTCCTTCCAGATAATCTTGCTGTTGTGTTGGTTCTCTTCAGGTCTTTTAAGGTCTTCCAGATGATCTTGGTGATGTATTGGTTCTCTTCCAGAATTCCTGTACCTTTCAGGAAATGTTTTTGTGGTTTAAACCCACTTACGTTGCTATGGAGTTGTCCAGACATTGTTGTTACTGCTTTACCCTTCTGCCTATGCCCTAGAATCTTTCTGCCTATGTTGGTGCCATTTTAGCGTTCTTAAGTTACCTTGGTGTTTTTCTGTCAGTACTGATGCTGCTATGCCCTCTTCCACTCCCCATGGGAGTTCATTCTGCTCTTTGTCCCACTTTGTGTTTCTGATAGCGATTTACAGTCCTGTGCCCTTTGCACCTCTTATGGTGCTGTGAGTTTTTTGTGACACCCTTGATAGCTTAAAGTGCTGTTTTCTAAGAACATAAGATATTCCATACTGGATCAGACCAAAGGTCCATCAAGCCCAGCATCCTGTTTCTAACAGCAACCAATCCAGGTCACAAGTACCTGTCAGGTTCCTAAAAAGTAGACAGATTACATGCTGCTACTAGGGATAAGTAGTGGATTTCCTGAGTCCTCAATAATAATGGTTTCTAGACTTTTCCTCCAGGGACTCGCCCAATCCTATTTTAAATCCATTTACACTAACAGCTTTTACTACATCCTCTGGTAACAAATTCCAGAGGTTGATTACCCATTGAGTGAAAATTTTTTTTTTCTGATTAGTCTTAAATATGCTACATTGTAGTCACTGTTCCCTCTAAGCTGTGCGTGTGTGCGCGCGCATACACCTCATCGAGTGAGCGCACATACTTTACAACAGAGCGCACAAAAATTACGGTTCTGATTCTGATAGAAAACAACACAGACATTCTTAAAATTGAAAAGTTGTTGTGTACTTACGGTTTTCACAAGTTCTACAATATTTTCTAGTGCAATCAAAATATTGCACAATCTCCCTTTAACAACTTCCAGTAGTCAGTGACACCCACCAACGCAGCATAGACTCACCACCATCACCTTAACATTAAATCCGACACCAGCTCTACAACATTCAAGAACAACACGGAAATGGCCCCACCTATCACGGCCATAATGAGCTGCCTCCTTATCTTCTCTTGGCTGATTGTCGAGTCCTTAGCCCTATTCCACACTACCAATCAAATTCCAATTCTCCAGCACCATGCCAAAACGTGGACTAAATATTCTTATCCTCACCACCTAAAGAACAATCACACACGTCAATCATACTTACTCCACATAGCCCTCCAACATGCCAAACAAGCGAAACCAGAGAAACCCACTCCACTTTTTAACTGCGCCCTTATAAATGCAAGATCAATTCGTAATAAATGGCCAGTTGTCATTGACTTAATTGCTTCCCACAACCTAGATATTCTTTTGGTAACTGAAACTTGGTTATCTGACGTAGATAATGTAATCCTCAACCAATTACTACCCAACAACTTCACAATCCACTCCCGTCATAGAGAAATCAAAAGAGGAGGAGGGCCCTTATTTTGACCAAAACTGATTTGCATTTTCATACAACAGACTCCTCCAGCACCAACAACATTGATATCTTATCCATTGCAAATGACCAATGCGCCATCAACCTTTTATATAGAGCACCCTCATCCTCAACTGATGATCTCTCCAACATTCTCGACCTAGCAGCCAACACTCGCAACCCCAACCTATCAAACTGGATACTAGGAGATTTCAACCTCCCATCACTTCACTCCAGTCATGCCACTGCCCTTCTAGAAGCGATCAATGATCTGGGCTACAGACAAATTATCACCGAACCCACCCACACTAAAGGGAACATACTTGACATGATTTTTGCCCCCCCCCTGTCAGTACAAGAACCAAATGAAAAACTTGTGACATCGCTCACCTCTGTACCATGGTCAGATCACAAGCTAATTAATTTCATCATACCTATCAATAACAGTTCACTACACAACAATGAATCTCCAAGCAACTCAACAAACACTGCTTCTCGAAACTTCAAAGCCTTCAATAAAGATCTCATTCTGGCAGAAGCTCTTCCTCTATTCAACAATGCAACTCTCAACCTAGACAATTTAATCTCCTCATGGAATAAGTCTCTTAGTTCCATTGCGCAAAATCCTACCAAGAACAATATCGCAAAGAAAAAAAAACACTCTCCATGGTTCACACCTGAACTGCGTGTCTCCCGGTCACATTTACGGAAACTAGACAAAAGATGGAAACGGTCCCACTCCACTGAAGACCAGTCAGCATACAAAACTCACCTTGCAATCTACAGAGAAGCCATCCTAACAAACATGAAACAATACCATACCGACACTCTCAAAAGATCATTAAACAAACCACGTGACCTTTTCGAACTAGTTAAATCATTCTCTAAGGAACCATCCCCATGTCAACCTAAAGAGATCCACCCACAAGACTATGCCAACCATTTACAATCCAAGATACTTCAAACTGATAAAATTACCACGTTCATAGCACAAGACATCCCTAGTCCAACTTCCCTTTCTAAGTTCTCCACGCCATCCAAGAAACTTGTGGAAGATACTATTGCAGCCCTCAATACCACGACTGCACAAACTGACCCCTGCCCCGCATATTGGATTAAAAATTTACGAACAGAACTCAGCCCACTGATCACAAAAATGATGAACTTATCATTCACAACTGGATCCTTCCCTGCAGCACTCAAGAAAACATCCATCAGACCGCTCCTGAAGAACCCTAAACTTGACCCAAGCAAAGTTGAATCCTACAGACCCATAGCCAGTATGCCTCTCTTAGCCAAAATAATCGAAAAGGAAGCACAAAGGCAACTTCAAGACCACATAGATTCAGCCTCCCCACTAGACCATCGTCAACATGGATTCAGGGAATACCATGGCGTCGAAACACTACTTACCTCCCTCTTCAATAAAATCGTCACAGGTATCGACAACATCCGTCAAGGTTTCGCTCTCATCTTCATAGACATCGCTGCAGCCTTTGACTCTGTACACCATGGTCTGCTAGTAGAACGACTAGAAGAAAAGGGCATAAATGGCATCGCCCTCGATTGGTGCAGGTCATACCTTGAAGACAGATGGCAACATGTAAAATCAGGATCAGGATCTTCCGAACCCTTCCATCAACAACAGGGCGTCCCACAAGGATCTTCCCTATCTTCTCTTTTATTTAACATTTACATGCAACCCATTTTCAACATAATCGGATCATTCAAGGTCGACTGTCTAATTTACGCTGATGACATCCTCCTCTTCATGCCATTCTTCACAGAGCAAATGGACCTTTCGCCACTGATTGATTGTTTCAACGCAGTCTCCGAATGGCTTCTGTCCCAAAATCTTAGGATACAACACAAAAAGACTGAGGTGCTATTCATCACCAGAGACCAGAGTTTCTGCCCTCCACCTCATATAAAGGTCAATGAGGCTGAGCTCCAAACCAAATCAACAATTCGGTACTTAGGAGTCACCCTCGATCAACATTTAGATATGAAAACCCATATATCCAACATAGTCAGAGCCATATATTTCAAAATCCGGTCCCTTAGACACCTGCAATCCCTTCTAAACCCTGAAGACTTCCGGACAATATACCAATCCCTGATCTTACCACACTTTGACTTCGCCAATGCTATTCTTCAAGGTCTCCCTCAATCAACACTCAACCCGTTGCAACTTGCCATGAATGCCGCAGTCAGAATCTTAGTGGGAGCAGCAAGATGCAACCATATAACGCCTATCCTAATACAGCTGCATTGGCTCCCCATTCAAGGAAGACTTATATTCAAATCTTTGTTACTCACTTTCAAATCCATCCATGGCATCACCTCCCCTTCATTAACCGATATCATCCAACCCATTCCTCCCAACAGAACAAGGAGATCCCTATCTACAAATGCACTATTAATCCTAAAGGCTTCAACAAAGTACACAACCGCAACATCTAACAGGGCATTCAGTATCTATGCCCCAAAATGTTGGAACGCATTACCACCAGGCATCCGTGCAATTACTGACCTAACACAATTCAGAAAGGCTCTCAAATTCCAGGGCCGGATTTAACTTGAGTGAGGCCCTATGCCAACAAAAATTGTGGGCCCCCAGCAGGGGCGGCCCAAGGGGTGTGTGGGCCTCATTTGCATAAGGGGCCTCATTTGCATAAATATTTGCATAATATTACCATATACTAACTTTTAGTAAACGTGCCTCTTAATGAGTGTATGGATAAAGAAAGACTAAAAGATTTTTACATTACTATAATCCAGTGCCAACTGCCAGACACATTAGGAACTACTACAAACACTGCCCATTTAGAACCCATAGCAAACCCGCCGTATCCTAACAGCACTACCAGGACTCACAAAGCACCATACTCTACCAATCAAAAGGCAACACTGCAAATATTAAACCAATACATTTCAGAGAACAACAATACATGACCTACTGGGGAAAGAGAACAAGTGGCAATGTCAAATAGGAATTATATAAACAGAACACCTCAGCTCAGTTACACATGCAGAACATAGACCATCACCAAACAAGTAATCACATTTTAGAAACAGGAAGACAATAATTAAACTGGGAATCCCAAAAGCCAAACTTGGAATGTACAACACTGTAGAAATAAAACTATACATTAATTTGCTCTTGTACTAAACAAAGCGCAGACGTTAATGATGCACATTTACCAGAGCTGACATATTCCAATTAATAAATTCAAAATAAAGAGATATTTTTCTATCTTTTGTGCATTTTTTTCAGCTGCAATTGCTCCAGCCACTTTCTTCTGGTTTCTTCATGTCTTCTGCTAACTCTCCATCGTCTGCTGTCCATTTGTCCTTTCTTCTCTCTTCTAGTTTTTTTCCATTCTCTCTCTACATCTGCTTTAACATACTAATCTTTCTCCTTTTGCTCTTTCCTCATTCCTATTTCATCCACTCAAATTTTACCCCTCCATCCTCAATCCCCACTTACTCTCCCAATACCCGGCCAATTGTAGATTTTTTTATCCCTCCCACACAAAATATTTTTCCCCTTCTCCATTTTACTCTTCCAGCCCCATCCCATTCTAATCCTCCCCCAACATCAGCTCCCTTCTAGTTCCAGCCTCACCCAGCATCCATTCCCTTCTAGTCCCTGCATCAGCCCATTTCCAGTCCTAGCCACCCATCAGCCCATTTCCAGTCCTAGCAACCCCCCAACCCAATACCAGTCCTAACCCCCCATCACCCCATTTTCAGTTTAAGCCCCCCCTATAACCCATTACCAGTCCTAACCCCCCATCAGCCCACTTCCAGTCCTAACCCCATCAACCCATTTCCAGTCAGCCCCCCATAGCCCATTGCCAGTCCTAACCCCCCCCCATCAGCCCATCAGCCCACAGCCCATTACCAGTCCTAACCCCATCAGCCCACCTCCAGTCTTAACCCCCCCCAGCCCATTTCCAGTCCTAACCCCCCCCATAGCCCATTACCAGACAGCCCCCATCAGCCCACAGCCCATTACCAGTCTTAACCCCCCCCAAAGCCCATTACCAGTTCTAAACCCCCCCAACAGCCCATTATCAGTCCTAACCCCATCAGCCCACCTCCAGTCTTAACCCCCCAGCCCATTTCCAGTCCTAGCCCCCCCATAGCCCATTACCAGACAGCCCCCATCAGCCCACAGCCCATTACCAGTCTAAACCCCCCAAAACCCATTACCAGTTCTAAACCCCCCCAACAGCCCATTACCAGTCCTAACCCCATCAACCCACCTCCAGTCTTAACCCCCCCAGCCCATTTCCAGTCCTAGCCCCCCCATAGCCCATTACCAGACAGCCCCCATCAGCCCACAGCCCATTACCAGTCTTAACCCCCCAAAGCCCATTACCAGTTCTAACCCCCCCCCCAACAGCCCACAGCCCATTACCAGTCCTAACCTCATCAGCCCACCTCCAGCCTTAATCCCCCCAACCCATTTCCAGTCCCAGTCCCAGCCCCTGTCCAGTCCCAGTCCCAACCCAGTTCCAGCCCCCGGCCCAGCCCCCCCAATTACCAGTCCTACCCCTCCCCCTCCCCCGGCCTAAAGTAAAATTTAATTTAAAAAAAAAACCTGCTGTCTGCCGCCGCGGGGCCCCCTCTGCTGCCGCGGCAGCATGGACTGACCCGCGGGGGCCCCCTCGGTAAGCTCGGTCCCGCCCTCCGTGCCTCCGTGTCTCCCACCGTGCAGGCTGTGAGAGACGCGGAGGCAGACTGTCTCCTTCGCGTCTCTGTTAAGCCCGCAGGGGCTGATGGGAAATTTCCCATCAGCCCCTGCGGGCTTAACAGAGACGGGAAGGCAGAAGGAGACAGTCTGCCTTCGCGTCTCTAACAGCCTGCACGGAGGGAGACACGGAGGCACAGAGGGAGGGACCGAGCTTACAGAGGGGGCCCCCGCGGGTCAGTCCATGCTGCCGCGGCAGCAGAGGGGGCCCCGCGGCGGCAGCCAGCAGGTTTTTTTTTATTTTATTAAAAAAAAAAAGCCTAACTAGTTCAATTTTTGTGGGCCCTTTGCAGCTGTGGGCCCTACGCCATGGCGTACATGGCGTATAGCTAAATCCGGCCCTGTCAAATTCCATTTATTTACACAGTACTACCAGATTAACCTAACCGCTACCTAATTGCTTCTCCTCTTACCTCCTCAAGATAACATCTCAACCCTACTGTACACATGTAACACCCTAAATTCTCAGCACTCAATCTCATTGTACATATGTAAGTAGTTCAGTTTGCATCCCCCGCGTTATCCAAGTTGTTACTCCTGTTCTCTGTAAAGCAAAACATGTTATCCAAGTTGTTACTCCTGTTCTATGTGAAGCCAAGCAGTTTGTTATGGTCATTTTGTTTTATGTAAACCACGCTGACAATAGTGCGGTATATAAGAAATTGTAATAAATAAATAAATAAATGTGGTGTACATACTGTATTCTGACATGTAGTCAAATTTTAAAGTATATAACTCCGAGTGTCGTTATGTGGCGCACAAAAATTTAACCTTCCTTCAAAAGCTGCACAGCTGATATTTTATGCGCACACAGCCTACAGAAAATTAGAGGGAACATTGATTGTAGTTTCATTGCATGTCCCCTAATCTTCCTACTTTTTGAAGGAGTAAACAACTAATCTACACTTGCACGTTCCACTCCATTCATTATTTTATAGACCTCCATTATACTGCATCACCCCTCAGTTGTCTCTTTTCCAAGTAGAAGAGCCCTAGCCTTTTAATCCTTTCCTCATAGGGATATCCATTCATCTCCTTTACCATTTTGGTAGCTCTTTCGGTATCTTTTCTAATTCTGCTATATTCTTTTTAAGACATGGCTACCATAATTGCACACAATATTCAAGATGTGGTCTCATCCTTGAGCGATACAGAAAGATTATAATATTCTTTAATTTATTCTCCATTCCTTTCTTTATGATTCCCAGCATTCTATTTGCTTTCTTGGCCACTCTGCACACTGGGCAGAAGGTTTCAACATATTATCCACGATGATGTCCATATCCTTTTAGTGGTGAATCCTAATGTGGAACCTTGCATCATGTAATCATACTTTGGGTTGTTCTTCCCTAGGATGCTGATTTTGAGTGGGGCACATCCGGACCATCCAGACACATAAAAGATGCATAGGCCCCAGTTGAACCCAATTCTGCAACCGCGGGAGCTATACTTTCCAGCGTTGCAGAATCAGGGCACTTGGACAGCCCAACAAGCCCCCAATTCTGTTGCTATAGATGTCCCATGCACTGCCTGGCCAGTCCTCTCAGCACTCCTTCTGATGTGCTGTGCAGAGGCGTCCCATCACTATGGCACCAGCACGTCCAGCAGGAGCACCTGAATAGGGAAAAGGTATTGTGGGGCCTGAAGCTCATCAGCGGAGCGGTGCCCAGAAGTTATTCCACCTTTATGGTGGAATAATCCAGGAATCCAAGTCCCTTCCAGCAGACATACAGAGTCCTGCCCTGAATGGCCTCTGTACATCCGGGTGCCTGGACACACCCCTGCTCTGCCCTAGCTCTGCACTAGTGCTGCCCCCTCCCGCGCCCATCCAGCACTCACCGCACAATGGCCCTGGATGTGTGGAGTGCCAGAAGCAGAGAATTAGGTGCAGGAGCTATGTGAGGGTTAGACGCCCAACCCCACTATTTCTGCATTGGAATGACCCCCTAAGTGCATAACATTGCACTTGTCCACATTAAATTTCATCTGCCATTTGGACACCCAGTCTCACAATTTATTAAGGTCTTGCAATTTTTTTACAATCCTCCTGTGTTTTAACAACTTTGAATAATTTGGTGTCATCTGAAAATTTGATCACCTCACTCTTTATTTGCGTTTACAAGTCATTTATAAATATGTTAAAAAGAAGCGGGCCCAGCACAGATCTCTGGAGTACTCCACTATTGACCTTTCCCGATTGAGAAAATTTGCCATTTATGTCTAGTCTTTGTTTTCTATCCTTTAACCAGTTCCTAATTCATAATGGTACATTTCCTCCTATCTCATTTATTTATTTATTTTTATTTAGCTGTATTTATATCCCGCTTTTCACCGGGTCAAAGCGGTCAATTGGGAGATACATTTAACACGAGGGGATATGACACACATACGCTAATACTTACAGGGAACATGGGCAATGGAGGGTTAAGTGGCTTGCCCAAGACCACAAGGAGTACCTATATAGGACTAGAAATCCCAGTCCCTCCGGCCTGAGATTGCTGTCCCCAGGTGGGACTTGAACCCCCAGCCCTCCGGCCTGAAGTACCTTGTCCTAACCACTAGGCCACTCCTCATAACTTTTTAATTTCCCTAAGAGTGTCTCAAGAGGGACTTTTTCATAGGCTTTTTTAAAAATCAAGACACACTATATCAAATGACTCATCTCTTTCTACCTGTTTATTCACACCTTTAACACCTTTAAAAAACTAGAGGAGATTATTAAGACAAGACTTTCCTTGGCTAAATCTATGTTGGTATTCTGTCATTATACAATGATTATTTACATGTCCGGTAATTTTGTTTTTTATAATGGTTTCTACCATTTTGCCAAGTACCGATGTCCGACTCACTGATCTAGAGTTTCTTGGATAACCCTTGGAACCATTTTTAAAAATTGGCATTACATTGGCCACGCTCCTATCAGAAGGTTTTAAGTATAGGTCACAGATTACCAATAGTAGTTCTGCAATCTTATATTTCAGTTCTTTCAGCCAGAAAGATCTATGCCATCTGGTCCAGGTGATTTGCTGCTCTTTAGTTTATCAGTTACTATAGCTGTATTATATATTCCCAGTATATTGAGATTTCCTTCAGTTCATCACCTTTAAATATTATTTATGACATGGGTAAGTTTCCAACATCTTCTTTAGTAAAGACTGAAGTAAAAAATTAATTTAGTCTCTCCACTATGGCCTTGTCCTCTCTCAGTGCATCTTTTACCCCTCCATCATCTTATGGTCCAACTGACTCCCTCACAGGTGTTTTGCTATGAATGTACTTGAAAGGTTTTTGTTATGCACCTTTGCTTCCATAGCAAGCTTCTTTTCAGATTTTCTCATTGCCTGCCTTACAGTATCAATGCATTGCATTTAACTTGCCAGTACTTATGTTGTTTCCTGTTTTTGTCATTTGGCACTTTTTTTCATTTTCTGAAAGATCCTCTCTTAGCTCTAGCAACCTCTCTGACCTCACCTTTAAGCCATGCTGGCTGTCATTTGGCCTTCCTTCCACCATTTTTAAAGCATGGAATATATCTGTTCTGAGCTTCCAAGATAGTATTTGTAAATAACTCCCAGGCCTGATGTAAACTATTAAACTTTGCAATTGTCCCTTTTAGGTTTTTCTTAATAATTGTCCTCATTTTATCATAGTCTCCTTTTTGAAAGTTAAATGTTAGCACATTGAATTTCCTTGTAATCCTCCCTTCATTTATTAAATCAAATCTGATCAGGTCATGATTCCTAAATTGTCAAGCGGCCCCAAAACAGTTACCTCTTGCACTAGATCCTGTCTTCCACTGAGGACTAGGTCTAAAATAACTTACCCTCATGTCAGTTCCTGAATCAATTGCTCCATGAAGCAATCATTTATTTCATCTAGAAACTTTATCTCCCTAGCATGTACTAATTTGACATTGACCCATTCAATACTGGGGTAATTGAAATCTCCCATATTACTGTGTTGTAAACTTTGCTAGCTTCCCTAATTTCTTTTAGCATTTCATCATCTATCTGTTCACTCTGTCCAGGCAGACGGTAGTACATTCCCATTGCCATCTCCTTCCTCTTTTACATGGAATATCCATAGAGATTCTACATTGTATTTTGTTTCCTGCAAAACCTTTATCCCGTTTGACTCAATGCCCTTTTTAGTATATAGAGCCACCCCCTCCACCTACGTGATCTACCCTATCATTGTGATATACTTTGTAGTCTGATATCCCAGTGTCCCTTTAGTTGTCCTCTTTCTACCAGGTCTCTGAGATGCAATTATACAGTATATAACATTTCATTTGGTGCTATATATTCTAACTCTCCCATCTTATTTTTTAAACTTCTAGAATTCCCATACAGGCATTTCAAAGTTTGTTTTTTTGCTAATATTAACAGTCTGGCTATTTGATAACAGGATTAATTTAGAATCTTTCAACTCTATCTGATTTTTACTTAAGGCACCTGGATTACTTTTACCTTTATTGGAACCTCTCTATTGGGATGCCCTACCTTCCCTATTTTGCTAGTATCCTTCAAGGATACACCATTCTGAATCATGTGCTCTTTGGCAACTGGTAGCTTTCCCCCATTATCTAGTGCATTCAATGGAGTTTGAGTTAACTAGCTTGAAGAGTATCTCGGGGAGAAGAACCAAATCTAGTGTTCCTCCTTTGATATGTGTTGCAGTTTTGATTATTTGATGGTACTCTATGTCTGCTATGGTGTCTAGGAATAGTTTAGAGTCTAGTGTTGGTAGTGATGGAAGGTTAAAATCGCCTAGCATGATTACAGGATTTTGGTCAGTAGATGAACTGAGGAGTTCAATAAGAGAATCCAGGCCATCTGTTTTATTGTCTGGGGGTCTATAAATTAAGCAAATTTTTATGAGGCCGATTTTTATTAATAATGTGTCCATGTTATTATTGATATTTGATTGGATTGGCTTGGCGTTTAATGTTTTTTTTGTCATCATTAGAACTCCACCACCTTTTTTATTGGGTCTATGTTTGTAGAATGTGTCATAGTTCTCTTTATCAAGTTGATTTAGATAGACTGTATCTGTTTCAGAGAGCCATGTCTCTGTGACACATAAAATGTCAGGTTTTAAGTCAGTTATCAGGTCATTAAATATGGGTAATTTATTTTTCATTGATCGTGCATTAATGAGGATACATGATAGGGAGGATGAGTAGTTAGAACAGATTTTCTTATCTGTTTGTTGTGTATTTGTTTGTTGTATGTGTATTAGTCTGTGATAATTAATTTTTGGGTAGTTTTGATGAGTGTGTCCCATGTGGCAGTCATTTCGAGTATGTGTGTGTATTATAGGTATAGTCATGTGATTTTTGTAGTTTAAACATAGGGATAGGTCGATTATTATTATTGCTAATAATATACAGGTGTATGATATTCGTATGAGCATGTTGTTAGGGTGAAACATTTTCTGTGTTTGGCTCAGCTTAATATGAGTGTATGTGCAGTTTTGGAATACTGATAACAGTACTATATTACTAGCAATGTTATATGCAGATATAGTTTAAAATATTGACAACAGTACTATATTACTAGCAATGTTATATGCATAGTTTCCCTCAACACCCTCCTATTTAGTATTCAGTATGACAACAATATTTACTCATGGTCCTCAGACACTAACACCAGGAAAGACTCTTGAATAAAGGCAGATTTTATTGTGTTGGCATTCTAGTGGTAATAAGTTAGCCGAGCCTAAGAGTATTGTATTCACTTGGAATTTTACATCCTGGTTCTGGAGCTAGTCTTAGTAGATGCTCACTTTTTCTCTTTCTCCCTGAAACAGTCTATTTTCTTACACTACACTACAGCGAAATAAATGGCATTTAGTCTTTTTTTAAGCAGTTGCAGTGATTTTCATGCATTTTCTTTTCATGTCCTTGTGCATATTCATCTTAATTGAGTGCCTTCTATGAGTGCTACAGCTCTTTTGCATGCACAAATCACTTGCATGTTAATTTGTAGATATAGGCATTTGCTTTTAATTCTTAGGTACCAAAATGAATGCCAAAAGGAGACCAAATGGAAATCATTTCCCATAGGTTAGCAATCTCCTTTTGTGAGAAAGTTTACACCAGAAACATTCTATTTCTTTGTGACTTTTTCACATCTGGCGGGTAATTTTATAAAAGTCGCCTAGGGTAATGCACGTTCCAATATGTGTCAATCATGTACATATTATGAAGAAAAGCGGGTACCTACTTTTCTTTATAAAATAGGGATATGTGTCATAAGATATGCATGGCAAACCTAGGCATGATCATTTACGCCAGCCCTAGACGGTGTAAATGTGCATGCCTAGATTTGTAAATAACATGCATAAATTTAGGCCTCGCCTATGCTCTGCCCAAGTTCTGCCCCTATGCTCACCTGTTCCAAAAGTATTTACCATTGGCCTGATGCACAAACTTATAGAATAGCGCTCAACTAACATATGCTTGTAGAGGCCCATCCACTTGCATAAGTCATGGAAAATACATGATTTGAGTATGTTGATTGTGTGTAACTTATGCAGTTTAATATACTGGCCTCCTTGTTTAGAAGGGAATCTGTATAAAGGAATTCCATAAGCTATTATTCAAGGACTTATAGCATACAAATATCTACATGCTGATTCATTGGGACTCACTATATAACTGTCTTCTAGCATATTATAGAGCTGTTGATTCTGTTGTACAGGGACTATATTAGTTTACTACAGTATATCAAACATTAATTGAAAGAGAAGTTGGATTTAACCCATGACTTATTAATAGTAGATCAAGTAAAGATACAGAAAGATATTCTGCACTAAAGGTCTCACAATCTAATGGGGGGATATTTAGCAGATATTTAGCCCCGATAAAGCGGCTAGCCATCACTGCTGAACCCCGAAGTCTGAACCCAGATATTCAATGCTAGGGCCATATCCGGCCACTAACACTGAATATCGGGATTGACCGGTTAGTGTGTTAGCTAAGTGGCTAGCAGTGATATGTAGCCGCTGCTTGGTTAGCTAAAGTGGATAAAGTTAGGAGAACGTTTCAGGTACCTAACTTTAGCCACTGTAAGATAACCAGCTAGCAACTTAATATGACCGCTAGCCAGTTATCCCTGGAGGCCACCTGTACTCTGCCCCCCCCCCCCCCCCAGAATGCTCCGATGCTAGCTGGCTAGCATTGAGACACTTAGAGGCCAACAAATGAGGATTTTGCAAACAGCCTAAATGGCTTTAAATAGCTCCCTCTTTAAGTTTCTGCCTAAGGAAATGGAAGGTTAAGTGACAAATCTGCGATCAGAAGGCACATCAGTGGGATTCGAACCCTCGCTTCGTTGGTTTTCAACCTACTGCTTTAACCATTAGACTTTTCCTTCTCTCTTATGAAATCGATAAGTAGCTGCATCATCATGACCTTGATGTCATTGGTTGTATATAGGCTCCATAAGGAGAGAGCAGTAACCTTAGAAGAGAAGGGAATACATGATAAAAACAAAGACACTGCCCATAGATAGAGACACTTCGATAGATGAAATAGAGAAAGACAATGCATAGCAGCCAGCCATAATCTAGCAACAGAAGCAAGGAAAGAACAAGATCATTTAAAAAACAGCCTGTTTTATCAACTTTGCAAAACAGCAAGACATGGCGCATGTTATTTATGGGACTGTGAAAACAGATGCCATTTTTTAAAAGAAGGAGCACACCGGATGTCAGAAGGCAGATATAAATGCTGGGTTCATAGTGATGTGTCACTAGCCACTATGGAAAAATGAATAGATGCATGTCTGTGTAATGCGACTTTGTGCAGTTGGTATGGGTTGTGCACAGTGTGAAGAACACTGGGAAAAAATGTCTTTAAAGTACAACTATTATATTGCAATTTAAATCAAGAGCAGTGTCTACACTGGTAATGGCTTGTCATTCGCAATCCTTGCTATCGAAGTATGAGGCCGGTAAAATCACCTAGGGCTCCCATCATCAAACAAATTGCTACTAATTCACTTTCTAATGATACTGGAACAAATGTAATCACTTCACAAGCTGATGACAAAACTTTATTTAATCATGAGTCCTAACTTGGCCTTAACCACCCAAATAATTCTTGTTAAATGTGCAGCTTCATTCCGATCTGTTTCCCTCGTTGCCGCTGCATCCATCTCTCTTTTATTGTACTTTTTGTTTTCATTCATTGGTAAACAGTGTTGGCCACATTAAAAGTTGCTTTTAAATAGCATAACAACTGTTTTAGAACTCTTTTGCTACTGCCTCTGCACCATCCAGACACAGAGATGAGTTCTGAAACGTCCCATCACCCATCTTTAATTAGAATTGTCTACGATGGAGAGTGATGATCTCTTTGCCAAATTCAACTCTGAAAACAGTTCAGCAGGGATGCTAAGGCCTCATAGCTGAGCAAGAACATCAATTCTGAGATCATTATGGAGGGAGAAGAACTGAAGGGAAAGGGAAGAGGTAGGGAGAAAATATGAGGAAATAAAGGAAAGAGAGAGAAAGTGATCTGCAGTATGGGAAGAGAATTTTTTGTTGTTTATTGGAAAATCAACTCACAATATCAATGGGCTAACTGGATAGCCTCAGGGCCGTCAGGGAGTAACAAGGGGATATTCAGTGGTACTAACTATGTAAGTGCCATCGAATATCCCCATTTAAAGGCATTTACAGAGTTTACTGGGCTGTTATGACTTTTGTAAAAGGTGTGCATTGGCCGTCGGTGATTCAGAGTCAAATTCAAGGTTCCGCGCTTGGTCTCTTCTTGTTAGTGACGGCTCAGCCATTGTACCTGGTGGACTTGCTTCAACCTTGTGTGATGGGCAGAGTCCGTGGGTAGTTCATCACTTTCTACAGAGAAGACTGAACACTATGCAGCAGGGGTGCTTCTGAACTTGCTTACTGGATAATGCAAATACTGAGAAGAGCTATTGGGGCTTTCACTGGGACAAGGAGCGTGGGCCTGGTTAGGGTAGATCAATTAGAGATTGGGGAGTACTGGGAGGGGGGGACGGAGTCTGTGTATCTTGATTTATTCTGTGACTTGGTTATGTTTGGGGTTTTTTTGTTTTTATTGTAAGCTGTGACTGTGAGCAGGATATCAGGAATGAGTGAATAAATACTTTAACGCTCTCTTCTCTAGAAACTGGTTCACAGCAGGGGTTATGCCACTTTTCATCTTACATGCATGTGAAATATAATAATAACATGTATATTATGTTATTGGGCATGTGCAGCATTGTACAGAGATAAGTATTCAATACAACGCCAGACAGACTCCACGATCCACAGCTGCATGGAAAGTCAGCCTCATAGCACCAGCACACTGAGTGGTCATTAATGTCAGAGGGCGCTACTAGCACCTGCGCAATGAGCACACATTAACAGTGCTTGAGCTGATATGGAGACCAAAGTGGCAGGCGGGAATGCCAACCATCCCCGCTTTTACACAGCACAGCGATGTGACTGTGTGTGTGTGTGTGTGTGTGCATGTGGCCTTCTGCACTGCACTGTGCCTCGCATTGCCAAGGCTGATCCCAGTGTTAGTCTGCAAATGTGCATGATAAGGAGCAGAAGATTCTGGGTATGGCCATAAACAGAGCAGTTTGCCCAAGATGTGTCTGCATCAGAGGTAGGGTCAATGACTGAGACTTCGTAGTGCCTGTCTGCCATGTGCATGGCCTGGGTGGCCACAGCAGTTCACACTGTGAGGACACTCTCACTCTGACCAAGCTGTGACCATGACACGGCTATGTGTCCACATAACGCTAATGTAGTGTGCTGCTCCAATGATCTCAGTGCGCTCCTTGTCCTGGGAGGCCAATCACTGTGCCACATGCTGGGTGCCCATGTTCACTCTGTGTGCTGACCAGCAGACTGACCACATTTGGTATGTGCATGGCTTGGACAGCCCTGTAGTGGGCAACAGGTGCAGTCTGTGTTTGCTGTGGTGGATTGGTGGTTCCAGATGGTTGGAACATGAGCCATTCCTGTCCTGTTCACTGTGGTTATGGCAAGACCAGCAGGATGGTAGCAGCAGACCCAAACAGACCTAACTAGCCCCCAATGCAGTTGGTGTGCATAGTACCTGCTGCCGCAACACTGAGCACTGACATATACTACTCTAGGGTGCTCTCTGTCCAACAAGGCAGGACACAGGACCCAGAAGTAATAGCCACCTACAGGATGCTGTAATTCTGCAGTAAACAAGGTGACTAGCATAACACACTACAAACAGCAGTTACCACACATTGACAGTGATGTAGATCTGCAACACAATTGGCAGAAACTGTCTCTAGCAGTGCAAGCTCTGGGAACCAGGGACCGCATGCCCATTGTCACCCTCAGGGTGACCGCAGAAACCGCTCAGTAGCATGGTTTATAGTTTCTCTGTGCTTTCATCACACACTGTCAGTGGTTCTTACTGAGCTGAGGTGATGGATCAGTGCATTCTCCATTTGGTGATCAGCTTTAGACTGCTGTTATACATGTGCACTGCATCATGGATACTGGTGGGGCTAACCTATACCGGCACACACGGCAGACATGTTTTTAGGTAGTGACCTGCAGTTTCTTTGTATCCAGCTATTGCTGTGCAAAACTGTGTGGAAGTGTAGCCTACTAGTTAGTGCAATTCCTCCATAGGCAAAGTACATTGGTTCAATTCCTAATTGCTCTTTATGTAACTGTGTGCTACTCATATCATTTTCATGCCTGTAACAGTCAGGGCTCTGCTGTGACTGGCAGACACACAGCCTTATAGTTTGTTATGCGTTCTGCCCTCAATTTGGGTCAGCAAACAGACTATTCGTCATCATGCCCTTCTGAGAGCATAGCTTAATTGGATGTGCTATAGCACATTGCAGGGCGTCGTACATGTTCACCCTGCAGATTTCTGGCAACTGCTTGGAGGTGTGGTATAATGATCATGACACAGGCTTAGGACCCAGGATACCAGGATTTGAGGCCTCTTTTTTTTTTGTTGTTGTGACACTTTGGAATGTTTTACTGTGCAGTTTAATGTATGCAACACTCTTCATGGATTGCCCACACCTCCTTCTGACCTTGGGTTCTTACAGTCTCTCTTTTTTTTAATCAGACATTATAACTTTTTCAGTACAAGGTATCCCAATATGACTGCACTAAGGCAGAGGTATATTAACAGGCAGTTACTTGCATACAACTGTAACCTGCTTGTGCAACATGAGTCATGTATGCCATAATGACGGTGACTGTGTAACTTTGGCTCCATCACATCTGTGCAGTACATGCACACACCCCCTATCCTTTGGATAGCCACCTGCAGGTATCACCTCATGTCCATATGCGCCCCATTTGCTCAGTTTGTATGACACCTGTCCAGTTGCTATCTGCACATTCATCTGGGGTGTTGTATGGTGACTCTGTAGCTGGGACAGGTGTGAGTCCCACATGTCAGCTATCAGGCCTTCCACGTGGCAATGGTGAATATTTTCACACACAGTACAAATATGTTGGGGATGGCACCTATGGCACATCAGTGCTGCCAGCCCATACCACCCTCTCCTCTGCCACCATCCTTCCTTCAGCCCATCCATCTGCCTCTGTCGGCTGTGAGCAGTCATATCTTCTTGTGCAGGCTGCTACACCATGACCTACACTGGTACTCTTTTCTGCATTTTGACTCTTCACGCATGCCTCTCCTGTGCCTGATCTGCACGTCACCACTCCAACTTTGTCCTCCTGTCGCTGCACACATCCTGCCACTGCTGACTCTGCTGGGGGACACGTCTTCCCCATCCTATGTCACACACTGACACTGCACCATTTTACATTGGCACCTCCCCCTGTGCATTGGTGCAGCTGCCTCCAACATGCTTGTCCAATTTACTGACTGCCACATATGGTACCCATGGATCTAGCAGGTCCATCAACTCCCATCTGTCCTACCATCCATCACCTTTAGATTGACTTTCTTTGGTACTTCCTTATCCAGCATTAGGGTTACAGCCGTTTTTAGACATTAAGGTGTATACATGACACTTTAACACTCAATATCCTGTTAACACGCCTTAAATGGCCCATAGCGCCCTTTATGCCAGAAAAACTCCTATCTGCCCAGCGCCCTTTACGCATGTAATGCCCCTTATTGCTGCCGTTAATGCCTGTTACCTTAATGCCCTTTAGTAAACATACCACTAAATTAATATTATTAGGGAGTAGAAAGATTTCTCAACTGGTACCATTGTCATGGCTTTTAAAGAGACATACTAGCAAAATAACGTATGATTAGTAGAAAGGTTTGAAAGGTCACTGGTCACTGCATTAATAAATAAATAAATAAATAAAATTGTGCCCATTTTTTCAATTCTTCTAAGGATACATTCAGGTTGTCATAGATACCCAATAAACTATGACAAAAATAAAGGAAAACTCACATAGCAATTTGGGCTCAGTTTGAATTAAATTATCATATGTTTTTGAATTAAAAAGACAAAGTAAACTATATGGAAATTGTTTCTATAAGGGGGCTCTTGCATGGACTACTCTTGCTAAATGTGCTCAGATCAGAGGGTTCATAGAGACTAAACGAGATGCATAAATCATGCATTGAGGTGAATGGGACTTTGCGGGCTTGTGGGCTTGTCTATAGTTAGCTCCTGTGCTTGTTGACTAGAATTTTTCAGGCCAATGAACCGATGAACGTGTTCTTGCATGACAACTGCTATTTGGCAAAACCTCAATATAATATGCTATGAGCAATGAAGAGGACAAAAATACATTTCATGAATTAAGCCCTATGCAGTTGCTTAATGTGCATATCCCATGGACAAAAGGTATATGCAGTGTTTTCGGCAATGTGGGAAGTACAATTATTGCCTCCATAATGATTCACAAACTGTGTGGTCACCCCACTAATGGTGGCTTGAGGAAGCTAATCATAACTTTTTCTCGTCCATGTGTGGCTGCTTCAAAGAGTGGGTGAGAGAGACAGAGAATGAGAGAAACCTTATGCCAAAATAAAAATTAAAAATCAAAAAGTGAAAATAGCATTAGAAAAATTCTGATTCCTCTTGGAAAAACAATTAAACATTATTTGATTGGATTGCAAACACAATGTAGAAAGGCAAGCTTAATTACCTGCCACTCACTGTCCATCTGAATATTCATGAGAGATACATAATTAACACTAGGCAAATTATAATCGAGATTAGCTATTCTGAGTAAATCAAGTTGAGTTAAGAAAAAAGAAAATAAATGGTAATTATATGTATACAGAATATAGAGTGGCAATCATTACTGCCATAATAAATCATTACTGAATAAAAGGATGGGAAATAGGAAATTAAACAATGCAAAGGGCAGCTTTCTTGCCCAGTTCAAACCAGATTGCTATGAAATGTTCAGACTAGTTATCACAGTTGACCATGACATAGGGTTGAATTTAATTTCATACTTACATCTCAGCTAATTAGCATGAGTCATTTTAGATGAAATGTCTCAATGTAAATACAGCTTCTGCATCCGAAAGGGGCACAGATCTGTTAGCTGTTTCCACTGTTTCTTTTATAGGAAGTACTTTAACATCCCATGGGAGCAAAGGGGTGCATTAACCATAAGGAAAATAAAGCAAGGGGAGGCTTACGGCACCCAATTCAATTTGATTGAAAGGTGACGTATTCAGAGTTATATGGGAAGGAGGGGTATACCTGAAATGTAAACGTCATAAACAGGGGTTTTGCCAAAACAAATTAATACAATTGATACTCTCACGGGTAAGCCAAGAAGATCTCAACTTTGTCTTCTGACTTGATTCTCACAGAGTCAAATATATTTAGCCTGGCCTTAGGCTTGCTTGGTTGTTGCCATCCCTTCCAAATCTTTCCTTATTTTTTTTCATAAATATTCTAACCAAGCTACACTTCTTACTTTTATCTTTGCAGGCAAAGCATAAACTCATCATTTCCTCCATACAACTTTAAAGCTTTCATTTTTCTTTTAGCTGTTCAAGTTGCTTTTAAAGGTCTAGCACTGCTTTTCTTTTCTCATTGGGGATGAGCATCTTTTATGTAGCATTTCTCCTCTATTTATTTAGGGTTAGATATACTTAAGTATACTGCCATGTTCGTGCATGCTCTCACCATTAACGTGCATTATTGGTAAATTAGTTCCACTGCATAAAATGAGCCCAATGGTAAATAACATGCATTAGTATTGCTGGTCCTTCATTGCACGCCTCATCCAAGAAAAGACATGAGAGAATGAGTGCACGTGAATACGTATCATCATTGTAGAGTGCTCAATATGTTCCTTGTGATCTTGGGCAAATCACTTAACCCTCCATTGCCTCAAGTGCAGACTTAGATTGTACACTCTGGGGACAAAAAGCCCTATACCTGAATGTAACTTGAACCTCTGAGAAAAGGAGTGAGTTAAATCCAATTCCCTTTCCCTTACTACTACTACTTAATCATTTGTATAGTGCTACAAGGTGTACACAGCACTGTACATATAGATGCAAAGCACATTCCCTGCTCATCAGAACTTACAATGTAATCAAGATGAACAACATCACAAAACTGGGGACTAGAGTACGGTAAGATACACATAAGTGGTGAACAAGAGAGTGAGGAAAATCAGGATCCAAAAGCAGCTTAAAAAAGGAAGGCTTTTACCCTGGATTTGCATAGGGATAGATAAGGAGCCCGACTTACTGACTCAGGTAGTTTATTCCAGGCATATGGAGAAGCAAGATGGAATGAAGAAAGTCTGGAGTTGGCAATGGCAGAGAAGGGTGCAGATAAAAGGGATCTGCCAGAGGACCGGTGCTCCTTAAGGAGGGGTGTAGAGTGAGACAAGAAAGGAAAGGTAATAAGGAGCTGTAGAATGAATGCACTTGTAGGGTAGTAGGAGAAGTTTGAACTAAATGTGGAAATGGATAGGGAGCCAATGAAATGACTTGAGAAGAGGGGTAATATGAGCATGGCAAGACTGGCAGATTAGCTGTGCAGCAGAGTGTTGAGCAGATTGAAGGGGAGAGAGATGATTCAGAGGGAGACCAGCAAGGAGTAGGTTACAATTCTCTAGACAGCAGGTGACCAAGGAATGGATAAGTGTCTTAGTAGTGTGTTCAGAAAGGAATGGGTGAATTTTGTTGATGTTACAGAGAAAGAAATGGCAGGTTTTAGCTATCAGTTGGATGTGTGTGGAGAAAGAGAGAGAGGAGTCAGAGACAAACCCAAGGTTGCAAGCTGAGGAGACAGGGAGGAGTAGAGAGCTATCCACAGAGACTGAGAAAGGAGGAAGGGGAGAGGAGGGTTTAGGATGAAAAATAAGAAGCTCAGTTTTGGCCATGTTCAATTTCAAGTGGTGGTGAGACATCCAAGCATCAATGTCAGAAAGGCAGGCAGAGACCTGGCCTGGGTTGCTAGAGAGATTTCAGGTATAGAGAGGTAGATCTGGGAGTCATCAGCATAATGATGGTACTGAAAGCCATGGGAAGAGATGAATGTACCAAGGGACTGGGTCTAGAGAGAGAAAAGGAGTGGATCCAAGACAGATCCTTGGGGCACACCAATTAAGAGCAGGATAACAGTAGAGGAGGATCCACCAGAACAAACTCTGAAAGAGTGATAGAAGAGATAAGAAGAGAACCAGGATAGCACAGACCCCTTAAAACCAAGGTATCGAGGAAAAGGTTGTGGTCAACAATGTCAAAAGCAGCAGAAAGGTCAAGAAGGATGAGGATCAAGTAAAGGCTCTTGGATTTAGCCAGGAACTTGTTCCTGGAGACTTTGGAAAGAGTCATTTCAGTAGAATGTAAAGGACAGAAGCCAAATTGTAAAGGGTCAGGAGGGCTCGAGAGGACAGAAAGTCGAACCAATGGCTTTGAACCGCACGTTCAAACAGTTTAAAAAAACAAAAAAGAGGAGGGAGATGAGTCGATAGTTAAAAAGACAGATAAGGTCTAGTGAGGGTTTCTTGAGGAGAGGTGCAACCACAGCATACTTGAAGGCTGCAGGGACAATTGCAGTGGAGAGCGATAGATTGAGAATATGAGAGATGGAAGGGACAACAGTGGAGGAAATAGATCTTAGTAGATGGGTGGGAATAGGTTCAGAGCAGCAGTTAGTGACTTTGGAGGAGAAAAGAAGGTGTGTTGTTTCCTCCTCAGAGATCATAGAAAAGGAAGAGAAGATAGCAGAAGTAGATGGGGAAGTTGAAAGTGAAAGGGGAGAAGGGGAAGTAGCTGACATTGTGGGGAATTGAATGTGATCTTGTGGATTTTGTCATGGAAATAGTCAGCCAGGATTTGGGCAGAAAGGGAAGGAGGAGTTGGAGGTGGAGGCAACTTGAGGAGAGAATTGAAAGTTGTAAAGAGACAGTGAGGGTCAGAGGCAAGAGAGTGAGTCAGATGGACATAATAGTCTTGTTTGGTGAGTGCTATGGCTGACTGGAAAGAGACAATCATGAATTTTAAGTGTAGAAGGCCACAAGAGTGTGGGATTTGAGCCAAGCATGCTCAGCTGAGCAGGCACAGGAATGTAGATGGTGGGTAGTGGAAGACAGCCAGTGCTGGGATATAGTATGCCTCACAGGAGATGGCATAGGCAGAGCAAGAGCATCCAGAGCAGAGAAGAGTGTAGTATTATAGGAAGCTACTGCCTCATCAACATTCAGATGACATAGCGGAGGAAAGAAGTGATGTGACAGTGGATGAGAGAGCTAAAGGGTCAATAGCATGAAGATTTCTAAAGAGGTTGGAGGACACGGCAAGGTTAAAGCGGTGAGTGATGAAAAGTGAAGCTTAGCAGGTGAAGGGAAGAACTGAAATAAAGAAGTTTGAGGGTAAGCAATTAGAGAAGAATACAAGTTTTGAGGCAGTGGCCATGCTGGTGAGTAGGGGCAGTAGAACAAAGCTGGAGGTCAAATGAGGAGGTAAGGGAAAGGAGCTTTAAATCATAAGGGTCAGAGGAGTTATCAGCCTGTATATTAAAGTCCTTAAAAATAAGGGAGGGAGAAGATGAATCCAGAATGAAGGAAAGTCATGAGTCAAAGTCAGAGAAAAGTCGGGAGGTCAGGAGGTCGATAAATAACAACTAATCAGAGAGGTAGGTGAAGTATAAAGGCAGATGGAGTAGACTTCAAAGGAGGGAAAGGGGTAAGAGTAAGACTGAGGCAGTAGGAGGGGTTGAAATTGGCAGGAAAGAGAGAGCAGAAGACCAAAATCACCACCATGGACAGTGGGACAAGGCATGTAGGAGAACTGATAGATACCATGACAGAGAGCAACAACTGACACTGAATCTTCTGGGATAAGCCAGGTCTTAGTTAGAACAAGAAAATGGAGAGCATTAGAGATAAAGAGATCATGAGTAAAGGCAAGTTTATTTGAGATAGAGTGTGTGTTCCACAAGGCACAAGGCTGTAACATCTGTTGAGCATGCTCAACACTCATACAGTCTTCAAACACTTCCTATATTAACTTAAAATTTATTTTTTTTTATTTTATCATTTAATTCTGACTCCTCTAAGTCTCCCAATACCCAATGTGACATATTGTTTCCCAAAAATGATGTCCAGAGCACCCCCAGAGTCCTGGGAAGTAACCCTCCCCCCCCCATTCTTATCTATTTGCAGCCACTAAAAAGGACATAAGAACATAAGATGCCATACTGGGTCAGACCAAGGTCCATCAAGCCCAGTATCCTGTTTCCAACAGTGGCCAATCTAGGTCATACGTACCTAGCAGTTTCCCCAAAAGACATAGGTTCCACAATGCTTGTACTGGGTCAAGCATTGATATCCTGGGTCCCTTCTTAATAATGGTTTATGGACCTTTCCTCCAGGAACTTGTCCAAATCTTTTTTAAACCCAGCTACACTAACAGCCTTTACTATATCCTCCGGTAACAAATTCCAGAGTTTGATTACACGTTGAGTGAAAAAATATTTTCTTTTATTAGTCTTAAATAGTTTACCCTGTAGCTTCATTGCATGTCCCCTAGTCTTTCTATATTCTGATAACATAAACAATCGATCTACGTTTACCCGTTCCACTCCGTTCATTAATTTATAGACTTCTATCATATCTCCCATCATGTCTGTTAAGTAAGTGATGTTACAGAAATCACCCTTGAGGCCCTGCCCTGTCTCTGAGTGGGATACTATGGAGGAGAGCGGAAGATAAAGACCACGGCCAAGCACAAAGAGGTAGTATAGGAAACTCTTTATTAACAGCCCCAACAGGCTGTTAATAAAGGACATGGCTCCTTTAATTCCAGCTCCTCCTCACTTTGCACGACCAAGCCAGGGACTCTAGAAATACAACTGCAGCAAAGTTCCCAACTTGTCCCTCTCTCTCCAAGACTGTGATCCCTCAGCTGAAATCAAATTCCTGAAAATCTAAACAAACACACCAGCTGCAGAAGCCCTGAACAACCCCATCTTAACTACAAAGGTAAACATGTCTTTATTTGCTTATCAAAATTAGCCATGCTTCCTCCAGCCCAATGCCCCCTCACATTTATTTATTTTTCATAAACCTGCACCACTGGTTCACAGCAGCACCAAACTCTCAACTCCTTTAATTTATTTATAGACTGCTCTTCAGCCAACACTTCCCTAATTCTTTTTGCTTTATTTTTAAACTGATAGTAACATAGCAGCATAGTAAATGATGGCAGATAAAGATCAGTATGGTCCATCTAGTCTGCCCTGTAAGATGGCAAGAGTAGGTGCACCTGCCACTCCTTGCAGGCCACCCCTCCCTATGTCGTTTGTTTAAGGGGTGAACCACCGCTCTGTGTAGGACACCCCATGTATGTTGAGAAATTAATTAAGTTTATTTTGATTTTATCCTGTTGCTGTAAAGGGATCCACTGTGTCTGTTCCATGCCATTTTGAATTCTGTCACTGCATTTGCCCCCAACACTTTCATTGGGAGGGCGTTCCAAGCATCCACCACCCTTTCAGTGAAAATGTATTTCCTGACATTGCCTTTCAATTTACCCCCTTGCAGCCTCATGTTATACCCTCTAGTTTTGCAGCTTCCCCATCTTAGGAAGAGGTTTGTTTGCTCATTATTTATCTTTAAGTATTTAAAGGTCTGAATTCTATCTCCCCTGTCCCTCCTCTCCTCCAGAGTGTACATATTTAGGTCTTCAAGTCTCTTCTCATAAGGCTTCTGATGCAGGCTCCAAATAATTTTGATTGCCTTCCTCTGAACAGTTTCCAGTCTTTTTATATCCTTTGCAAGATATGGTCTCCAAAACTGAACACAGTATTCCAAGTGAGGCCTCACCAGTGACTTATACAGTGGCATTAGTACCTCTTCCTTTCTGCTGGCAATTCCTCTTTGTATACAACCCAACATCTTCCTGGCTTTTGCCACTGCCTTGTTGCACTGTTTTGCCACCTTGAGATCTGAAAAAATAATCACACCAAGGTCCTTCTCCTGGTCCATGCACGCCAACCTCTCGCCCCCTATCACATACATTTCCCCTGGATTCCTGCTTGCCAAGTGCATGACACTGCACTTCTTCGCATTAAATCTTAACTGCCAAGAATTAGACCATTCTTCCAGCTTGTGCAGACCTTTCCTCATGTTATCCATTCCCTCAGGGGAGTCCACTCTGTTGCAAATTTTCATGTCATCTGCAAAAAGACAGACTTTTCCATGCAGTCCTTCAGCAATATCACTCACAAATACATTGAACAGTGCCGGACCCAGAAACAAACCCTGGGGCACCCCGCTAATCTAAATAAGTGGTATTTAAAGGTGATACTTCGGAATAATTGAAAGAAATAATAGTCTTGTTTGGTGAGTGCTATGAACATAAGAACATAAGAATATAAGATATGTCATACTGGGACAGACCAAGGTCCATCAAGCCCAGTATTCTGTTTCCAACAGTGGCCAATCTAGGTCATACATAACTAGCAGTATCCCCAAGAGACACAGGTTCCACAATGCTTGTATTGGGTCAAGCATTGATATCCTGGGTCCCTTTTTAATAATGGTTTATGGACCTTTCCTCCAGGAACTTGTCCAAACCTTTTTTTAAACCCAGCTACATTAACAGCCTTTACTACATCCTCCAGTAACAAATTCCAGAGTTAGATTATACGTTGAGTGAAAACATATTTTTTCTTATTTGTCTTAAATAGTTTATCCTGTAGCTTCATTAAATGTCCCCTAGTTTTTCTATATTCTGATAGCGTAAACAATCAATCTATGTTTACCCATTCCACTCCATTCATTAATTTATAGACCTCTATCATATCTCCCCTCAGCCGTCTCTTTTCCAGGTTGAAGAGCCCTAACCTTTGAAGCCTCTCTTCATAGAAGTATCCTTCCATCCCCTTTACCATTTTGGTGGCTCTTCTCTGTACCTTTTCTAATAATGCTATATCCTTTTTAAGATACGGCGACCAGAATTGCACACAATATTCAAGTTGCAGTCGTACCATGGAACGATACAGAGGCATTATAATATCTTTTGTTTTATTTTCCATTCCTTTCCTTATGATACCTAGCATTCTATTTGCTTTCTTGGCCGCTGCTGCACACTGGGCGGAGGGTTTTAACATGTTACCCACGATGACTCCTAAATCTTTTTCCTGGGTGGTGGTTTCTAATGTGGAGCCTTGCATCGTGTAACTATAGTGTGGGTTCTTCTTTCCTAGGTGCATAACTTTGCACTTGTCCACATTAAATTTCATCTGCCATTTTGATGCCAAGGTCTTCCAATTTATCCAGATCCTCCTGCAGTTTTCCACAATCCTCTTGGGTTTTAACAACTTTAAACAGTTTTGTGTCATCTGCAAATTTGATAACCTCACTAGTTATTCCCTTTTCCAGGTCATTTATGAATATGTCAAAAAGTAGCGGACCCAGTACAGATCCCTGGGTACTCCACTATTCCTTTTTCCATTGGGAAAATTGGCCATTTAGCCCTACCCTCTGCTTTCTATTTTTTAACCAGTTCCTGATCCACAATAGTACACTGCCTCCTATCCCATGACTTTTTAGTTTTGCCAAAAGTCTCTGATGAGGGACCTTGTCAAAGGCTTTCTGAAAGTCCAGATACACTATATTAACCAACTCACCTTTGTCTACCTGTTTATTCACACCTTCAAAAAAACATAAGATTAGTATGACAAGATCTTCCTTGTCTAAAGCCATGTTGGCTGTCTCCCATTAGGCCATGACTATCTACATGCTGTGTAATTGTGTTCTTTATGATGGTTTCTACCATTTCCCCCGGTACTGACGTCAGGCTCACTGGTCTGTAGTTTCCCGGATCACCCCTGGAACCCTTTTTAAAAATTGGCGTTACATTGGCAATCCTCCAATCTTCAGGTATTACAGATGATTTTAATGAAAGTTCACAGATTACTAATAGCAGGTCCGTAATCTCATATTTCATTTATTTCAACACTCTTGGTTGTATACCATCCGGTCCAGGTGATTTGCTACTATTCAGTTTATCAAATAGTTGTAATACATCTTCCCGGTGTAGCGATATTTCTCTTAATTCCTCTGCAGTACCACCTTTAAATACCACTTCTGTCTTGGGTAACATCCCTACATCTTCTACAGTAAAGACCGAAGCAAATAATTCTTTCTGTCTCTCTGCTATAGCCTTGTCTCCTCTTACTGTCCCTTTTACCCCTCTAACATCTATATCTTGAGTGGCTGTTTAATGCTTCTGGTGTCTCTCAGGAGAAGTCTGGAGATGGTGTGAACCTGGAGATCATAGCTGGAGTTTTACCTTTTATGACACACACAGTGGAAATATCATGATTATTAAAAAAGTATTGGTGGGTTTTGCAGATACATTAGTGTTTTCAAAAAGCAGTAAGGTTTGCCTACACTAGGGATCAAAATTTGAGGGACCGGTTGGTTCAGGCTGTTCTGAGACAGGAACTCTTTTAGAAGCATAATTCATGACAGGGCCATTGGGAATGTAACAATTGCAAATATTGTTGTAACACCTTAGAGGGTATCCAATGGTCTCACCCCACTACAGCCCAGCTATATTCTTTTCTAGGGGCCTCTACATGTCAGACTAGTTTTGTGGTGTACATGCTCCAATGCCCCTGCAACTTGTTATACATTGGCAGGACTATACGTCCTGTGAAGATCTGATTGGGGGAACATGCCTCTAGATTTCAAGTAAAATCCCTTTCAGCACCAATAGTAGACCATTGCACTGAACTGACTCATACTTTCAATGACTTGCAGTGGAGGGTCATCGATTGGGTCCTGGTGAACCCTAGAAGGGGTGACCGTGAAAGGTTTTTACAGTGGAGAGAACAATATTTGATTTTTTGTCTGAGAACGGTGGCGCCGCTGGGCTTAAACATGGAGCAGGACTGGTGGTGCTTTCTTTGAACAGACTTGCCTTTGAATGGATTCCTTATTATCATCTGGTAATTCATGGCTGGGAGTTTTCCCTATTGTCTTCCGGGGATACAGTAATCCTGTGATTGGTTGAAGAGATGACATATAGGGTTCCCCCATTTTGATTCCTTTGATTCCTCTGATGACAGTTTGCTTTGTCAGCCAATCTGTAATCATTATAGCTTGTGATAAGGAAGCTTATCATAGCTCAGGAAGGAGCTATAGAAAAGGTGAAGTGACTCTGAACAAGCAACCTGTCAGTTCTGGTAGAAATAAGAAAACAGAATTTTGCCATAAAAGACTACCAGTCCCAGAATGCAAAGGTTTCCAGCAGCCATTAGAGGAGCTGAAGTGAGGAAACGTGTGTTCAATCAGGAGGGCTATGAGGTAATCCCCAAGCTCTCATCTTAAAGGGCAGGGCCTGATTCAGCACAGCTGCGCTGTGCTAGGGTGGAGCACTCATCAAAGCAGAATAAAGGTAGAGTTTATTCTACAGAGAATTATCCTCAGAATCATCCTCAGAATCAGCTTGGATATCCTCATCTTGATCTTGATCATCTTGGACAGCTTCATCATCTGGAGGATCATCAGAAGCAGAAGCCAGAATGGACGGACAGAGAGGGCAAGAAACCCTTTGGAAGAAAGAAGAGAAAAGCATTTGGGAGGTCTAAAGGAGTCCATAGCAGTACGTATACTGGAAGGCATTCCAAAGGCAAGCTTACACCATTGGACTGGGGAAAGCCAGAGGAATGGTGCTGCAGAGCTAGGAATCTCCAGACGGTACCTGTGAGGGAGACGGCTGCACTTGGAAGGGACCCTAAGACCCGTGCCAGAAGGTATGTGAAGAGAGATCCAGTGTCCAGGGATCTGGACTGGAAGGCTGGACATAAGAACTGGACTACATACTGGCAAGGCTATTTAGAGAGGAACTCTAACAGCAATGGAAGCTCAGGTATGAACACTGATCTATGCCCTAGCTATATCCTTGAAAGACAGCAGGGAAACAAGTATTCTCCTGAGAGTGCTCCATTGAGAAATTCCTCTGTGCCAATCCATGATATTGAACCCATGATTGTTGAAGAAGGGGGAGAGGTAGATACAGGCTGTGAATACATGGATTGCTCTCTGTCTAAACTCCTTTGGTAATTTACTGTTACAAAGTACAACCACCATCACAAAGAAATACAAACTTGTTCTTTAATCTACTCAGAAAAGCTCCTGAGTAGGATTTTGAGCCACGCAGTAGAAAGCAAGCCAGCTAAGGGGTTTCAGCTGGGTAACTGCTAGCAATTGAGCCTTACCTAATTGCTTGTGAGCTCTGAGGAAATCACTTCTGAGTCTATGTGTGAAGATATAAGAAGTTAACCTGAAAAGAACAGTTTTTCCCTACTTTGTGGGTTTTGTTTGTTGATTAAAGCACTGCTAAGAAAATATTAGCTAGAGCCTACAGAAAAGACCAGTTTGTTACCAACCAGGTCTTTATTCTTTACTTTGATTGCCTAACCAGTTCAGCTGTTGTTTTCCTGATTTTGTTTTTCTAAGTTTAACACTGAAAGCAAGTATCCTGTTTTATGTGCTACCAAGCATATCTGTGTTGGGAGAAATAACCCCATAAATAAATATCTTATTGGCTTTACACTCAAGCACAACTAATTATTGTGAGCGGCTGTGTCTGGTGTGAATGGACTACATTTCCCACAACTTGGAAATCATATTAATATATGCCTTTGCCAAGACTGTGAACATTCTCACCCAGGCACCCGTCTGACAAGCTACAAAAAGAACCATTGGATTCGGCGTTTGTTAGGGCGACCACTTTCATTTGTTCAACGGGACCACTTGACACAGGACCCTAGTGGGGTCTGAAACATGTATGTCGTGAATCTGACAACCTGGTAGTGGTGGAGGATATGAATCACCCTCACTCAAGTTAAGTGGTGATATTGACAACCTGGTATTGGTGGAGAACATGAATCACCCTTACCCAAGTTAAGTGTGTGTTGTACTATTTTATAATATGGTGTGCTGAGGCTCACCTGAATAAAAGGGTTTTTTCGACGGTGAGGGGAGGGCTGCCATCCCTCCTGCTCGGGTCGGTTGATCCCGACAAAAAAATGTTTGAAAATATTTTGAAAATATTCACCAGTGGTAGCTACTGGTTTATTTTCTAATGACTTTATGACTATAGAAAATAGAACAA
The DNA here is from genome assembly GCA_033557465.1 of Ichthyophis bannanicus. NCBI lineage: Eukaryota > Metazoa > Chordata > Amphibia > Gymnophiona > Ichthyophiidae > Ichthyophis > Ichthyophis bannanicus. Next base: position 1,634,152,181 of record CM066031.1, on the reverse strand, counting down.
GACCTCATCTTAACTCACATCAGTATCAAAGAGGAAGAGGAGTCAGGAATAAAACCATCACTTGTGGCTGGCTACTCAATGGGTGAAAATAGGATAGCAACCCACACACATGCATAAGGGGGGGGGGCAGCTACAATCACTTCATGGATATGTTGGGGGTTGGGGCTGGCCCACAGCTGGGGATGCACAAGGGTCAGGGTTGGCTGGCCCCAGGTATGGGGGGGGGGGCACTACATGGCACTGTTACAGTTCATAAGCATATTGGTCCTGGTGGGGTGGCATAAGGCGCATGGGTATACTGACGCCCACATAGCTGGCCATTTCACAACATGTTAACATTACTGCCACTGCCCTTCTTCACAGCTGACAGGGATACCCACTGAGGGAGTGACTATTGACCCGGAGGAAGACATATATAATTGGTCACACCAGCTGACCCAAGCTATCATCAAGCATTGTTTGGCCTGCTGAAGAGCTGCTTCTGTTGCCTTGACCGGTCTGGAGGGGAGCTGCTGTATGCCATAGCCAAGGTGTGCATGATATTCCTGGTGTGCTGCATGCTGAACATTTATGCCCTATGCCGGAGGCAGCCCAAACCTGATGCCATGGTCAGTGATCTCAAGGTCAAGGTGGATGACATGGTGGCACCCTGGCCATCACATTGTCCTACCCACCAACGTGCTGTGCTGACAAGGAGGTTCCTTATAGAGACACACCTTGTTTGAGGTAGGCTGCCTGTGCTGCTGGGACTGGTGGGGGGTGGGTGGCAGGCTCAGCAGCTGTGGCATGCACCATCAACACAATACCATTTCAGCCATCCTGGCCCTCCGTGTGCCCAGTTAGAATGGACACACAGAGGGAGCCGCAATTCGTATCCCATGGGGCACCCCTAACCCCACAGGAAAAAACTCGCAAACAGGCTTACACGTGTGGGCCAGTTCCACAAAGTAGCCCAGCCTGCATGTACAGGCCTACCCCAGCTAACCTGGTCTGGCCTGTACAATGGTGCTGCGACACCATCAGTCCAGTTGCCATGATACCACTGCTCCATTGTATGGCTGCAGTCCCCAGCCACCAGCACCTGTACCACTTCCACCACAAACCGACCCCTGTTCCTGACTCCCTAGGCTGGGGTCAGGCTGTGAGGGGAGGCTCATTGCCCCCACCTAGCACTTTTCAGCCCCTAGCTTGTGGTCCATTGCAGCATCAGGGAACCTATTCCATCTCAGAGGTGGCAGATGCTCCCCATCTATGCTGTTGGCCCTGGATGTACAGGGCCAGTATTGGAATTGGCCCTGTGCATTGGGGTCAGCAAACACCCATGACCCACCTTGACATAACCCCCATCCACCCAAATGCTGCCCCCATCTACCTTCCCCATACAATGTGTGGGGATGTTAGACTGGAACTCCTCTGGACTCATCTGCCCAATCGGGGAGGGGGTGCGGATAGCAGTGATGGACATCCCAATGGGCTGTCCATCCCCACTATTCATGGCATGGACTGGGCCTGCATGTGTGCACATCTTGGCCCACCATGTTGTGAGTCATTCAGGCCACTGTAGGCATGCCCCATCCACCCACCCCCTCTCCTTTTCTGCTACTACATGCCCACCGGCTCCATGTGACATGGGCCAACATACATATTAGCCCTTTATGTCCAGGGCCACACATCATCAACTGCCCCCCTTTCTCCATCACTACCGCAACTTTTTCCCACCCCTGGCTAGCCTCTTGGTGTGGCCACCATGTACATACCAAGAGGTTCATCAAAGGAGGCCAGTTGGCAGGGGTGGATGTCCACATGGGACCCCCATCCCCACCATTCAGGCCTCAGACTGACCCCACCATTCAGACCCCACCATTCAGGCCTATGCAGATATACACATGGACAGTATTTCAAATTAACAGCCTTTTATTTTAACTATTTATATGTGTGGATGTCCCCACTACCATACTGCAGGTGGATATCCCATGGGACCTCATTGCAATGATCTACATGGGGTCAGGAGTGCCTCTGTAAGCCTCTCCATGGTCCATGTGAGGGCCTGGAGGTCACCCCTGGTCCCACATAGGTGATCAGCAATGAGCCCCAAGGGCCCCTCTACAGCTGCCCCCTGCCTCTTCTGTCTCCTCCCTATACCCCCTCCCTTCCCCATCCCTTCTCTCCACCCCCTGCCCCCTCCTGTCCCCTCCCTCCATGGTTTCACCTCTTCCACCCACTGGGTGGCCCTGGGTGGGGTGACCCTGAGTTCCCCTCCTCCAGGGGCTTCTCCTCTTCCTCCTCCTCCTCATCCCTCTGCTCCTTGGGGCCACCCACCCAGGGGTACCCTGCCTCCCAATCTGGGGTGCCCTGGCCAGCCTCCGTAGCACTGTCCATCCCCTCCCCCTCAGGGGAGTGTGGCACCTCCCTGAGGTCAAGGGTAACTTCCTAATCCCCACTCTCACCTGATGGGGAGGTGCTGAATAGTACTATGGGGCTGGGTGGTGTTGGGCGGTCTGCCGCAGTCATGGCGGGGCTGCGTGGTGCAGCTGGTGAAGGCTGCTCCTCCTCCTCAGCTGCCATCCTGCTGCCAGCTTCCTCCTCCTCCTCTTCATCCTCCTCCTCCACCGCAGGTGGGGGACTGTCCTCAACTGGGATGAATGTGGAAGAGATACAGAGAGGTGGTTGTTAGTTTCAGTGGATGGGGGTGTCTGGCTGCCATGGCCACATTGTCAGATGCCTCCCCATGCTCTGTCTGCTGTTACCGTGCATTGCCCAGCCACTCCAGCCCTGTGCTATGTTGTCTGTCATGGCCCCATTCCTGTGCCATTCCCCCACACTCACCTTGCTTCCGCTGCAGCTACTGCCAGATACTGCACAGGAGACCTGGCCGGTCGTGCCTTATTGCACGGAAGCACACCATGAGTGCCTCCGTCTCACACAGGACATGGAATCTTCTGTGGATACAGCAAGGAGGTGTCATATATATGCATGTTTCTTTCTCCCCCCAGGTCTGTCATTTCATCTGACTGCCTACTTGCCATAACACCACCTGCATAAACTGTACCATGTCTCATTCTGCTGCCACATCCCCAGTGCTGCCACACCCCGGTCTGGAGCTTGTCCTTATCCCTCAGGCCTCCTCTGTTCTGTGTGCCTGCATTGCTGACTGGCCAGGCCATAGGCAGAGGGGGCCAGAGGGACAGTGCTGTCTGCAACATTCATCTGGGACCCTTCTGCATTTCCTGCCTGCCCTGTGTTGCACATCATGGGCTTCACATGTTGGTGTCAGACCTGGCAGCTGACATATCTTTTTTCCATCCCGCGAGCTCTCCCAGGAGGGATAGAGCCGGCTCCCACCGCCGCAGCAAGACCGCCTCCTCCGGACTCATCTGCCCAATCGGGGCACACTTCGGCAATTTAAAAGAAGGGTGCCAGAGGGCGCACCCATGCCTGGCGGGCCCGCGCCGCGCGGGCACGAAAGGCTGGGCCCAACGGAATCCCTGAGCTACACAATTTCCACGCCAGATCGGTCCTCCGCTCTCAAAACACAAGATTGAATGATTTCTACATCAGCAGAGCGTATGAACCGCACGAAAAGTCAGACAGACTTTCCCATGATGCCTTCCCAACCTTGATGCCTTCCAAGCACCACAACTAAGCCTGTAAGTGCACTTGAACTCTAATCAGTAATAAGCGTGTTACACTACAAATTTTCATAGAGTAAACCACATCGGACACCACCATAAGTCTGCTTATCCACTGTACTGCCTGGTGTAATTTGGACTGATGTACAAAGTATCTGTTACAGACATCTGTTACAAAATATCTATTACAAGTATCTGTTATAAGTATCTGCTACCAAGTATCTGAATTGTTGTACTAAGTATAGCAAGTTTCAAACATAACCGCAAAGTCATTCCCTTGAGTTGTGTACCAAATCAGCATTCCTGGAACATTGATTCAAACACGAGAGCCAGACTATACCTGTTGCCGATCCGCTCATTCATATTCTGTATCCTGACTTACCCACCCCTCTCACCACCAGAAAACGCACCTACCACCCCAACTCAACACTCATTGACATAGAGCTAACCCTTGGCAGTAACATAAATGGCCTCCTCCTTATTTACTCTTGCCCTAATCTACACACTAGCCAGCACATTCCATGAGTCTGCTGTGTCTGCAAATGGCTACAACCCAATCCAACTAATTCAAAGTGCAAGCAGGAAACACTACAACAACCAACACCAACGACCTCCAAGCCCTTAACATAGAAGAAAGTCAGACTTAATTTATGTATCTATAGTGTCGCACCGCCGCCCTAGTGGCCAAGGGTGGTTAAGGCAGGTCGGGTGGACATGAATTATTTTTCTATTTTTGAGTTTGGTCCTTGTATGCGGGGTCTGGGTACCTGTTCCCAGGACCTACCGTGTACCAAAACTTCAAGTGAACACAAAGTCCGAGTGTAGGGAAAGAAAGGCTTTTTATTTCCCCTAATGTACAATGGTTCAAATAGTGGAGTCTACATCAACATAAAGAAAACCTTGCTTCAGGCAGAAAAGAAAACATGTTCAGATATTGCTTTGTCTACTGTTACTTCACAGGACCGTATACAAATAAAACACACAGGCTTTGCTACTGCGCCCTGCTTTATACATCAGGCAGAGACTCTAGGCTTCCTGCCTGACAGTAGCTGCAATCCATGGCTATCTCAGGAGGGTCCTCATTGAATTCCACCTGCATAGGCTGTGGGTCTGATAACTGTGACTCTGTATCAGTATATTCTTGTGGAATACGTTGAGGCTTCTCATATACCGCCTGCACTAGCCTCCAGTGTTCTGGGCCTAGGTCTGGGCTTTGGTCATGTGAATGCTTGCTATGGAAGTATCTTCCTTTGTCTTGGTGCCTTGTATTAAACAGTCTTTCTTTTGATAAAAGCTTGTGTCTTGTCTTACAGACAGCTTGGTAAGGAGTGCACACCTCTGTTCCTTGTGCTCCCTGTGTCAGCAAGTTATAACGCTTATTAGAATAAAAATGTGGTTTACCTTGTTCTCTGGGCCTATCCCAGTTAGCTGAGTCTTGAGGCCTAGTCCTGCTGCAATTCAGCCTCACTCGAGTAGTAGGCTTCCCACTGTTCAGCTGGCCTTCGGGTGGAGTTACCACTCTTTCACACCCACACCTTTTGCTCCTTGAATGAAGAGTGTTACCTCTTATGGCAATGACTTCATCATCTCTCTGGTAACTTCCACAGTGTCCTGCATCTGCTGGTACCGGTTCCTCATATAAAACTCTGACCTTTGTTTCTCTCCTGGTACCTTTCTTTCCAGTGTCTCTTTGCAAGAACTCCTGGTATTCTGCTGCACCGGACTCACTGTGTCTTCTTGCCAGGAACTCCTTCCTCTCTGGTCTCTTTGCCAAGACTCCTTTTCTTCTTCAGCTTCTGCTTCTGCCTCTGCCTCTGCTGCTTGTCCTACTTCCTCCTTTTCAACTTCCCAGCCTTTCCTAAGAGGAACTCCCCCTTTCCTGGATTGGCTGTTGGGCGGCATTACATCACCAGCTCTGGGGTGCGATTCTCTAGGCCCTGGAAGGTCTCTCTTGCTCCCCCTATCTGGCTCCTCGTAATGTCGCATCTGGTGTTGGAATCTTTTTTCTGGATTTAAAACCTTTTTTTCTGTTTGCATAGGCTCTGCAGTACCACAATAGAAATCACAAAACCCACAAAAGATAAAGAAGCAAAGTCTCAGCGAGAACTTAGGTGTGCACTCATCAATGCACGCTCGGCCCGTAATAAATGGCCTGTAATCACAGACCTAATAGCCACCCACAATCTTGACATATTAATGGTCACGGAAACATGGCTTTCCGACACTGACAACGTCATACTAAATCACCTTACACCACTTAACTTCTCGATCTATACCTGTAACAGGGAAAACAGAAGAGGTGGAGGTGTACTGGTACTTGCAAAAACAGTGCTACAATATCAGGCTAACCTGACCAAGAGCACACAGCACCTTAACACACTAACTATTACCAAGAAATTCAATACTATTAACCTTATATATAGGGCTCCAGGTACAGGGTCAGATGAACTCTCAGACATAATTGACTTAGCCTGTAACCCTGAAGACCCCTACAAACCTAACTGGCTGTTGGGAGACTTTAATCTTGCTTCTACTCAACCTGCCCTAGCCAAATCCTTCCTAGAAGCAATGTCCAATCTTAACTACAATCAAGTTGTGGTTGATCCCACCCATCAAGGAGGGAACCCCCTGAACCTAGTCTTCGTCCCCCATCCAGTTATGAACATGATAAAACAATTCGAGCTTTCCATCGCTCCTGTTCCCTGGTCAGACCATAACCTGATAACATTTAAGATTCCAACGCAACAAACCACACACCACTGCTCAAACACAACGGATACATCGAGAGCCACCCGTTTCAAGCAACTTGACAGGGAGATTATCACGAAATACGCACTCCCAAAACTTGCCTGACCAACAGTCAACCTCAACGAAATGGTGTCCAACTGGAATGATACCCTCTCATTATATGCTCAACAGCCGGTCATCATCAAAAAGACTACACCTAACAGAGGAGCTGCTAAAAAGCAGCCTGTGCCATGGTTCTCCCCTGAGCTATGAGCTTCCCTGCTCCACCATAGAAAACTGGAGAGAAAATGGAGAATTACTCATAGTACCTCTGACCAAGTCATCTATTTAGAATATCTGAAACTCCATTGCGAATCAACCTGGGCCAAGAGTAAGGAATTCCACGCCGAGATCCTCAACCGCTCACTAAATAAGCCAAGAGACCTATTCAACTTAGTAAAATCCTTTACCAACCAACCATCCCCACATCAACAAGAATGTATTCAGCCCCAAGCATACACGAACTACATTCAATCCAAAGCAATAAAGATAACTACAACAACATAACAAGAACCCTCCAAGACTCACCACATGCAGTTTCCATTCACTGAACTCTCACCCCCCTCAGCAAAGACCATTGACGAAGTCATCGCCTCAATCAACACCACGACTGCACCAACTGACCCTTGCCCAGTCCATTGGATCAAGACTATGCGCTCTGAGCTCAGTCCATTCATAGCCAACATTGCCAAGTTGTCCTTCGCAACCGGAGTCTTCCCAGATGCTCTCAAGCATACATCCATTCGTCCACCTCTAAAAAATAACCAGCTGGATCCAGTGAAAGAAGATTCTTACCGACCAATCTCTAGTATCCCATTACTAGCTAAAATTCTCGAGAAGTTGACCCAGAGACAGATTCAGCAGCATGTGGATTCATCCTCCCCATTAGACCCATGTCAACATGGATTCAGAGAAGCCCACGGTGTAGAAACACTGCTAACGACATTAACCAGTACACTTGTCAATGCAATAGACAGTGTCAAGAAGGGCTTTGCGCTAATCTTCCTTGATATAGAAGCAGCGTTTGACTCCATAGACCACGTTCAGCTCCTGAAGCGGCTTCAGGAGAAGGGAATCCGGGACCAAGCATGGAACTGGTGCAAATCCTACCTCGAAGGCAGATGGCAACAAGTCCGTATTAGTAACACCACATCCGAACCCTTCCAGCAGAAGCAAGGTGTACCACAAGGTTCCTCCCTGTCTGCTCTGCTCTTTAATATCTATATGCAGCCAATCTGTGACATTTCCCGCTCTTTCGGCATATCTTGCCTTATGTATGCAGACGATGTGCTGCTATTTACACCTATAACTGTAACTTGCCCGGACTATGCAGTGTTAATCAACTGCTTCAATGCAATAACGGATTGGCTACTCACGCAGAACCTCCATATAAATTTCAAAAAAACAGAAGTCCTAATAATCACAAGAAATAAATGTTTCTCTCTGCCACCAACACTGAAAGTCAGAGACGCCGAACTCCCAGTCAAATCCAATATACGCTATCTTGGGGTCGTACTCGATCAACAGTTGGACTTCAAGGAGCACATAAAATGCACTGTAAAAGCCAACTACTTCAAGATCAAAACCCTGCGGCACTTGAGGCCTATAATTGAACCCGTTGACTTCCGCACTATCTTCCAAGCTCTAGTCACATCGCACTTCGATTACGCCAATATAATACTGCATGGCCTCCCAAAGACAACCCTCAACCCTCTACAGTTAGCCATGAATGTAGCAGCCTGTGTACTTTGTGGAGCATCAAGGAACGACTACATCTCCCCCATCCTAAAAGAACTCCATTGGCTTCCAATAAGCTGTAGAATCCTATATAAGGCCCTACTCATTACCTTCAAGGCCTTCAACAAAATGTCACCCACATCTATTTCTGACCTCATCACACACACTGCAAACAACAGAGCTAGGAGATCACTGGCTGCTGACATGCTTCTAATACCAAGTGAATCTACAAAGCTCAACCTGACTACCATCAATAGGGCATTCGTGAACTATGCTCCCAGGTGTTGGAACAAACTCCCTCCCAGCATTAGAGCAATCAGGGACCTTAGGTTGTTCAGAAAAGCCCTCAAACACCACCTTTTCCTCATGCATTTTACACATCTAGATATCCCCCCCTTCACCCTCCCCCACCCTCACAATCCCAAACCTCTACTATATGATTGCAAAAACCTACAGTGAATTTAGATCCAGTATGTAATGTACTAGAAATGTAAATAGTTTCCCCAAGTTTTACCCCCAAATTAAATCCCTGTTCTATGTAAACGATGGTCAAATTTAACCGACTGAGTGTTATATTGTTTCAATGTAAACCGCACTGATGATTAAGAGCCCGGTATATAAGAAATGTTAAATAAATAAATAAATATCGGTGAGTATTCTGAGCCATGAATAGCGGGGATGGAAGTCCCAATGGGATGTCCATCCCTGCTATTCGTGCCAGCTCCTGTCCCCCCGACTAACTTCCCCACTGGTTGTGCAGGGATGTTAGACAAGGACGGGGAAGGGGTGGCACCCAGCTCTGGACATAAAAGACCGATTCTGATGTCAGCCCTGTATGTCTAGGCCTGGTGAAATGTCTGGGGAAGTTATTCCAACCCCTGGGTGGCATAATCTCCCTGGACATCTTTTTTTTAATCTCTGGTAGCAGCATTATAAGTGCCCTGTGGGTAGAGAGTAGGCATCCACAGGGACAAGAGTGGGGGGTCAATGGGTGGGGAGTGTGCGGGAACAAGGCATGCTTTCTTTAATGATGGCACCTTAACAGCAGGAACCATAATGCATATCAAAACCGGGCAGAGATGGTGAATTTTGAGGAGAGGGATTCTATTTAAACATTTGCAATGTGATGCAAAGACAGGGGAGCCCAAGAAAGTGATAGTAGTGTTCCATTAGCAGCAACAACATAGTGCCCATGTATGTACGGGCACTATGTTGATGGTTCATTTGAGGCAAAGGAAGGTGCATGTGGGTCATGTAGTTGGGTCCGCTGGTGCACAGGACAGACCAGGCAGTTACCTAGGTGGCGCATAGGAACATAGGACCTGAAAATATGCAGACTGTGTCAGACCAACATCCATCATGCCCAGTATCTTGTGTCAAACCATGGACAATCCAGGTCACATGTACCTAGCTGGTTCCCCAAAGGACACACAGATTCCACAGTGTGTGTATTGGCAAGCTGGGAATATTCTGGGCCTCTCATTAGCAATGGTTTCTGAACCATTCCTCAGGAATCTGCCCCAACTTTCCTTTGACCCAGCTGCACTAATAGCCTTTACAACATCCTCTGGAAATGGATTCCAGAGTTTGAATATGTGTTGACTGGGAAACAATTCACTCCCCATAGTCCTCAATGGCCTACAATGTAGCCACATTGCATGTCCCCTAGACCCACTATGTTTTGATGGCGTAGTAGACAATAGATCTACGTTTACCCCAATCTGCTCTGGGCAATATTTTATAGACCTCTAACATAACATCCCTCAGCCATCTCTTCCCCATGTTGAGGAGACATGCCACTGGCAGGCGGTGATGGGGTTCCTGGAGAGGCAGATGGTTGTGGGAAGGATGCATGGCCATCTATGTATGCCTATGCCCCCCCCCCCCTCCAGGGCCCTACATCCTACGCACCCACCAACCCACATGTTTGGTGGCCTGGGACTGCATACCACCAACACTGGGCAGGTCAGCATGGTGTGGGGGATGTTGGCAGAGGGGGCAGTGGCACCCACCTGCAGCAGACCAATGCTTGCCCTCATCGAGTGCACCATGCACAATGGAACATGTGCCAAGGTTTGTCAGATGGGAAGCATGTCATCCCCAGGGACACTTGTAATCATGTGGCAGCACTGTGGTGCATACCACACAGTTGGTGTGTATATGAGCAAAGGATCATGGGTTTAGTCCCAGCTATGGATTATTCAGTCCATATCCCTATGGTAAATTTTTATCTCACATTGGAGCAACAATGCCAACTTTTACAACCCCCAATGAATCAGCCAACAAGGGTAAAAACACCCACAGAGACAGGCTCCACTATCCTTAGCTGGATGGAGAGTGAGACTGACAGCACCGGCACACTGAGAAGCCATTAACATCACAGTACACGTCTAGCCCCTGCACAGTGAGCACACCTTAATAATGCCAGAGCTGAGATTGGGATAGGAGTGGCAGGCAGGAAGCCATCCATCCTCATTTTCACACAGTGCATCAATGAGAGGGAGTGAGTGAGTGTGAGTGTGTGAGTGTGTGTGTGTGTGTGTGTGTGTGTTTTGTGGCTTTCCACATCTCACTGAGCCTTGCAGTGCCTAATCCAGGGGTGGCCAACTCTGGTCCTGGTACACCACAATCCAGCCAAGTTTTTGTGATGTCCCTAATGAATATTGATATTTGCATCCACCACCTCCCTTTGTATGCAAAAATACCATGGATATTCATTGGGAACATCATGAAAAACCAGGCTGGATTGTGGTGCACCAGGACCAGAGTTGGCCACCCCTGGTCTAATCTGTTTCAGCGTTAGACTACAAATGTGCATGATGAGGAGCAAGGTATTGTGGGTATAGCCTGAGACAGGGCAGATTAGCCAGGATTTGTCTGCATCGGGGTAGGGAAATGACTGGGACATTATTGTGCCCTACTGCCACCTGCATGGACCGGGTGGCCACAGCATGTCATGCTGGGAGGGCACTCTCACTCTGACTAAGCAGTGGCCATGGCATGGCTATGTAGTCACATCGTTCTATATAGCATTTAGTTCTAGTACTGTGGGTGCATGTCCTGTCTCTGGAGTTTGATTATTTTTTAGCCAACTGCTGGGTGTTCAAGATGGCTCTGAGCACATGCAATGTGTACTAACCAGTGGACTGCCTGCAGTTGCTATGTGCATGGCTGGTAAACCCAGTGACAGACAGCAGGTGCAGTGTGACTGTGCTTGCTGTGGGTGAATGTTAGACCTCAGTGGTTGGGACAGAGAGTGTTCCAGACCTACTCCCAGTTTCATTAGTAGGGCCATGATAACAACCCCATGCAGGTTTCAAAGCAACTGGGTAGTTGGTTTCAGGGTTGTAACACACATCTACTGTTCGGGAGGGGAGGGGAGGGGAGGGAGGAGGGGGGAGGAGGGGAGGGGAGGAGGGGGGAGGTGGGGAGGGGAGGAGGGGGGAGGTGGGGAGGGGAGGGGGAGGTGAGGAGGGGAGGGGAGGGGAGAGGGCGGGAGGGGAGGGGAGGGGGGAGGTGGGGAGAGGGGGGGAGAGGGGGGGAGGGGAGAGGGGGGGGAGGGGAGGGGGGAGAGGGGGGGAGGGGAGGAGGGGAGGGGGGACCCTGTCAGTCAGGGGCAGAGCACAGGGCTAGATGTGACTGGCATGTCACACTGCAGACAACACCAACTGTTCCATTGTTCTGACACAGTGCTGGGTTTTGAACCAAGTTCTGCTTCAGGGAATAGCCATGCTGTCTTTAAGTAATAAAAAGTTCCCACACAAAGCACTTTGTGTCACTTGAACTGCATGAACTGAAATCACCATTTTAAAGGAACCAGCTGATCTGAACAACTAATAGGAATGATAATCAGATCAGCATATACCATTCTACTTCAGAATTAAGGACATTCCCTAAAGCAGAACTTGGTTTATGTCCATTGTTCGAAACCCAGAGCTGTGTCAGAACAATGGAACAGTATGTCATGATCAGCATGTGGAGCATGGACAATGTTGTGGCTGCAATCTGGACGTGACAATAGACTGCTGGTTTCAGCTAAGTGCTTGCTTTTCAATAGAAATATATAATTTAATTTATTTTTGAGTTATCATTAATGTGGACATTATGGGGACCGTGATGGGGTTTGATTTGTGTGGTGGTCTTTATGCACTGTCATTTATTATGTTACAGTATTATCCACCGTTGTGGATAATTTGTGAACAATGCAATATATTTTTTTCTGCTTCTTCCCTTCTGCTTGTTTCTGGCTGCCCCATCCTCCCAGTCTCTAGATTGTTCCTGGCCATGCAAAGTAGCAGCCTTATTCACAGCTGACATTCTGGGAAACGGTCCCTTTAGATCATTTCTGGATTGCGATCAAGGTAAACCACTAGTTCACAGCATTTGGATTTCTATGAAAAAAATATCAAATTTACCTCTAAAAAATATACCTTTCAACTAGATTGAAGTTTCAGACAAAAAAAGGACAAACTGCTTATGTGTCACTTTGACTGCATGTTTGAACTTGGGTACAAAGCACAGTAGACTATGTGCCCTGTTCTTAAATTTACAATGTTTGAGCACAAGTCTTATAATGCTTTTGGAGCTGATTTACTTGTACAAATTTCTCTAGGGATTTTTTTTTTTCTCATCTGCCAGAGCCGGCATTGCAGTTTGTTTTCATTCCATTAAAATCTTCTCTCCCTCTTGTTCTCTTTTTCGCATTCATTCAGTTGTATTTCATACACTCACACTTGTGTTCAGAGATTTTCTAACTATGAAAACGTAGCCATTACCAACACGAATAATTAAACAAAGAAATTAGAATAAAAAGAGAAAGATCCTGATATTTAAAGGCGTGCATACACCCATTATGAAGATGAATTGCATGAAAAGAAAAGAAGATATGCATTTCTAATTTGTATACATGGAGCAAGCATTGACATAGTTGCCTGACATGAATGGAGTTTGGGTGGTTATGAAACATGAAGAATGTGGATTCAGGAAATTTGTCTGGACCAACCAGACCCCATGGAGTACTTACTTGCTAATTCATTATTTTTTGTTGTAATTTAGAAGAAGGCAATTAAAACTGAACTTCATAATTAATTCTAAACTGGAGAAAACCAGTTCCAGAGATTATGACTATAATGCCATATAGTCACGGGTATGAATATTCATGAGTTCCCATTATTTTAAACACACAGCTTATCTGAAGAAGTAAAATTAAAGCACCATCATTTAACACTGCAGTGCAAGCAAGAGTCAACTAAGAATTATTCAGGCGCAACAAGAGAAGAGAGCTGGGTAAACAATTTTGGGACTTAATCTGGTTAAAAAAGAAAATGTGGATGGCTGAATCGTGCTGAGTTTTAACATAATCTAGGTTAAAAAACGATCAATAAATACAAGTGAGGCAGAAAACAAGGTAAGGAAATGGTTTGGTTCAAGCAAACAGCAGTAGCGAGACAAAGACAATGAGAGACTGTTGAAACCTAAAGACATGGGTATTCACACACTTCCATCCTTCAGTCACTCTTACCTAAGTCAACCTATTTTCTAATACAAGCACAGCAGACTACAAATCATAGTGGAAAAACTCGACCACTGCTTGATTACTCTCCACAACTTTATAACTTCTAGTAGATTTAACATCCTAGTCACCTGTACCTAAATGCAACTTGCTTTGAACTTCTGAAAAAGGCATGAGCTAAATCCAGTTCCCCCTCCCCCCAATCTCTCATAGATACATGTGCTCCTTGCCTTCATCGGATGGTGGTGATGCCAGACTAAGGCCAACATTCCTGAACTAAGGAAGCCTTTGTCAACCTAAATAGCTTGTTGTAGTGTTGTCCATGTTTCTGGAGTCTATGGCCCTCTGCTTCTCTTCCACACCCCAAGTTGCTCTGGGCATTAACCAGCCTCGAGGGAGGTTACTTTTCCCTCTAATTGCCATCAAAAATGCAGACTGCTCCCTGTACATCCCCACCTCCCCACTCATTGACCGCAGCCAAAAAAGTCTTGCTACTCCCTTCTAACAAATCTCATGATACTTATAAAGATGTTCTGGGCATTACCTTTACAAATTAATGTCATTGAGGCAATACAAGTTAGGGCAGTCAGTGGCAATCAATTTATAAGTTAGTACCGCTCTGAAGAAAGCCACAAAATGATGGCTGAAACATCTGTTCCATGCACCAAAACACGGCATGACCCATAAAGCTGCAAAGATCGAGATACTAGCCACAGAAGCCTAAGAAAACAAACCATGCTTCCTTGTTGGATCAGTTCTACACCTTTTATCTCACAAATATAATTTCCTTTCAAGTGAATGAATATATATTGTGGTGTGGACGAGTAGAAAATATCCAGGAGAAGAGGAAGAACCTATGCTCGTTGCATGCCACATAAGCCTAGCCACAGCAGTCAGACCTCTCCAACTGCAAGGCCTGGATTTGGTCCCCATCGTGACTGGCGCTCTCTTCTGGGCCCAGAAAACAAAGGAGTGCCTGCATATCCAAGCCAGAAATTCATGCCTCGCCGCACCTGTAGAAAAGACTGATGCAAACAAGACGGCAGGGCCCAAGCACCCTCAATTACTACTACTACTTTGCATAGTACTACAAAACATATGCAGCACGGTACAGACACATGCAAAAGATGGTTCCTTCTCATCAGAGCTTACAACAGCTGAGAACAAGGATGCTGTATATCTAGGGGAATGGTAAGAAAGCACATACAAGACTAAGTGGATCAGTATCCAAAAGAGGCCTCAAAGAGGCAAGTCTACAGCCTGGGTTTGAAAAGGGCCAGAGAAGAAACCTGACCTACAGATTCAGGTAGTTTGTTAAGTCTCGTAAGAACCACAGTACCGGTAACCCACTTGCAGAATGATTGGGACAGATTTGTGGTCAATAGTGAGAACCTTAACAATCTTCCAAGTGGTCTGGAACAATCTCCCATAAACATCCTGTCATCAGTGTTGAGAACTCATAGGCTCCTGGCCCACTGCAAATGAGATAAAGAATCTGCTAATGAGTATTCTAATTGGGAAAGCCTATGAAGCGGGCTGCCATCATTTTATAGACTTGACCTTGAAAAAGTGTATTGGGCCTAGGGAATTCATAGAGTAAGAGGCGGTGCCATGCTTCATGATGTTATCATCACTTGGGCAGCAGAGTTAAAATTGTCTTCCCATGCCCTATCAGGATCCTTAGCTAGTATTGCATTTGTGTCCAAGGTATGACATTATCCTGATCCCAAGGCATTCTCATTAGCAAGGGCTAATGAGTATTCCACACCTGACACATGTTTTGCTAGGTTCAGAAACTGCTAACACCTAATCAAGAGTTAGTGGGCCTGTTTCCTGAGTGCAGTTGAAGCCTGCATAAAAAGCTCCTGTGCCCTGCCCTTTTGAGGCTTTCCTAACCAGGGCTCCACACATCAAACAGTAAGTAAGGATTTGAGGGTTTCTTTGTTTGGGTTTTTTTTTTTTTTAATTACATTGCTAGCTCTCTGACTGGGAGCTCTTAAAAGGGTTTTGTGTATATTTTTTAAAGCAAGGTTACTTTCATTTTTGCTGTTTTAGGGGAACTTTTACTTGAGCACAGTAGGTTGCTGAACTCTGTAACCTCCTCAGGTTCAGAAACTGCTAACACCTAATCAGGTGTTAGTTCACTCCATACCCACCCCGACTCCCACCCACCACTAGTGAGCAGTCTTGCTTTATAGGGCACCTCCCCCTTTAACAAATCACAGTGAATTGGACCAGCACATTTTGAATATAATTAAAGAGATTTAACTGCTTTTTCTCTGAAAGGACAGCTGCGAAACCGGCTGGTACTTGGTAGATTTCTCTCTTTTTCTTTAACAGATACCTAAGCTCCACAAACAGGACAATGGCTGGGAAAAATCGTATTGCTAAAGCTGTTGCCCCCGTTACAGCTTCTGCCTCGGTCCAGACAGAGGTCCTAATGCCAGTTGAGGAACCGGTTCCATGTGCAGGGTGCCTGCATGCTGAAGCTCTGAGGAAACAAGTGGAGGAACTCAGAGAGGAGGTGGCGAGGCTGAGGAGCATTCAAGACAGTGAGAAGTACATTGATGAGATGCTTCTTGCAGCAACCAGGCTCTCCCAGCACAGGAGAAGATGGGTGCCAACAGAATGTCGATGGTTGGACAAAAGTCACCAGAGCCTGCAAAATCACCAATCCAACTTCTCCAGCCCTTGAATTGAAGAACCATTATGCAGCCCTGGAAGTGGAGGAGGTGAAAGCATCCCTGGAAAGGGAAGAACCAGCGTTCAAGTACCCCATAGTTGCGGAATCAGTGACCAGAAGGAAACGAAGGGTAGTGGTGGTTGGAGACTCTCTTCTGAGGGGTACTGAGGCGTCCATCTGCCGACCAGACTTGATGTCCAGAGAGGTATGCTGTCTGCCTGGTGCCAAGATCCAAGATGTTACGGAGAGTTTGCCGAGACTCATCAAGCCCACTGACTATTACCCAATGTTGCTAATCCATGTTGGAACAAATGATACTGCCAGGTATACCTCGGAACGTATCAAAAGTGACTTCATGGCTCTGGGACAGAGGGTGAAGCAGGTTGGTGCACAGGTGGTGTTCTCTTCAATCCTCCCTGTTGAGGGTAAAGGCCAAGGCAGAGGGGCTCGCATCCTGGAGATGAATGCATGGCTGCGTGGATGGTGTCTTCGAGAGTGTTTTGGTTTCCTAGACCATGGGATGCTGTTCCAAGGGTTGCAGAGCAGAGATGGCATCCATCTGTCCAAGAAAGGTCAACGCATCTTTGGTAGTAGACTGGCTAATCTACTGAAGAGGGATTTAAACTAGATTCGTTGGGGATGGGTGAAGAAAGCCCCCAAGTAAGTGAAAGCCCCCAGGTAGGTGATACATTAAATACCTTTATGGAAATGGGTAACAGGGGTAACATATGGAAAGCAGTGTGTATTAATGCCCGTAGCATGGGAAATAAGATCCCTGAAGTTGAAGCTTTGGTGGGAGTGGCTGACTTGGATTTGGTGGCAGTTACAGAAACATGGTTCACAGAAAACCATGACTGGGATGTAACTATACCTGGCTATACTTTATTCAGAAAGGACAGGGTAGGAAGAAGGGGAGGAGGAGTGGCACTATATGTAAAAACTACTATTAAAGCTTTGGAATTACAGAGCTTAAAAGGGAGAGAGGAGGCATTGTGGGTTAAACTAGAAAGAGGGAAAGAGAAATCTATTTGCATTGGTGTGATATACAGACCTCCCTCACAAGAGGAAGAGGTGGACAGAGAGTTAATTGAAGACATATGCAGCATTGCTAGGAAAGGGGAAGTGCTACTGCTAGGAGATTTCAATATGCCAGATGTTGATTGGCACATTCCTGCTGCAGTATCATCTAGAAGTAAGGAGATCCTGGATTCTCTACAGGGAGAACTATTCAGGCAATTGGTAACAGACCCCACATGTGAAGGGGCCATACTGGACTTGGTGTTTACCAATGGTGAAAGTGTTTCTGATGTTGTAGTGGGAGATCATTTTGCATCCAGTGATCACCAGATGGTGTGGTTCAGTATTAGGACTAGGGCTGTTAGAATCCATTCCAAGGTGAAGATCTTAGACTTTAGGAAGACGTTAGTGGGATGGGAACAGCTGGGGGATGTAGAAAAACAGTGGGCAAAACTGAAAGGGGGTATTTTAAAGGCAACCAACCTTTTTGTTAAAATGGTAAATAAAGGCAAAAGGAACAGGAGACCGCTATGTTTTTCGAAGGAAGTAGCTGAAAAAGTGAAGAAAAAGAGGGAGGCCTTCATGAAATACAAGAGATCACAGAGAGAGGAAGACAGGCATCTGTATTTGGAAAAACTTAGAGAAGCTAGCAAAGTAGTCAAGAAGGCAAAGATTCAAAAGGAGGAGGAAATAGCCAATGCAATAAAATGGGGGGATAAGACATTTTTCAGATATATTAGTGAGAAGAGGAAGGGCAAAAGTGGTATTGTCAGACTCAAGGGTGCAGGGGGGGAATATGTAGAAGCTGATAAGGATAAAGTGGAATTGCTTAACAAATATTTTTGTTCTGTGTTTACAGATGAAGAACCAGGAGCAGGACCTCAGAAAACACCCACAAATAAGAACAGAAGCGAGGGACATCTTGAACAATTTTCAGAAGACTGTGTTCGTGAGAAACTAGCTCAACTCAAAGTAGACAAAGCGATGAGACTGGATGGGATACACCTTAGAATACTGAGGGAACTTGGGGACATTCTAGCAACTCCACTGACTGACCTTTTCAATGCCTCGTTGGAGTCGGGAGTGGTGCCAAAGGACTGGAGAGAGGCTCATGTGGTGCCTTTACACAAAAGCGGAAGTAAGGATGTGGTTGAAAACTACAGGCCGGTTAGTTTAACTTCGGTGGTGAGTAAATTATTGGAAACGCTGCTGAAAGAGAAAATAGTGAGGTTTCTGGAGTCCGGCGGATTACAGGATCCGAGGCAGCATGGATTCACCAGAGGCAGGTCTTGTCAGACAAATCTGATTGATTTCTTTGACTGGGTGACCAGGGAGTTGGACCGAGGGAGAGCTCTAGATGTGGTGTATTTAGATTTCAGTAAAGCCTTTGACACTGTTCCTCACAGGCGACTTATAAACAAACTGAGCACCCTAGGGATGGACCCTAAAGTTACTGCTTGGGTTAGAAATTGGTTGGGTGGGAGGTGACAAAGAGTACAAGTAAATGGAGCTCACTCTGAGGAGAAGGATGTTACCAGTGGTGTGCCCCATGGATCTGTCCTTGGTCCGATTCTTTTTAACATCTTTGTTAGTGATATAGCGGAAGGGCTGTCGGGTAAGGTTTGCCTCTTTGCGGATGATACCAAAATCTGCAATAGAGTAGACACCCAGGAAGGTGTAGATAACATGAGGAGGGATCTAGCTAAGCTTGAAGAATGGTCTAGAATTTGGCAGCTGGGATTTAATGTTAAAAAATGTAAGGTCATGCATTTGGGCTGCAGCAATCCAAGGGAGCAATACAGTATAGGAGGTGAAGTACTTTTGTCCACTAAAGAAGAGCGGGACCTAGGCGTGGTTGTGTCTGATGATCTTAAAGTAGCTAATCAGGTAGAAAAGGCGACGGCAAAAGCTAGAAGGATGCTTGGGTGCATACGGAGAGGAATGGCTAGCAGAAAAAAGGAGGTGATAATGCCTCTGTATAAGTCTTTGGTGCGACCTCATTGGGAGTATGGTGTGCAATTCTGGAGACCGCACCTTCAAAAGGATGTGAACAGGATGGAGTCGGTGCAGAGGGTTGCTACTAAAATGATTAATGGGCTTCATTATAAAGCATATGAGGACAGACTTAAGGATCTTAATATGTACACCTTAGAGGAAAGGCAGGATAGAGGTGATATGATTGAGATGTTTAAATACCTCCGTGGCATAAATGTTCAGGGAGAGAGCCTCTTTCAATTGAAAGCAAGTTCTGCTACGAGGGGACATGGGATGAGGGTGAAGGGAGATAGATTCAGGAGTGATATGCGGAAATATTTCTTTACGGAAAGAGTAGTGGATCCGTGGAATAGTCTCTCAGTGGAGGTGGTAGAGATGAGGACAGTAACTGAATTCAAAAAAGCATGGGACCAACACAGAGGATCTCTAAAGGTAAAAAGTGGACTGTTGTAGTTATGGAAGGACAGACTAGATGGGCCTTGTGGTCTTTTTCTGTCATCATATTTCTATGTTTCTGTGTTTCTATTGGTGTAACATTCAACTGTAAACAACAGAGCATGAGTCCAGATTTACACCTGCTTCCCAGCATTAATAGGAAAAAATGTGTTCTTTTTGCCCTTCCTTTTACAGGAGGAATTAAGAGGGATATTCCCATTCATCCCCAGTGTTTACTTCCTTCTCTTAAATGCAATGAGGGAAAGACAGAGACGTCATTAGTTAATTAGCAGCATCTCCATGTTTAGATTTACAAAATGACAAAGTTACACATGTAAGTACCAACATTTATGCAAAATGCCATCTCAGGTTCTATTCAATTATATTTTTCAGTTCAGACATCCGTATTATTTTGATTGTTTGCTCCATAGTCTGTCATTAGACTTCTACCCAAATAAGATATTTCCCTGAATATAGCAAAGTCCTTTCTGTCACATTTAGAGTTTTCTGGACTAATGGTTGACAGCATTACAACAGATTACGAATAATGATTTCCGCTTAGGTAAAATTCCCTAAGTGAGAGAAAAGTAAAATTTTCACTTGGCTCCCATCTGAGGAAAAGGTGCAAACTGATATTTTTCAAGAGCTAAGATATCTCCAGTCCTTAAAGAGTTCTGATTTTAGAGAAAGGGTGAAAATATCAATTCAGTCATTCTCAACAAATGTGTCACCAAGAGCTGAGAGGTAAACCATGAAAATCTGGCATAGTCCATGCTTTCCTTAGCAACCACTTATTGAAATAGAGGAACTGGGAGGGAGGTAAAAGGGGGGCTAGGAAGTTAACCTATAGGGTAAGAGACATAAAAAAAAGCCCATGACCAAAGAGGGGTTGAGTGATATGGATGGAAATTTTGGCGAGGGGGGGGGTGCAAGAAACGGGAAGGTAGGTAAAGGCTGGGGAAGTTTTGAGTACTGAGTATTAGAAATGAGATGCTAGGGTTTGAATTAAAGACACGTGGAAACAGAAGGCTGGAGGAGGAGGAGGAGGAGACTGAAAGTAATGGGTTGACTGGGGAGGAGTGAGCGTGGAAGTTGAAAAATAAATTTGTAGACTAAGAGCCAAAACAATTTGAAAAGTACACACTTGTACACGGTTATTTTAGGAGCCTTATTCGTGTTTTGGATGTCTGAAAATGGGTGTGCAGATGTCCAGTTCACAAGGGTGTCCCTGGAGCCATTTTATAAACCAGATGTATGGACATCCCTAGTGCAAGAACATTCAAGTAGAACAGGGCCATTTCTGGAGGAGTGATCTGGATGGAGTAATGAAGATGCACGTTGCGGTATGATTTCAGAATGGTACAAACATGCCTGGCCCTGGTTGTTGCAGTGTCCATGCCTATACCTGCTCCTGACCATGAATAAGGAGCAAAAAAGTGCTTGTTTCATGGCAGCAACACTACCAGGGGAAAGAGCATATGTGCTACCATTGTCACTGTTAATATTTCCTGGGGAAAGAAACCTGCATGTGAATACAAACCACAAAATAGATTATTAACCAGCCACCGCACATCTGAGTGTCTGCAGTATCACTGAACATGGACTTCCACCCTTCTGGAAAATGCTGGCTGCGATGTCCAAAAAGTCATTTCTGTGGCCATCCATTTGGAGACATCTGAGTGTCTAAAATCAGGATGAAATGTAAACATCCCTGGAGTTGATTAGATATTTTGCTCTTGACATCCCAGACTGCACCTGGATGTCCTTTCTAAAAATTAATGAATGGAGCGGAACAGGTAAATATAGATTGGTTCTTTACACCATCAAAAAGTAGAAAACACCATTGTGATTGTTTGCTGTGAAAACTGCCTTGATTCAATGAAAAGGCGGGATAGAAATCCATTTAAATAAATGAATAAATGATGGGATTGGTTGGGATCCATCATGATATGGTTTATATTTGAATACAGTTTTGATTTAAATTATTTCTGACATTGTAATATTCTTGGAATAGGTGAGTTTTGAGGTTTTTGCGGAATGATTGGAGGTCCTTGTTGGCTCTTAGAGTGTCAGGGAGTTTGTTCCATTGTGTGGGGGCTAGGTAGGTGAATGCTCTATTGCTAGTATTCATTTTTACCTTGCGTATAGAGATTCAAACCCATTGGTTGCACCGTATTCAAAGTGAGAATCCACTTTTGTTCAAGTTGTGCCAGTCGTTGTTCAGCATTCCCACTGCAGACATCCCTAATGCTGTCAATGACCAACCATTGCAGATGTTGTCATTGGTGATCAAAATCCAAACAATGTTGCACAATAGGGGCCATTGTGATCCTGTTTATTTAGCACAATTTATGCTTACTGAGGCGCACCTTCACCTTACGACACATTCTGCCCACATACTGTACACCTTCGAACATGGGCATATTAATGCATAAATGACCCAAGTTGATTGACAATCTGCAATGTGTTTGAGGGTATAACATTTATTCATCTGTGAGTTGGTCCATTCCTTGATCTCTAAGGATGCTGGACACATCACACAATGTCCACATGGACCATGTTGCCCTGTTTTGACTAATGTTTTGTATTATCTTGACTAGATTGTAAGCTCGGACGAGCAGGGACTTTCTCTGGTACTTTTGGTTGTGCAGCACTGCGTGCATGGTGCTTTACAAGTGTTTAATAGTAGTAGTAGTAGTAGTAGTAGTAGTAGTGTTTTTGGGGGGCATTTTTTGCCGCCTTTAAAATTTTGCTGCCTGAAACAGCCGCCTCACTTCGCCTCATGATAGAGCCGTCCCTGATATTGCACATAGTTCTCTGTATATAGTTTGACCATATTATATGTTAAATGTTCATAGTTCTAATGTTTCCTGTAAAAGTTGTATTTATGTTCGATGTAAACCGCCTCTGATCATGGGAAGAGGCGATATATAAAACCTTATTAAATAAATAAATAAATAATTAAAATAGAACGATTGGCAAACTGCTTTCAAGTAAGCTCCTTGGATTACTTTCTTAGGGTATCCCCGTTGCAATAATCTCCTTGTTAGTGCCTTAGCTTGATGGTGAAAATCATGATCATCTCAACAAATGCAGCATACCCATTAAAATTACCCTATGGGTAGGGTTAACTTCAATTTGAACAGGTGATGGCTGTCAAAATGTAATAGCTTGTTGTGGTCTACAGTTTTCCTATAATGAAGTATGCAGATGTCCTACTTTACACATCACCATGACATCCATAAAATATAAATGAGTGATGGAACTTGTCATAATGAACTGGAGACAAGGGTCTTGTGTGTTTAGCTTACTTGCAAAGTCTTGTAAAGATTCTTATATGTCCAACCAAATGCAAAAGATGTCATCTATGAATCAGACCCAAAGCCTAATGTGGGAATTCTATGCTGATGAATATAGGACCGTTTCTTCAAAATGTGACATGTACAAGTTAGCAATGCTGGGGGCCATCATAGCTCCCATTGAAACACCATCTGTTTGTAAAATGTAAGTGTCCTCAAAATGAAAATATATATTTTTTAAATTAATACTAGCTTGCTAGTATTAACAAGAGTTCCATGGTGATTCTTTCTGAAGGGGAATGTTGGTTCAATGATTTTTGAATGAGCAACAGGGACTGTTCCTGAGAAATATTAGTTTATAGGGCTGTAATGTCAAACATAGTTAATTTTATGGATTCTGGCCAAATGCTGTGTTGTGATAATTTATTGAGGAAATCAGAAGCGTCTTGAATATAGGATATTGCCATTTTTACAAAAGGTTGTAAAAAAATGATCTAAGAAAATGGACAGATGTTCCAACAATGAAGTCTTATTGGACACAATAGGACATCCTGGGGGTGATAACAACATTTTATGAACTTTTGGCATAGTATAAAAAATAGGCACTCTAGGGTTATGTACCCTCAAGAACCTGTATTCTTTTTTTTTTAAATATATTTTTATTGTTTTTATACAGTCTTGGGAATACATACATCGCACTACATGATCAATACAACCAACTTGCAGCCCAGAACTGTAAATAACTAAACAAAACATACTAACTAAAACTATGTCCCCCCCGCTATCCTCCCAACCCCCCCCCCCCCCACCCCTCCATCCCGGTCCTCTGGAAGCCAGTAAAATACTATTGCTGAGCCATTGATTGCTTCGGAGCAAGGCCCTAGGGAAATAATTCGTTCAGGGTATCATAATTTGAGCAGTTATCTAGGAGTCTGGAACATATATACATAATCATTCAGCGCTTTCCACTTTGATAGTCCAGATATCGCTCTCATCACACCCCTTCTAGGCAATTGCTCGAACTTGCTGTAGCTACACACGTGATTCCACCAAATCTGGATATTGAGATCATAGGTATGGTTCCAATGCCGAATAATAAGATAAAGCGCAATCCCAAGCATGAAATCTAGCAAGAAGGAGTGTTTCTTCGGAAGTGAGGGAATACTGGACACTGAGCGCAAACTTATGATTCCCCAGGTGAGAGGCTCACGAAAATTTAAGATTCTTTGGATCCTCTCCCATATCTGCTCCCAAAAGGATTGCACACAGGGACATTGATAAACAATATGGGCAAGTGTGCCCCGTTGCTGCCGACAAGACCAACAGTGTTCATTTGCTTCTGGGTTCCATTTGGCTGTCTTAATCGGAGTAAGGTAAGCTCTGTGCGCCATAAAAAACAGGGCCTGAGTAACAGAAGCCGACTTGGAGACTCTCACTTGTTTCGTCCAGAACTGCTCCCATTGCTGTTGTGATAATGTCATGGCTGTATCATGCTCCCACACCTTTTGAGTGCCTGTCGCGACAGGCTTTTTATTTGGAACCAACATTTTATAAAAATGGGAAGCCCGGCTGGAGCCTTCCACAACATCACTGAGAAGCTCCGTGCGCTCTAGGGAGCTGAAATCCGACACTGATCTGGTTATACAATGCCGAAGTTGCAGCCATTGAAAATATGAAGAACCCGGGAGATTATATTCCTGCTGCAATTGCTTGAAGCTCTTCCATCCACCTCGCACAAGCAGCTGGTCAATCATCCAGATACCCTTAGAATACCATTGCCGCCAGGCAAAGGATTTCTGCTGGATCTTAAAAAGTGGATTATGCCAGAGCGGCCACTGTCCAGTTACATTGTTCGCAGATTCCACTGATCTTCGCAAAGTCACAAAGGTTTTTTGCGTATCAATTATCATTGGAGGGTAGCCACTATCCACCGGCAAGACCATATATGGCAGGAGTTGTGTAGGGAAAGGAGCCGCAATTGCCTTTTCAATTGCTAGCCACACCGGAGATTGTCCAACATCCATCTTCATCCATTGTGCACCTTGTTTCAGCAGATAGGAGTTGTGATATTGCAAAAAATCCGGGAACTTAACTCCTCCCATCTCTTTGCAGGCTTTGAGTTTTTTAAGAGCAATCCTGGGTGTTTTATTGTTCCATAAAAAACGCACTAACACCCTCTCGATTTGCTGATATACTTGCGATTGCATTAGACAGGGTATCATTTCAAGCGTGTAGTTAATCTTTGGGACTATCATCATCTTGATCGTTTCAAGTCTCCCCCACCATGATAGAGCCAAGGGGAGCCATTTGGTGGTCATAAGGCGGGTTTTCTCTATAAGGACATTCGCATTATGTCTCACTGCTTCCTCTAGCGGATAACCATAGTAGGCCCTTAAATATTTGAACATCTTCGGTTCCCAAATGAATGGGAAATGCTCCATGTCCGCCTTGTGAGTCTTGGCATTCAAAAGGAAGGTGATAGACTTCCCCCAATTAATTTTATATCCGGACAGCTGTGAATATTGCTCAATACGTTCCAGTACCACTGTCACTGACATCGGAGAAGTGAAGAGAAGGAGGTCGTCAGCATAAGCCGAGAGTTTTACTGATTGGCACGCAATCGACACTCCTATTATCTGTGGATGTTGTCGGAGAATAAGCAATAGAGGCTCCAGGGCCAGGTTAAATAGTAACGGTGATAGGGGGCACCCTTGCCGGGTACCCCGATGCAATGGTATCATCTCTGAGTACGCTGCATTCACCCTGACACTTGCCAGAGGTCAGGTGTACATAACTTCCAATAGTTTGACAAAGCCATCCCCTATGCCAAACCATCTGAGAGCAGCGAAGATAAAGGACCACTCCAGCCGATCAAAGGCTTTCTCCGCATCGAGAGATAGCCCTACTAGAGGACTATCGATCTGCTCCCCTCTCGCCAGAACATGACACAGGAGACGGGTATTATCCGCAGTCGACCTGCCGCCAATAAAGCCACATTGATCAGGATGGATTAATTCTGATACTACCCCAGCAAGTCGACCAGCCAAAACCGTAGCATACATTTTGTAGTCAGTGTTCAATAAGGATATTGGGCGATAGTTACTGACCATCTGGGGGTCTCTGCCTTTCTTCTCCAGGACAATCACACTCGCCACTGCAAAGCTTCCCACTAGAGGAGTATCCCGCAGAAGACTCTGAAAGTAGTCACACACGTGCGGAGCAAGCTCTTTAGCAAAGACCTTGTAGAATTCAGTAGGAAGGCCATCAGGGCCAGCCGCCTTGCCCGTGGCCAGTGTCTGAATGGCCTGATGGATTTCTTTGAGGGAGATTGGGGCTTACAACGACTCCGCTGCGTCCTTGTCCAGCGTCGGTCTCTGCACTTCGGCAGTCAATGCTGCAAAGCTTATCGGAGATGTCTCCACTTCAGACGAGTACAACTGAGCGTAGTAGGAACCAAATGCATCCGCAATCTCCTCATCTTTAGTCAACAACCTCCGACTCGAAGTATCTCGTACCGCCCCCACTCGGCCCGCCTCCTGTTGCCCCTTCAACACATTCGATAAAATGCGACCCGCCTTATTGCCTTCCCAATAGTAGGCTCCTTTCTGAGCTTGAATATTCTTCGACACTTCGTCTGTAATCAGTTGATTATAGCCAAATCTCAATCTCTGGAGGCGTAGCAATATACATGGCTCTGAACGTTGCATTTGAAGACGCTCCCCTGCTTTTATCTGCTTTTCCAAGTCAGCTAACCGCTCCTTGCGTTGTCGAGTTCGGAGAATCATGAAACTCGTGATAGCGGCTCTCATGGAGGCTTTAAAACCCTCCCACCAAGCCCAGACAACTGTGTCTTGTCGGAGATTAAAGTGGAAGTAGTCTTGTATAGCCGTACGGACGCTGGAACAGAACTCCTCATCTCCCAAGAGAGATCTATCAAAGGCCCACTGTGAGGATTTAGCACCATTATGCATATCTTGTAGTTCTAAAAAAATAGCTGCATGGTCCGATATATGCATTGCTTGAATACCAGATCCCGTGCTGTTCGGTACCAGTGCTTTTGAGATTAGGAAAAAATCTATACGCGATGAGGACTGGTGGGGGTTTGAGAAAAAAGTAAAGTCCTGGCCTTTTGGGTGATGCAGCCTCCAAATGTCCACCAACCCCCTATCTCTCATCAGCGCAGTGACTACCATTTGGGACTTAGAGGGTTTACTTGCCTTGGGGGGACTTTTATCAACAAGGGGGTCAAGGACCAGGTTAGAGTCACCTCCCATTATTAATGGTTCCCCAGTACCAAGAAGCGACTCCTGAGCCAGGGCGCGGAAAAATTCTGGGTGGTCAGCATTAGGAGCATACACATTAATCAGGACAAAGGACAGCCCCCCAACTATTAAGGCAGCACCAGCCCACCTGCCTTGCTTATCCAAGTTAGTTGACGAGATGGTTGGCATAAGAGACTTCTTAGCCAATATGGCTACTCCGTTGTGTTTATTGACTGCTGCGGAATAGGCCACCAGTGCATAGGGCTTAATATTAAGTTTAAGTGATTCTTTCATATTCAAGTGCGTTTCCTGTAAAAAAAGTATGTCAGCTTTCTCTAGTTGCGCATAGTGTATGATTTTCTTACGTTTAACAGGACTATTTATTACCTTGACATTCAAGGAGAGTATTTTAATCGCGCCGGGTATCAGGTAGGTTGTAAAGAGTCACCAAATATGTCCCTTAAAGTCCTAGACTTTGTTAAATAAGCCCTGCTCCGTAACATCACAAAAAAACCACCATTGACCCCTAGCTCCAATGGCTCAGGCTTCCTTACACATATTACCCACACAGGTTCCAGAGGACAACAACCCCTCCCCCATTTGCTCGGCGAGCCCAGCGGGACCAGTGGCGGCATAGAGGGACCCAACAATGCTATACAGATATTACATTACCCCCATTTTTAAAAATCTACTTAGTTAACAATACAATGATCTGTGCAGTAACCAATAATTATAAACATCAAGCAACAATAAGCTATGAACAAAGCCTATAAATACAGCATAGATAATGCAATTATTGGGTCGGCTGATCAGCAGCTGTGTTTAACCCAACTAATTTCATAAGTACGTAACATCAACATATGCAGTCAACCATACTTATACAACAGTTGTTATTTCATCTCATAAGCATGCTCTCTTTGTCCTCCAAGAATTGACGGAGCACCTCAGGTTCCTCAAAGGTTTTAGTTTGATTATGGAGCGTTACCCTCATGCGCGCCGGGTACAAGAGGCCAAACCTTGCTTGGAGCTGTTGCAGGCGCGGTCTCAAGGCAAGAAAACACCGACGACGGTCAAACGTAGCCTTTGCAAAGTCCGGAAAAAAATAGATCTTGCCACTCTCAAATTCAACATTAGGGCGCAATCGCGCTGCCTCAATAAATTGGGCACATTGCTGGTAGCGCAAAACGCTCATGATGATTGGGCGCGGCCTTCTATTGCCCGGTTGCCCTTGCGAGGGTACTCTATGGGCCCGATCAATCTCAAAAGGATGTACAAAGGTAAGATGTAAAACCTCCGGAATCATTTTACTCAAAAAACCAAGCATATCCCTGCCTTCTGCGCCCTCCGGAACTCCAACAATCCTTAAGTTGTTGCGTCGTGCCCTATTATTCCCCTCCTCCACTTCTATCTGCAAGGCCCGAATCTGCTTAGTCTGCTTATCCAGCTCCTTCAACCTTTCTTCATGCACCGCAACCACTTGCTCAACTTTATCTTGCCTCAAAGATAGCGCCTCCATGCTGCATCTTAATGCCGCGGTATCCTCTCTCACCGTCGCCAGCGCTTCACCATTGGCCATTACCAATTCTTTGACCCCTCTCACTTCAGCCAATAATTCCTGCAGGGCCTCTGGATTCTCTGGCCGCGCCGCCATCTTTTGTGGTGATGGAGGTTCAGTTTTGGAGCATTTGACACTAACGTTCTGCCCCGAAGTAAAGTCTATCCGAGTTGGTTTCACAGCAGACATCTCTATAAGTCCTCCGATATTGTATTCTGTGTTCACAGCTATTTTTATTGGATTGGGGCCGGATTTACTAGCGGGTCCCTCCGGAGCTCTCGCTCTAGCTGCCTATCCTGCTCGACATCAGGCTCCGCCCCCCAAGAACCTTTATTCTTGTGGTGTTATAATTTTATTATGAAAAGCTTCTTGCATAATTTGAAAAATATGTCTCTGTAATTCTGCTGTTGGGTCTTCACCCACTTGCTTATAAAATCACTGGTCAGAAAGTTGACGCTTAATCTCTGCTAAATATTGATTCTGGTACTGAATTATTATAGAGCTCCCCATATCATCAGGTTTTATAATAAGATCGTCTCACATAATCAACTGATGTAATGCCTAGTACTCAACAAATGAAAGGTTGTTATATTTCCATGATTTACATATATGAGATTCAAGCAGATTACTCAGGAATAAGTCTCTGAAAATGCCTATGCAAGCATCTAAAGGACCATGGGACATTTATGCAAAAATATCCATGTTCAAAGGTGTATGTGGACAGAATGTGTTGTAAGATGAAGGTATATCTCAGTGAGCATAAATCATGCCTATCAAACAGGATCACAATAGCACTTTGGATTTTGATCACCAATGGCAACATCTGCAATGGTTGATCATTGACAGCATTAGGGATGTCTGCAGTGGGAATGCTGAACAACTACTGGCACAACTTGAACAAAAGTGGATTTTCACTTTGAATATGGTGCAATCAATGGGTTTGAATGAGACTCTGGATAGGATGACAGCAATTTGATCTGATTGGGAGAGGTTTGCTTGTGTGGTTTTGGCCACCTCCTTTAAATAACCATTAGTGAGGTTGGCTTTTATTCCCCAGGTGAATCTACCTTGACTGCTTGACAGGTCCTGAAGCAGCCTTAAGAATTAAGGGGCAAAACTCAAGTCAACTGAGTGTCTTACAGCTCAGTTCTCCCTGAAGATTTGAGGTTTAGAGGTATTACAGCTCAGTATTTTCAATATTCTTTTAAATGCATTTAAAAATTGTAAACATACATGGAGGCCTATGAATGAAAACAAGGGTGAAATTCATGTGTATGTTGGCATTCATAGCCTTTAGCAAGCCACAAGCCCTGTTACTTAGGCCTCTTTATACCCCATTTCTTCAGGTAGGAATGTGTTTCTTTTTTTCTCCCACAGAGTAGCGATTATGAGTTTTTATTGTTACATCCGTAAGAGTGTTTCCCTCGGATTTCAATATTTTGTTACACAGTAGCTCTTTTTTTTCTTAATCATTTAGAACCCATAGCAAGCTCTCCGTATCGTAACAACACCACCAGGACTCACAAAGACCAAACTTTACCTATCAAAAGGCAACTCTGCAAATATCAAATCAATACATCTCAGAGAATACCAATACATCTCCTACTGGGGAAAGAGAACAAGTGGGTCTGTCACTTAGAAACTACATGAATAGAATACTGCAGCTCAGTTACACATGCAAAACATAGATCATCACCAAGCAAGGGATCACAATTTAGAAATGTGAAGGCAATAATTAAACTGGAAACCTCAAAAGCCAAACTTGGAATGTATAACAACATTGGAGAAATAAAATTACAAATTAATTTCCTCTTATACTAAGTAAAACACAAAGAGGCATGTTTACTAAACTGCGTTAACGTAGCAGCAGCTATGTTAAGGCATGTTATGTAACATTAAGGTGCCTTAACATTACATTCTGTAACGTTAAGGCGCCTTAACGGTACATAACACTCCTTAATGTTCCCGGCCGCATTAAGGCCAGAAAAGGGAGGAGAGAGGGTGGAGAGAAGGAGTCAATGAGCGGGGAGTGAGCAGGGAGAGGCCCCATTCACACTAACGCGGAGAAATTAAGGGCTGAATCCTAATGCAACTGAAAACCTGGTGTTAGCACATAATTGCAGGAGAGAGAAACCATTTCAGCCAGCAATGCACAGCAAAGGCAGGGAAACCAATTAAAGTAATAGTAGTAATACATGTGCAGCAGCAGCAGCATAGTGGCCAAGTACGAGTGGGCACGATGGTGAGGCTGCAAATTGGGCACAGGGGGCTGAAGGCGGGACATGTAGTGGGGCAGCTGGGGCACAGGGTGGACCAGGCAGATGCATAGGTGCACATAGGAACTCAGAAACAGAAAAACAGCAAGCCCACAACTGACCAAGAGTAAACATGGCAACGAGTATGTGACCCACAGTGCCCCAGTGGAATCACCCAGCAGGTACCCCAAAGGGCACATAACATTGACAGGCAGTGCCGGGGGGGGGGGGAGTGTGGATGTCAATGTAGGCACACCTATCCCAGACCCCACACCATAGGAAGCCGCCTACTGGTACACTGGATGGCCTGGGACTGCGCACCACAAGCATAAGGGCATGTCAGCATGGTGGTGGAGGAGTACTGGTGGTGGAGGGGGCAGTGGCATCTGCCCACAGCACACCAAGGCCAAGCCCTGTTCAGGTGGGTGGCATGCAGTGCAACAGACAAGGTCTGTCTGATGAACAGTAATGTTATCGCCAGGGAACAGCTGCCCACCATTGGTACTGTAAATAAAAGCCTCTTTTATACGCAAACATTTGGTTCTATCCTTGGTTACCTCACGTTTCCCAACTGTGAACTGTTTCTGACGTGACGTCTTGCTTCTAGTTGGACAACAGCTTGAAGCAGTACACACAACCAGTTTACTCAGGGGCAGAAGGTCACAGGTTCAAGTCCAAGCTGTGGCTCCTGCAGACCATGTCCCCTCATTTTACCCTTACTAAGCCGTGGTAATAAAAACAGAATCTTTATTGCAGATAAAGGTAACACACCATAAACGCCTACATTGTACCCTACAGAGCACATACACCATAAACATGTGCAATCCCTAGAGCAGAGTTTCCCAACCCCAGTCCTGGAGGGCCAAACACCATTCAGGTTGTCAGGATCTCCCTAATAAATATGCATGAGATGCATTTACATACACCACCCCCATTGTATACAAATGTATCCATGCATATTCATTAGGGACAGCATGAAAACCTGAACAGTGTTTGGCCCATCAGGACCGGAGGTGGGAACCTCTGCCCTAGAGCAGCAGCCAACAGGGGCACAAACACCCACACCCACAGGCCCCACTATGCAGCGGCTCATGGAGAGTCAAGCTGTTGGGCCCTGCGCGCAGCAGCATCTACCAGTACCAGCACCTGCATACCTTAGCAATGCCGTCTTAAACATGGAAACACGTTCCACATATATCAAAAGGTTGATATGAATAATGTCAAATAACAAATCCTACGTTGAACATAATTTGTTGACAGGGATCCATCATATCAACCTTTCTGATATCTGTGGAGTGTGTTTCAGGTTTTGTTTCTGACAGTGTTTAACTCCCCCGGGGAGTGACCCTAACAGTATTGAGTACCATAGCAATGCCTGCACTGCGTGCAGGACTGGTGTGGTGGCCAGGGCTGCCACCCACCTCCATATTTGCACAATGCTGAAATAGGTGTGGTAGTGTGTGTATGTCTATCCAGTGTTATGTGGCTGCCTACACCTTACTGAGCCCACAATACTTGCACTGTTTCCAGTGTTAGCCTGCCAATGTGCATAATGAGGAGCAAGGTACTGTGGGTATGGCCCGGACAGGGCGGCCTGGGTAGGTAACATCTGCACAGGGCATGGGGCAATGGCTGGGATATTGTGGTGCCCGGCTACCATCTGCACAGACAGGGTGGCCACAGCATGTCATGCTGGGAGGTCACTCTCACCCTGAATGTGCAGTGACCACAGCATGGCTAGGGTACCCCATAGTGTTATATTGCATTTCTCTCATGTGATTTTTCTGGGTTCCTTTTACTAGGGCCCAATCACTGACATACCTGCTTGGTGTGTGCGCTCACATCCCATTTTTGGGTGTGTATGGTTCTCCCAGAAACATGTGCTAGCTTTTGGACAGTCTGCAGTTAGCATATGTTATGGCTGGAGCACCTTGCAGGGTGCAGTGGGTGGGCACTGACCGCGCCCTCTGCTGGTGAATGTTGATGGGGGGCAGCTGAGCTTTTCCAGGCCTACTGCCCTATGTGATGTGTACAGATGTGCATTGATCTCCCTGTGGGGTGCTCACTCACCTCTACTGCCACCAGTGCAGAGATGTAAAATGTGGATCTGTTGGTGAGAGATCCTGACCCACAGGAGAAGGTTGGGCGGTGCTACATAATCTGCTTTGGGTCCAAACACCACCTTTCACTTTTAACATGTGACCATGGCACCCAGACAGGATATGTAATAGTCTGGGTGCATCATAGTCCACAAGGCCTAAACATGACTAGGAAATACAGGTGTATCCTAGATGTGTCTACAAGGACTACCCATCACATAGTGACAATAATGGGAACCTGCAGCACAGCCTATCTCAGCCATGCCATGTGCTGCGGACCTGGTGCTGGGCCCCCCACTTCACCTTCAGGGTGAGCACAGGAACTGCATGATGTCACTGTCTATGGTTACTCTGTGTCAGTAACACACACAGTCAGTTCCCCCTACCAGGCCAGGGTGCTATAGTGGTGCATACCCCATCTTTTGATCAGATGTAGGCTGCTGATCTGCATGTGCAGTGCATCATGGGTATGGGTGGGCTTACCGTATCTTGGTAACCACAGCAGAGGGTTTGTGTGGTGTCCTGCAGTCTTTCTGTAGCCAGCCAGTGGTGTGTTTGATGTTATAGAGATGTAGCCCACTGGTTACTTTGATGACTGTGGAGACAGAGGTCATGGGTCCAATTCCTTGTTGTTCCCGCCTGTCCAAGGCAGATATTTTGCTTGCCTGTGACAGTCATATCTTTGCAGATCTGTGCTGCCAGCCCATAGTACCCTCACCACAGATGGCAACAATCCTTATAGGGCGTTACAAGGCACCTTATTAGGCACAGTACAAGGCGCGTTATAAGGCACGTAAGAAGGCACGTTAGAAGGCATCTTATGAGGCACAGTACAAGGCACGTTATAAGGCACCTCATTAGGCACAGAACAAGGCATGTGCCTTGTACTGCGCCTAA
The DNA here is from genome assembly GCA_033557465.1 of Ichthyophis bannanicus. Taxonomy (NCBI): domain Eukaryota; kingdom Metazoa; phylum Chordata; class Amphibia; order Gymnophiona; family Ichthyophiidae; genus Ichthyophis; species Ichthyophis bannanicus. Next base: position 1,634,118,019 of record CM066031.1, on the reverse strand, counting down.
TAACGTGCCTTATACTGTGCCTCATAGGATGCCTTCTTACGTGCCTTATAACATGCCTTATAACGCGCCTTATCTGACACAGCTTTAGTGCTGCCTGCCCACTCCTTTATATGGGCATCTTTTTCATCAACGCGGAACCTAACCACAATGGATGGCCTGGGACTGCACACTACCAGCACCAACAGCATATGGTCATGTCAGCATGCAGGGGTGTGTGTGCCCATGCTGGAGGGGGCTGCCAAGAATATCATTGCATTAACCAGTAGGCTATACCTCCGTGGTATATATCACAGCAATGGCTGGGTATGGAAGGACTGCAGGTCACCGCACAAACTGTCTGCTCTGAGTGCCAGGATAGGGTAACCCCATCAGTACCCATTATGCAATGCACATGCTGAATAGTTGTCTACAGCTGTTCAGCAAATGGGGTCTGCATCTCTCCGGTACCTCAGCTTGAAAAGATGAACTGACAGTGCGTGATACTGGCACAGAGTAGCTACAGACCATGCCATTGTGCAGGTTCTGTGTTCACCCTGAAGGATAGGATGGGGCCCATCACTAGGTCCGCAGTACATGTGGTGCTAGAGATAGGTTCTCTTGTACATCCCCATCACTGCCAGTGTGTGACAGGTGTTCTTTGGAGTGCAGCTGAAGGTAATTTGCTGTCCATCTGTATTCTGCAGTAACATGTGGCCCTCTGGGACCAAGCACCATCCAGACTAGTGTGTACCCCATGTTAGGGGGTGGCTGACATGGGCACCTGTTATCAGGGCAGAGGGGTTTCTAGACTTGCATGAGGTTTATGTAGCAATACCTTTATAGGTCAGAGTGGTATATGCTGCATACCCCAAAGGGGCCCACATCACACTTTTTGTAGGTAAGGAACAGGAGCCCCCACCCAGGTGAAGTACCTGCCTGCCTGTGGGTATGAGACAGCCATATCTGTGACTGGGTAGTAGCAGACCAGCAACAATGTTGGGGTTAGGTCTTGAAAACCCCAAGTGCCTTACACCACTGTCTGCCAGTCACCAGCAAACAGCACAGCTAGACTGCACCTTATAGGTGTTTCAACCATGCACAGTCTAACTGCAGACAGTCCATCAACCACTACATAGTGCATGCTTAAAGAGAAACTATGTGCACCAAGCAGGCATTTCAGCAATTGGGAGCCCAGCACTAGGAACCCAAAAGTATCACTGGAGACAGATAGCGTAGAGCGCTATGTGGGAACCTAGACCTGCCATGGTCACTGCTCGGTCAGAGTGATTGCCCTCCCAGCATGCCATGCTGTGGCCACCCTGTCCATGGAGGTGGTGGTCGGGCACTACAGTGTCCCAGCCATTGCCCCACACCCTGTGAAGATGCATCCTGGCCAATCTGCCCTGTCCGGACCATACCCACAATACCTTTCTCCTTGTTATGCACATATTCCGGCTAACGCTGGTAACAGTGGGACATTTTGGGTACAGTGAGGGGTGGGCAGCCACAGAACAATGGATAGACATACACACACACACACGCACACTCCTATTGCAGCACTGTGCAAAGATAGGGGTGGTTGGCAACCCTGCCCACCACACTGGTCCTGATCACAGTGCCGACATTGCTAAACTGTGCAGGAGGTAGTAGTAGTGCTCTGGTGATAACTGCAGCTCAATGCTGGGGCCAACAGCCTGACTCTCCATGCATCTTTGGATTGTGGAGCCTGTGTGAATGGGTGTTTGTATCCCTGTTCGCCGCTGCTTTGGGCTTTGCACTTGTTGCTGTTGTATCTGCATTATAGGGTAAAATATAGGGGCATGCTCTGCAGGAACCACAGCTGGGACTTGAACCTGTGATCCTCTGCTTCTAGACACATTGGCTGGGTGTACTGCACTACACTGTTGCCGCAGATGCATGGTAGTCCCTGGGGCTACCTGTACTTTTCTTCAGCCAGACCCTTTTTGGTTGCACTGCATACCACGTCATGATACAGGGCATGGCCTAGGTCCACTGCAGGCAGGTGTCACTGCCCCCTCCAGCACGGGCACACACACACCTGCCATGCTGACATGAACATATGCCGTCGGTGCTGGTAGTGCGCAGTTCCAGGCCATCCACTGTGTGGGTAGGTGGTCACCTAGGGAGTGGGGTCTGGTGCAGGGGGAATACATGAACATCCTCACATCCCCCCATCACCGCCTACCAATAGTATGTCCCTTCCGCTTGGGGGAGGGTTGGCTGGGGGGATGTTAGGTCAATTCCCTGGCAACTGTTAGCTCGGGTGGACCAGGTAGATGTAGGTGGATTGTGTTTGGCCTTTGTCAGCTGCTGTCATGCTGATTTCCGGTTTCTATGGTCCTATGAGCCACCTCGTCCACCCTGTGCCCCAGCTGCCCACGCTACATGTTCCGCCTGCAGCCCCCTATGCCCCATTTGCACCATCGCCATAGTGGCCTTTCATACTTGGGCACTATGCTGTTGCTGAAAATGGAGCACTACTATCATGTTTCTTGGGCTCCCTATGCTGTACATTGATGACACTTAAATGGTTTCTCTCTCCTGCAAATGTGCATCTAACGGCAGGTTTTCATTCGTGATAGGATTCAGCCTTTCAGTTCAGCGTGTTAGTATAAATGGAGCCTCTCCCTGCCCACTCCCCACCCATTGACCCCTTCTCTCTGCCCTCCCTCCACCCTCTATGGTGTTTACCGCGGCCGGGAATGCTAACGATCGTTAGGTAATGTTAACGTGTGTTAACGGTACATACCGCATGTTAACGTTACCTAACGATTGTTAATGTTACCTAACGCACGGTCTGTAACGTTACTGCAGTTTAGTAAGCATACTTCTTAGTTACACTAAATTTGACACACATTTGAGTAAGATTTTAACCTGTCGCATTGATGTGTTCAGTTCATTTCTTGTTCAGCCTTGACAATGCAAATCTGGTATAAATATGATTAAACTGCATCAATCTGATCTATTTCCATGCAGGCAACAATGGTACCTCTGTAACTCTGTGCATGCTCTGTAAAGAAACCAAAGCATGCTGCACAACACCAGTGCCTGAAATAAATCTTGCTATTGAAGGAACGGCTTTGTTTTGGTTTGCAGATATGCTATAGCCTCATTCTAACCAAAGTCAAAAGAAAATGTGGCAAACCCTCAAATGGACTTTCTTTGAAAGGGACACATTTGCTAAAGCTTAGTGAAGAGCGGTTGGTTTTGAGGGCCAACAGTTCTGACATTGCATTTGGCATAATACAATACTAAATTAGCAGCTTTTCAGCATTGTTAAGTCTTGAACTGCCTGTTTTGGATTCAAATGGTACCATGCATACGTCATTAACCTAGAATTCCATCTCACCATAATAATTCTCAAAATAGGCTTGTCAATGTGAAGCCAGAAATTGTATAATTACTTTTGGGGTGCATTCCCTGCTAGACTACATATATAAAAGCACATTTTAGATAGAACGTAGAGAACATAATTGAGATGGTGAGGTCACAGCATTCACAATTCCATCAGTATTTTAGAAAAGGCTCTGCTAAACATGGAGCCTGTTCTAAAATAGTGCAGGACGGCACTTGTACTTGCTCATACATGCAAATCTACACGTGGGAAAAACCAACAGGGAAAGATCGGCAACTTCTATGTGTGGCTTCTAGAACGTATGTATGTTGTCCATTTTGCGAACCTGCATGTATCTACTGTATGCTGTCAGTTTTCTACAGATACTGCTATATTATCTAATTCCATTTTGGAGGGGAAATAAACAAAAGAGGATTAAAAAGGATAACCCTCTTCATTCCTGTAAAGGACTGGCCAAAACAAGCATTTTTTAAAAATACCATACATACCAGGGAGCAACTATAAATCCTGCCATGGAGAACTGCAGTCATAGGGGTATGTTTACTAAACTGCGGTAACGTTACATACCGCGCTTTATGTAACGTTAACGCTCGTTATGTAACGTTAACGCTCGTTAGGTTACGTTAATGTGTGTTATGTAACATTAACACACGTTATCATTAAATAACGATCGTTAATGTACCCGGCTGCGGAAAACACCGCGGAGGGTGGAGAGAGGGTGGAGAAAAGGGGTCAATGGGCGGGGAGTGGGAGGGGAGAGATTCCCTTCACACTAACGCGCTGAACTGAAGGGCTGAATCCTAACGCGAATGAAAACCTGCTGTTCGATGCACATTTGCAGGAGAGAGAAACCATTTAAGTGTCAGCAATGTACAGCATAGGCAGGGAGCCCAAGAAACGTGATATTAGTGCTCCATTTCCAGCAACAGCATAGTTCCCATGTATGAAAGGCCACTATGGCGATGGTGCAAATGGGGCATAGGGGGCTGCAGGTGGGACATTTAGCGGGGGCAGCTGGGGCACAGGGTGGACCAGGCAGGCGCCGAGGAAGCACATAGGAACATAGAAACTGTAAGTGTGAAAGACAGCATCTGAAAAAGGCCAAACACAAGATACAAATAACTTGTCCACATTAGCCAATAGTTGCCAGGGCAGAGACAGGATACCCCCGCATCCATCCCACCACCATGTTGAAGGTACAGAATGTTGTTAAGCGCTGATGGGGGGTGGGAATGTCCATGTATGCCATCCCACCCCAGATGCCGCATCGTAGGCACCTGCCTACCTGAACAGTGGATGGCCTTGGATGGCGCACAACAAGCACCAACAACATATGGTTACGTTAGCACAGCATGGGGGGGTGTCCGTGCCAGAGGGGGCAATGGTACCTGTCTACAGTGGACCCAGGCCATGCGCTGTACCAGTACATGGTGTGCCGTGCAAGAGAAAAAGCCTTTCAAAAGAGACATAAAGGTAGGGCCTAAGGAGGACCTAGCACCTGTGGCCCCACTGTGATGTAGTACACACAGCCAGTGTGACTCCAAGCAGAGGGTCACAGGTTCAGGTCCCAGCCACAGACCCTGCAGAACACATCACAGACTGTTTCTATGTTTCTATGAGGGGACATGGGATGAGGGTGAAGGGAGATAGATTCAGGCGTGATATGCGGAAATATTTCTTTACGGAAAGAGTAGTGGATCCGTGGAATAGTCTCCCAGTGGAGGTGGTGGAGATGAGGACAGTAACTGAATTCAAAAAAGCATGGGACCAACACAGAGGATCTCTAAAGGTAAAAAGTGGACTGTTGTAGTTGTTGTTATGGAAGGACAGACTAGATGGGCCTTGTGGTCTTTTTCTGTCATCATGTTTCTATGTTTCTATGTTTTGCCCCACAAGTAGATATAACAGAAAAGCAGGAAAAAAAAAAAGTAAATGTCTGGCTGAGGAGACGTAAAGGTATGGCCCAGGGAGGGCTGTGCACTTGTGGCCCCACTGTGGTGCAGTACACACAGCCAGTTTGACTCAGAACAGAGGGTCACAAGTTCAGGTCCCAGCTACAGACCCTGTAGAACACATCACAAACGTTTGCCCTACCATGCAGATATAACAGAAAAAAAGGAAATGTCTGGCTGAAGAGAGGTAAAGGTAGTTCCAGGGACTGTTGAGCCTCTGTGGCAACACCGTGGTGCAGTACACACAGGTAGTGTGTCCAGGAGCTGAGAATTACAGGTACAGGTCCCAGCTGCTGGAACCTTCAGAACACATTCCAACATTTTACCCTACGAAGCATATACAACGTCAAACCGTGCAATCCCCAAGGCAGCGGCCAACAGGGGTAGAAACACCCACTTACACAGCCTCCACCGTACAAATCAAGCTGTACAGGCAGGCTACTTGCTCCAGAATGGAGTTGCAGGTAACATCACAGCACCTCTGTTATCTCCTGCTCAGTACAGAAATGTTGGCAGTGTGGTAGCTGGGGTTGCCAAACACCCCTATCATTGCACAGTGCTGCAGTAGGAGTGTGTGTGTATATGTCTATCCATAGTTTTGTGGCTTTCAACCTCCCCCCTCCCCCCCGGCTCACATTGTCCAACTGTTACCAGCATCAGCCTGCAAATGTGCATAATGAGGAGCAAGGTAGTGTGGGTATGGGCCAGATAGGGCAATTTTGGCAGGCTGCATCTGGACAGGGAGTATTGCAATGGCGGGTACATGTTAATTTCTGAACCCCACCTGCATGGACAGGGTAGCCACATCATGTAGTGCTGGGAGGGCAGTCTCACCCTGACTTAACAGTGACCATGGCATGTCCAGGTTCCACATAGTCCTTTATGCTATTTGTCTCTAGTGATATCTGTGTGATCCCTTGTTCTGGGGCTCAATCACTGATGTGTGGGTGGTAAGAGAACTGTGTATGCTGGTACAATCTGACAGTGTTGTCTGATGATGCATGGCAGACTGTGGTATTGGCAAGTGTGGATTCACACAGCCTTAACGCTGTGCTCCAGTCACAGGATATGTCTCATGTAGACTATTCCTAGAGGGATATTCCCAGCCATCAGGAACAGGCTTGCTGGTCCAGCAGCCAGTCCTGTGGCCTCAGGCACCTGTTCCTCCATGCCCCCACCTACAAGATGGGTGTTTATGGGGCTCTGGGGGCACTTAGTGTATAGTACTAACAGTAGGGAGCCGTGGTACAGAACCCTCATAAGACACTGGACACACCTCTGACCTGCTAACTGGCAGCTATGGAGGCCAGACCTTAACACTGAGTACACACTGATCAGGGTATTCACCGCTCCCAGGGGAACATCTGCAATTGTATAACACAGATAGGTACAGAAGTGTCTTTGGCGTACTGCCTGGGACACCTGTCACACACTGCCAGTGATGGTGATGTGCAATAGGACCTATATATAGCACCATAAGTACTGTGGACCTAGTGTTGGGCAGCCACCCTTACCCTCAGGGTGAATACAGAGCCTGCACAATGGTAGGGTCCATAGCTATTCTGTGCCAGTATCTCACATGGCAGTCCATATTACCAGGCTTCAGTAACAGAGAGGTGCAAACCCCATTTGGTGATCTGCCATAGAACACTGTTCCTCATGTGCAATGCATCATGGGTGCTGGTGCGGTTATCCTAACCTGGCAAACAGAGCAGATTGACCTGCAGTACCTCTGTACCCAGGCACTGCTGTACAGCAGGCCATAGAGGTATAACCCACTGGTTCGTACAATGACCTTTGAAACTGTGTCCATGGGTTTAATCCCCTATTGTTTCCCCCACATGAATGCCCAACTCAGATACCCTGCATGCCTCTAACACTCATCTTTTGGCAGATATGTGCTGCCAGCCCATAAGAGACTCGCCACAGTGGGCGACAGTCCTCTGGTCCGGCTATCCGCATCTGTCAGCTGAGTAGAGTCCGGACTGCCTGTGCAGGCTGCCACCACAGGTCATGACTGTGCACCTGTCCTGCATTGTGTCTCCATGTTGCCTGCCTTGCCTGTACCCCATCTGTATGGTACAACCACACCTCTGTCCACCCCTCATCGTAACCATCCTGGCACCCCATACGCCCCTGGGGGACACGTATGCCCACCATCTGTCACCTACTGTTCTCCCAGTATGTTACATTGCCCACAACTAGTGCTGGGGTAAAGTTGCCCACAACATGTATGTCACCAGTGCTGTCAGGCAGATGGTCTGGCCGCAGATATGGCACATCCAGGAGCTTCAAGCACTCACCCGCAAGCACCTGTGCAGTGGCAGCAAACCATGGCCAATTCAGTGTTAGGGTGACATCAGTATCTCTGGGCATACATAATGCATGCCAACCTGAGGCACCTTGCAGGCCGCAGGGAAAAATAACCTAGGGCAATGTCACATTGTTATGCCACTATGAACTATGGCAAAATATCCCAGGGAGCCCACAAGGATTTCCTGTCCAGGTGTGCCCAGAACGTTGCACTGCCAAGGGACCCCGAGATGGTGCCACAGAAGGTGTCGCACAGGGCATATGACGAGCATTTTACACGGCACCATACAATATACCACCAAGGCACCCTCATTCAATATACCATAGAACAAACCCATGAATCCGCCATGTTATGAGGTGCGGTACTGGGTAACGTACAACGTGCTATTAGGGCTGGGGAGCCCCAGGACGTGTCCCTAGTGTAGTGATGCATAAGGCACGCACCAAGGTGCCGTAATCATCATTAGCCCAACACGCGCCTGACGGCCTCAATGCCCCAATGCCCACAAGAGGATGGCCTGTCAGACCAATACAACGTGGTATGTGTAGCGCAGTGGTTAGGCAATATGTCAGACTACAATGTCTTCTGATTTCAAATCCCAGAAGGGGATACCAGAATGGGCAAAAGATGGGGACAGGGCGTGTCAGAAACAGAAAGACTAACTGTACTCAGATATAGAAATGGATACTTCTAACATAAACAAATAGACCGACAAAACAGACCAACGCACGCCACAAAGGGAGGATACGCACAATCGTAGTGCGTTCATATGCGTGGTGAGAAGCGCGCACTGCACAGGCACATTTTTACTACATCATATGAGGTCTGATCACATACAGCAGACAAGATGGCTGCCAGGTCTAGAAAGCCTGCATTCAGCCATGCAGACCTGTATCTGCTGGCAGAATTAATATGCCTCCGCCAGGAGCGCCTCTTTCCTGGCTCCTCCCGTAGGCAGGACTTAAGCCACATTAGGAGGGCCTGGGTGCGCCTCACCAGGCGATACAATAGAGACTCAGACTACCCACATGAGGCAAGTGCATGGGTCAGGCACCCAAACCTAGGACGTAAAAAAGAAACCTGGCAATCAACACACATATCAGACATGCACAGCAAGGGAAAAACAGGTGGCAGTGTGTCCAAATGGGATCAATGTAGGCCTCCCCCTTGATGCCAACAGATCCGCCCTGTCCCCAGGGGGCCGCAGAATCCATTACAGAGATATCTTATCCATCCCAATGCTATGGTATTTGACCCTGTGGCAGTGTCACTGATGTGCCCTATCCCCAGGATGCTGCAGGCCCACTACTGAGGCCCACTATTCATCCTGGTGTTATGGTACCTGCTCCTGGTTACGTTGCACAGGTCTGCTATAGCCCCAGGATGCTGCAGGCCTTACTACTGAGGCCCACTATTCATCCTGGTGTTATGGTAGCTGCTCCTGTTTAGGCTATAAAGGTCAGCTACATCCCCAGGATGCTGCAGGCCTCACTACAGAGGCCCACTATTCATCCTGGTGTTATGGTACCTGCTCCTGGTTAAGTTGCACAGGTCTGCTATATCCCCAGGACGCTGCAGGCCTCAATACAGAGGTGTACTATCCCTCCTGGTGTTATGGTAGCTGTTCCTGTTCAGGCTATAAAGATCTGCTACAGCCCCAGGATGCTGCAGACCTCACTACAGAGGCCCACTATTCATCCTGGTGTTATGGTACCTGCTCCTGTTTAGGCTATAAAGGTCGGCTACATCCCCAGGATGCTGCAGGCCTCACTACAGAGCCCCACTATTCTTCCTGCTGTTATGGTACCTGCTCCTGGTCAAGTTGCACAGGTCTGCTATAGCCCCAGGATGCTGCAGGTCTCACTACAGAGGCCAACTATTCATCCTGGTGTTATGGTAACTGCTCCTGGTCAAGTTGTGCAGGTCTGATATAGCCCCAGGATGCTTCAGGGCTCAATACAGAGGTCTACTATCCCTCCTGGTGTTATTGTACCTGCTCCTGGTTAAGTTGCACAGGTCTGCTATAGCCCTAGGATGCTGAAGGCCTCACTACAGAGGTCCACTATTCATTCTGGTGTTATGGTACCTGCTCTTGTTTAAGTTGCACAAGTATTTTATAGCCCCAGGATGCTGCAGGCCTCAATACAGAGGTCTACTACTTATCCTGGTGTTATGGTAGCTGCACTGGCTGAAGTGCAGGCCACTCATATCGCCATGTTGTGTCTGGGGCCTGCAGGGCACATAGTGGTACATCCCCAGGGAACAACCGGGTACGGCTGTTGCTGTGTGCAAGGGTCACTGGTGACACACATGACCATCGCCCATGACAGTGCGTACAGTGGCACATGGTTATACAGTCTGTGCATATGTTAGACAAGGGTCGGAGACAGGCTGATGGGTCCCGCAGACATGATGACATAGTGGTGCATATGTACAGGATGTGGCACATGGTCTCCTCCCCTGGCACACTGTGAATGTATGCCGATGCCATGCAGCCACCCATGCATGGCTCCCATTACGAACAGCACGGCAAGGGCACATATGGTCGGTGTCATAGGCCCAAACATGGATAGCCCGCCTGTGCAGCAATGTGTGTCAGGGGGACGACACACAGGGCACGTAGGGGCCAACCTGGACAAGTGCAGCCACAATGCGCACATGTGTGTGGCAGGGACAATGGCCAGGGGTCAACACATGGCACATAATAGGGGCAGCCACCTGCTGCACTCAGGTATTTATGTGGTGCATCCCCGGCTGGTAATGGATATCTGTCCGCTAATGTCCCCACACGTTGCCTCCCCTACAGGTCGAGGACCTGCGCAAGAAGGCCCGTGAGCTGCGAACAAGGTACCCCCGCTTCGTGGCATGGGTGCAACAGGAACGGCTGGCCCACCGTGATGGTGAGTGATGCGGCATGTCCCTGTGGGTCAATGGCCTGCGAGACAACAGGACACATGTGAATGATGTGCCAGATGTGTGACCATGGCAGTAATTTACATACATCTCCCCCACAGTGGATGCACGTGAAGACGAGGGCCCAGCAGGGCTGGATGCTGTAGCCGGGCAGGTAGTGCCGGCCAAAGACGTCCCGGAGGCCATGGTGGCGGCTGATGGCGGGGAGTCTGAGGAGGAGGGGGATGCTGGAAGCAGAGAGGGGGAGGCGAAGGAGGGAGGAGGAGTGGGGTGGAGGGGGAGGGCAGCTGTGAGCCTGGAGAGGGGGAGGTGGGGAGGAGGGGGAGGTGCAGGGGCGAAGGGGGAGAAGGGGGGTAAGGGGGGTGCGGGCAGAGGCTGGGGAGGGGGAGGTTGTGGGTGAGGTAGAGAGGCGGTGGAGGGGAGACGGGTGGCCTGGAAGGGGGAGGGTGCAGCAGGAGATGGGGAGGGGGCATGGGGTGAGGGTGTGAACAGTCCAGAGTGGCACAGGCCGTCACAGGGCACCGGGGGCCCCAGCCATCTGCCCCACGGTGCCGGCAATGACCCCCATCTGGCCGTGGGCCTGAACCACATAGCCGCAGACAGGCGTGCCGTACATGCAGCCACACAGACAAGGGGAGATGTGTGTCTATGTGGGTGCATGTGCGGCCTATGCCTGGCTGCAGCTGTGCGTGCTCAAGCACATGCCCAGCTCCTGCATGCCTGCATCCTGGGGAGGGTGCTGGAGACCATGGCCATGGTGGCTGACCGGCTGCGCAGGCTCAATGACAGACACGCAGCAGGTGCACACGGCCAGCCACCTGGTGATGGAGGACCCCGGGGGTGTAAGTGTGGGCACCATGCATGCCACCCCGCCCTGTGCCAGCCTGTGCCATGGGCCTGCCACCACCGCTGGGCCTGGGGTGTTAGGGCCCCTCCCACACAGGGTCTTACAGCTATGTCCCCATCCCAAATAAACAATGCACATATGTTTGACAAACTCACGATGGTCAGCTGTCCCTTGTTGCTACATGTCAGTGGTGTGTGAATGATAGGTGTGAGCATCTACATGTGTGTCTGTGCATATGACAACGGTCCCATACATAGTACCAAACCCATAGCAAGGGCAGGGGATGGGCATGGGAAGCACACGATGTAGCACCAAAGATGGACACCATCACACACAGGACAGGTACGGCATGGAGCAGTAGTGGTGGGACGTGCAAGGGTACGGCAAACAGTGGCGACGGGTATGGAACAGGGCATACACCGCAATGAATATAAGAACATAAGATATGCCATACTGGGTCATACCAAGGTCCATCAAGCCCAGGATAGCAGCGTCCCATGCTCCAGATAACCTCCTGATAACATTTTAAACTGACACAGTTCATCCATTCACTCTCATGTATTCCTGTTTTTAAGGCAGCCCTTTAAAGCCAACTGTACAATTTGTCGTTTCCTGCCAAAAACCAGCTGCAATCTCATTTCTCACTTAACAAAATGAGATACAGCTCCATTCACATACCTCCCTTTCCAGGCTGGTAACAAATTGGCTGACTTCAGTCCACTTCACAGCCTACAGGCAGCTTCCAAATACAAATACCTTACCGGTTTCTGGCCCCTCTTCCCAGGAGGTGAGTAGAAAGAAAATATATATTCCCAAACAGTCTTTAGAATCCCTGTTCTTTATCAAAAGGTAATGAGTTAACAGCTCACTTAATAATACTTGTAAATATGTAAATATTCCTCCCTCTGGTGACACCCCCCCTTTAAAAAATGTTATTCCTCCCCCTCCCCCTTTTTGTGATTGCAACCTCCCCTGTTTGATATTGTTTTATTGTAAACCACTTTGACCCGGTGAAAGGCAGTATATACATGCCGCTAAATAAAATAAATAACTACCGTAAATACTTAAGGATTAGTTCATGGGTTCATTAGTTTCAAGGGAGACCTTCAGGGAAATCTGTTCCACCTCCATTTCCTCTTCCTCTGTCAACTGTAATTCACAAACTCTGCTTTTGCCCAACTTTCATGGAGGAATCACCACCTGACGCAGGGCCCTAGAAATGTGTTTGGACCCGAAATGCAGTATTGTGTCATGGATTTAGATTTATGAATGAAAGTTTGTGGGACCAACTTGGGGGGGGGGGGCTGAACCATCATTTCAGTTAAGCAAATCATTTTATGACCATATAGGCTGTTTTTACTGCATTAAATGATTAAAATGTATATTTAATTGTAGGGGTTAATTCCTTACTTTGATAAGTCCGACAAAAAAACTTAAAAATATTTTTATGATAGTCTACTCTATTTTGGGCCATCCTTGTTTTACCATGTCAGTTTGAGTGGTGGAGGCTTTACTTTTGGTAGTTTTGCATTCTTGGGTAGCCCACACACTGGCAGCTCTTTTCCAGCCACCCACAGAGGAAATGAACTCAGCCTCTCTAGGTCTGGGTAACTCCACCCAGCTCCACCATCTCCTGAGTTTTCTCCCCCCTGTGCTTCACCTGGGACTTTTTCTGTAGCAGAAGCTTTCCTATCTCTATCCCAAGAAATTCTGTGACATGTAGTGTGTGCTTTATGTACCTGGCCTTGCCACAACATGAAGTAATATTTCTAAAATAACCCCCTTGTGTAATCTGCAAATGTGACCACTTCACTCATTTCTTCCATTTATATCTTTGTTTTCCTGACTACTTTCCTAGTTTTTCTTAGCTTTTCTAAATATTGATGCTTGTCATCCTCTTTCTGTGATCTTTTGTATTTATTAAAGCCACCCTCTTTTCCTCACCTTTTCAGCTACTTCTTTGGTGAAACATAGTGGCCTTCTTTTCCCTTTACATTTACTTACTTTCCTAACAAAAAGGTTTGTGGCCCTTAAAATATCACCTTTTCAGTTTTGCCCACTGTTTTTTCACATCACCCAGATATTCTCATCCTGCTAATGACTCCTCGAGGTATTGTCCCATCTTGACAAGTCAATTATTTTTAAAGTCTAGGACCCTCACTTTTGAATGGATTTTATCAGCCCTAGTACTAATACTGAATCACCCCATCTGGTAATCACTGGATGTGAGATGATCACCCACTATAACATCAGAAACACTCTCCTCATTCATAAGCACCAGTTCCAATATGCCCCTTTCACGTATGGGTTCTGTTACCGGTTGCCAGAGTAGTTCTCCCTGTAGAGGATCTCTTTACTTCTAAATAACACTACATCAGGGATGACCTGCACAGAGTGGCAAGTACACCTACTCTAGCTATCTTGCTGGGCAGACTAGATGGACCATGATGGTCTTTATCTGTTGTCATATACTATATTACTACGTATATTACTATGTCCCTTTCAACATCTGGCATATTGAAATTACCTATCAGTAACACTTCTTCTTTCACAGCAATACTGCAAATGTTTTCAGTTAAATCTCTGTCCGCTTCTTCTGCCTGTGAAAGAAGTCTGTATATTTATTTATTTATTTTATTTATTTATTTAACATCTTTTATATACCGCACTATTGTCACCAGCGCGGTTTACATGGAACAAACATATACATACAAGGAACTGTAATGCATTTTACAAGTAACAGGGTTTTTGAAAACTTGGGAATAACAAGGTACAACTACATAGGCTAGCTAACTATTTACAGAAGATTGAAATACATTAGTCACATTTGAATATCAGTTGGGAAATGTCCTGGTCAGAAAAGTGTCTGTAATATTTTCATGTGCGAAGGTTAGATATCACATATCACATATCACATATCACATATCACACCAATACAAATGGATGCTCCATTCCCTCTTTCCAGTTTGACTCACAGTGCCTCTTCCTACCCTCATAAGCACTGTAATTCTGTAGCTTTAATAATATATTTTTTTACATGTAGTGCCTCTCCTCTCATTCTTCCTACCCTGTCTTTATTGAACAAATAATTAACCCGGTATAATTACATCCCGGTCATGGTTGTCCATGAATTGTGCCTCAATAACTGCCACTAAATCCAAGTCAGCTTCTTCCATTAAAGCCTCAGGATCCAGAATCCCCCTCCCCCTCTTTAGCCATGTTAATCCCTTTCTCCCAGACCTGAGGTATCTCAGTCTTCCTGTTGCCTAAATGCTTGATGCTATCTGTGTGAGTGTATGTCTGAATGTTCCCTTCTGCGTCTGTGTCTCTGTATGATTCTCTGATGCTTCTATCAATGTATACATATATATATATATATATGTGTGTGTGTGTGTGTATTTCAGTGTATGAGTGATAATGCGTGTTCAGTGCTGTAGGTGTGACTTGATGGAGTCACTGGGTATGGGTAGAGGAATTCAAGAGCCTTGAGTGATCTGAACATATGGTTTGTGCAGTCCTGCAGGAAGTATAGGAAGGTCACTAGGAGGCATCTCTATCAGAAGATATTTAGGCCTAGAACCCAATTCCTAGACGTCGCTTATGAGCAGTTCCTTAGCAGGTTTTATTCTGACAAGGTGTCCATCCACCAGGTGGTCTGCAATGCACAGGGAGAAATAGCTGATGTGTTGTGAGGTTCCCTGGCTTCTGCCATGACTCATATATCCTGACCTACTTTGGTATCTATGAGTGAAGAAAACTCCGTGATCTGGCCACAATACCACGGCTCTTTAGGTCTCTGGTCCTCAAGCAGTGAGAAACAGGCAGAGAGTAATACAGAACACAATCACACACACAAGTGCTACTTTCTTTGAGCTCAGAGGGAAGACAATAAACGGTCTATGGACATGCATAGTTCCACGCTTATTGAATTCAAATTCTTCCTCCTAAAAAGCTCCTTTTATTAAAGAAAAAGGGGAAGTAACAGTCATTTATTATAGCCGTGAAATAACACAAGGTGTCGCCAAAGTTCTTTTTACAAAGTAAGATCTGATTACAGTGTATTAGATGAAATTCACTTGATTATGACAAAATTATTTCTAATTGCAAAAGTTGCAAAAATTATGTTTTGTCAGCAGTGACTGTACAATGAACTATAGTTGCACAGTTCATAGCCTATGTTTACTCTTTATGCTTACGTTAACAATGTTCCAGACTATTTTAAAGACGGTTACACAGAACTCATGATCATGACATCCTATTCTATTTAAGAGGAAGTAGGTGAAAAGTCAAACTTCTAAACACATTCTGAAATTCATCCATCTTCAATTACATATTGGGGATTCTGGTATCCCTTTATCTGTCCATTTCTACAATGAGAGATATGAGAGCAGACAAATCACCGGTCAATGGCTTCTAGGCCAGCCATGTACTAGGTCACTCTAGCACCTAGACATGCACATTCTAGGAGGTCTCAATGGTTCCTGGCTGCAACAAATGGTAAACAGAGCAAATGGTTGCACTGCCAAACCACCACAATTAAAACCCTACTCTAGCTCCTTGCTGTAATCTGTTCTCATCCTCTCTTATCATACAGGAGACAGAGGCTACCTTCTAAAGAGATGGCTCCTGAACACCATTATAATACCCCAGACAAATGTAGATGAGCAGTACAGCAGGGTCCACAGACACATCTGCTCCATCACAGAGAGAACCTTTAGCCTGCTGAAGAGATGTTTCTGATGCCTGGACTGATTTGGGGAAGAACTCCTCTGCATCCCAGCCAAGGTCTGCCAAATATTCATGGCCTGCTGCATGAAATCTGGCTATAAGATGGCAACAACCTCTGCCTGAAAAAGTGCAAATGACATACTCGAAAGGATGATGCAGAAATCCTGAGCAGAAGGGCATAGTCAATTTTCACCAGCTCAGTTTTACTACAAGAAATGGTCTGATAGATAGAAATTTTCTGTGAAGGTTTATATTTTGATAGACAGAAACAAATACTGTGCATGTATGAGGTTCCAAACCACCATTACCACATTTCTTTCCCATCCCCCAACTATCCCCAAACCCATTTCCCATATCCCCCTTAGCCCTATCTTCTCCTCAAAACCTCATCTCTCCACCTCACCCCCTATAACCAGGTTATTGATCTTCTCCAACTCCATTCCACCTCCCCCCCCACCCCCACCTACTCCTAATCACCAGCCCATCGACCATAATTCTACCCCCACTATCTCTTATGGTAAAAAAAAGTAGGAAGGGATGTTTATATTTTCCCTCATTATCTCTCCGTCCCTTGCCTCTATACCCTTTTCAGTCCTCCTCCTGTTCCTGACTTCACAAAGGCAGTGTGCTTCATGATGTGGCACTACTCTCAGAAGAGTTTTTTGACACTTCATCCAGCCTACTTATGCTATGGCCATCCCCATGGAATGAGGGACATTTAAGGAGCTCCTTCCTTCCACAGATACAGGCCCCTAAATTTGTGAAGAGGGTGATATTTCCAAGATACCAGTCTGCTGAGAGGCTTGGGAGACCACAGAGGTGGAGGAGTGTACTGTTGCCTTCCTCTTAAGTATGACTTTTGTTGTTGGGAAGTTGTGTGTGCAGATGTGTGGGCAGGTAACTGCAAAGCTGGAAAGGTCATGGTTTGCTGTTTTCTGCAGTGGTGCAGGTTCTTTCACAGGGTCTGTACCTCATATAGCAGGGCCTCTGAAACCCACTTTTAGATGTCTCTCATCCACTGCCATCCTTAGTTGGTGCTCACTGATGGCAAGTGATCTATATTGCAGCTCTATTTTCTGTGCATGCTGAGTCAAGAGTGGCTAATTCTGCTGCAGCAGCTGCTCTCCACACCTCAATTGCTGGCCTCTCTGATTAGCATGACGTTCCTCACCTTTCACTGCTCCTGGGGCTCCCTCTACAGGCTTTTGGTTTTCATGGAAGAGAAATGATGCAAGAGGTTGTAGGTGTGTTACTTCTCCCTCATCCTTGACTTCATTTGGGATACCAGCAAGCCTATGAACCTTCTCATTCTGAGTCCTCTCTCAGATGGTCACCTGGTCTACTTGCACACTCTCTTGCTTGGTTGCCTCAGTCTGTGAGGTGTACCCTTCTCCAAGATTTTGGTTCCTTTACCTGGATCATGGCTCATATCTCTAACTGTAAGTAGGAAATCCAGTGCACTCCTTCTCTACAGTACAGTGCAGTATGTACAAGCTATACCTTTACTCATAGTAACTAAAATAATGTATACTCATTCTACCTAAGATATCACTTCCTGCCTAGATTTTCACAGTGTGTGACTGAGGATGGCATTCTTACTATTGGCCATGCCTCCTATGACAATAGTGCTGCATGTGCCTATTTGTGCTATACAACTGATAAGCCAAGATACACAGTAAGACCCACCCTGTGAAGAGCAGAATGCTGTGACATGTGGTCTTCTTCTGCCATCATTTTCTATGTTTCTATCTCATGCCACACAGTCTGCATGTCCACAATTTATGAAATGTTCCCTTGAGCACATTTCTAGTGAGTGGGGTCAAGCTGGAGGGTAGAGAGTTAGCCATCCATATATCTAAATACCGGTAATGCATTCTATGGCCCATACCCCCAATAAGAATAAACAGATATCAACTCAACTATGTCACGCCAAAACCCCACCAACCACATGCCGACCAGACCCCCAAGGAATCCCCCACTGTTCCACCTCACCATCAACCACAACAACAACACCTGCAATATCCTCACCATCTGCAGAAGATCATCAAAACTTGCACAAGACTGCACCCATACAAGATGCCAATAAGACATCAAAGGAAGCATTACTCATGCTTCTATACATAAGTTATCAAAGCCAATCCAGACTGGTTCTATTGTTTTCATTATGAAGGCCATTACTTGTGCCTTGGTACATATCATAGCCAATCCAGACTATTGTTTTCATTATCAATTCTTGTAGGACAATTCATGGATGCCTTACATAAGAACATAAGATATGCCATACTGGGTCAGACCAAGGTCCATCAAGCCCAGTATCCTGTTTCAAACAGTGACCAACCTAGGTCACAAGTACCTAGCAGTTTCCCTAAAAGACACAAGTTCCACAATGCTTGTATTGGGGCAAGCAGTGGATATCCTGGGTCCCCTTTAATAATAGTTTATGGATCTTTCCTCCAGGAACTTGTCCAAACCTTTTTTAAACCTGGCTACACTAACAGCTTTTACTACATCCTCTGATAGCAAATTCCAGAGTTTGATTACATGTTGAGTAAACAAATATTTTCTCTTATTAGTCTTAAATAGGCTACTCTGTAGCTTCATTGCATGTCCCCTAGTCTTCCTCTATTCTGATAATGTAAACAATTGCTCTACATTTACCCATTCCACTCCATTCTTTAATTTATAGACCTCTGTCATATCTACCCTCAGCCATCTCTTTTCCAGGTTGAAGAGCCCTAACCTTTTTAGTCTCTCTTCAATTGTCCTTAGTTCATTGTAAACTATTTTGACTTATAGAAAACCAGTGTTGTTGTTTTTTTAAAGAGTTAAATAAATAAATAAATTTCCACAGGGAAAAAAGTGTTGGGGATCAATTTTCAAAATAGCTGATAAATAAAACACCATGGCAGTTAATTGTGGCACTTAAATAGTGGGATATTAGTGGCCGTATCCGGATGGGTGTTGCTGCTGGGTGGCACTAACCGGATATGTAGCGAACTTACTTGGTTAATGGAGATTTTCAGTCATCACTTATCTGGCTTCCAACTTAGGACAGATTTTCAAGAGGCCTAAGTTGGCTGGATAGGTGATGACTGAAAATGTCGCTAACTGGGTGATAAATAGTGCACATCCCTACTATCAGCCTTTTGTTACTTTTTTTCTAAAGTGTGGGAAGTATTTAAAAGCCTGTGGGGTAAATGAATGGGCGTATCCAGCATTTTCCCTGAATTTATTTCACAGGGCGGATACTTCAGGACTCATATTCCTTGCTTTGGAAAGTAGCATAGGATCAACCATGCTACCTGCTGAGTTAAGGAATGTGGCCCCAGCCCAAAGACGTATTGCCAGATGTGTGGCTGTGGCCACGATAATACTAGATCCTCGAGGTCAGTGTAAGGATATAAGGTGTCCTAGGCGAACCTCATCCTTTTCAACCTCTGCTCCCGGCCCTGCCCCCACTGTTGCTGCTGCTGCCCCTCTCCCAGACCTTATCATTAGTCTCTTCTACCCCCCATGCCCACAGGAAGCAATGTTGGGCATTATTGGGGGTAGAAGAACAAACAGCCTCGCAGTGCCAGGAGAGGGTGGCAGTAGTGGAAATGGACCACCTTTGAACCATCAGCACTATATGTGACTGCCTAGTTTGTTTGATGGTCTCCCTGGCCCTGTGGATCCCCCCTCTGATCACTTCACACCCATTAATCTCCCAAAT
Source organism: Ichthyophis bannanicus (assembly GCA_033557465.1). Classification (NCBI taxonomy): domain Eukaryota; kingdom Metazoa; phylum Chordata; class Amphibia; order Gymnophiona; family Ichthyophiidae; genus Ichthyophis; species Ichthyophis bannanicus. The sequence goes on along the minus strand of CM066031.1, from coordinate 1,634,098,198 downwards.
CCGATCCCTAACCAAATGCAAAACACCCCCTACATCTGATACTTCCCACCTACAAACAATCCCCTCTCCCTGCCCTAACAGTCTCTTCCCCCTTTCAGAATCCCCTTTATTTATTGATTGATTTTTATAGACCTCTTTATCTAATAGAGCGGTTTACATGGGACATTAACAATGTTACCTAGTTATATTTAACTCTTTAGCAGAATGTAATCGACAAGGAATAGTCAATGTGTTAAAGGGATAAAGGTCAAGGGGAGAGTAACTTGGTGGCCAAATGAAGAGATTGATGTTCAGTCTAACATGTGACAGGGAATTGTGTTTGGGCTATGTTTCATTTCGGAAGTTTTCTGGGAATAAGTAAGTTATTATTTCCTTGTGAAAACATGTGAGGTTCTTGGTGGCCCACATCCTTTTCGGGAATGTATTCTACAGGCTTGATGTATATAGGAAGAAAGCTCTAGAGGAGGTTATGTAGCTGGTTCTTGCTTTTATGGATGGGATAGAGAGTGCAGGATCTACTCGTTTCTGTTGTCTGATGATTTTGGTAGTATGGATAGGAGATAATCTAAAGAAAGATTGTGCAGGATTTTGAGGGTTATTATAAGGTATTTGCTTCATTGCCTATGTAGATGCTTCAGTGTAGGTATGATATGTCCAGCTCTTGGCACTCCATGTAACATACAGGCGGCAATGTTCTCTGCCATCTGTAGCAGGCGAAGGGCATATTTTGGTAATCCCTGCTATATGATGTTTCAGTAATCAAAGTGCAGGAGGATCATGTCCTGAAAAACTGAGCGGTAATCTTAGAATTCAACAGTAGGCACAGGTGCTATATGATCTTCATCGTATTGTGTATCTTTTTGATGGTTTGGTTGATCTGGGGGTGCATGTTTAGTTGCTGGTGAAGGATTATTCCCAGGTATCACACTTTGGGTTTCATATTCAGCTCTACTTCCTTTACTTTCAGAGTTGTGGGAAGAGTGAAAGCTATGTCTCTTGATATATAGAGAACTTTTCTTTCCTTATAATTCATGGCTAATGTTTTTTTATGAGAGCCATTGTGTGACTGAACTGAATCAGTTAATTAATTTAGTGTAGTTGGGCTCTGAGGTGGAAAAGGGTGACTAGATCAAGATGTCATCTGCGTATATGTGGTAATGCACCTTATATGAGTGCACATATTGGCTGTATGTATATACTGAAGAGCAGTGAGGACAGTGCTGAGTCCTGTGGAACTTCTTGTTTTTGTTCATATGGAGCAGATTTGTATGACCCAATCTTCACTTGTCACTGTCTCTTTGTGAGTTTTAAATGGAAGCAATCCAATGTTATATCTCATATTCCAATTGCCTGGAGTCATGTTAGTAAAATGTTGTGACAGACTTGAGTCAAAAGCCACTATTATGTCCAGGAAGATCAGGATAAACCCTTGCTTTGTTTTCTTGATACCCTTTATAAGTGTGTCTGTTAATGTTGTAAAAAGGTTTTCAGTTCCATGGTTTGTCTGAAGCCATGTTATTGTGCATGTGAGTTAATACATTCTTTCAGGTGATATTGCACTAACTTTTCTATTATTTTTGCCAGAAATGGAAGGCTGAATAGGGGTCTATATGAATGTGGGCTCATGGGGCCTGATATTGAGATGGGCAGACTATGCACCCTTAAAGCACATAGCCCTGCCCACTGACCCTTATCCCTGGATATTCAATGCTGGGGTCATATACGGCCCAGCATTGAATATCCAGGGATTGCAGCATACGCCGGGAGCCGCCAAAGCTAACCAGGCAGCACCAGTATGCAATATCGCTGCTGACTGGTTATTGCTTGTTAGCACCTCTGCTCCACCCCGGAATGCTGCCAACACGCCCCGATGCTAATTGGATAGCATCGGGGCACGTAGGGGAGCTAGAAGGGAATATTCAATGTCACTAACTGTGTAAGTGCTGTTGAATATCCCCATTTAAGGCATCTGCACAGTTTACTGGGCTGTAAACGGTATAAATGCCTTTTGAAAATCGGGCCCGTGGTGTCTAGGTTGGAGCACTTTAGTACAGGCTGCACAGTGGTGTTCTTCAGTAAGGTCGGCAAGTGGCTTTGATTGAGGGATAGCTGCGTGATCTTGGTTAGGAATGGGCTTATTTCAGTTTGAGATAGCTTGAACCAGCTTACTGGACATGAATCGAAGAGGGATGTGGTAGCGCTACATGGTTTGTTTGAACGTTTTTTTTTACAAAACTGGCATGAGAACATCAGAGGAGTGTTTATGTTCTAAGTTGTGAGAACTCCATATACAGCCATATGTGGATTTCTTGGATTTCTCTTATGGTTGCACCTCTGACAAAGGCCACAAGACAAAACATGGCCGTGTAGGGTGGATCAGATATAATAAACTCATTTCGTTATGACTTGGTTTGTTGTGGATTGTCATCATAGTAACATAGTAAATGACGGCAGATAAAGACCAGCATGGTCCATCCAGTCTGCCCAGCAATACGGCAAGAGTAGGTGCACCAGACGCTCTGTGCAGGTCAGCCCTCCCCATGTCTTGGTTTAGGGGTGGACCCACCACTCTATGTAGGACACCCCTATTTGTTGAGAAGTTAGATGGTTTAGTTTATTTTGTTTTTTATCCTGTTGCTGTAAAGGGATACGCTGTGCTTGTCCCATGCTGTTTTGAATTCCTTCACCATGTTTGCCCCCACCACTTCCATCGGGAGAGCATGCTAAGCACCCACCACCCTTTCAGTGAAAAAATATTTCCTGACATTGCCTTTCAATTTTCCACCTTGCAGCTTCATGTTATGCCCTCCAGTTTTGCAGCTTCCCCATCTTTGGAAGAAGTTTGTTTGTTCATCGTTCCTCTTTAAGTATTTAAAGGTCTGAATCATATCTCCCCTATCCCTCCTCTCCTCCAAAGTGTACATATTTAGGTCTTCAAGTCTCTTCTCATAAGGTTTCTTATGCAGGCTCCAAATCATTTTGGTCACCTTCCTCTGAACACTTTCCAGTCTTTCTACATCTTTTGCAAGATATGGTCTCCAAAACTGAACACAGTATTCCAGGTGAGGCCTCACCAGCGACCTGTACAGTGGCATAAGTACCTCTTCATTTCTGCTAGTAATCCCTCTTTGTATGCAGTCCAACATCCTCCTGGCTTTTGCCACCGCCTTGTCGCACTGTTTTGCCACCTTGAGATCATCAGAGATAATCACACCAAGGTATTTTTCCTGAACCATGCACACCAAGCTCTCGCCCCCTATCGCGTACATTTCCCTTGGATTTCTGCTACCTAAGTGCATGACACTGCACTTTTTCACATTAAATCATAATTGCCAAGCATTAGACCATTCTTCCAGCTTTTGTAGATCTTTCCTCATGTTATCCACTCCCTCGGGGGAGTCCACTCTGTTGCAAATTTTTGTGTCATCTGCAAAAAAACAGACTTTTCCATTCAGTCCTTCAGCAATATCACTCACAAATACATTGAACAGTGCCGGGCCCAGGTCCGAACCCTGGGGCACCCCGCTAATCACCTTCCCCTCATCCAAGTGAGCTCCATGTACCATCACCCTCTGTCGTCTGTCAGTCAACCAATTTCTAAACCAGTTTACTATCTTGGTACCCATCCCCAGGCTACTGAGTTTATTGACAAGCCTCTTATGAGGAACAGTATCAAAGACTTTGCTGAAATCCAGGTAGATGACATCCATCGCATGCCCCTGATCTAGTTCCTTGGTCACCCAGTCAAAGAACTCAATCAGATTAGTTTGGCAAGACCGTCCTTCAGTAAAACCATGTTGCCTCGGATCTTGCAACCTGTTGGTTTTGAGAAAGTTCACTATTCACTCTTTCAGGAGTGCCTCCATTACTTTTCCCGCCACCAAGGTAAGGCTCACGGGTCTGTAGTTTGACACTTCTTCCCTGTCACCACTTTTGTGTAGAGGTACGACATCAGCCATTTTCCAGTCCTGAGGAACCTCTCCTGTTTCCAAGGATCTGTTGAATACATCCTTTAACGGCCCTGATAGAACTTCTCTGAGCTCTTTCAGTATCCTGGGATGTATCCCATCCGGTCCCATGGCTTTTCCCACTTTCAGTTTAGCAAGTTGTTCCAACACCTCAAGTTCTGTGAATGGTGTGATATCTACTTCGTTCCCATTTTTATATTTGGGAGTCCCAGCTGGTCCATCTCCGGATTTTCTTTAGTAAAAAGAGAGCAAAAGTATTTGTTTAGCAATTTCGCTTTTTCTATGTCACTTTCCACGAGTCTTTTCCCAGCACTTCTGAGTCCTTCAAGTCCAACTCTGATCTTCTTCCTTTCCCGAATATACCTGAAGAAAGTTTTGTCGCCACCCTTAACATCTTTAGCCATCTTTTCCTCTGCCTTTGATTTTGCTATCCTTCTCATCTTTTTGCCATCATCCTCATCTTTCATCCTGTAGTTGATCCACTCTTACTAGACACCAGGAAATCCCTTGAGTAAGTCCTGGGAGTGGATCAGTTGGGGAGATGGCCAATGGCGGAGTGGTAATCATGAGATTGCTCTTTCAGGGAGGTTGTTGGGAAGATATCTTCAGTTCAGTGGGAATCTGGAAATGAAGGACCAGTACAGGATAGCTATTGGAAAGGGGTCTAGGATCATCACAGCTACTTTTTTGCCCCAGACCAGTCAGCTGCTGCACCAATGACTGCCAGTACTGCAACTGCACTTAATTCCAGGTTAAGTGGTATTAAGCACAGCCGTGCTATCGGCAGTCATGATAGCTAGAGAGCAGTAATGTCCCATGTGCTAGCCGTCACTAGCTGAAACACCTACTCTCTGGCCCAGTCATGATGAATACCATTAGTGTGAGATTTTTACCACGCTGGCTGCTATTAGTGCACTGGAGTCCACAGTAACCTTTACTGCACTTTAGTAAAAGGGCCGCATAATAGTAATATGCGTAAAACATCTCCCCTTGTTCAAGGAAAAATGGGCGTCAACTCTAGATCCTAGATTGATTCATCTGCCGTATGAGCAGAAAGAATTCAAACTGACGTGTTAAATGCACTGGAGGTGTTAACTTATAAAGTGAGGCCATGATGGACAGTAATTAGCCCCCCAAAATACTTCAACCACAGCACACCCTACTCTATCTACTAGCAGTCATGAAAACAACTGCAGCAAGCTAAGAACCGTAGTCTTCACCTTCACATCCTGCCCTGTTGCATTTTCATCAAGTTCTTCTTCCCCGGGAGTCTTTCCGCCACTGCCACAGATCAGGGGCGGCCCAAGGGGGGTGCGGGGCCATGTGCGGAGACTCGGTGCGGGGCCTCATTTGCATAAGGGGCCTCATTTGCATAAATATTTGCATAATGTTACCATACACGAACTTTTAGTAAACATGCCTCTTAATGAGTGTATGAATAAAGAAAGACTAAAAGACTTCTACATTACTATAATCCAATACCAACCGCCAGGCACATTAGGAACTACTACAAACACTGCCCATTTAGAACCCATAGCAAACCCGCCGTATCCTAACAGCACTACCAGGACTCATAAAGCACCATACCCTAACTATCAAAAGGAAACGCTGCAAATATTAAACCAATACATTTCAGAGAACAACAATACATGACCTACTGGGGAAAGAGAACAAGTGGCAATGTCAAATAGGAATTACATAAACAGAATACCTCAGCTCAGTTACACATGCAGAACATAGACCATCACCAAACAAGGAATCACAATTTAGAAACAGGAAGACAATAATTAAACTGGGAATCCCAAAAGTCAAACTTGGAATGTACAACACTGTAGAAATAAAACTATACATTAATTTGCTCTTGTACTAAACAAAGCGCAGACGTTAATGATGCACATTTCCCAGAGCTGACATATTCCAATTAATAAATTCAAATAAAGAGATATTTTTCTACCTTTTGTGCATTTTTTTTCAGCTGCAATTGCTCCAGCCACTTTCTTCTGGTTTCTTCGTGTCTTCCGCTAATTCTTCATCGTCTGCTGTCCATTTGTCTTTTCTTCTCTCTTCTAGTTTTTTTCCATTCTCTCTCTACATCTGCTTTAACATACTAATCTTTCTCCTTTTTGCTCTTTCCTCATTCCTATTTCATCCACTCAAATTTTACCCCTCCATCCTCAATCCCCACCTACTCTCCCAATATCCGGACAATTGTAGATTTGTCTTCCCTCCCACACAAAATATTTTTTCCCTCTCCATTTCACTCTCCCAGCTCCATCCCATTCTAATCCTCCCCCAACATCAGCTCCATTCTAGTTCCAGTCCCACCCAGCATCCGCTCCCTTCTAGTCCCCGCATCAGCCCATTTCCAGTCCTAGCCCCCCATAAGCCCATTTCCAGTCCTAGCTCCCCCATCTATTTGCAGTCCCATCCAAGTCCCTCCATCAGCTCATTTCCAATCCCAGCCCCCCATGAGCCCATGTCTAGTCCTTTCCTAGCCCCACCATCAGCCCATGTCAAATCCTAGCTCCCCTCCACTCAGCCCATTTCCAATCCAAGCCCCCCATGAGCCTACTTCCAGTTCTAGCCCCTTCATGAGTCCATTTCAATCCAAACCCCCACCACAGCCCATTTCCAATCTTAGCACCCCCCAACAGCCAATTTCCAGTCCTATTCTAGCCCATCAGCCCATTTCCTGTCCTAGCCCCCCCCCCTCACCCATTTCCAGTCCTAGCTCCCTCCCCCTCACAACCCATTTCCATTCCAAGCCCCGTCCCCATCAGCTATTTGCAGTTCAAGCCCTCCTTCCACTCAGCCCATTTCCAGTCCTAGCCTCCTCATAGCCCATTACTAGTCCTAACCCCCCATCAGCCCATTACGTCCTAACCCCCCATCACCCTATTTCCAGTCCTAGCCCCCCATCAGCCTATTTCAAGTCTTAGCCCCCCTCCCATAGCCAATTTACAGTCCTACCCCCCCATCAGCCCATTTACAGTCTTAGCCCCCCATAGCCCATTACCAGTCCTAACCCCCCATCACCCTATTTCCAGTCCTAGCCCCCCCATCAGCCCATTTCCAGTCTTAGCCCCCCATAGCCCATTACCAGTCCTAATCCCCCCATCACCCTATTTCCAGTCCTAGCCGCCCCATCAGCCTATTTCCAGTCTTAGCCCCCCCCATAGCCAATTACCAGTCCTACCCCCCCCCATCAGCCCACTTCCAGTCTTAGCCTCCCCCCATGGCCCATTACCAGTCCTAACCCTCCCCCCCCATCAGCCCATTACCAGTCCTAGCCTCCCCCCCCATGGCCCATTACCAGTCCTAACCCCCCCCATGGCCCATTACCAGTCCTAACCCCCCCCGGCCCATTACCAGTCCTAACTCCCCCCCCATCAGCCCACTTCCAGTCTTAGCCCCCCCCATAGCCCATTACCAGTCCTAACCCCCCCATCAGCCCATTTCCAGTCCTACCCCCCACTTCCAGCCTTAGCCCCCTCCCCATAGTCAATTACCAGTCCTAACCCCCCCATCAGCCCATTTCCAGTCCTACCCCCCCACTTCCAGCCTTAGCCCCCTCCCCATAGCCCATTACCAGTCCAAACCCCCCCATCAGCCCAATTAGCCCCCCCATCGCCCCTTACCTGTCCTAACCCCCCCATCAGCCCACTTAGCCCCCCCATAGCCCATTACCAGTCCTAACCCCCCCCCCATCAGCCCACTTCGCCCCCCCCATAGCCCATTACCAGTCCTAACCCCCCCCCCATCATCACACTTCCAGTTTTTGCCTCCCCCCCCCATGGCCCATTACCAGTCCTAACCACCCCCCCCCCCTGGCCCATTACCTTTATTCACCACCCCCCCCCCCATCAGCCCTCTTCCTGTTTAGCCTCCCCCTCCCATCCGCCTTGTTCCTTTTTAGCCACCCCCCCCCCTCCCATAGCCCATTACCAGTCCTAACCACCCCCCACCCTACTATCATTCCAAATTAATATTAAAATAAAAACCCAAACCGGCTGCTTCTGCCGCGGCAGCTTCAAGAGCTCTGCCGCGGCAGCATCAAGAGCTCTGCCGCGGGGCCCCCCCCTGCCCGGCAGAGCCTCCGTGCATCTTCAGCTCTTCACGTCCAAAAACGCGGGCTTTTTTCAGAGCCGCGAGAGTTTCTTTTCTCGCGGCTCTGTTAATCCCGCCGAGGGTGATGGGAAATCCCATCAGCCCCGCGGGATTAAGAGAGCCGTGAGAAAAGAAACTCTCGCGGCTCTGAAAAAAGCCCGCGTTTTGGACGTGAAGAGCTGAAGATGCACGGAGGCTCTGCCGGGCAGGGGGGGGCCCCGCGGCAGAGCTCTTGAAGCTGCCGCGGCAGAAGCAGCCGGTTTTTTTTTTTTTTTTTTTTTAACTTGGGATGCTTAAGAATGTTTTTTGCGCGGGGCCCCCTGAAACGCGGGGCCCTGTGCAAAAAACATTCTTGCTCAATGGACGGGCCGGCCCTGCCACAGATTCACAGAGGGTGTGTGCTAAAAATGAAATGTCTTATTTCTTGCTCTCAGGAAATTTACCTACCATTGTGATCTGTGGAAATGTCTAGCAAGGCTTCAGCTGCTTGATTCTGTCTTGAACAAGGAAACAAACCTCCTAACTGGTCACCACAGAGCACCTTTCACTCTGTTCCCATGGCAACACCTCTATCCTCCGGTGCCCACAGCGTCTCTAATACTTCAGACTGCTAGGATTCCTTGGCACCTGCCTTCAGTGCCAGGTCTTGTCATGCCTTATTAGGCTGAGAATCCATTTTGGTTGCACAGGGGGGAAATAGCAAAGCAGACAAATTTAGTTCACTGGAGGTCTCTTTCAAACCTCAGTAAAGGCAATATCTCAAATCCCAGTTTAAGTGCTAAACTTGCCCAAGGCAAATCCACACACAGATCCCAGTGCTATAAGGTTATCATAACGGGTACAAGAATAGCTAAAGATATTGTGATTACGCTGCATATGTAAAACACAGAGAGAGTAGTTGCAGAGACATTTACTCAGGTTAGATAGTTCTGTCTGGAAATTGTTCCCTTCGCCACAACAGAACAATGTGCTGGTCTTCACAGCAAACACATTTCTAAACAGATGGAAAAGAAGCATTCCTGGGAGGGGGAGTGGATTAGGTTGGGGGGGAGGGGGCGGGGAAACAGAGCACACACATCGTATTTACAAAACTGTGCATACTGTTTTACATCTTATCAGCTGTCCAGAGAAATAGCAGATGCAAAGTTAATGCAGCCAGTTTGTACACACACATAAGCTGTAGGCAATGGTCATTAGCTACAAGGTCTTTGTGCACTAAAGTGTGTGAGTACCTTGCAAGACAGCGGGCAATTGAAAACGTCTCTCTAACTGGTCTGTCGCATTGCTAAAGGAAGTGATTTATATATTGGCTGGCTGTTTCATCCGTTATACAAGAGACACAGTAAAGAATCTGTTTAAATGACCAGTGTATAAAAGTATAGTTACAGTGTTGTGGTAAGATCATGGAGGCCGTTTCTGTATGTAAACCAACAGTTTACACGTGGAAACAGTTTACAAAATTATCCTTATGATATTCACAGAGTTGTTTTCTCTACTAATTGCAGCCTACTACTGTGCTAAAGTCCTGTCCATCCACTCAGGGGTCTCATATGCACATCCATGCTACAGGTGTGTCACTCATGCATTAGATACTATGGGGCATGTTTACTAAAGTGTAGTTGGTGTCTGCACCTACTGCACAACATGTGAAAAAATGCCAGTGTGGTAGGTGCAGACCCTATGTGATAAATGCAGGGGATGTGCTCAGAAGAGGGAGGAACCCCCTCCAAGGCTAGCATGGTCTTAGATATGACCCTACTTCAATGCATTTGCCAGTAGCTTGAAGCCATAGCCACCCAACTATGTATGAAGATATCAACGCAAGAAAGTGTACACTTGCCATCTAGAAATGTCTGTGAATGAGGTTGTTTCTTTCTGCCACTGCCTGCTCGTGTCCTTGGGGATGCTGAAGTTTCACCCATCAGGCTGCCACCTCCTCCCCCTCATCATTGTCTAGGGGTTCTAAGTGGGCAGACTAGATGTACAATGCTGGTCTTTATCTGCCTCAACAAAGAAAACATGTTCTTACTCAATCCAGCCAATATGGAGTTCTATTGTATATTTATAATCATGTAGGGTCATAAGAGGAAAAAAGATCTCAGCACAATATGAGCCAATAACTATCAAGCATACTGGGATTCATACCAATACACTGCTTCAATCCTTATATATCATGGATCAAAAAAACCTCCTAAACATATTAGCACATACTATTTCTTAAACAGGATTTGTTTGAAAGTGTTTTAGGATATGTTATGCATTCATTCTTAACACTATTACACTTAACTTCATAAGAACATAAGAAATGCCATACTGGGTTAGACCAAGGGCCATCAAGTCCAGTATCCTGTTTCCAACAGTGGCCAATCCAGGTCACAAGTACTTGGCAGGTATCCAAAGTCTACAGCTTCCACAATGCTAGACCTGGGGTAAGCAGTGGATTTCCTGGGTCCTCTTTAATAATAGTTTATGGACCTTTCCTCCGGGAACTTGTCCAAACCTTTTTTAAACCCAGCTATACTAACAGCTTTTACTACATCCTCCAGTAACGAATTCCAGAGTTTCATTACGCGTTGAGTGAGAAATATTTTCACTTATTAGTAATTAGGCATTATAATATCTTTGGTTTTATTCTCCATTCATTTCCTTATGATACCTAGCATTCTATTAACTTGCTTGGCCACCGCTGCACAAGGGGCAGAGGGTTTCAACGTATTATCCACGATGACGCCTACAGCTTTTTCCTGGGTGGTGGTTTCTAAGGCGGTACCTTGCATCGTGTAACCAAAGTTTGGGTTGTTCTTTCCTAGATGCATAACTTTACATTGTCCACATTAAATTTCATTTGCCATTTGGACACCCAGTCTTCCAATTTTTCAAGGTCCTCTTGCAATTTTTCACAATCCACTTGAGTTTTAACAACTTGTGAATAATTTGTGTTACTGCAAATTTGATCACCCCACTCATTATTCCCATTTCCAGGTCTTTTATGAATCTGTTAAAAAGCAGCGGGTGCAGCACAGATCCCTGGGGTACTCCGCTATTTATTTACTTTTCTTCATTGAGAAAATTGGCCATTTAGCCCTTCTCTCTGCCGTCTATCTTTTAAATAGTTTCTGATTCACAATACTACACTGCCTCCAATCCCATGACTTTTTAATTTTGCCAAGAGTCTCTCATGAGGGACCTTGTCAAAGGCTTTCTGAAAATCTAGATACACTATATCAACCACCTCAGGCAAAGCTACCCTGGAAGTTCTGGATTTCAATGTCCTATCTAAAACATCTAAAGTGGCATTCTCTGAAATGCTTCCCATGCTACGTGCAGGGCCCAAAAGGCAGGCGGAGCTCCAGATTCTCAATGCATGGATGAGACGATGGTGCAAAGAAGAGAGTTTTGGATTTGTTAGGTACTGGGCAGCTTTCTGTGGAAGAGAAGGGCTCTTCCAAAGGGATGGGCTCCACTTCTTGAACCATTCTGCCTCTACCACCCCAATGCTAACAGCGACGCCACAAGCATTTTGACGAAGGCTTCCTCAGGGAGTGAACATTAGGAACTAATGGAAAACAAAAGAAACATGTTATTAAATCCTCTTAAGAAGAGTCCTTACACCTACTGTACAATTTCTCATAACAAACACACCTCAGTGTTTGTCCTCCTCCCATCTACCACCTTTTCCATAAATAAATATTTCAGCATAAGACTCAGGAGCAATATGCAGGAATATTTCTTTACGGAAAGGGTGGTAGATGCACAGAATAGTCTCTTAGTGGAGGTGGTAGAGAGAGGACAGTATCTGAATTCAAAAAAGCATAGGACAAATACAGAGGATCTCTAAAGAAAAAAAGGGGACTATTGTAGTAGTTGATATGAAAGGGCCGACTAGATAGGCCATGTGGTCTTTTTCTGCTGTCATCTTTCTATGTTTCCTAAATCAAGATATTTGTTATTTCTTATGCCATGTAAAATTGTATAACCCTTCTCAAATATTTCCTTTATACTTTCATCTCATTTCAAACAAAATACCCCTATAGTAGGAACTAACAAGCTTAAACCACTCATCGATTCCAGAAGGAAATTACCTCAGCCATGACAAAGGCTGTTTTAAATGTCTGGCAGTATTCTTCACATTAACCTCCTCATCCAGCAAGCGTAACTTTGTATCATATTCTACTATCGGAAAATGCCGTGTCTCCATGTTAAAAAAATACAAAATGGGAGAATACTTCAGACAAACATGTCTAATTGGAAAATATTTATTTATTTATTTATTTATTTGCATCTCTTATATACCGCGCTATTACAATCAGTGCGGTTTACAGTGGAACAGAACATAAAACAATGTAGCAGTTACATTGGGTTTACAATAAAACATGGGATACAAACAAATATATCCTGGGGATGGGCCTCCTACCCTTGTTACCTCCCTAGCCATCCCCGCATCTCATATTTTTTCGTCATCAGCTCTCCCTCAGTCATAATTGATGTTCTTCATTCCATGGAGTTAATCAACAATAGTTAAAGCAGTTGACATTCAACAACACACATTCTAATCAATATGACTATTTAAATCCATAGGTCCTATAGTATAGAACTTAAAAATTCACTGTTGTTCATGTCACAATAGGTGTTTGTCATGATCATCCCCTCTGTTATCTATGGAGATGTGATATAGGCAAAAACATCTTAGATCTGCAAACCATGTTGGTGGTCAATACCAATGTTTTACTATTTTTATATTTTTATATTGCAACCTGCTTTTATGTTTGGCCGTTCCAATCTTAAATTTTAGCTACCTATATGTGGCAAACCACGTGAACACTTCATCATATATACTACATACATGGAATTACAAACTGTGCTCCAATTCAATGTATAGTGCTGACCCTGATAGAAAAAATCTTGTGTACAAAGAGTAACAGAGTAAATCTGGCAACTGCTGCATGTATGGTGCCCTGTTGAAACCCCTGTGGATGCATTGGGTTGCTGTAGCCTAAGTGGACTGACAATTTCTTTTAAATTACATTTTATTTATTTATTTAGCTGTATTTATATTCTGCTTTTCACTGGGTCAAAGTGGTCAATTGGGGGATACATTTAACATGAGGGGATATGACACACATATGTTAATACTTACAGGGAACATGGGCAATGGAGGGTTAAGTGGCTTGCCCAAGACCACAGGGAGTGCCTATAGGACTAGAAATCCCAGTCCCTCTGGCCTGAGGTTGCTGTCCCCAGGTGGGACTTGAACCCCCCTGCCCTGAAGTGCCTTGTCCTAACCACTAGACCACTCCTCCCTCCCTTTTTATCTCCCTTTTTATCTGCTGCCATTTGTTACCATGTTACTATGAAGCACCTCTGGAGGAGGCTGACTGCAAATCAGGGCCAGGTAATGAAGCCATCATCAAGCTAGAAAAATGTCTCAGGTCTTGGAGAATTTATACATCTTGGTCTATATAGACAATTGAAGTGTGTCTCTATTAGGGAAAAAGGTCTTTTGATAGCTGCCTTTGTCTGATTGTGTGCCATGTTATACAATTATTGTGCTTCAACCTGGGGGTTGGTGATGGGAGTCATAAGCTGTGTATTATAATGATAGCCCTGGCACCTGTGGGAGAGAAGGAAACAGATTCATGTGAATGGGTCAATGATTGTTTTTCAGATGGATGGGCATAGCGAGGACTCCTATGGCGCTTCCTCAGCTGAGTGATCAAGGGCCAAAGAGGGTTTTGTGGAGAGAATAGAGAAGTATATGTTAGATGTGTTTATTTATATCACTCTCAACATAGTCATATATGTCAGATTGTGACAGAATATAGACTGGGAGCATGAGCAGACATCACTGTTCAGTGGGAAGAGACATTTCAGAAATATACATGAGAGAAAAATCGAGGGAGGAAATCTAGCAACCCATTTTGACTAGGATTATTAATACCTCATTGCATGAAGGTTGCTTTTCCAATTTATTTATTTATTTATTACAGTTGCTTATATACCGCACTATTCAGCATCAGCGCGGTTTACAGTATAACAAAGTGACCAATACACACATTCTGTTTGGTTTTACATCAAACAGGAATATAAACTTGGATAACAGGGGCTGAACTATATACATGAACTATTTACATGAAATATGCTATATACAAGAGGTAAAATTCCTATAACATTGTTGAATTGCACAATAAATGATGAATCCGTTTTGAATACTTGAGACCTTGTGAGTATGTGCTGCAAAAGGGCGGCGATTCTTAGGTGGTGCTAACTAAATTCATCGCTGGTTGGGTAGTATTGGAGGAAGAGGTGATATTTGATTGCTTTCCTGAATTGGGTCAGGTCTGCTATAGCTCGAATGTCTGGTGGGAGTGCATTCCAACATTTGGGGACGTAAAGACTGAAGGCCCTATTTGCTGTTGTATTATTGCATTTTGTCAAGGTCTTCGGGGTTGCTAATAAATTTAGGGCTGTTGACCTCCTAGCTCTGTTGGGGGCACTGTATGGATGAGATCCGTAAGTGCTGTGGAGGAAAGGCGCTTGATTGCCTTGAATGAGAGGATTAATGTTTTGAAGATAATCCTTCCGTGTATAGGTAACCAATGAAGCTGTTTTAATATCGGAGTCACGTGGTCTCTTCTGGAGGCTCCATGAAGAATCCTTGCTGCAGCATTCATGGCCAGTTGTAGCGGGTTTAGTGTGGATTGCGGGAGACCTTGTAGGATGGAATTGGCAAAGTCAAAGTGCGGCAGGATCAGTGCTTGGTATATGGTCCGGAAATCATCTGGCTCCAGTAGGGAGCGCAGATGTCTGAGTGAACGGATTTTAAAATAGACCGCTTTGACAATGTTGCTTATATGACATTTCATGTCCAGATGTTGGTCTAAAGTGATCCCCAGGTATTTTATTGTTTCTTTGGTTTGTAATTCCGCTTCCTTTACCTTTATATGTGTTGGTGGGGTGAAGTCTGGGTCTCTAGCGATGAACAATACCTCCGTTTTCTTGTGCTGGATGCGGAGGTTTTGTGCTTGTAGCCAATCCGATATGGTATTGAAGCATTCTATAAGAGGTGTAAGGTCCATTTGGAACGGTTGAAAAAGGCATATATAGTAGGATGTCGTCTGCATATATCAGACAGCTCACGTTAAATGATCTAATGATGTTGCAGATGGGCTGCATGTAAATGTTGAATAGTAAAGATGACAATGAGGATCCTTGCGGCACACCTTGTGTTTGATGGAATTGTTTCGACTCTTCTGCTCCAGATTTAACATATTGACATCGGCCATTTAGATAGGAACTGCACCAATTGAGCGCGGTATTACAAATTCCCTTTTCTTTCAGTCGCCCGAGGAGAATCTCATGATGGACCGAGTCAAAGGCTGCAGCGATGTCTAAAAAGATGAGCACAAAGCCTTGTCGGATGTTGTCAATGCCTGTGAAAATGTTATTGAATAAGAAGGTGAGAAGTGTCTCTACTCCATGGTACTCTCTAAACCCATGTTGGCAATGATCCAAGGGCGCTGTGGAGTCTATATGATCCTGGATTTGCCTTTGGACCTCTTTCTCCAATATCTTTGCTAGTATAGGAATACTAGCTATTGGTCTGTACGATTCGGCTTGTTGTGGATCAAGTTTAGTGTTCTTCAGTAACGGCCTGATAGATGTTTGCTTGAGGGCTGTAGGGAAGGAACCAGTAGTAAAGGAATGTTTTGTCAATTTTGCGATGAATGGACTAAATTCCTTGCGTAGCTCCTTGATCCAAAAAGCCGGACAAGGGTCTGTTTGTGCAGTGGAGGTATTGAGGGAAGCTATTGTATCTTCAATGCTTTTTCTAGATGGTACGGAAAACTTACTTAAAGGGGTTATGCTGGTATGGTCTTGGAGTGAGGCTGTTGATATTTTGTCGGTCTGTATGATCTTTGACTGGAGGTAGTCAGCGAATTTTTGTGGATGATTATCCACGTGTTGTTCAGGAGTTGGTTCTTTAGAAAGGGCTTGCACCAAGTTGAAAAGATCCCGTGGTTTGTTCAGAGATCTTTTCAAAGTGTCAGTGTGGTGCTGTTTCATTTTTATTGAGATCGCTTCCCTGTGCCTTGTTAGGTGGAGTTGGTAGGCTGTCAAATCTTGTGTGGAGAGTGATCGGCGCCATTTTTTCTCTAGTCTGCGTAGTTGTGTTAGAGAAGTTCTCAATTCTTGGGAGAACCAAGGGGCCGCATTTCTTATTCTCTTGGATGTGTTATTGCTTTGTGTACGTTGTGAGATAGCCTTGAGGTTGAGGTTCCATGCGGTGACTAGTTCTTCCGGGTCTGATGAGGTTATGGTGAAGAGGGATTGGGTTTGCGATAGTATTAACTCTCTGTCAAATGCGCGGAAGTTTCTTGTTGGGGTTCGAGCTGTGTTGTAGCATTTTTGGGTACTGTGCCGCTGGCTGTCCCTGGTGGGTATTTGAAAAGTGATAAGTTTATGGTCAGACCAGGGGACGTCAATGATAGACAACATCGTGTTATGGTTTTCCTCGAGGGCTGCGTGAGGTGCGAACACCATGTCCAAGATATTGCCCTTATCGTGTGTGGGTTTGTCGATGATTTGTGTAAAGCCCAGATTCTCGATGGCTTCGAGGAATGCAGTTACATGGCTTTGATGAAGTGAAGGGAGGTTAAAGTCTCCCATTATCCAAATAGGTGGGTTGAGGTTGTGAGCATTGGCAGCAAGGTCGAGAATTGTGGGGAGGTTCTCAGGTGATGAAGATGGTGATCTGTATAGTAGAGTGATGGAACATTGCTGGTTTTTGATGGAAAGCGAGTCCAGGTCACTTGTACTGGAGGCTTCAGTGATATGGAAATGAAGATCTGATTTTGTAAGTATTAGTACTCCCCCTCCTTTTTTAGTTTCTCTGTGTCTTATATGTACAGAGAAGTTGGGAGGTAGGAGTTGGTTGAGGATGACGTTATCCTCCGATGATAGCCAGGTTTCCGTGATCAGAAGTATGTCCAGGTTATACAGGGATATTATATCTAGGACAACGGGCCATTTCTTGCGTATGGAACGTGCATTAATCATGGCACACTTTAGGTTGTGGCAGTATTTTAGTTTCTTGTGGTCGGGTGTCCTGGAAGGTTGCAGTGGAATGTGTATAAGGTGAGAGCGACGTGTGTCGTGACTTGGGTGGGGTCCAGACCATCTTTTCCCACAGTTGCTCAAGATGGGTATATGGTTCTGGGATTGAGATAGTGCATTGGATATTCCCAGCCAATGTGTAAGGAGATACAGGCTGGCAAGAGTCAAGACCAATGACCCAAAGTCAGCTGTAGTGTACCCACTTTTGAAAAAAAAGAGAGGTCAGATTTTAATAACCCTGCCTCTTTTCAGCCGGTATCAAACTTGACCTTCATGAGGAATGTTATTGAGAAGGCATTTTTCTCATAGTTATTGGATTTTCTGGAGGGCCATGAGGTATTGCACCCTGCTTCCCTGGCTTCCGAAGGTGATTTAGACGGTATTTGTTTCTTTGCTGAATATGCTTCGGATGAGTATGGAGCGGCGTCTTGATTGGCCTGTAAGCTCTGATAAGTAGGGACTGTCTCTTACTTGTGCATGTACGGCACTGCATACACATCGTAGCGCTATACAAATAATAAGTGGTTATAGTAGCAGTAGGATAGATTTTTTTATTGTTATGATAGACTTGTCCTCAGCCTTTGTGGAACGGGGGAGGGGGCGTCATCTGCCTTGCAATGGATGGGTTCATTTTTCAGTCATAGGATTCGGAAGGTAATTTGGAATGGGGATTCTTTGACTACTACTACCACTGCTACTTATTATTTGTATAGTGCTCCGAGGCATACACGGCACTGTACATATAGATATAAGACACAGTCCCTGGTTATCGGAGCTTTCAATCGAATCAAGACAAAGAACATAACAGAACTGGGGAATAGAGAATGGTAAGATACACCAAAGTAGTGAACAAGAGATTGAGGAGCATCAGGATCCAAAAGCAGCCTCAAAGAGGTGGGTTTTAAGCCTGGATTTGAGTAGGGTTAGAGAAGGAACCCAATGTACTGACTCAGGTAGTTTGTTCTAGGCGTAAGGAGCAGCAAAGTGGAATGGCCGAAGTCTGAAGTTGGCAGTGGCAGAGAAGGGCACAGATAAAGGGGATCTGCCAGAGGAGCAGGGTTCCCGAGAAGTGTAAAGGTAGTAAGGAGTTGCAGAATGAATGCACTTATAAGTCAGTAGGAGATCTTTAAACTGAATGTGGAAATGGATAAGGAGCCAGTGAAGTGACTTGAGAAAAGGGGTTACATGAGCATAGTGACATTGGTGGAAGATAAGCCATGCTGCTGAGTTTTACACAGACTGAAGGGGAGGGGAGAGAGATGATTCAGAGGGAGACCAGCAAGGAGCAGCCAAAATCCGTCCACAATAAATTCAGTCACACTTTACTAAGTCTAGGTCGCTGAGAATGAAAATGATGCTTAAAGTTGTTTATTGGCTCTAGTTTTCAATTTACATTACTGGGTGAGTTCTTACAACCTTGCCTTTGGAAGTGCTAAGGACAAGCAAGTTATAATGGGAAGGGATCTCAATTTAAACCATAAATTACTAAAATACATGAATATCTTTGACTGGATTTATGATAAATCTATGTTTTTGTTTGGATGGCACTTGCTTTTCAGGCAAAACAATTAGAGGCCAATTCTGAGATTTGTGTCCCCGAGCTGTCCGGATATCCAGACATCTGGATGGCACAGGGATGCACCTGATTCTTATCCTGTGGGGGCTAGATGTCCCTCTGGGAGCAGAATCACGACATAGTGGCTGGACATCCAGGACATGCCACGAGTAAGGCACACCGGACCTCCAGTCAACTTCCTGGCTAGCCCAGCCTGGTTCCTGCATGAAGTCGCAATGCCATGGCATCATGTTGCCATGGCACCGTGGCTCCATGCAGGAGCCACGATCCCAGGCTTACCTCCACAATTTGCCTTCCCCACAGCTGGAACCCCGATCAGGCCTTCCATGGTCAGAGCCAGACTTTGGGGAACCCCCCTCACCTTCTTTACACGCCCCGGGACAGGCAGCCTCTGACATCCAGGGGGACTTATTCCACCTCTGAGGTGGAATAAGTCCTCCGTTTAGATGGCTGACCCTGGACATACAGAGATGACCTCTGAATCGCCCCTGTATGTCCGGGATCAGTTGCTGCCCACTGTCCACCCTCGCTCCTCCCCTGGCTCACCCCCTCCTGCCCATGAACAGAGCTCCCAGCACAAGATGGCTATATATGCAGGAAGCTCTGTTCCTGCCAGTGCAATCCAGTTGTTTAGCAGGCCTGGACGTCTAGATCAAATGTCCAGGCCTGCTAAATGAGGATAGGAATGACCCCCTTAATGAATGATACAATTTTTTTTATTTATTTTATTTATTTACTGCACATTTATATACCGCTACTTCCAGCGATCAGCAGCGGTTTGATTCATGTTCGGGGATTGTCAATCAAGACTGGGGGGGGGGGGGGGTGGTATGTACAAAGAACTGGGGTCACAGCACACATGGTTAGCGTCTTAGGGGGTGACTTATACATTCTTACATCTATATATACATATTTACATAATTATACATATAGCAGTTTTGAATACTCTCTCAGTTGATGGTCATAGCTGATTGTAATGACATCGAAATAGGTGAGTTTTGAGCTCCTTCCTGAATTTGGTGATGTCCTTGGTTAAACGCAGCTCACACGGGAGGTGATTCCAGATAGTTGGTGCAGAGAATGAGAACGCTCTACGACTCGTACTTGTTTTCACTGTTCTGAAGTTGGTGGGGACTTGTAGGTTGCCTGAGTTGATAGTTCTTCTGTCCCTATTTGTAGGTTGCGTGCTGATAAGTGATGATAGGAATGATGGGGATATGTTGTTTATTAGTTTGAAGGTGGTCACTAACATCTTGTATTGTATCCTAGCTGCAATTGGGAGCCAATGTAGCTCTATCAGGATGGGGCTAATGTGTTCAGTAATGCCTGTTCCCATTATGATCCTGGCCGTCACGTTTTGGGCCATCTGAAGTATATTTAGTGATTTTTTAGGCAGACCCTGAAGGATGGCATTACAGTAGTCTAGGTGTGGCATTATGAGGGCTTGTGCTACTGAATTTGGGCTTGTGCTACTGAATTTGAAGGTGTTATTGCATCATACCTGATATGAATTGAATCATGCTATTCCTAAAAGTCATAGATGATGTAATCCTAACTCAGCTTAATGACATCACTCTGCAGAACATATTGCGCAACATTTTTTTAATAAACACGACGTGTTGGTAATATTTTGGCTGTAGACCAGTCTTCGCAGTGTTTGATATTTTCCATTTAGCCAAAGTGAGAGATGCATCATAGTTGTTTGAACAATGCAGATCATTTCTGCTACGTTTGTGATGAAGTGACTTTTGCATCACAAAAACGCAGTATAATTGCTTTGATTAAGAAAGCTTACCACCTTTACTTTGGCTACAAAATTGGAGATTAGGACAGATCTGGAACCCACACATATGCTGCAACACTTGTGAAAAAAATCTTCATCAGTGGTTGAATGGAGAAAGGAAATTCATGCCTTTTATACTGCCAATGATTTGGAGAGAATCAACAGATCATATCAGCAATTGTTATTTCTGCATGGTACCTCCTGCTGGAAAAGGTTTGCTGAAGAAGAAAAAGTGTACTGTGCAGTATCCAAACATCCCATCGGCTATATGCCCAGTACCTCATGGAGAAGGACTGCTGGTTCTTGATGCTCCAGAATCATTCTCACGAGTCAGATGAGGAAGAGGAAGAGGAATGGGAAGAGGATGAAACTTCTGGTCCCAATTCATCAATGTCACATGACCCAGATTTTTTCCATCTTCCTCCTCTGAACCACACCACATAACATAAGGTGAACTGAATGACCTTGTCAGGGATTTGAAACAACCTAAGGGTAAGGCAGAGCTGTTGGACTCCAGACTGAAGCAGTGGAATCTCCTGCCATGTAAAGTTAGGATTTCCATGTTCCATGAACATCAAAAGGATCTTGTTATATTCTTCTTAATGGGAGGTGGTCTTGTAGCCTGCAACAATATTGATGGTCTGATAGCAGCCCTCAACATCATTCATCATCCAGATAAGTGGAGACTGGTCATTGATTCACTGAAGACAAGTCTTAAAGCTGTTTTGCTGCATAATGGCAATGTTTTGCCATCAATTCCAGTTAGTCACATAGTCCATATGAAAGAAACCTATGACAATTTAAGATAGCTTTTGAGATGCATAAACTATGACCAACATCAGTGGCAGCTTTGTGGTGATTTGAAAGTCGTAGCTCTGTTGCTTGGTCTGCAGAGTGGCTACACAAAGTACTGCTGTTTTCTCTGTGAATGGGATAGTTATGCAAAATATTTCCACTACATCAAGAGAGATTGGCCACTCCAACATCATTGGAGCCTGGAAAGAAAGTGTGCATCATCCAACACTTGTTGAATCAAGGAAGACTTTGTTACCACCCTTATACATTAAGCTGGGTCTAATGAAAATTTTGTCAAGGCCATGGACAAAACAAAACCAGCTTTCAAGTACCTCAGTGGGAAATTTCCAAGACTAAGTGAAGCTAAGATAAAGGAAGGTATCTTTGTTGGTCCTCAGAATGGCAAACTTCTTCGAGATGATGTATTTAACTGTGCACTACATGACAAAGAGAGGATGGCATGGAAAGTCTTCCAGTTTGTGGTAACACGTTTTTTTGGAAACAACAAGGCAGACAAGTACAGTGAGTTGGTGGAAAAACTCCTCAATGCATACGAAAGCCTTGGTTGCTACATGTCACTAAAGATGTACTTTTTGCACTCTCATCTTGATTTTTTCCCATCAAACTGCAGAGCAGTGAGCAATGAGCAGAGAGCAATTTCATCAGGACATTGCAGCGATGGAGAAAAGATATCAAGGCAAATGAAGCCCATCAATGCTTGCAGACTATTGCTGGACAGTGACAAGAGATACTCCATTTACAGAATACAAGAGACAAGCCAAGAAATGCCGAGTAGAGACCGAATAAGGTCTTAAATGAATACTAATGCATGCATAGTCATTTTTTGCTTTCTGTTTCATACTAAAAATTTTTTTAATAAATTGTATTTAAATAACCCTTTGGTTGATTTTTAAACTTTTAAACAAAGATGATAGGTGATTTATTATCAAGGTCATATATATGGCAACTATAAACATAGAAACATAGAAACATGATGACAGAAAAAGACCACAAGGCCCATCTAGTCTGTCCTTCCATAACAACAACTACAACAGTCCACTTTCTACCTTTAGAGATCCTCTGTGTTGGTCCCATGCTTTTTTGAATTCAGTTACTGTCCTCATCTCTACCACCTCCACTGGGAGACTATTCCACGGATCCACTACTCTTTCCGTAAAGAAATATTTCCGCATATCACTCCTGAATCTATCTCCCTTCACCCTCATCCCATGTCCTCTCGTAGCAGAACTTGCTTTCAATTGAAAGAGGCTCTCTCCCTGAACATTTATGCCACGGAGGTATTTAAACATCTCAATCATATCACCTCTATCCCGCCTTTCCTCTAAGGTGTACATATTTTTTTTTTTTTTAATTCTTTATTTCAGCTTTTAAAAAACAGACACCAACCAATGCAATTACAATAAAAAACAAACCACAAAGCAAAAAAAGAACTAAAAAATAAAAACTAACATACAGCACAGAAGAAATGAGTCCCCACACCCCCCCATCACCCACCCGCCTGCCGGACCCTCTGGGGAATAAGAAACTCCTCTACCAACTCCCTCAAACCCAATCTTACAAAACCTCGGGAAGAAAGTTACATGGGGCCCTCAACAAGAGCTCCAGTTCCCACTTGAGAGCGGGCAACATATTGATCCAGCAAGGACCATCTCGTAATGTTCAACTCCCGGCTCTCAGGTTGATGTAGTTTGCTATACATTTTTTCTAACTTAGAGTAATAACATAATAAATGCCACCATTTACCGGAACTCAGATCCTGAAAGTTTTTCCAATGTTCCAGGATCGTTTTTAGGGCAATGGCCAGCATGTAATTTAGCAGAAAGCTCTCATCTTTAAGCTTGCCCGAGTGAAGATCTAAAGACCGAAAGAAAAGCAAATCCTTCGTCCCAACCAAGGGGAGATTTAAGACACAACATATTTTGGTCAAAACTTGCCGCCAAAACTGCTGCACTAAGGGGCAATCAAAAAACATATGGGAAAAGGTGCCAGCCGCCCCTTGGCACGACCAGCACCTACCCGTGGCGTCCTTGTCCCATTTGACTAGCTTCACCGGTGTAATATACGCCCTATGCAGGAAAAAAAACAAAGATTGTGTAATTGCAGCTGAGCGGGAAACTCGCGTAATGGGGCCCCATAGGATTTTCCAATTGGCAGGGGAGATCTGGCGGGACAGGTCCGACTCCCACACCCGAGCCAGCCCTACGAATCTGTCAGCAGCATAATCTCTCCACAAGGCATAAAGTTTAGAGGCGACTCCCGGCTGATCCGAGATATCCTTTAGTCCCTTCAATAACCTCCCTTCCGGAGTGAGTTTCGCCACGCTGACATTAGAGGCTTCTATACAGTGTTTAAGCTGAACCCATCTATAAAAACTAGAATCTGGGAGGGAGAACGTCCCCTTTAAGGAGGCAAAATCTTTCCAACCATCCGGTCCAACCAGCTGACCTAGGGACCAAATACCCGAGTCTTGCCACTTCTTCCAAGCAAACATTCTGCCCCGTATTCGGAATCGCGGGTTCCACCAAAGCGGAAGCTGAAAAGAAGGAGGATCTTCTGCAGCGAGCAAATTAGCCAGATTCAGATAAGCCTCCTGTGTGGACCGGATCACCCGCCCGACGCACGACCACTCCGGGTGCCGAGAACCTAATAGGTTGGAAAGGGGGTAGGGTGCGGCCAGGCGAGCCTCCACCTCCACCCACGAAGGCCGGGCATCCTGTTCCCCAAAAACCAACCATCGCACCCCTTGCTTTAAAAGGAAAGCCTGATGATATCTCAAGAAGTCAGGGAAGTGGACTCCGCCCTTCTCCCTAGGAGCTTTAAGCTTTTTAGCAGCTATGCGAGATGGGCGACCATTCCACAAAAAATGCAAAAGACTGTTCTCCAGTTTCTTATATAGTGGAGGGGGAAGCAAAAAAGGAAGCATGCTTAATACGTAATTAATCTTGGGCACTAGAGTCATTTTAATTACTTCCAACCTACCCCACCATGACAACTGCAAGGGAGACCACGACAAAGACCTTTGCCGAATCAAGTGCAGTAACTCCTCCCCATTCTTTTGGATCATGATATCAATCGAGGCATTGTACCACGTTCCCAGATATTTTATGCTATCCGATTCCCACTTAAAGGGAAAGGGCGCCATCTCAAGCACGGAGGGGTAGTTATTTAGAGGGAAAGCCACTGATTTGGACCAATTAATCTTATAGCCAGAGACTCTGGAGTAACTATCGATCAGGGTTAGGATATGTCGAATCTCCGCCGGCTGAGTAAACAAAAGGATATCGTCAGCATAAGCTGAGAGTTTTATCTGAATGTCCCCTACCGTTATGCCTTGAATGACAGTACTCTGTCGGATAGCAATAGCTAAAGGCTCCAACGCAAGGTTGAATAACAATGGAGAAAGAGGGCATCCCTGCCTGGTGCCCCTATGAAGGGAGAAGGGGCGGGACAGTATGCCATTCACACGAATACAGGCAAATGTATTGGCATATAGTATCTTAACTTTGTTGATGAAGCCATCTCCCAGCCCAAACCAGTTCAGGACGAAAAATAGGAACGGCCACTCTAATCGATCGAACGCTTTTTCAGCATCCAAAGAGAGGGCGACATACGGTGTATTATCTGCCGATACACTCTCCAACAGGTTGCAGAGAAGGCGGCCATTATCCGCAGTGGATCTCCCAGGCACAAACCCACATTGGTCTGGGTGGACCAACTCCCCGATAACTGTAGCAAGTCTCTTAGCTAGAATGCTAGCATAGATTTTATAATCTGCATTCAGGAGAGATATAGGTCTGTAATTGGCCACGTGACTAGGGTCTTTACCTGGCTTTTCAAGAACCGAAATAACTGCTTCCGAGAAGTTGCCCGTCCGAGAATGATCCTTCTCTAACTCCAAGAAATACACCAACATATGAGGAACCAGATCAGCGCTAAAAACCTTGTAAAATTCCGAGGGGATACCGTCCGGTCCCGCGGCCTTCCCCGGGGAAGCAGCGTTTATTGCCTGAATGAGTTCGTCCTGCGCAATAGGTTTGCCAAGATGCAATGCAAGGGACTCCCCTAAAATAGGATGCGCTAGATTCTCGACAAAGCTAGAAAAGTCGACAGTACCCGTCGTCAGTTCAGAGGCATAAAGCTGTTTGTAAAATTTGGAAAACTCGCCTGCAATCTGATCGCCATGGGTTAAACGAGCAGAACTATCATCACAGATGGAGACAATTCTTGACCTGGCTTGCTTACCCCCTACCCTGGCTGCCAACAGCTTTCCAGCTTTGTTCCGCTCAACATGAAACCGAGCCGCTTGTTTTAGCAAGAGATGCTCCACTTCGGAACTGAGCACCTCGTTGAACTGAAACCTTAACCTTTGCAATCGAGACAAAAGTCCCGGGTCCTGATGCCGGTTCCACAGGCATTCACCTGCCCGAATTTGGGCATCCAGAGCCTCCAGCTGGGCCTTTTGTTTCTTCGATTCCCTAATGCTATAGCTCGTAATGGAAGCCCTGAGAGAGGCCTTCCAAGCCTCCCACCAGGCCCAGCTAGCAGTATCCCCAACCTTATTGTTAGCAAAATACGAGGTTATAGCCACCCGAATTTCCTCCTGGAACTTAGGGTCTGCCAGGAAAGCCCTGTTGAAAGACCAAGCCCGGCTGGGACGCTCCAACTCAGCAATATCGACAGACAATGATATGGCCGCATGATCAGATACCGTCTGGCTTAAAATTCCGGCAGCACAGTTACCCGAGACCAGGGACTTAGACATTAAGAAAAAATCTATACGAGAAGAGGACTTGTGAACTGGAGAGAAAAAGGAGAAATCCCTCTCCCTGGGGTGGAGCAGTCTCCAAATATCTACTAAACCACAGGAGTCCATGAGAGCAGAGAGCGCTACATTCGCACGGAGGGGACGCTGTACCCTCCCAGGGTTCCGATCAACCAAGGGGTCCCTTACCAAGTTAAAATCGCCTCCCATAATTATGTGAGCCCCACCCTCCTTCTGGATAACCCCACTCAAGTCCCAGAAAAAACCGGGATCATCCCTATTGGGTCCATAAACATTCAACAGGAATAAACCTACCTCGCCCACCTTTAAATACGAAAAGGCCCACCTCCCATCGGAGTCGTGCCGCGCTTTTAAACACTGAAAAACCAGAGAGGAACTCATCAGCGTGGCGACCCCATTTTTCTTAGCAGGTGCAGGGGAAGATCCCACTAGCTTATAATGGATGTTTTCTAACTTAAGCGTTTCTTGTGGAGAGAGATGCGTTTCTTGCAGGAGGATCAAATCGGCATGCTGACGCTTACAATAGGCTAGAATCTTTTTGCGCTTTATCGGGGACGTAATTCCCTTCACATTGAGGGATATAATTCTCAGCCCGCTAGCCACCCCCCCGGATAATTAGGATACCATGAGAGTCAGGAGAAGCAGTACCGTAATACAGGTTATAGAAGTCCCCAGAGGGCCAGTCCCTCCCCCCCCACCCAGCAAAATTTAAACAAAAATACAAACCATCTAATTGGGTCAGACAGCTGGACCACTATTACCGCATAGGGCAGCCCCGACCCCCCTTAACCCGCTACCCACCCCCATCTTAACAAAGAAACTAATTGTCATCACTGAAAACCACCAACATCATCATTCTTACCATCCCACTAACATCCCTCAAGGCCCTTTCCCAAGGGCACTGCTACCAGTGTAACCTCAGCAACAGGAATCAACAGGTAGATAAATAGGATCTTGACAAATGGGAACAAGGGACAACATGAAGGCGACCCTTAAAGGGGTCCAAAAGGGGGTGCAGTAGCTTAAAGTCCCGCAGCCTATTTATAAAACGTGCAGAGTGACAGAAACCTTGTAAAGAGTACCAACTGCAACCTGGGACACAGATCACCGATGGACAGTATACCCACCAGGCAGGGGGAAACCCCACCCTCAGCAGACTGGTGGAAGCTTCAGGGTACACTGCCCCCCTACACCCCTTCTCCATGAGCAAACGCACCAGAGGTGCCAAAGGTCCGCACAATGAGGGGAGAAAAAAGAAAGGGAAGGGACCCAGTCTCTGGGGTACCAAACAGTCTCCCTAATCACTTCAAGCTTCACTGGAGACTCCGACCCACAAGGCCATCAGTTTTGTTGCATCTGTAGAGCCTCCTGTTCCTCGACGAAATGTTGTAAGGCCATAGGGTCCTCAAATGACTTAGTGGCGTTGTTCAAAGTAACCTTGAACCTCGCAGGGCTGAAGAGGCCGTATCTCGCTTGAAGGCGCTGTAGTCTGGGCCGCAACGCCAGAAATTGCTTCCGTTTCTCCACCATGCGTTGACAAAAGTCGGCATAGAAGAAAACACGTTGCCCCTCATATTGTAAAGGCTGCCGCGCCTTAGCCGCAGTGAAAATCTGAGAGACCTGCTGGTGCCTTAGCAGGCAAAAGATGAAAGGCCGCGGAGATTTGCCATGGGGGTTAGGGGAAGTCGGAATGCGATGCGCCCTCTCAACTTCCAACGGGCGAGCAAACTCAATGTTTAACAGCTTGGGGATAAAAGTCTCCAGGAATTGTATCGGATCGCTGCCTTCCGCTCCTTCCTTTAGGCCAACGATCCGGATGTTGTTTCGCCTGGCCCTGTTGCCCATATCTTCCAGGTTCTCCTCGAGCTGACAAATCTTGCGCAAGGCCGGAGAAAGTCTCTGGAGTTGTTCCTGGTGGCCAGCCACTGCTAATTCTACCTTGTCCACCCTGGTAGTGAGGGATTGCATTTGCGTGCTGAGTTCCTTCAGGTCCGCTTGAAGCTCCATGAGCGAATCCCCATTGGCATCTACACGACTGTGTATGGCCCTCACTTCCTGCAATAGTTCTTGCATCCCCTCCGAGACCGTCGATTGTGATGCCGTTTTGTTCGGCGAGAGCGGGTCCGTCTTGGTTCTTTTAGACCCCGTCGTCGCGGGGGGATTAAAGTCCAGGCGAGTTTGTTTACTCCCAGCCATCTTCCGAACCTCCTGCCACACAAAATCGCCTCTCAGCGGTAAGCAATAGTCGGGGAAAAAACAGGATTAAGTGTCGGGGGGCCCGGGAGAACAAATCTTACGCCGCCATGCTGTGTCCGAGCTGGCTCCGCCTCTTCTAAGGTGTACATATTAAGATCCTTAAATCTGTCCTCATATGCTTTATAATGAAGCTCATTAATCATTTTAGTAGCAACCCTCTGCACCGACTCCATCCTGTTCACATCCTTTTGAAGGTGCGGTCTCCAGAATTGCACACCATACTCCAAATGAGGTCGCACCAAAGACTTATACAGAGGCATTATCACCTCCTTTTTTCTGCTAGCCATTCCTCGCCGTATGCACCCAAGCATCCTTCTAGCTTTTGCCGTCGCCTTTTCTACCTGTTTAGCTACTTTAAGATCATCAGACACAACCACGCCTAGGTCCCGCTCTTCTTTAGTGGACAAAAGTACTTCACCTCCTATACTGTATTGCTCCCTTGGATTGCTGCAGCCCAAATGCATGACCTTACATTTTTTAACATTAAATCCCAGCTGCCAAATTCTAGACCATTCTTCAAGCTTAGCTAGATCCCTCCTCATGTTATCTACACCTTCCTGGGTGTCTACTCTATTACAGATTTTGGTATCATCCGCAAAGAGGCAAACCTTACCCGACAGCCCTTCCGCTATATCACTAACTAAGATGTTAAAAAGAATCGGACCAAGGACAGATCCCTGGGGCACACCACTGGTAACATCCTTCTCCTCAGAGTGAGCTCCATTTACTTGTACTCTTTGTCGCCTCCCACCCAACCAATTTCTAACCCAAGCAGTAACTTTAGGGTCCATCCCTAGGGTGCTCAGTTTGTTTATAAGTCGCCTGTGAGGAACAGTGTCAAAGGCTTTACTGAAATCTAAATACACCACATCTAGAGCTCTCCCTCGGTCCAACTCCCTGGTCACCCAGTCAAAGAAATCGATCAGATTTGTCTGACAAGACCTGCCTCTGGTGAATCCATGCTGCCTCGGATCCTGTAATCCGCCGGACTCCAGAAACCTCACTATTTTCTCTTTCAGCAGCGTTTCCAATAATTTACTCACCACTGAAGTTAAACTAATCGGCCTGTAGTTTTCAACCACATCCTTACTTCCGTTTTTGTGTAAAGGCACCACATGAGCCTCTCTCCAGTCCTTTGGCACCACTCCCGACTCCAACGAGGCATTGAAAAGGTCAGTCAGTGGAGCTGCTAGAACGTCCCCAAGTTCCCTCAGTATTCTAGGGTGTATCCCATCCGGTCCCATCGCTTTGTCTACTTTAAGTTGAGCTAGTTTCTCACGAACACAGTCTTCTGAAAATTGTTCAAGATGTCCCTCGCTTCTGTTCTTATTTGTGGGTGTTTTCTGAGGTCCTGCTCCTGGTTCTTCATCTGTGAACACAGAACAAAAATATTTGTTAAGCAATTCTGCTTTATCCTTATCAGCGTTGTGATAAGGAAGCTTATCATAGCTCAGGTAGGAGCTATAAAAAAGATGATGTGACTCTGAACAAGCAACCTGTCAGTTCTGGTAGAAGCAAGAAAACAGAGTTTTCACATAAAAGACTACCAGTCCCAGAATGCACCAGGTTTCCAGCAGCCATGAGAGGGGCTGAAGTGAGGAAATGTGTGTGCAATCAAGAGAGCTATGAGGTAATCCCTAAGCACTCATCTCAAAGGGCAGGGCCTGATTCAAGACAGCTGCGCTGTGTTAGGGAGCAGCACACATTAGGAAAGAATAAGAATAGAGATTATTCTTCAGATAACAGCTTCAAGGAGAGTTTGAAGAACAGCTTCAGCAAAAGCCAAGCAGATAGAGAGAGAAGGAAACTCTCTGGAAGGAAGAGAAGAAAGGCCATTGGAAGGTCTGGGAGATTCCAAGGCAGTACTCATACTGGGAGGTATTCCAAAAGCCAGCAGAGTCCATTGGACTGGATTCAGCCAGAGGAATGGAGTGGCAGAGATAGGAATCACCAGTGGCTACCTGGAAGAGAGAAGACTGCATGTGGAAAGGACTTTCAGACCAAGGCCAGAAGGTATGTGAGAGAAGATCCAGTGTCCAGGGATCAAGATTGGAAGGCTGGACATCAGAATTGGATTACATATTGGCCAGGCTTTACAGAGAGGAATTATGATGGCAGGAGAGGCTCAGGTATGAACACTGATCCAGACCCTATCTATAATAGAGAATGGCAGCAAGGGAATAAGCATTCTCATGATAGTGCCTTAATGAAAGACTCATCTGTGCCAATGTATGATATTGACCCTATGATTGTTGATGAAGGGGGAGATACAGCAGATGAAACTATTTATATGGACTGTTCTCTATCTAAATGCTATTGCTAGTTTTCCGTGAGCAAACACATCAGCCATCACAAAGAAACCTAACTTTGTTCTTTATTTCCACTGCAAACAGCTCTTAAAGCAGGATTTGGGCTCACACAGTAGCAGCCAGCCAGCTAAAGGCTTTCAGCTGGTCCATTGATAGTAATTAGGGCTGCACCTGATTATGTGTGTGAGCGAGGGAGAATCACTGCTGAGATCGGCGTGGAAAATAAGCAGAAGTTAACCTAACCAGCAAAGTTTATTCTTTACTTTGTGCCTTTGTATTTGGTAATTACTTGCTAAGAAAGCATTAGCTAATTGCCTGACAAGCTGAAGGTTGTTTTCTGGTTTACTTTGTGACTTTTTGTTATCCATTTAAACACTGCAAGCAAGTAACCTCATTTATAGTGCTATCAAGCATACATGTGCTGGGTGAATTAAACCCCATCAATAAAAGAAGTATTTAATTGATCTTACCACTTGGTTTTCACAACTCAAATTATTGTCATCAGCTGTGTTGGGAGTGAATGAACTACAATACCCACAATACCTTGCAAGAATCATATGAATATATGCATCGTCAAGATTGTGTAAGTTCTCACCCTAGGCAGCCGTCTGACAGCGTCTACATATTCCCCCCCTGTACCCTTGAGTCTGACAATACCACTTTTGCCCTTCCTCTTCTCACTAATATATCTGAAAAATGTCTTATCCCCCCATTTTATTGCATTGGCTATTTCCTCCTCCTTTTGAATCTTTGCCTTCTTGACTACTTTGCTAGCTTCTCTAAGTTTTTCCAAATACAGATGCCTGTCTTCCTCTCTCTGTGATCTCTTGTATTTCATGAAGGCCTCCCTCTTTTTCTTCACTTTTTCAGCTACTTCCTTCGAAAACCATAGCGGTCTCCTGTTCCTTTTGCCTTTATTTACCATTTTAACAAAAAGGTTGGTTGCCTTTAAAATACCCCCTTTCAGTTTTGCCCACTGTTTTTCTACATCCTCCAGCTGTTCCCATCCCACTAACGACTCCCTGAGGTATTGGCCCATCTTCACAAAGTTAGTCTTCCTAAAGTCTAAGATCTTCACCTTGGAATGGATTCTAACAGCCCTAGTCCTAATACTGAACCACACCATCTGGTGGTCACTGGATGCAAAATGATCTCCCACTACAACATCAGAAACACTCTCACCATTGGTAAGCACCAAGTCCAGTATGGCCCCTTCACGTGTGGGGTCTGTTACCAGTTGCCTGAATAGTTCTCCCTGTAGAGAATCCAGGATCTCCTTA
This sequence comes from Ichthyophis bannanicus, assembly GCA_033557465.1. Lineage (NCBI taxonomy): Eukaryota > Metazoa > Chordata > Amphibia > Gymnophiona > Ichthyophiidae > Ichthyophis > Ichthyophis bannanicus. The sequence continues at coordinate 1,634,066,206 of CM066031.1, read as the reverse complement.
CTTCTAGATGATACTGCAGCAGGAATGTGCCAATCAACATCTGGCATATTGAAATCTCCTAGCAGTAGCACTTCCCCTTTCCTAGCAATGCTGCGTATGTCTTCAATTAACTCTCTGTCCACCTCTTCCTCTTGTGAGGGAGGTCTGTATATCACACCATTGCAAATAGATTTCTCTTTCCCTCTTTCTAGTTTAACCCACAATGCCTCCTCTCTTCCTTTTAAGCTCTGTAATTCCAAAGCTTTAATAGTAGTTTTTACATATAGTGCCACTCCTTCTCCCCTTCTTCCTACCCTGTCCTTTCTGAATAAAATATAGCCAGGTATAGTTACATCCCAGTCATGGTTTTCTGTGAACCATGTTTCTGTAACTGCCACTAAATCCAAGTCAGCCACTCCCATCAAAGCTTCAACTTCAGGGATCTTATTTCCCATGCTACGGGCATTAATACACACTGCTTTCCATGCACACTGCTTTCCAAACACATGAAACGACCTAGGTTTATAATAATTTCTGATGAAAACTCTACTACCAATATGCTATATATACGTGTAAAATGAAATAGCTTAAATATCTTGGAAACAGTAGCCAATCAGCAGCTTTAATTTTCATTTTTGAATTCAGCACATCAAAAATCCATAAGAATTGGAAGATTTTGTCTCTGAAGCAGACAACTTTTAAAAAATTGTACACCAGTGTTGCAATAGTCAAGATGGGAGTTGAATAGAGAGCAGATAAGGGTCTTAGTAGTGTATTCAGAAAGGAAGCGACAAATTTTGCTGATATTTATTTATTTAAACAGATTTCTATACCACCTTATCCTTCAATCAAAGTGGTCACATCACATCACATCACAATGGAGTGTTACATTTAACATAAGGGAACTCAACAACATTTAACATAAGGGAACTTAGAAGATCTAGACAGTACAATTGGGAGGGTTACATTTATCATATAGGTCACATTTGGACATTACAAGGTAATAAACAACGTTATATTATGTTTGTTTGGGGTTAGTGTATGTCTATTTGGGGATGAGTGAGTATCAAGTTATCGGCAGTAGATGCGTTACCGTTTAGGTGCGAACCGCTTTCTGTCTGTTGATAAGTTTCAACAAAGAGGTAGGTTTTGAGGTCCTTTCGGAAGTCTGTTAGGTCATCCAGTGCTCTCAGGCTTGTTGGGAGGGAGTTCCAGAGCGCAGGGGGGGGGGGTACCAGTAAGGGGGGAGCTCTTTTTGAAGTTGTTTGTTTGGTCTTGTGGAATCCCGCAGGTGTGCCGATCATGTTGTCTTTATTGGTTCTTCTCAGTCTGTTGCAGGTATCTTTCATTGTGATGTATTGTAGTGCCTCTGCTGAGAGCTGGTGGATGATTTTAAAGATGATTAGGATTATTTTGAATTTTGTTGTTCTGGCCATCATAGGTAGCCAGTGTAGTTGTTGTAAGACTGGGGTGATGTGTTCAGATCTTGGGGTGTCTGTGATAATGCATGCTGCGGTGTTTTGCACCATTTGAAGTGGATGTAAGGTTTGTTGAGGGAGGCCTTGATATAATGAGTTTCCGTAGTCAAGCAATGGTGTAATGAGTGCTTGGCATACTATGCGGAAGTGATCCTGGCGGAGTAATGGCTTGAGTTTTCTGATGATCCTTAAGCGATGATAGGCCTTGTTTGCGGTTTTTGTGATGTGTGATTTCAGGTTTAGTGCTCTGTCCATTGTGATGCCCAGATATTTAACTTCATCTTTAACTACTATATGTTTATTTAAGATACTGATGGTTTGTGGTGGAGTGACGGTAGAGTTCCTGGAGATGAACATTGCCTCAGTTTTGTCGTAGTTGACCGTCATGTTATTATCTGTGAACCAGTTGTTCATATCTTTAAGGCATCTGGTTATAGTGGTGATGATGAGTGCTAATAGGTTGACTGGGGTATATACCATGATGTCGTCAGCGTAAATGTGATATTGGAGGTTGTGACTTTTGATGATGTTACATATGGGTTGGATGTAAATGTTAAAGAGCACTGATGATAGTGCTGAGCCTTGTGGTATTCCCTGCGTGACAGGGAAATGTGTCGATTTCTTTTGTGCGCATTTGACTTGTTGCATTCTATTTTCCAAGTATGAAGTAAACCATGTTATAGAGAAAGAAGCAATACATTCTAGCTATCTGTTTGTTATGTGCAGAGAGAGAGAAAGAGAGAGAGAGAGAGAGAGACATAGATGACCCCAAGGTTGTGAGCTTTGACCTCTATGGTGCGGAATTGCAGGTTACCTCAGGGATCATTTTTATCTCCTTTATTGTTCAATGTTTATTTGAGTCCTTTGTTTTCTCTTTTAGAAGTTATGGAATTCAGTGTTATGCATATGCTGACGATATTCAGCTTGTGATTAAATGAGTGTTTAGAGGTCATTGCAGGTTGGTTGGAAGAATGAGGCTTGGACTTAATACAGCTAAAATGGAAATGTTACGGTAAAGTTACAGAAAGCATATACTAGAAGTCGCCCATTGGTTTAAGCTCTATTAAAACACAATTTTCCAAATTTCATGGCATTTTTTGTGTCTGTGTCACATATTTGTTCTTTAGATGTGCATGCTAGAACATTTTAAGCATGCAAATTGAATGTACTTATATGAATTCATAGGTATACACATATACATATACTTTACATCTCTAGCTGCCCTCATGAATCAAATGCATGGTCATGAAAGCACACTCTTAGAATTCATTCTTATTTCCATCCATAGAACAATTCCTGGGCCACTGGCTATCACATGACCCAAAGCATAATATATCCACCCCCATGCTTAATGGTTAGTGAGTAAATGTTCACCCCTTTTTTCTGCAAATGTATCTTGTGTGATTGTGGCTGAACAGTTCAGTTTTCAATTCATCAGTCCAAAGCGCTTTGCTCCAAAACGTGTCCTGTTTATTGAAGTTTCCTTCTGCAGCCTTAGACAATGGGCCTGATATTCGAAGGGCATCTACATGGGTAGTGTCCTTCGAATATCCCAGCTAAGTCCCCAATGTGCCCAGATGCTATCCGCATAGTATCGGGACGTGTTAGGGGCATTCTGAGGTGGAGTGCGGGCGGAGGAAGGGGCTACACAGGTAGCAGCAATTCTCATTGCTATCCGCGTAGTCCTCTGTGCCTTAAAGATAGGCGAGAACAAACTCACCTATCTTTAAAACGTAGAGGTTATGCGGGTAGCAACGAAAATCACTGCTACCCGTGTAGCCTCTGCGGCTGCCAGGGTGTCCGGGCTAACCCAGATATTCACTTCCGCCAGTGCGGAAATGAATATCCAGGTTGGGGGGGGGGGGGTCCATGGGCCCAATGATCTTATGATGAGGCTATTTATTTATTTTAGCACTTTATCCATCCTAACAAAAAATGACAAGGGTGGGTTACAAAAGCAAGATTCGCAATCACATAGACATAAAATAATGACCCTTCCTCCTCTTATTCTACACATCATCCCCATTGCTATTTCTTAGGAAAAGAGAGGGGTGGGGGTGGTGTTTATAGTCTACCAAAGATACAAGAGTTCCACAAAGATGACTACGGGCTCTAGAGGTCTCACATGGTATAATTAAAGGATCACTAAACAGCCACTCCCTTTGGAATATAAGGAATGAGATGGCTGATATGACAACTACCTCCTAGACAGATATACAGGACTCATATTCTGCTGCACTTTGAAAGCTAAACACTTTGGATAATGGGTAGTTTTTGATCAATGCCATCTTCAAGTTTCCATAAAAAAGTATTCTATGGGTTTATGGCTTAAAATATTATATTCATATTCAAAAGATTCATCCAGTAAAATTAATTTTTACCCTCATAAACTGGGACCTTTAAAATATCCTGCCTTTTTTTCTGAGTAATTGTGTCCATAGAAATGCTGGGCTTACTACACTTTTTATGCTCCGAAATACAGATATTATATGGGGTGCCTATATATTTCAATAGTGTTTGGTAAAGAAAGTAAGAAACAATATATGTACAGTACTATTAATAAAGTGAAAAAGAAGCCTATGCAATGAACTGACGTTCCCTGCTGAATACAAATGCACATCGAACACAGTCACTGTTTTAAATATGTGTCTAAGGAAATAGCAAAACAATAATTCTCTACAGAATTACCTTCTACAGATCATTTATTGAGTCCGAATTCTGATATGCCCATCTGTCATCGATCGCTGAAAGTACTTATGCTACCCAATATTTATTTAAGATGAAAAGCAGTCAATGCAAATAGGCTTTTGTGTGCATCAATTTTTTATTACAATTTCAGACTTTGTATTTCTTTTTCATCACCAAAAGGACACAATGCTCGAAGTCTGTAGAGAAGCATAATGTCATCATGAGTGTTACCAAGCCGAAAACTTTTCATGAAAAGAAATTTCATTCGCTCATCAGTTCTGTAAGGAAATCTTATACTCATATGCCCTTAAGGTACTGCATTATTATAGGAAATATTAAAATGCAGATACCTGACAGAGTGAAAGAAAAAATACATTTATATTCAAATGTTATCCACAGAACTTGAAGGCCTTTATGGCTCAATGAGCTTTACGTTTCAAAAGAGACGGGATGAGAATTAGCTGAGGGAATTCTATATGCTTAGTAGCTTTAAGAGTTAGTCTCTTTGGGACTGGATTACCCAAACTCTGGACTTAAGAGAAATTTATAGAGAACAAATACTCAGAGTTTAACAAAAAGAATCACATCCGAAGGAGGAAAAGGAGCTCAGCTGGATTGCATATTTTGCAATAAACACATACTAGACTCCCCTTCTCATATCTGAGTTTTTATGCTAACTCTAACTCAGGTATCAAACATCAGTCACGGCATTGACTCATTTAAATATTCTCAAAACTGTTCACATCAAGCTTCTCCAAGTTCAGTCTTGGAGGGCTGCAGAAACGTCCGATTTTCAGGACATCCTTCATGAACATATACAATAGAGTGGAGGAGTAGCCTAATGGTTACAGTACTGACTTGGTAACCAAAAGACTAGCATTCAATTCCCACTAATACTCCTTGTGGCCTTGGGCAAGTCCCTTAACCCTCCATTGCCTCAGGAAAAACAAATTCCAATGTCGTTGTTTAATGTTCATTACCAAGCTTAAGTTACAAAGTATGCAGTTGTACCTTGTTATTCCCAAGTTTTCAAAAACCCTGTTACTTGTAAAAAATGCATTACAGTTCCTTGTATGTATATGTTTGTTCCATGTAAACCGCGCTGGTGACAATAGTGCGGTATATAAAAGATGTTAAATAAATAAATAAATAAATAAATACTGCTTTGACTGAAATGATAAAGCAGTAAAAAAACCCTGTTAAATAAATAAATGAGTTACATTTCACTATCTCATATATACATTAGGGTTATCCTGAAAGCCTGGACGGTTTGCGACCCTTGAGGACTGAACTTGGACAAATCTGGTTTACATAAACCATCTTTCATAACAAAATTATTGGAAAAAGTCTTAAGGGCCCAATATTGAAAGTGATTGGCGCGGTTAACAGACCTGCTAACCACGTTTATCGCGATGAGCGAGATAGCAGCACTAATATCCCAGGTGGCACCACTGAATGAGCAGGGACTGTCTTTTACATGTCTCTATGTAGTGCTGCGCACTCCTTGTAGCGCTATACAAATGATCAGTAAAAAGACTCTTTGGCAAGTGCATGTATATACATGTCCTATGCAAGTTTACGTAGAGGGTTATGTATTGCATGCCTTTTTATGCAAGGTGGTAATACGGACATACATTGATGAGTACATGGAAAAAAACAGGGTGCACTCTGGGCAGGGAATGGATATATAAGTGGGAGGTAATTTTTTAAACTCCTGCTTAGGCAATGCATGTTTTAATGCATGCATTTGACACCAGTCTTAGAACGTGAAGTACCTGCTTGCATGACTTTATCAAATGGGGAGGGGGTAAGTCTACATGTGTGCCCTTATACCAGCTCTATGGCTGGTGTAAATGTCCACCTGCATCTACTGTGCTTATGTCCATATTTTATAAAGTGCACACGTACTTGTACGCTCCACCAAACTCTTCCCATGCACACATCCATAGTGATGTATGCACCATCACCTTTATGTGGGTACTTATGGAACGGCCCATCTACATACATACGTCATTGAAAATACATGATCCAGCCAGCATCGGGACTCCCGCGGTGAATTTGCAGCTCACCTCCTGCTCTTCCTGCAGCCAATCGGGCACCAGCTCCCCTGCTTAAAAAGAGCACGCTGCACAGAGAAAGCCTCTCTGCGATCGGACCTCCAGCCAGCATCGGGACTCCCGCGGTGAATTTGCAGCTCACCTCCTGCTCTTCCTGCAGCCAATCGGGCACCAGCTCCCCTGCTTAAAAAGAGCACGCTGCACAGAGAAAGCCTCTCTGCGATCGGACCTCCAGCCAGCATCGGGACTCCGCGGTGAATTTGCAGCTCACCTCCTGCTCTTCCTGCAGCCAATCGGGCACCAGCTCCCCTGCTTAAAAAGAGCACGCTGCACAGAGAAAGCCTCTCTGCGATCGGACCTCCAGCCAGCATCGGGACTCCCGCGGTGAATTTGCAGCTCACCTCCTGCTCTTCCTGCAGCCAATCGGGCACCAGCTCCCCTGCTTAAAAAGAGCACGCCGCACAGAGAAAGCCTCTCTGCGATCGGACCTCCAGCCAGCATCGGGACTCCCGCGGTGAATTTGCAGCTCACCTCCTGCTCTTCCTGCAGCCAATCGGGCACCAGCTCCCCTGCTTAAAAAGAGCACGCTGCACAGAGAAAGCCTCTCTGCGATCGGACCTCCAGCCAGCATCGGGACTCCCGCGGTGAATTTGCAGCTCACCTCCTGCTCTTCCTGCAGCCAATCGGGCACCAGCTCCCCTGCTTAAAAAGAGCACGCTGCACAGAGAAAGCCTCTCTGCGATCGGACCTCCAGCCAGCATCGGGACTCCCGCGGTGAATTTGCAGCTCACCTCCTGCTCTTCCTGCAGCCAATCGGGCACCAGCTCCCCTGCTTAAAAAGAGCACGCTGCACAGAGAAAGCCTCTCTGCGATCGGACCTCCAGCCAGCATCGGGACTCCCGCGGTGAATTTGCAGCTCACCTCCTGCTCTTCCTGCAGCCAATCGGGCACCAGCTCCCCTGCTTAAAAAGAGCACGCTGCACAGAGAAAGCCTCTCTGCGATCGGACCTCCAGCCAGCATCGGGACTCCCGCGGTGAATTTGCAGCTCACCTCCTGCTCTTCCTGCAGCCAATCGGGCACCAGCTCCCCTGCTTAAAAAGAGCATGCTGCACAGAGAAAGCCTCTCTGCGATCGGACCTCCAGCCAGCATCGGGACTCCCGCGGTGAATTTGCAGCTCACCTCCTGCTCTTCCTGCAGCCAATCGGGCACCAGCTCCCCTGCTTAAAAAGAGCACGCTGCAGGCGTGACCGCGCCTGGCGGGCCCGCGCCTGAGGGCCTCGCCAGAGGGCCCTTTGGCACGGCCCTTAGGAAAAGGCCCGCAAAGAGCATAAAACCGGCACAAAAACCAACCTGAAGAAACACGCCGAGACCAGCAACAGCAACAAAGCACAGCGGAGCTCCCTCTGGGTCGAGCCTGCGTACAACCCCTACACATCAGACCTCCAAACCACAGCAAGTATAAAACAATACAAACACGAACGTATACTGCTTATTGTTTACAATTGCATATGACTCTGGAGTGTCATAATAACATTACCTATCAATGTGTTCACTATTTCATCTAATCCTGCATTGACATTGAAAATCAACCTGTACTGCTGTTAGTATGTAAACTGTACCTACATACCACATTGCTAGTAACTTAGTACTGTTGTCAGTATTTTAAACTGAACCTACATACCACATTGTTAGTAACTCAGTACTGTTGTCAGTATTTTAAACCTGTACCTGCATATCACATTGCTAGTAACATTGTGAACCTGCATAAACCCTATACTGTTGATAGTATTGATAGTATTGATAATAACCTATTGATGGTATTGATAGTATTGATAGTATTGATAGTATTGATAGTATTGATAGTAACCTGTCAATTGTACCCGCATTCAAACTAACATTAACCTCTTACTTACTATCACCAGTATTTTCAACCCACATACACAGTGATAGCAACTTTAACTGTTATCAGTACATTTACTGTAATTGCACTCACATTGATAGTACCCTTAACTGTCACCAATATAACACCGCTCCCAAAATGCAACTAATTAACCCTGCCAAAAGTAAAATTATACTAATTAGTATCACATTAGCAGTGATAATAACCATTGCTCAGAGCTTACATAACAATGTTAAAAATATCCCCATCATACACAGTTTCCCACGAAACAACCCCCCATCATGGCACCCACACACAGTATATCATCCCAAAAACTAACAACCATAGGTTAATTCACATAAAATATTCCTCATCCCCTCAGTCAACAAACACTAAACTATACAAAAACTTAGAGTCATTATCAACAATACTAATTAACGCCAGGTCAATGAAAAATAAGTTACCTATATTCACAGAAATCCTAGACAACCAAAAACCAGATATACTATGTATAACTGAGACATGGCTATCGGACACAGACAACGTTTACCTAAATCAACTAAGCAACAATAACTACGACACCTTCTACACACATAGAACTCACAAAAAAGGTGGTGGAGTACTAATAATGTTAAAAAAAGAACTAAAAGCCAAAAAACTAACATCGAACCTACACACCAATATAGATTCCATCATTGTGAAAATTGGCAACATAACAATCTGCCTAATTTACAGGCCACCAGACAAACAGTCAGAAAAACTAGACCCACTAATTGACTTTTTAAGCTCCTCCACTGACCAAAATCCAATCATAATGCTCGGAGACTTTAACATCCCCTCATTACCAGCCTCATATGCCTCCCTTTTCATAGAATCAACAATAGACATGGATTTCCACCAAATAATAAACACTAGCACGCATGGAAAAGGTAGTATCCTTGACATGGTATTCCTACCAAACGCACTCTACCAACTATATAACCCAACATCCCTCAACTGCACACCAACCCCATGGTCTGATCATTACCTTATTAAATTCAATATCACAATAAACAACGCAACAATTAAACGAATACCAACTAATGCACCTACCTCAAGATTTAGAAAATACAATGAAGAAGAATTCCTTGACCTCATAATCCCTAACTTATCAACCTCACCACAAAACCTAGATGCAGTAGTAACAAACTGGCACAAAACCATCAATAACGCTGCAGCTAAAAAACAAATAAATAAGAAAAACACGCACTCTAAAGATGGTCAAGCCCCCTGGTACAATAAAGACCTAAATTTAATGAAAAGGAACTTAAGAAAAGCTGAGGATAAATGGAGGAAAAATAAAAACGCAATTACAAAAGATTCATACCTCACACACCTTAACAAGTATAAAGACGCAATAAATAATGCTAAGAAAAATTACCACGCCTCCATCTTAAACAACGCAATAAACAGACCTAGAGAACTTTTTTCAATAGTCCAAAAATTGACAAATAATAATCACAACTCCAGCAATGAAATCACAGACATTACCCCACAGACACTAGCAAATTACTACATGAACAAGATAACATATCACCCCCTACAACCTAAACCAGTAGATACTTCGCAACTACATAACACAGACGAATGGTCTGAATTCCAACCCTTAACCAAGGTGGAGCTCAAATCCATCATCACAAACATTAATACTACAACCTCACTACTGGACCCTTGTCCAGTAACCTGGATAAAGAACTCCATACCTGTACTCTCTCAATTCATCCTCCCAATAATAAATCTCTCCCTAAAAACCGGATACCTACCCTCCACACTAAAACACGCACAGATCCGCCCAATCCTAAAAAACACCACCCTTGACAAATCATCACCTAATTCTTATAGACCCATATCAAGTATTCCGTTTATGGCCAAATTAATTGAAAAAACCGTACAAATTCAAACACAGGAGTTCATTGATAGCTCAGCACCACTTGACGACCAGCAATACGGGTTTCGCCCAAGACACGGAGTAGAATCACTCCTAACAGTGCTAATTGATACACTTGTGAGGGGAATAGACAAACCCAAACAAGCATTCTTACTCATATTCATTGATGTTTCTGCAGCCTTCGACAGCGTTCACCATTCAACAATGATTAATAAACTTAAACAAATAGGTATAAAATCCACGGTTCTAAAATGGTTTACTTCTTATCTAACAAACCGAGCTCAAACGGTACAAATCGGGAACCTCACATCAAAAACATACAAACAAGAAATAGGCCTCCCACAAGGCTCAGCACTGTCAGCGTTACTTTTTAACATATATTTAAAACACATCTGTAAAATATTTAAAAAATTCAATGTCCTCTATCACCTGTATGCGGACGACATAATGATGTATGTCCCATTCAAAATCCCAAATATCCCTATAAAACTCATTAACGACTGCCTCACTGAAATCAACATCTGGCTAAATGAAAACAATCTGTACATTAATCACTCAAAAACAGAAGCGCTAATAGTAACTAAATGCACAACATTCATTCCTCCCACTCATATTACATTACAAAATAATAATATCATACTAAAATCTGAAATACGCTACCTGGGTGTTATACTGGATAAACACCTCAGTATGGACACACATGTAAGGAATATAACAAAAAAAGTTTACTTTAAACTAAAAATGCTAAAGCAACTCCGCCCACTAATGCACTTACAGGATTTTCAACGCGTCATACAAGCAATCATAACCCCACATTTTGACTTCGCAAATCAGACCCTACTTGGCGTAACTAAAGAAGCCTTAAAGAAACTACAATTAGCACAAAACGCAGCAGCAAGAACCATTACGAAAGCCCCACCTTTCCAACACATAACCCCGATTTTAGAATATCTACACTGGCTCCCGATTCAAAGCCGAATAGAATACAAAACTATCCTAACCACCTACAAAGCCATAACAAAAACAGCACCCCTGTCCATAAATAACCTTATCAAAATAGAACCCACCCATAATCTCCAAAGGAGAGACCAGCTAAATAAATTAACCCCACCAAAAGAATTCATTAGAGCCAATAAATCCACTAACAAGAAAGCCTTCTCCCATGCAGCCCCCATCTTGTGGAACACAATCCCAATAGAATTAAGACAATTACCTGATATAATAGAGTTCAGAAAAAAACTCAAAACATTCTTATTCACAAAGCATTTTGGATCTATGATCAGCCCATCTCTCACCCCCCAGCTAGATAAGGGATAATCCTACCCAAGGTAATACACTATTCAACAAAAGAATGAAGCACTGTAACCCTTAGACAAAATGATTAAGAAAGATGAAAAACAAAAATATGTATATAGTTTACTTCTGTTCAACTGTACATAGTTCTCTAATTGTTAATTGTTACTTGTTAACTGTAATTACCTAACTACAAATTGTTATATGTAAAAACAGATCACCCTGTTTATTGTTGTTATATGGAAACCGCACCTGATCAATGGAAGGAGCGGTATATAAATAATCATTAAATTAAATTAAATTAATTAAATTAAATGTACATGCTGCATAACCTTTTGCTGCTCGTTATAAAACTACCCAGGGCCAGACCATGGGTTGCGCAATTGGTGTGACTGCATAGGGCACAAACACAGAAGGGGGTGCTGGTATCATCACTGGCCTTCCAAGAAGATCAGAAAGCGTGCGTTACTGTACGCGGCTGGGTAGAGGGGGCACCGGATTTGTTAGTCACACAGGGTGCATTTTTAGCTTGTTATGGTCCTGAAACTATTCCCCATACCATATATTTTATAAAGGTCAGTGTGCACCTTATGGTTTTAAGTAGACAAGTGGATTCTGCTTGGTCAGGAAGGCAGAAGGCTGGGAAAGTGGTTAAAGAAAAAAGGGAAAGAGAAAGAGAAGAGGGTTTCAGATGCTGAAAAGATTCTCAGAACAAAAGGTGCCTCTAGATGGGCATTTACGTTGCTGCCTACTGTCCGTGCTAGGAGTGGTCAGCCTCAGGTGCTAAAACAGGCTGCTGCTGGTGCATCGATATCTCGGTTGGTGGAGTCTGATGCAGTGAGGGAGAGAGAAATCTATGATGACAACCTGATTGCCAATATGGATTGGAATTCAGTCCACGCAAAGGGTCAGTATGATCATTCTGCTCTGATGCCTTTGAGGAAAGATCTGGGGAGGATAGGACAAAGTAAGCATGAGAGGCAGAAGTGCATGCATGATAAGAAATGTATGCACAACTTGAAATGTGTTGTTAAGAGACTTGGAAGAGAAAAATGCATATGTAGAGTTGGAGGATTAGCACCTGAACAAGTTTGGGATTCTTTGGATTCTCTTGATACTTCAGACTTATCCTCTTCTTCTGATTCTGAGTTTGAGTCTAAATCTGAGGAAAATGCACTGTTGAGTGTTAGGGGGCAATATAGGAGAGTGGCAGTGGGGTCAGATTGAGACATTGGGATTCCAGGGCATGTTTTTTGAAGGGCACACAATCTTTGTGCTATTGGCGGGACCAGTCCGATAAAAGGGGTGGACCCCATAACTCGGCCATGGGCAGGGGAGGGCCATGAAGAAGAAGCTGAGGCAGTGGAAGAAGGGGATGGGGCAGGGGGCCGGGCTAAGAAGAGGGGGCGAAAACAAGAGAGAGCAGAGATAGACTGTTTAAGAGCACCACCTGGTGGCAGCAGGGTAGAACAGCACTACTGAAGAAAGGCTTCCCAGGCCAGAACTTAAAAAAAGGGGGCAGGGTATAGCCAGTAAAAGGCCAGCGAAGTGCCTTGGACATCTTCGAAGGGGCAGCAGTGTGGTCGGTGGTGGAGGTGAGGAGACAGCGAGAGGCACGACATGGCCAAGCAGCAGTGACCCAGTGGCAGGAACTGCAGACCAGCAGCCAAGAGGGCCAGTGGTGCGAATAGTGGATCAGCAGACAAGAGGGCCCGGATGAAAGGTACAGCAAAAATGGCAGGAAAAGACAAGAAAATAACACTTATTAAAAGAGGGCTGCTACACAGTACCCTGCCCTGTGCTGCTGAGGTAAGCTATATTCTTATTTGATTTAAATTATAGCTCTTTGCTGCTGCTAGGCTCTAACTTATTATGACATTTAAACTACAAGCTCTCTGCTGGGTTCTAAATTTAACCAGAAAGCTCTCTTCTGTGTTTTAAATTTAAACTAAAAGTACTTTGCTGATGCTAGGCCCTGAGTGACTATTAAATTTAAACTACAAGCTCTCTGCTGGGTATGAAATGTAACCAGAAAGTTCTCTTCTGTGTTTTAAATTTAAACTTAAACTGCTGCTACTAGGCACTGACTGATTTAACAAAAAATAGTGGGTTCACAGTTTAATTAGCTTTAATAGAAAGAATTCCTTTCAGAAAATTCCCAGAAGTATATACTCACAATTGCAGATCTCTCGCCAGAAGTAACAGTCCCCTTTTTCTAGTCCTTCAAGACTCAGGCTCAGGAAGGATGGCACGGGGAGCAGCATCCAGTAGATCACCCCACTGTGTGGCAGGGACCGGCAGGAGACAGAGGTTCTGGGTGTGCGTGACCTCATGAACCAGGTCAGGGCTATAGCTGCAGTCCACATTGCAGGACACGTCCAGGCTTTCCTGAGTTTACTTGACAGAATGCCAACCAGGGGCAGGACAGCCATGGAAGATATGGATACGGGCTATGTGGCAGCACCCTCCAGAGCCGGCCGGATGGTTGAGTATGAGCAACTGTCTTTTATGTATTATAGTGCAAGGGGAGAAAGGGGGGCAGGGACAGAAGGAGGGCAGGGGCGCAGAGGAGGCAGCCACAGGGCAGGGAAATATTACTGGGGTGAGTGAGGCAGTTGCGGCAGTGGCCCAAGTCTAGGGTTTTGAGGGACTCCTGCAGGCATGTGTGTGGGTGCTTGATGGGCACAACAGGGCTGCAAGAGAGCTCAGAGTGGCACAGGGCATGATGGGAGTGGGGGGTCAGAGTGCTCCCGATCTCCCGGGGGGGGGGGGGGGGTTGGCCCTTTGAACTCTGATGGGGCAGGGATGGTGACCCCAAATGTGGGATGGGGAGCTAGTAGCAGATTTGAAGCTGGCAGAATATGTGTGTGTCACAAGTGCACTTGACAGCCATGTTCCTGCCAGATAGAAAGAAAAGATTTGGAAGGGTGAGTATGTAGACATATTCTCGCTGCTCGTCCAGAAGGGTGATGCTAATTGCGAATGCTCAGGCTGTCACAACAAATGCAAGCTAGTCTCCAGGAAGACCGATAGCATCCCATGGACAATTGCCAACTGGCGTGCAGTCTTTCGGGTGTTGGCCTGCATAGTTGGCAAGAAGCACCCGGAGCAGTGCTGGGGTCTGCTAAAATACAAGGACAGTATTTGCGAGGTCTACAGGGTTTATGAGGGCACTGACTGGCTGAAGTACGATAAACAATTTCATTGAAACATGGCTGGCAGCAAACAGCTCTGCTGGGATCGGAAAAACATCGACCTGTGGATCTGGTTGATGACGCAGGGTCAGCAGGGCAGCAGAGCAAGTGGGGCCATGGCAGGGAGTTCACCCGGCAGGTATGCAGGCCCACAGCAGCCATTTTGGGGAGACAGTAGGGCAGGTATCAGGGAGGAAGGCTCTGGCCCAATGCTGTCCAACTTCCCTGCCCAGTGCGGCGTCTGTAGGTTGTAGAATAGGGGAGTCTACAGGTTCAATAATGCATGCAGATACAGACACGCATGTACAACCTGTAGGGAAAGCCACCCACAGGTGCAGTCTGGGAAGTGGCAAGGGGGTGATCCCCTGCGTCTGAGTTAAGGCAGCTTGGGGGAGGGTGTGCCACTATGCCTATTAATATTGAGGCACTGTGGCAGAACCTGAGGGGTTGTGATCCAGGGAAAACATGATGGCTACTCGACGGACCTGCAGCACTGGCCAGCGGGGTGGCACCAGCACGCTGTGACCAGGGATATTACATTCCTGGAAATGTTCCCCATTGTCATAGCCATGAGCATATAGAAGAGACTATTTGCCAACAGGAGAATAGTTTTTTGTTTAGATAATGTGGCGGTGGTGTTTGCCATCAATAATCAAACAGCGAAGGAGGGGAGGGTAATGCAGTTGATTAGGAAGCTGGTGCTGCTGAGCCTGGAACTGAATGAATTCATTACGGCCCAGCATATCCTAGGGGAAAGCAATGAGTTGGCTGATGCTCTTTCTCGTTACAGCTCCAGTGTTTCAGGCAGCAAGCCCCAAATGCAGTGTCCCGGGCAGCCCACATACCAGAAGAGATGTGGAATCTTGGATGCGGAGCACTGGCAGATTGCTGATGGTGTTGTTGTCGACTGCTACATGGAAGGCTTATGGGCACTCCTGGAGTAGGTTTCAGAGATCAATGGAACAGCAGGGAGCCAGCAGCAGGCAAGGAGTGACAACAGGGCTCTTGCTCGAGTTCCTTATGCAATTACAGGCTGAAAGGGCATCAATGTGGCAAGTAAGACTGGTGCTGGCAGAGGTAGCTTTCTTTCTCAAACTAGGGGGATGTAGGGATGTGACAAAAGAGATTCTGGTCCAGAAGGTGATAGAAGGCTGGGTGAGAGAGGGAGTGGGGCAGCCTGATGGTCGCCGGCCCAAGTCCCTTCCCATGCCTAGTGGGGTTGTCCGGCAGGTGGCGGCTATCACCAGGGACGGGTTCGAGGAAAAACCTTTTCGGCTGGCTGCTCTGTTGATGTTCTTTGGGGCCTTCTGCCTGAGCGAGGTCCTGCCAGTTGGGTCATGTTGCGATTGTGGGAGACAAGATATGCCTGTTCCTGGCCAAATCAAAGATGGATCAACTGGGGAAGGGGAGAGCAATGTGGCTAAATGCTACAGTGGTCTGGGAGCTTTGCCTGGTCGAGGCCATGTGCACATACTTGAGAATGCACCCCCAGGTTGGGAGGCCCCTACTCCAGCAAGAGGATGGTTCCTATCTCTCACAGTACCAGTTCTGAGCACTGTGGCTGTGGGCGGTGAGGGCGGCAGGGTTTGATGACAAGGGGCTGACTCTACACTCATTTAGAATCGGAGCGGCCACCATGGTGCACGGGCTGACCCTGGGGGCGCAGCAAATACAGGCTATTGGGAGGTGGGCTTCCAACCGGTATAGGCTGTACATTCAGCACCATTGACACAGCTCTCCTTCTTGCCTGCTAGGTCTCAGAGTGATATCAGTTTGGATTGTGGGACACTCCTATGTCTACTGGGCTGGGCGAAGAGCAGCAGAATGGCACTACAGCAGGCAGCTCAACTTCCACCTCGACAACATTTGTATATAGTGGATGGGACAAAGGGGGATGCGGTGGGATCAGCTGAGGCCCATTCTCGTCGGCCAGAGAAAGGTCAGCCGCCCACTGGACTTTGTGGTCCTCCACCTGGGTGGTAATGATCTGGTGTCCAGAAAGGGCATCAGTCTTATCATTGGAATCAAGGTGGACGTGGGCTGGATACATGCTGAGCTGGGGGCAGGGGTCATCTGGTCGCCCATCATCCCACGGCAGTGGTGGAAGGGAGCGGATTACCCGAAGGGTATCAAGAAAAGCAGGAGGAAGCTGAATAAGGAGGTTGGGATGTTGGTTCAGACAGTAGGTGGGGTTGTAGAGGATCATCAGGGTATATTGGAGGGGGGTCTATGTGCTCGGAGTATACGGTTCATCTGAACAAAATTGGCCTGGAGCTGTTTATAGAGGGTCTGCGGTGGGCCATCGGTTCGGTGCTCACTATGAGGCCCTCCTGGTGGCAGAACCTCACTGATAGAGAGAGAGGGGAGGGGTACCCCAGAAAAGAAAAGGAGGGCCCAGGTATGGGGCTGGGGGTGCCTGGGCCTGGCAAAAAGGGGGGATAGGTACCAAGGGTTAGGGGGTGCCTGGCCTCGATTACTCGAAGCAGGGGGGCCACTCAGGCACCAACACGGAGAGGTTGGTGAGGGGGAGGTAAAGGGGGCGGCAACTTTGGCCATGGGGTGGGCCGAGGTTGCAGAATCTGGCAGCTGGGACGGTGGTGCCCCTCCACATTAGCTAGCTTAAAGTCAGAGTGTATTCATTGTTTACTCATTATTACTCTTTATTACCCATTGTGTACATATGGTTACTGTGATTATGATTATTGTTGTTGCTAAGGGGAAAGCGACTGTGAAAAATCCATTAATAAAGCAGTTTAAGAATCAAAGAATGGGTTGGGCTGTTATTTACAGGGAGGGGAATGGGGGGGGGGGGGAGGGACAGGTTAAGGGAAGGGGAATGGGAAAGGGCCCAAGTCCAGTCCAGCATGCCTGGGGTCATGAACCATTGGACAGTTTGGTCTCTTAGAAGTTGTGTAGAAAGATACTACTACTACTACTACTATTGAGCATTTGTCTAGCGCTACAAGTCGTACGCAGCGCTGCACAGACATGTAAGAGACAGTCCCTGCTCATCAGAGCTTACAATCTAGTCAAGACAGACAGCACAGAAGGTGTAGGCAGGGATAAACAAGGGGGAAAGAAAAAGAAAAAGGAGATCAGGTGAGTCAAGATCTTGAGGGGAAAGTTTATAGATATAATTTTTGTTGCTTGCCAGAGAACAAAAGGGCGGAGATAAGAGAAAGCTGGATGAAAGTAAAGAGGAGGGAAAAAAGAGGACGTTTAAAATGATTAGGAATATATATAATTGGCTGTTAGCATGTCATATTTTTTCTAGTATTCTTGGTAGGGCTAAACCAGCTTTGTATTCCGGGTTACTGCAGTATGCAGATTTGATTTTAAGGACTCATAGAACACATGGAGGCACGTTCCAAATGGGACGTCCAAGTGCAATCTGGGGCGTCAAAGCCAGAACATCTGAAAAGAAAGAGAGCCACATGGTTATTGGAGATGACTTCTGTTCGTTCAGCCCAGTGGCAGCTGGAATTTCAGCAGGCTAACACTGCTATAGGTAGTAACTCAGGTTTTATATGTGGTTTTGGAGATTCATTTGGTGGAGTGGGTTGTGGGGTTCGAACCACATCGCTTGGAGGTGACATCTTCCTGTGGGTTCAGATAAGTGCACAGTTTAGTGGTCAGAACAGTGCTTGTTTTCAGTTCAGTGCAGGGTGCTGTGAACAACAGTTGTGCTATTTTCATCATAGATGCCGTGCCTGTGGAGGACCCCACCTATCTTTTCGTGATTGATCATGTTTTTCTGGGAGTGGGTGAGGTATGCTTTTTCGGGGGGATAGGGAAACTTGCTACAGCCTTGGCTTTACAAGACTCCATCACCAATTAATTTGGTTGCTTTGGAATTGTGGTTGCCTACTTATCCTGATGAAGACACAGATGCTTTTTGATGTGAAGCTTTTAAGTATAGTTTTGTTATTCCTTTTGAGGGACCTTTTGAGGGTGACTAATTCTCCTTTGGTGTCTGCTTTGAAGAAGGAGGTGTTTCAAAAATTACCTAAAGAGCTAGAGTTGGGCAGGATTGCTGGTCCTTTGATTTCCCTGCTTTTCAGAATCTGGCTGCTTCCCCTTTTGTTCTTTACATTGAAAAAATAGCCAGGAATATTTTGTTTAATTCATATCTTTCCCATTAGGGAACAGTGTAAATTCATTTATTGATCCTGCTCTGTGTTCAGTCTAATATGCTTCCTTTGAGTCTTCTCTTGACCGGTTGCAACGGTCTAGTCCTGGTGCCTTAATTGCAAAAAGTGACATTGAGTCTGCATTTAAATTCCTTTCTATTCATCTATTCCAACCTTCTCCCCGCCTTGACCATTCCTTTTTAATCAATTAAACTTTTTTTGAAAAATATGCTTTACTTAGCTTTTATGTGCCATTTTCCGTGAGCTTAAAAGGACTGCCAGAAGGAATGGTCACGGCAGGGAGAAGGTTGGAAGTTCCTTCTCTGTTTGTTTGACCTTTCCGACAAAAAGAAAAAAGAAAAAACATCAAAATTAGGCAAATGGGATATTAATAGTGAAGTTCTGTTTCTCTAAAGCCAAGGTCTAGTATAAGTTTGTGAATTTTTACCTTGAGCATAGGGTTCTAGAGGTTTGTTTAATATTGCTATTGACATATAGTGCTACTCCTCCTCCTTTTCTACCCTCTCTATCTCTTCTAAATAGATTATAGCCAGCGATGGCTATATCCCATTCATGCGACTCATTAAACCATGTTTTTGTAATGGTCACAATGTCCATTTCCACCATTAGGGCTTCCAGATCAGGAACTTTGTTTGCTAGACTTCAAGCATTTGTACTCATTGCTTTCCAGCATTTGTTGAATGGCTTGCATGCAGTTAGTATGGATTTTGTTCTAAACACCCCTTCCTGCTTGCCATTGATGTGGCTGTTTCCAATGTTGTTTTGCTTTTGCTGGTAGTGACATTCTGAACTAGCCAGTTCATTTGTACCCAAGTGGATGACAATATCAGTTTTGGAGTGCTCATTTTCTTCACTAACTATATTAACAATTTGGTTTGTATTCCTGCTGGCTGAAGAGCCTGGGAGGCATTTGGCCATCCTCTCTCCTTTGAGTTGTGTTCCTAAGTTAGTGCCTCTGATGATGGAATCTCCAAGTAGTAGTAGTTTTTTGTTTTATGATTTTTTCTTCCTATTTGGTTCATTATATCTGTAGATTTGGCATTAAGTCTTTCATTTAAGGGCACTTCAGTTTCCACGGATTGGGCACCCTCATTATCCAAGGCAGAGAAGGCACTATGCAGGGATATTTCTTGATGTAGAGGGTGTCTCTGTGTCACAGGTCACAACCTACTAGAGCCCATTGTGATCCATTTGTTCCTGGGCTGTTTGATTCTTTGTGGAGTGGTGGTGGATTTTGTTCAATTTATACCCTAGAGGAGGTGTGTTTAATGGCAGCTAATTATTCCCTTAATAGTCAATTCTTTATGAATATCAGCTAATTTGAGGCATATAGTGCAAACTCTTAAGTTCCAAATGATTCTTCTCAGAATGAAAACACAACAGTTATTGCATTGAATACATGTTATATTCAATGCAATACATGTTATATATATATATATATTCAATGCAATACATGTTATACATGTTATATATGACTCAGCTGTCCTAGGAGGAGAAAAGTAGAAAAAGTGGATGTAGCACCTAATTAAAGGACAGATGTCAATGAATATGATGACTATTTAGGCAATGCAACCCTGGGGTGGGAGGGGTGAGGGGTAGGGTGGGCAGGACGTTAAGTGCCTCTGGTCAGTAGGCCTTCTATGACCTGAGGGTACACTCAGATATCTGATTTAAAGGCTATGGAAGGAACATAGGCAGGCTGAAAATTCCTAAAAAACTATATTAAACAGGTAAAGTTTATAAAAAAATAGGCAATTGTAAATTTGAAAGCCTTAGCTGAGTGTGTAGTCTCTTAAAGTTTTGATGAGCAGACTGGTTCAGGTATTTGGTCATTTGCAGTGCTGATCAATTCAATTAGCCCCACCCTGTGAAGCAGGCTTGTAACAGATAATGGAAACTGAAATATTCAAACTGAAATCTTGCTTCTATAAAAGAGGTTTGGATGAGTTCCTGGAGGAAAAGTCCATTATCCCATTGGATAAGCAGCATGGAATCTATATAGCTTTTGGGAACTTGATAGGTACTTGTGACCTGGATTGGCCACTGTTGGAAACAGGATATTGGGCTTGATGAACTCTTGGTTTGACCCAGTATGGCATATCTTATGTTCTTAAATCATCTTAAGAACAATATATAGCAATGTGTTTGAGAGGGAGTGATATCTCTGCACACAGCCCAATATTTCAATTTATAATAAGAAATTTCAGATTGAAAGCCTGGACTAGAGCAAATAATGCCCTCCGCTTCAGACCAAAACCATAAAACAATTAGATAATATAAAAGGGCATGCTGTCCTTTATGTTTTCTTTAGGGAGATTATTTAGCATTGTACATTTTGTCGCCCACTCACCCTCCCAGAGGCCTTAGTGTGAGTAAGGTGAGCGGGGAAGTGTTCTTCTTGAGGCTGTGAACCACTATTTTGAGGCTTAGTAAAGCCTTCTGGGTATTGTAGTTCAGTAGCTTATGAAGTAAATAGTTGTGCACGAGATAGTAAGGTAAAAATAGGATTTATTCCCTTCCCAGGGTTGGATTTTAACCTTGAAAATACAGCAACATAAAGTCCATACTTCTGGTACAATGAAACAAAAGGATAACCAAACTTAGGCAGTGCTTGTCTTCAGCTTCTTAAGGTAACACAAAAAGGCACAGAAAACAGTTTAACTTCCAAACACTCTTTGGACTGTTTTCCTTCTTATAATAATGTAGCAATACTAGCATAGAGATTGTATGCTGTCTGACAGCGTGTACGTACAGTCCATCAACATCTCCGTGTCTGGAGCTTGGTAAAAATCACACTGCATACCATCAACGTCCTCCTCAGCTTCCCGTGGGGTGAACTCTTTTCCCTGCTTAATCACTTCCTCTGCAAAGGGTAAAGGGTTCCCTTCCCCCAACAGCCTAGAGGAGCCTGGGTGTTTACCATAATTACTGTTGGCTCTTTCACACAGCTCCTGGTATGTACAAGGAACTGGGTTAGATTCCTCTGCTCTGCTATTAGGTGGTATTTTCCTACCTTTCAGCAAACTCCTTTCCAGGAACCTCCCTTGGCTGCAACATGGCTCAAGGTAAAACTTTTCCTTTCTGCTTTGCCTGGGTTTTCTCACAGGCAGAAGCTCAGCTTCAGGGGAATAAACTTTTCCTTCAGAGTACTTAGCATTATAAGGCTGAGACTGCCTTACCTGGGTTTTAAAGCAATGTTCCTTGCTTTCTGGGGAATAGAGTTCCTCAGTGCACTGACCAGCCGTGCACTGCTTCCTACAGCGTGGAACTGTCTGTCTCTTTGGGTCAGCGTGCCTCCCACGGCTCCCTTCTTCAGAGGAGCTTCCCTGGGTGAGATTGGGACTCCCTTCCCTTCTCTTGTCCTTCCACTCTGTTCCCAAGACAGTTCTCCTTTGGCTGGGTCCTTGGTTAATTCTTCTCCTCCCTCTCTCCTCACTACTCCCTGCTAGGGGATTTTTAAATGTGTTGCCTTTCCCGTTTGCTTGGGCTCCGCCCCTCATCAGCTGCCTCCCCTCTCCTAATGAGTCATGGGTTAGCTCCTGGCTTGGGCGTTCCCTAGTACTGTGTGACATAGTTTGTTTGGGGTTTCTATGCCAACCTTCCTCCATGTTTTCATTTGACCTGTCAAAAGTGGATTCATTCTGAAGTACATCCTCTGTCTCCATAGGCTCTGATCCTTGTGCCTCATGACAATTTCCATGGAGGTCCTGGTGACTCAAAAAAAGCATTGATTGTGTCATATTAGCTGATATTAGGGCTCTGTTTGGTCCTAGACAAAAAGCAGTGCCATTTCTCCTCTGACACCTCATAAGGAATACAAACCAGGGCTCCAGAGAGATACCTCTGTCCTATTAGTACCTTACTTTCTAATGTAGCCAGTAGCTAAGTGGATCTCAGACTGAGGGACTTACAGAGCTACAGTGCACATTTTAAATATGAGGTGCGATCAAAAAGTATTGTGACTTGTGCAGTAACACAAGAAGTATAACACTGAAAGTTAGTGCACTCAGCCTCCTTCAAAGTAGTCCCGTTCTGATAAAACACACCTCCTCCAGTGTTCCTGCCACTACTGGAAACAATTCTGAAATGCCGTTTCCGCTATGCTGTGAAGCTGCTGTGTCAAATTTTACTTAATTGTCTCCAAGTAATTGAATCTCCTTCCTTTCAGTGGTAATTTTAGTTTTGGAAACAAGAAAAAGTCACAGGGTGTGAGGTCAAGTGAGTAGGGAGGCTGACAGACTTGCTCGATTTGGTGTTTGGCCAAGAACTGCAAGACAAGATGTGATGTGTGTGATGAAGCAACCATTCACCATTCCTGTGCAACTTGGCCTATTATGATGAACTGCATCTCTCAAACGAGTCAGCCTGGACTTAGTACTCCTTATAGATGGTTTGGCCTTTTGGAACATACTCATGATGAACAATACCCTGGTAATAAAAGAAAACTATGAGCATCACCTTGATATTGCTCCTCACCTGATGGGCTTTCCTGTGTCTGGGAGAATCTAAAGTCTTCCATTGTGAGGACTGAGCCTTAGTTTCCGGAACATAACCATAAACTCATAATTCATCATCAGTAAAAATCTTTTTGATAAAATCTGAGTCATTTTCAACCACTCCCTGGCTGTAGACAGTCAATCTTCTTTATGTTCAAGGGAGAGGAGCTTCAGCACAAATTTTGCAGACACACGTCTCATCCCCAAATTGACAGTAAGAATGGACTGTACCAACCTGAAACTGATGTCCATCTCCTCAACAAGCTCTCTGATAGTCAATCAACAAATTGAGTGTATTGTGGTATGCACTGCTTCAACTTTGTCTTCATTCCTACTCGTGGATGGCCTTCCAGAATGTTTGTCACTGTCGACACTTTGGTGGCCCTCTTGAAAACATTTGTACTAGTGATAATCTCGAGTATGACTCATGCATTCATCGCCATACACTTGCTGCAACTTGTCATACATCTCTGCACAAATCTCCAAGTTCCTGGCAGAATTTATTGCAAATTTGTTGTTCAAATCTTTTACTCATTGTAAATGTGATGAACTGATTTGACAAGATACCAAACATCACATGATTTAAAAAAGTACAGGTGTGCTGCAGTCACATTATACTCTGCACATGCAAAGCACATAACTAGGTCACTGCATGCCTAATAGCATTGTGGTATGACATATGGTTATAAAGCCATGCATCAAGTCTTGATACTTTTTGATCATACCTTGTACTGGGCTTTTTCTACCAAGAGTCAGAAATTCCTAATTCCCAATAGAAAAAAAAATATATTCTAGCTAGAGGTAATCAGTGAAGAATCAGTCAGATGTTACAAGCAATTGCAGTTTCCCTTATGATGTGAGACAAGGGACCAGAAAATCAAATAGACTGACACTTGAAATGGAATTACAATTCTTTTATTTCTAGGAAATAAATAAGTTAAATTTTAAAATGTTAAACATTTCTGAAGCTTCAGGAGATGTATTTACAATTCTCTCTTTTTAAAATGAGGTTGTAAACCTTTAAAGTGCTACAAATATTAAAGAGTTCACAATATTTCAGAACAGGTGTACAATATTTTGTCATTATCTGAGATACTCTAAATTACTTTTTAGAAATAAGACTATTTTCCAAATGTCATAGATTAACAATTTGTTTCAGTTTTCCCCCCTCTGTTCATACAGACGAACACCCCTTGAAATTATTTCCAGGCTTAACAAACTTTTAAAAATTCTTTACTCACTATGTTGGTACAGAAGAAACTTTTGCCTAATTTCCTGTTTTTTCAAAGACTGTAAGGTCCAAGAATTGAGATATACATCTTTAAAATCAAAAGTGTGTAAAATCTTAAGAATCTTCTTTGAAAACTAATGTTTCTGTTTCTTTGCAGGACTCAAGTTTTCTTAAGACTCCAGCACTCTGGTTTGGACCTTTCTTGCTGCAAACATCTTTTTACAGCTTAGGGACTTCAATCCACTCCCTATCCTTAAATAAATTCAAAAAGGAAAACCCTAAATCCCTGTTCTTGTACAGTTGGACTTTTCAAGTTCTTCATTTTAAGTTTGACTAAAATGCACACTTCCAACAATAAACTAACTAGATGAGTTAAACAGATAATAGACTATCCCTATTGTCACTTCACCACACCAACTCACTCATATGCCCCGAGGTCACACACACTCTGATCCCATTTAGCAGTTCCAGCAGAAAAATAAAAAATAAATTTCCTTCTTGAGAATTTGCACCCAACTGAGCTCAAAGACTTTTACTTTAGCTCTGACTTCCAAATAAATATAAAAATAGCATTTTCCTTTGTTTTCCCAGACAACAGCCAGGTATCACAGCTCTCAGAGCTGTACAGCATTAAAGAGCAGTTTTTCAGCATTTTTAATATTTTTTTTATTATAAGCAGGGCTAATGCCCCCTCACAATATTCTAGATTGTCATAAGAAGGATTCAGGGGTAACAGAAACTCTCCAATCTCTCCCTTTTACAACGTGAATCCATATAACCTTTCTTCAGAAATCAAAGTGTTTTATTTTCCTAAGCGCTCCTTGATTTCCCTTCAGGCAACACAACTTTTAGTTTCTCAATGACAACTTAGGAGACCTTTTACTAAAGGTTAATATGCATGAATAAAGTCAACATGCATTAACCCTTTGAAGACAGCAAGGTTTCTAGATTGATGAGATGTATGAAAGTGACATGTTAGAGTCAACAATACTTTTGAACAACAAATACAAAATTTTCAAACATGTGACACTGTGGGGGGTGGCGCTATAAAAAGGGACATATTTGTCCCTATGGTTGTCAAGAGAATAATGGGACATATTTGTCCCGTGTGTTAATTTACACATAACATCTCAGTTATATTAAAAATTCATGTTTATATTTGTTTTTAATTAAGGGTAATTATGACATTTTTCATATATTTCTGTTTATTGAGCAACTTGAGCAAAATTTATTTAGAAAATACAAGCGCAAAAACGTTAAGCATGCAAAACCTTAGTATATCAAGCTTCTGTCTTAGAGTGGGCATCAGCATGAAATCAAAAAAGATTTATTATATTTGAAAATAGGCAATTAGACATTAATATAGTAAATAGTAAGCAAAAGCCTAATTGTCTGTCAAACAGGTCAGGCTATGATAATCAGCAAAGCAGTTTTGTGTCTTAGTGTAGTACAAGTGAATGCTACATGTGTCACAGAAGCTGTCTGCGATTTTCAACTCCAGATTTGGCACACTGAGAACATCGTCTGCGTCAATCACTTCTTGTCAGGGAATGTCTGGTTTTGGTGCTGGAAGAACACACCGTGAAACTCTGGTGCATTTCTTTGCCAGTTGGAGTACCGTCCAATAAGACCCCTTGCCATCATCTGACGATATTCCAGTGGTGTTATTGCCTTATAATCAGTTTCCCTCTCTTGTTGCAGTTGAACATAAATACAATGACTATTGTTGACAGCAATATCAAGAAGATTTTCAAGTAATACTTAATTTTTGACTTTCGGTCAGTCTCGTACAAAACCCTTTTTTGGTCCATGAGGTACACACCACTCATGTATTTGTTGTAAGTTGTAACAATGGAAGGACATGAAACACGTATTATCTGAAGATCCTGCTTGCTTTCTTAGCACATACATGACATCATCCTTTGAACATGGTAAGAAATTTGATAATAGAATCACTGACCTGTTGTCCAACCATTTCACACAAGTAACACCATTTGCTGTCATATAATCCATGTCATCACGTTTCATTTCCTTATCTGATTTCAAGTTCTTTGGCATGTGCTTCCGGTCTACACGAACTGTGCCACATAGGTAAATCTTCTTTTGTAGCATCTGAAATTGCAACATTGGCGAGTTGAAGAAATTGTCAATAAAAACTTGGCAACATAGCAGTTCAAGTGCTTTTGACAGCATTATGACCACCCCCTCCCCAAGCCCATACTCTTGTCTCCATTTTTCATCCAGTATATAGGTCAAACTGGTAAAGATAGCCTGAGATTGCATCACATCTGCACCACAGTATAAATCCCCACTTCACAGGCTTGTTCCTTATGTACTGCTTCATGATGTTTTGGCTCTTGAATTTTATCATATGCTCATCAATTGACTGCTGCTTGCTTGCATTTCTAGCCGCCTGGAAGCATCAATTGAAGTGGTTGATCTATGGGTGAACCTTGAAAGCCCGATCACACTGTGGGTGAGTTCTCGGTAGTATATCATCATTATTTGAAAAATTCAAGGCAGAGAGAATTGTTTCAAATCGCGTCCGAGTCATTGCATTTGCAATGAATGGAACCTGCAGATCTGGTTGAGTAGACCAATAATCTCTAATTGTGGGCAGAACATGGTAACCCATGACCAAACACATCCCAAGGAAGGCTTGGAGCTCATCTGCATCAGTGAGAAATGGAATGCCTCTTTGCTTCATATATAGTTCACTCTGTTCTACGATTAGTGAGACTAAGGAGTTGAAATCAGACACTTGTTCAAAAAAAGAAAGTGCACTAATGTCTTCAGAATCATGAAACTTAAGATTTACTTTTCCATAATCGTAGTCAATTGTCTCAGAGTTGTCTTTCACCGGCTTCCTTCCCCATTTGAAGTGTACTGTAGTTTGCACTGACCTGTCACTTGCTCGTGATTTAGTCGTTGGGGGCAAGTCTTCATCCATTGGTTGTGTTGCTTGTTTTTGAATATCATCAGGATGATTGGCATTGTCTTTTTTCATTTGTGTGAATTCTTTCTAGAATTTGATGTAGTTGGCTGCACCTGCATCGACTGTTCTTTTGCTCTTCTGCAAAATTAGTGTTCTTCCTCATTAAGTAGTTCTAATCTATCTTCAGAAGAATCCATAGTAAATATTTTAATAACTTCTGATATTTCTAACAACCATAACCAGGTCCCATAGATAATTTATTTATTTATTTATTTATTTTATTTAACTGCATTTATATCCCGCTTTTCACCGGGTCAAAGCGGTGTAACATGTAACATAGGGAGGGGTAATTTCTTTTAGGAAGGGGCCATCACCAGGGTCAACAATTAATGATTATGGGTGGACATGGACATGATTTACTTCTGCTAAAATCTAAGTGTGAGGTCATGGTGGTGTTTCCGTTGAAAGATGTTCACGGAATAGGATTGTCTTTAGCTGTTTCTTAAATGATGTGATGTCGTTGTTGTTCTTGATGTGGTTTGGTAGAGAGTTCCAGAGGGATGGAGCATAAAGTTCGAATGCTCTGTTGCAGGTCCGTTGTGTAGATTTGGTTCTTTTGTGGGGGACAACGATAGAGTTATTGGAGGAATGTCTGGTTGATCTGTTGTGGGATGGTCGAGGCAGTAAGGAGTGTAGTGAGGTGTTCCGTGCTTGGTGGATAGTTTTGTGGATGAGTAAGATGGCTTTGTACCTGATTCTTGCTTGCAGTGGAAGGAGGTGAAGGTCTCTTAGGATTGGGGTGATGTGCTCCCGTTTTTTTGCATTTTGGATAATCCTTGCTGTGGTGTTTAAGGCAGTACGGAGGGAGTTGGTGTGCGAGGCAGGAAGTCCATGATAGATTATGTTGCAGAAATCCAGATGAGGGAGTGTCACAGCTTGCATCACTGTCCTAAAGTCGTGAGGTTCTAGGAGGGGCCTGAGTCGTTGGATAGTTTTAGCTTTGTGGAATATCATCCCAGCGGTTTTGTTGATTTGTTGTTTGAAGGTGAGAGCTTGATCAATGATGACGCCTAGATATCTTATTTGAGGCTGGATTTGTATTTGTGTGGTTCCCATGTTGAGGTGGGTAGGTGGTTTGAAGTCAGGTTCTTTTGTTACTATTAGGGGCTTCGGTTTTCTTTATGTTGATGGATAGATTGTTCTCCTGTAGCCAGTTGGCCACGTCGTTGAAGCAGGCTGATAGCTGTTCGTTCTTTGGGTTGTTGGTTGTAATTGGTGCGTAGAGCATTATGTCGTCCGCGTAGATGTGGAAGTTGATGTTGTGGGTGCGTATGATTGAGCATAGTGGACGTAGGTATATGTTAAACAACATGGCTGATAGGGTGGATCCTTGGGGTACTCCTTGAAGTTGTTTGTATGGGGGCGAAGTTGTGGAGAGGGTGCGAATCCGTTGCTGTCTGTTAGTTAAGTAGGATCTGAACCATTGGAGTACAGTGTCCTTGATTCCGATTGTTTGTAGTCTGTGTATGAGGATTTCGTGTGAGATTGTGTCGAAGGCCGCTGATATGTCTAGGAAGATCAGGATGTACCCTGAGTTTTTCTCTCTTGTGTTCCGATGATGAGTGTGTTCATTAGGATGGTCATGAGGGTCTCAACTCCATGTAGTGGTCGGAAACCGTGTTGCTGAGGGTCAAGTATGTCGTTGGTGTCTAGATGATCTTGGAGCTGGTGTTGGACTATCTTTTCTATTATCTTGGTGGCGAGGGGGAGGCTTGCCACCGGTCTGTAGGAGGTGGGGTCCTTGGGGTCCAGGTTGTTCTTCTTTATGGTTGGTCGGATGACTGATGTTTTGAGGGCATCTGGCATGTATCCTTGTTTAAAGGATTCGTTTACGATGTGAGTTAGTGGGGTACTTAGGTCTTCCTTGGTTTTCTTTATCCATTCGGTAGGGCAGGGGTCCAGTGGGGAGGTAGTGGTGTTCAGACAGGAGATGGTGGAGGATATTTCTTCCTTTGAGGTGTCATTGAATGTAGTCCAGTTAGCGTTTATGGTGATCCTTGGGTATGTTCTTGTGGCTGTAGCGCATTGGTAGGGTTGTTGAGGTTGCTGAAATTGCTTGTATTGTCGGGCCAAGAGATCCGAGGGGATATCTGGAGGTTGATCGGAAGTGGTTGGTGTCTTTGTCAGTTTTTTAGCGATTTGGAAGAGTTCTCGAGGTTTGTTTGCAGCGGTCGTGATGATTTTGGTGTGGTAGTTTCTCTTTGCATTGTCGGTTTCTGTGTGGTAGGCAGCGAGTTCATATAGGTATTGCTTTTTGTCTTTGTCAGTTTTGTTTTTTCTCCATTTTCTTTCTGTTCTTCTAAGATTTGTTTTCAGTTTTCGGAGATCAGGGGTGAACCAGCGGGCCTTTGAGGAGATGGGCTTGTTGCTGGTCTTGTTTACAGTTGCTCTGGATGCCGAGGAGATAGTGGTGTTCCAGTTGTCCATGAGGTCGTCAAGGTTATTTGAGTTCGTAAGTAGATTAGGTAAGGTCAGCGTCAGGAAGTCTTCTTTGTTGAATGCTTTGAATCTTCGTGTGTGTTGGGCGTATCCTCTGTTTGTATTTGGTCGATATGCGTAGGAGAGGTGGATGATGTAATGGTCTGACCATGGGACTGGTGAGATTGTCGGACTGCTGTATGAGGTGGATGCCTGGGAGTTCAGGAATATGAGGTCCAGGGTGTTTCCTTTTTCGTGTGTTGGTTCATTTATGATCTGCGATAGGTTCATTGCTGTCATGGCGTTAAGGAATGTTTCTGTTTGTGCGTCTTGGAGGGATGGGAGATTGAAGTCTCCTAGTATAATTGGTTCCTTTGATGGGTCGATGCTTTCGGAAATCAGGTGTAGTATCCTTGGTAAGTCAGAGTTTGCAGCTGGTGTTCTGTAGACCAGGCATATTGTGAGGTTGTTTTGTTGGTGAGGGTGAGGATATCTGCTTCATCGGAGGTTTCAGAGGTGAGGGTGCGTAGGTGGAGGTTGTCCTTTGCGATGATGGCTACTCCTCCGCCTTTTGCGTGCGTTCGGGAACAGTGATGAAAGCTGTATCCGATTGGTGTCAGTTGGTTCATTATTACTGTGTCCGTTTCTGTTAGCCAGGTTTCTGTTATGCATAGGATGTCGGTCTTCTCAGATATGATCAGGTCTTGGAGCATGTGATATTTGTTCCTGGTGGAGCGTGCGTTTATGAGTGTGATGGAGAGGTGCAGGTGATTGATGTGATTGGTGCTTTTGGCTGGATTATTAGTGAGATGCTGTGTTTGTTTATTCACGTACAAAATGTGTCATTAAATCATGATTTACCGCACTTGTGAAACCTCTGTACTTCAGCGTATGTTCTTCTTCCATGCAGCTTTTCATATTTCTACCTCACCCTGCCATGGTCCCAGCTTGTACATGATAAGTACAGACTTCTATTTACATGTACGGGCCCATCTAAAATATATACATTTTTATTAATTTAAGCCTCCTTGAGGCTTCCCCAGACTCACCCCACCAGCCCCATGCCAACACAAGGCTTCCGGAGCCCATGTGGAGCCTCAAAGGTTCAGTGCTGAGCACCTGCCTGCAGCCTTTATTCACAGCAACAAACTCTATTTTTGAATATAAATATACTTTGGGCCCTTCCTGCAGCCAATGCCAGACCCTCTCTACACTTAAACAGTTAATTTGGGCATTGAACCGCCCCTGCACTGTGCAGACCATGGGACATGTTCAGAAAGACACTTGAGGGCTCATTCCGTTCATGACGTAAACCCAATCTGTATGTCCAGTTTGACCGGCTATACAGAGGGGGTCATGATTCTGATCCCACAGGGCACATCTAGTCACATGGGATCATAATCATGAACAGTCCTGTATTTGCAGGTCTGGACTGCAATTTAGCCCGGCCTGTACGTACAGGACCTTCCAGGCTAACTCAGTCAAGGCTCTTCAATGGAGCCGTGGTGCCATGTCATCATGTTGACATGGCACCTTGGCTCCATTGAAGAGCCATAATACCGGCTGCCAGCTTCCCAGCTTCATTCCCCACAGCCCGACTCCAGATCTGACCTCCTAAGGCCAGGATTTGTCTGTGGGGAATGTCTTCGGGCCTCCCTGCCCACCGGGCCTGCACAAAAAAAATGTCCAGGGAAGTTATTCCACCTCAGAGGTGGAATAACCTCTCCGCACATGTCACCAGCCCTTGACATTAGAATCTTCCCTGTACATCCAGAGCTGGCAACAGCCCACCACCCGCCCTGCCTCTGCCTCCGATCTTCCCCTTCCCCACCCCTGTCTAACTTCCCCATACAACCAGCAGGGAAGTTTGATGCTGGTAGAGAAGGCACAAATAGCGGGGATGGACATCTCATTGGGACATCCATCCCCACTATTCATGGCACAGAATCGAGCCCTAAAGAATAATGAATTTCTGCACCAAGAAAAGTATCTTTTAGTGAATCTGATATGAAAAAAATAATCAATACAAGAATGTGTTTGGTGAAGAATGGAAAAAAGTATACTTTCTTCTATCTGGATGGAGGAGTCTCCAAGCATCTATAAAGTGGCCCTGCTCAATCATAGAGATGATCACTTTAGCCGATTTGAGGAAGCTAGCTCTATGGGTTTGCATCTTGTCATGCTGTGAGGGCTTGTGTGCATCAGTGATGCTGAGAGCTAAACTATCGGTAGTTTTACTACTGGCAGGGTCTCCCAAGATGGACAGGTCTCAGCTGAGGTGCCAGACCAAGACAAACCACCCATCTGGGAAGCAGCAGAATGGGATAGTGTTGACAACGGAGGAGCACATCTCTGTGACAACGGCAACAAGACCAAACTTAAACTGCGCGGAAGAAAGGCCCGGCAATCTACTTCTGTATCTTGCCATGAAAACCCAATGGATAGTTACAACAAAACAAATTGTGCTATAGTGCTGGAAGATGAGAGTCCCAGGTCAGAAGGCACTCAACTAGCTACTGGGGAAGAGCTGATGACTTTTCAGAGTAAAGCCAGCATTTATGATGTTGTTGGATCAAAGCCCTCGGGACGTCTGATTGATGATGTAGCTGCACATGAAATGAGAGTCAGAAGCTGTAAAGATGTCTTACACATTGGAACATGGAACGTACGAAGTATGAACCAAGGGAAGTTGGAGATGGTCAAGAATGAAATGGAATGTGTACAACTTGATCTGTTGGGTGTCAGCGAACTGAAATGGACTGGCATCGGGCACTTTGCATCAGATGATCACATGGTCTACTACGATGGAAATAAAAGACAAAGAAGAAATGGTGTTGCATTTATAATAAAGAAGAAACTTGCAAGAACTGTATTGAAATACAATGCAGTCAGCGAACGCTTAATCTCTATTCGTCTATGAGGAATGCCTATCAACACAACTATAATTCAAATATATGCCCCAACAATAGCTGCAGAAGAGAATGAAACTGAAGAGTTCAATAAACAAGTACAAGCTGAAATTGACAGAACATGCAAACAGGATATCCCGATAGTCATGGGTGACTGGAACACAAAAGCTGGCAACAAAGAAGAAGGCAAAGTAGTTGGAAAATGTGGACTTGGCAACAGAAATGAAGCTGGAGAAAGACTGATAGAATTCTGCAAGACCAACGATGTATTCACCTCAAACACCTTCTTCCAGCAACACAAGCGGCGACTGTACAGATGGACTTCACCCAATGGATTGTATAAAAATCAAATTGATCATTAGAGAAAGACATCATGCTTGGTAAGATAGAAGGTCAATGCAAAAGAGGAAGGCCAGCAATGAGATGGATCGATACAATAACAGCAGCTATGGTACCAGTCTGTCAACAATGAGCCGCCTGACTGAAGACCGAACACAATTTAGGATAGCTATCCAGAGGGTTGCCATGAGTCAACTCCGATTCGACGGCACTGGAACAACAACAACAACATCTCTATGGGATGTTGCTTATCTAAGAAGAGGCCTAACAGTACATTACAGTCCTCCCCTCCATAACAATATGGGGGAGATGGCAAACTTGTGTGCAAAATTCTGGCAATCACAAGTTGGAACATGTAATTTGAAAAAAAACTACAACTTCCCCCCTCAAACAGACCTAAATCAATTCCTACTTGCCTCTAAATCAGTTTTTTATCTAATATTTAAATATCTAAATCTTTCCTATATAAAATAACACTATTCTTTTTTCCCAAAGTGGGAGAACATAATATTTGCCCAAACAAGATTGTTTAAACTTTCAAACCTCCCAAAAGAACAGATTCATATTTATTTTATTTATTTAACATTTTTTATATACCGCCTTTCATGATATCAAGACGGTTTACATTGAACAAACTGAAAATACATTGAACAGGGCATTATAACGTGGAGATAACTATTTTACAGGGAACATGGACAATGGATGTGTTTCCTGCAATATCATTATAGAAAACCATAATTGTTTTAAGGCAATGTAGTTTCTTTGAATTTGGTTCCTTAACCCATGGACATTCAAAGATAACACATGCAAAATTAAATGTTTATGCATCCTAAGAAAAACAGCAAGATTTGCATTCCTGAAAACTCCCCATTAGGTCATAATGTTTCTGTGGAGGCCCATTCCGATCTGGACGTCCCCCGCCTGTCTGGGTGCCCAGAATTGGGACATGCCTGCTGGATCAGGGTCTGGATATCCAGGTCGTGCCCCGATTCTGGGTGCCCAGACATCCAACAACCTCCCTGGCTAGCCCAGCCAGGTTCCTGTATGGAGCCGTGGTGCAATGGTATCATGTTGCCATGGTACCGCGACTCCATGCAGAAGCCATGATCCCTGGCAGAACTCCACAAACTGCTTTCCCTGCAGCCCGACTCCCAATCAGGCCTGCCATGGAAAGGTTGGGATACAGGGAACCCCCTGCACCCCTCCCCTGCCTTTCTGGGCCCAGGCTATTTATCGTACTCCATCCAGGGGAACTTATTCCACTTCAGAAGTGGAATAAGTCCTCCATAGAAATGGCTGACCCTGGAAATACAGGTCCAACTTCTGAATTGGCACTGCACATCTGGGGTCTTGGCACTGCCCACAGCTCACTTGTGCCCCACCTGCAGCCCGCCCCCACCTACCCACAAACAGAGCTCCTAGCACAGCCCAGCTCTATGTGCGGGGAGCTCGGTTTTCCCGAGGCTGGCCAGGCCCAGACTCGCAATTTGATGAACAGAATAAACTCAATCCTGAATAAACAGTAACCGTATACTTACTCAACGCACACACTGCTTTGCACATACATCTCAAGCAGCCCAAACACCAACAGGCCATAAAAGATAATGAACAGACACTCTCTACATAACAACCAGTGCCCACTCCCCTTGAGTTACATACTAAAACATCCAAGAAAAAGGGAGAGGAGAGGAAAAGGGAAAGAAAGTAGAGAAAACTAAAAAAAAAAGAAAAAGTTAAAATATAGAGGTCTCGATTTTCGAAGGCATTTACATGGTCCATGTTAACTGTGTAAATGCCTTAATCGGGGAATTTTCAAAGGCACCTATGCAGTTAGTGAGTTTGAAAATCCCTGATTAAGTCCCTACACTCCCTGATGCTATCCAGTTAGCATAGGAAAGAGGTTGGGGGAGTTCCGGTGCGGAGGGGTGGCAAAGGCAAGCGCTAACCAGGCAGCAGCAATTTTCCATGCTGTCCGGTTAGTGCTCTGTGCCAAAAAGATAGACGAGAAAAACCAGCTCTGGAGAATCAAAGGTTTTACTACCATTGTGCAAAGTTGCCTTCATTTTAGCAGGAAACATGAAGCCATAGCATGTTCCGATTGTCTTCAAGTGTGGTTCATTTAGTCAGATGAGAAATGACTAGGATCTTCTTACTCTAAAACTGCAGATTGCAGATTTTATGAGCCTATTCATATTTTATACATGGAGGTGATGGCAAGAAATGCGGAAGCTGCATTCATGTCTTCAAAAAGGCTATGAGATCCTCCTAGTTTTTGCAGTGGGCACTTTGAGCTCTGCGCATTTTCCTACGAGGTGATCCATGGGCATCTCTGGCCATGGCCTGGGTGGCACCAATGTCTTCACACCCATGACATATTTTAACGAGGTTGACAAATGCAGGGCAGATTTTTTTTTAATGTGCCAGTTTACATCTGCTCTAAATCATGAACAAGCAATGGGCTTTCGTTTGGGACACTGGTGTCTGGAGAAGCTGTGCTTGCATTTCCTTGCTCTGATTGTCATCCGTATCCATGTAGCTATGCTTTGAACTACCCTTTGTTTCCCTACAATCTATCCTGTACTTTTCTCAAACCCCCTCGAGCCATGAGTGTAGTTTGACTAGTTCATTTGGAGGGGGGGGGGGGGCACTGAGCGGGGCAACATTTTTTGCATATTCATTTGTATATTCATTATAGTTATCTTAAAAAAACAAACAAACACTAGATGGATAGGAAGCCAGTATATCA
Source organism: Ichthyophis bannanicus (assembly GCA_033557465.1). Lineage (NCBI taxonomy): Eukaryota > Metazoa > Chordata > Amphibia > Gymnophiona > Ichthyophiidae > Ichthyophis > Ichthyophis bannanicus. The sequence goes on along the minus strand of CM066031.1, from coordinate 1,634,030,424 downwards.
AAAAGATGAGAATGATCAGGCACCTTCATGACACTCAAAGAGAGAGGAGAGAGTCTGATTCTGTGATTTTGCCAAAAAAGAAAGGAATAGCAACATATTCCCAGGCTATATAATTAAAATGCAGCAAAAATTGTAGCTCTTTAATTATTTAGTTTGGTACTCTAAGATTAAAAATATATCAGTAAATATATTCTGCAAAAATCATAGGAGATGTAACATGCTCACATGTCAAGTAACAAAACGAAAGAGAGAACCACAGCACAGTTTCTAACAGCAAAATAAATTATAACTAATTTTATTTTGTCATTAGAAACTGTGTAACGGTCCTCTCTTTTTCTTTTTGAATATCTATGTTGCATCAAACGAAACCCCTCCTCCAACAGTAGATGCAGAGCAAAACTAGAGCATTTCACCATAGAACCCAACATATAAGAAAACATAATCTGATTCCAGTGTCATCTCATTAACAGCCTCTCCAGTACCAGGCAGAATATGAACTAACACAAACCCTACAAAAGTCACTGAAGACTATAATATAAATCTACCATAGCATACTGACACCAGCTTCTAAAATTAATGCAGTAAGGAGCCAAACCAGAAAAGAGAAATGCCATAAATATCGCAGTGGGCCTTAGAACATCCTTATACCTATTCCGAAAACCGAGCAAGCCAAGTTACTAAAGATCCTACAATGAAACGTCACGCTAACACAGTCTCGGTCACACAGGCAGAACACAGTTAGACCCTCACCAAGTACAGAATAAATTAAAACAAACTCAAAGTAGAAATATGTGAACAAAATTAAATTGAAACCCCAACAAACAGGCTCTGCATGCAGGCCTTTCTGATTACACATGCAGGCAGCACTGCCTCTCCCCACTGCCTTCCCCTCTATGGATCTCAATGTCTATCGCTTACAGGTGACCATGTCACTGATTAGGTGCAGTGCTGGCTCTGCCTGCAGCCCCATCTCTGAACAAGAATCACTGGGATTGAAGGAGGGGGCAGACCATGGGGAGAGGCAGTGCCACCTGAATGTAGGATCAGAGAAAACTGTTTCTCATTTTACTGCTCAGCAAATGAAAAAGCAGCAGATAGCAAAGGTACACATGGTGACAGAATTTTATGCAGCTATGCAGGCTATAGCTAGCACCAAAATTCCAAATGTGCTGTGCCTCTATTATGGCCTAAACAAATTTTTTCTGTCTTTAGGAGCCATGCTAAAATCTTAGGAGCCAGTGCTTTTCACCTCCTCAGACTACCACCTCCCCATTTTCTCTTGTGCTGGTCTTATGTTTGCAAATCTCACAAGACCAGAACCAAAATTCCTATAGTGCAGGGCATCTTTAGATGGAAATACAGCTAACAACAATTATATCTTCAGATATTAAGCAGATGCATGTATGTATATGTGTGACAGTGATTGTGTGCCTCTCTGTGGGTGGGATGTGGTGGTGGGTAACTTTGTGTGGGTAGAGTATGTGAGTGTCTATGTGTGGTGTAGAGGTGAGGTGCCTGTGTGTGTGTGTGTTTGTGGTATGGAAGTTGATGAAAGAGAATCAAAATGGGTACCAGGGCCCTCTAAAAGGATTAATATGGAGAATGGCTTTGAATTTTTCTGACAACCTGAAGCTTGATGTGTAGCAACTGAGCAGTGTATGTGTATAGAAGCCAAGGTTGTATTTTGTAGATATTTGTAAAAAAATGAGACAGAATGCTTTTGTTTTCAGAATACTTGACTTGATGAAGCTGGGCAATATGTCTGTGCATAGTTTGACCTGTAACATGTAGATAAACAGAAAGAGAAGCTGAAGCATGATGTAGAGCGATAACACAAAATTGTCGAATGTAGCAGTTTTTCCCAACAAAAGAAGTACTATGGCCTAGCTGGAGTAGGAATTATGGGAGAACTGTTCAAGTTTGCAGGCCTGAATTCCTTTGCTTAAGCTTAAGTAGTACTGTCATTGATATAAGTCCTTAATTGAATTTAGAGTAGTGGAGTCAAAGAGCCAGGTTACATTTTGTTACTTGATACCCGGTCAGGAGTAGGTCATGCAAAAACATTCTTGGTTTGTGTGTGTGTGTGTGTGTGTGTGTGTGCGTGCGTGTGTGTGTGTGTGTGTGTGTGTGTTTCAGAAGTGAGAAGCCTATGTATGTATGTAGTACAGAGGTAAGGTGTCCATGTGCATATCTGTTTGTGTGCAGTGCAGAGGTGGCAGTGTCTGTGTGCGTGGTATGGAGGTGGGATGATTATGTGTGTGTTCTGAGGATGAGGATGCATCTTTTGGCAACACCTTGAACTCTTCCCTCCCCCTCCAACTACTCTCCTGCTGGATTCCCTCCTCTGTTACCCTACCAGATATTCCCCCCTTCACCAACCCCCTAGCAGTCCCGTCTCCTGCCCTAAAATTCCCATCCTCCTTTTTTGAATAGACCAACTGCCCTTTCAAATTGTTCCTGCCTTTTCTACCAGTACCTCATCCAACCCCCCTCCCCAAAGCACACAACTTTTTATACTGCAGGCTGTGATCATGGTCTCCCCCTTCTCTTCTGCCCAAGGGAGATGGGGTCCCCATGGGCAGACAGAAGAGACCTTTACCACGATAATGGCCATGCTGTTTTTTCTGCCTGCAGGAAATGGGATACCCATGGGCAGACATAAGTGGTCATAGCAATTGGGGGGGGGGGGGCGGTTACAAGAAATCCCAGGTGCCAGATGCAAATTTTGCCTGGGATTCGTTGAGCCCTGCTCTATTGGCTGCCTGACGCATATCAAATCCTCTTATCCTCCCTCCTCCCTTGTCCCAACATGGCAGCTTCCTCAGTTTTCATGTCTCAGTTGAAATGGAAACAACTCATTTAGGGAGGCAATGTCCCTCCTCACCCCCTCCCCCCAAAAAAAAAACAACAACAAAAAACAACCTATGACCATGTCTCAAACTTATTGTCCCTGACCCTTAGTGTGTCAGTCTTACTTTTCTCCAGCTGCTTATTTCCTTCTGTCTGTGTGTACCTCAATGTTTTCTGCAGCCTCTATGTCTCTGTGTGATTTCCCGGTGTGTTGGTGTGTGAGTGTGTGAAGGAGCACATGCAGTGCTGTAGGTATTGATGGAAGGAGTCACTGAGTGTTGAAGGACAGAGGCAGGAATGATGAATGACTTGAACAAATGTGTAATGCTGGCCATTTTCCATGAGATCTACAAGGAGCACTGGAGGGCCATCAGAAGGCATCCATATCAGAGCGTATACTGTCACAGAACCCATTTCCTGGACTTCACTGATGAGCAGTGCCCCACCAGGATCCACTGTCTGTTCCAGCAGCCATCTATCATCTGTGCCAGCAGATGGCATAGAGGAGTAGCCTAATGGTTGGAACACTAGCTTGGGCACCAAGAGACCAGGGTCCATGTCCCAGTAACACACCTTGTGGCTTTGGGCAAGTCACTTAACCTTCTGTTGCCTCAGAAAAATCGAAGTTATCAATGTCCCTGTTTAATGTACATTACCAAGTTTAAGTTACAATGTAAACCACTTTGACAGAAATGATAAGATGCCATAAAAACCTGCCAAATAATAAAGGTTGTTTCTTCTTGCATCCTCTTCCTCTTTCCCTGCTTGTGCGTCACCCTCTTCCATAGCTGGGGGCACCTCTCCAGACATCACTCCACTAATGTTGTCACTGCTACACTCTTCTGTATCTCCCACTGTGGCCTCTCCTGTAGGTAGCATATGAAATGTGCTCAATCACGAAGTGCATGCCTTATATCTACCCATTGTGAAATCATCCTTCCAGGGTCATTGCCACAAAGATATCCCTTCTAGTCTCGACATGCATAGTGTATTACTAAGAATGGAATTCTTAGTAATACACAAAGAGTGGTGTCCAGGGCCTCTATAGCATCAGTACCACCCATGCCTACTGGCCCCATATATGTGCTAAAGCAAGGCATATATGAAGATCCACAATGAGAAGTATCCTCAAGCTGTGTCATCCAGTGCCACACACTCTGTAGGTCCATAGCAATGCACATGCTGTCCAGTACACTGAGTGAATGGATGTTGCTTGGGAAGAGGGTTGAGAGATGACCTTTGCACCTATTTATGTACCTCACATACACCTAGGTACATGCACCAAAAGCTGATCTAGCTAGATAAATATGGTGGCTAGAACCCAGGATTAATGATGCACTCTGTAGATGGACAAGCAGATGTGGTGAACCACTGTTGGACAAGAGGGAAGTGATGATCCTAGTGTGTGACACAGGAACATAAGGCAACTAGTTCTGAAAGATTTATTTATTTATTTATTTAACTTCTCTTATATACCGCACTATTACAATATCAGTGCGGTTTACAATAAACAAAACATTACTATGCGGATGGGCCACAGAGCATTTACATTGAACAAGGGTTAAAACTTGGATTCAACTGGGGTAACACATTATTTACAGTACAGGTTGTGCTTCCGGGTTGAGGCCCTATGTTATCCAGTTTGGGCCAGCTTGAGTCGGCTATTCCCTTCTACACTGGGATGATCTGAATGTTTAGTGTGGTTGAGTGTTAGTTGGCTTCTATTGTTGGATTCAGGGTAGTGAAGATGTGAGGAGTGCTCACTAAGTCCAAAACTGCAGATTCGGAACTCCCTTCCAAAGACTTTATTGTACCATTGTTGACTGTATAATACTGTCAAGAGAATGGCTTGACCATTGGAGCTCATCAGTGTGGGCCATTACCTTTGCACATACCAGGCCAAATAGAGGGGACATTGCCAAGGCAGCAGCCACACAAGCACAGCATTACTGACTCTTAGAGATGAGACCACACTATACCATAGCATGCCAATATAACACTTCTGGGGACTGAAGCCCATATCTCCCTTACTGCAGGCAACTCTGGAAAGGCATGAGGATATACACTCCTACCATGGGTGAAAGTGATGAAGATAGAGTGATTTGTGACATTATGCCACAACATCAGGGATAAATGTTAAAGAGTTTTCAGGAAGGGATGGCAGAGTTCTTGTGAGGCTGTTGAGGAGCCTAGTTCTCCTACTCCCCTTATTGATGCCTCATCTGTGGTTTCCAATAGCTGTTGTTCAACATCACTGAGAGGCTTTGGTTTCATATTAAGACTGGTCTTTATGGCCTTCTTGGTCTTCCCCTTGTGAGAACTATTAACAGAAAAAAGATAACATAGATTATGATATGCTAGATTATGCTTAGGGAAAAGTCTGCCATTAGCCCCTCACCCAAAGATTTGCTGAGACCTTCTGATAATGAGCCAGGAGAGAAATAAGTTCTGTGGTGATATATATTAGATTTATAATGAATAGAAAAATAGAGAAAATAAGACTAAGGGGACGTGATTTTTAAGGTTTTAATCATGATCTGGATGTCTGAAGACGTGCACATGGGCATCAAAATCACAAAGACATCTCCAGAGTCATTTCACAAATGAGGTTTACAGACGTCTTCAGTGTGGGGACATTTAACTAGGCAAGGGCCTTGTTTAGGTGTGTCTGGGGAGGTGCAATGAACTTAGACTTCCTTATTCGATTTCAGAAATGTCAGAGATGTTTGCAGTCATGTCCACATTTAGACCTGCTCCAGGCACCAGGAAAGGGCTTAAAACATCCATAGGGTGTAAAGAAGATGGAGAATTAAGTGACTTAGCCTAAGATTGCAAAGGGCCACACTGGATTTTAGATCCTGGCTACCCTACTCAGGTTTGTTTGGACATTTGTGCAACTAAATGTTAAATGTGTGTGCAAATTGCTTGCACATATATACATCGACTGTGCACACATAAATTCAGAGGTATAGACACGTAGAAATAATTTACACGTGCATAGGTATGCAATTATAATGAAAACAAAGACTGTCCTCATATTATATATCCATCACCTCATCCTTTGTATATCAGAAGAGTGCTATGGGTAGAGTAGATAGAGAGGTGGCCACTAGATTAGGTGATACTGTTGTATTTATGTTGAAGTCCCTTTATTGTTCATATAAAGAGAAGGCTGACAACACCGAGAGATGGGGACAGGAATTTACCCCCTTCAAAACAAAGCTATTGGTGAATGGAACCCCCTATGTTTTACAAATAGATATTTCAGATAGCTACAGCCTCTCTCCCAATTCCATGTTGACAAGATTTTAATAAACAGAATCCAGAATTCTGATTTTATTTTGCAGAAATTATAGGGCATGATTTTCAGTGCATGTGTAGTTTCTTGCTGGTTGTTAATTTCTTCCCAACTAGGTAACTAGTGTATGTGACCTGTTTTACATGTATGTTATGGATTTGGCAGAAATAATGTAAGCAGAGCGAACGGATTTACAGACTTCAGATCTCTATAATTGTTAATGTAAAGAAAAGGTTCATAAGTTAATTGTAGCTGCAGGCAAGCTGTAAATTAGTTTTCTACATTCTTCATTTAGTATCCACCTGTTTGGACAGATACCATTTTTTATAATGATGGTTTAGCTGCTACTACCCGATGATACCAATGCCTTCCGCACAGCACACACAGTTTCTGAACTGTACAGCTCATAGACTAGTGCAAAATGATTTTATTCATCAGAAATGTTATATGAAATCGTGCAGATTTTGATTTTAAAAGCTGACAGATTAATAAATAGCAGATTGCATATTCCAGGAATTGGTTGCTTTAAAAGATGGTTGTTGATTATTTTTGTAATTTTTATACAATTGCTTACTCATTTAGTTGTAAAACTCCAAACTGTTATTTCTTTTATATTAATAATGTGTGCATTTTTTAACACTCAAATAAGTGCAGTGCAATCATACATTAATATAGGAAACTATTTTGCATCCTCCCTTTAAATATTTCTGTTAGGCTGTTCTAGGCAATCTTGCATTTTAATATAAGGCCCATTTTACATAGAAAGTTGAGATCAGAATCAAGATGCCCAAGTTAGGATATGCAAAAATCTTATGGTATTATTACAAAAGTCTCTGGAGAATGCTGAGCCTTTATAAAATATGAATTAAGAAGTGCACATGAAATTGCTGGTATGCACAGCAGGAGGAGCTATTTTACAAAACCACATGTGGGAAAAATGAATAGCAGCCCACATGAAAGCTGTCATAGGGAAGTGCTCTCATTACCACATTGTAAGGAACAATTTCACAGGAAATGGAAAGAGGAGCCAAGTGATGAAAACTGGAAACAACATAAGCACTGGCAAGTTAGATGCAAGACATTGATAAGGCAGGCAAGAAGAGAATTTGAGAAGAAGCTTGTTGTAGAAGCAAAAATGCATAATAAAAACTTTTTCAAGTACATTCATAGCAAAACCCTGTGAGAGAGTCAGTTGGACCATTAGATGATAGAGGGGTACAAGGTCCACTAAGAAGGCACAAGGCCATAGCAGAGAGACTGAATAAATTCTTTGCTTCGGTCTTTACTGAAGAAGATTTAGGGAAGTTACCCATGACTAAAATGGTATTTAAAGGTGATGAATCGGAAGAATTGAAAGAAATATCGATAAACCAAGAAGAGATATTATAACTATGTAATAAACTAAACAGTAGCAAATCACCTGGACCGGAAGGTATGCACCCGAGGGTTTTCAAAGAACTGAAATAGGAGATTGCAGACCTACTATTAGTAATCTGTGAACTATCATTAAAATCATCTGTAGTACCTGAAGACTGGTGAATGGCTAATGTAATGCCAATTTTTAAAAAGGACTCCAGGTGTGATCCCAGAAACTACAGGCTGGTGAGCATGACTTCAGTACTACTACTACTACTAAGCATTTGTATAGCAGTATAAGGGGTATGTTTACTAAACCGCGCACACGTGCGCGGCACACAAGAGCGGATGCTAATGATGCATTTAAGAGCTTTTAAGCGCCGCGCACGCGTGCGCGTCACATTAACGGGCCGCCGCACATGTGCGGGGTGCTCATGTGCGATAGAGGCGGGGAAACGCTTACGGAGGGCGGAGGAAGGCTCCCGAGGGGCGGGGGGACGGGGTCAATGGGTGTAGAGTGGGAGGGGAGAGGCTCCCCGCACAGGAGCGGGGCTCAATTTTGTCATGAAAAATACCGCGAGTAAAACCCTCGCGTTAGAGCCGATTTAAAGGGAAGAGAAACCATTTATGTCAGCAATGTACAGCAAAACCGGAGAAACCTGCGAAACGTGAGCAGTGTGATACATGTGCACAGAACAAAATAGCAAATATACATTGAAAATGACCACAAAAAATGCCAAATAAAGAAGAATCCATCTGGGCAACAGTAATATTAATGGGCAACCATAAAAAACACTCCCCGGAAAGCTCCAAAAAGAAAAAATGATTTTTGTAAGGGTCTACGCTCCTTAGACTTGTTCAAAAATCACTGCAGTGTAATGGAGCTGTCCTGGGAGTGTTTGTCATGTTTCCCATTGATATCACTGTTGGCCAGCTTGGTTTTGGTTGTTTCCCCTTTTAGTGGAGGTCATTTTTGAGATGTAATTGCACCCCTGTCCCCCTACAAGGTAAACGAGCCCACAGTAGAATTGTGCAGATCAGGGTTTCTGACTCGTGCGGCCAGGTTTCCTATCTCCAGAGACTGCAATGTCTCTGTGGCCACAGTGTGGTGCAGCGGACACAGCCAGTGCCTGTAGGACCAGAGATTCACAGGCTCAAATCCCATTTGGGGCGCCTGCCAACCCAGTCCCCATAGTTTTACCCACCACTAAATAGTGAGAGTACAGATACTCCTTTATTGCAGAGAACATAAGCATCGTCCCAACACCTATATTTTACTCTACACTGCACTCAAACCATAACAATGGCCATTTCCTACAGCCGAGTCCTCCAAAGTCAGTCCTGGAGTGCTACAACTCACTTAGGTCATATGTTTTTCCCAGATAGGGACATGTCTGCATGTTGGCGGAAGGGTACAGGTGGTGGAGGGGGCAGTGGCTGCAAACCACAGCAGACAGTGGCCTAGGCCTGTGCAGGCTGGCACCATCCACCGCAACAGACAGGCTCTGTCAGATGTACAGTCATGGACTCCCCAAGGAACACAGCATATCTGTGGCAACATGGTGGTGCAGTGCACACAGACAGTGTGTGCAGGAACAGAAGGTCACAGGTTCAAAGCCCAGTTGCAGCTACTGCCAATCCAGTCCACATATTTTTCCTACTACTAAACCATGATAGTAAGGACAAACCTGTATTGCTGAAAACATAAGCATGGTTAATACGCCTATATTTTACCACACCAAACACAGACACCATAAAAAGCTGCATTACCCAGAGCAGAGTCTCCCAAATGCAGTCCTGGAGGGCCCCACACCATTCAGGATCCATGCTGCATCTAATAAAGATGCCTGTGCTGCATATCTATGCACCAACCCCCATGGTATGCTGATGTAGCTCATGAGGGACAGCATGAAAATCCGAACAGTGTTTGGAACACCAGAATGGAGTGGGGACACTCTGCCGTAAAGCAGCAGCCAACAGGGCCAGACACACCCACACACACCCCCACAGGCCCCATTGACCAATGCCTCATGGTGAGGCAGGACATTGGGCCCTGCCTGTATCTCCCAATACTAGCAGTTTCATACCTTAGCACTGCCACCCTACACCTGGGTATATGGTACGCAGCTATCAAACGTTGCCCATGAGAACTGGCAGATATCAATTCCTACTTTAAGCACATTTTGCTCAGTGCTCTCCAATGACAACACAGTGGCGCAGTGCACACAGACAGTGTGTGCAAGAACAGAAGATCACAGGTTCAAATCCCAGTTGTGTCAGCTTCCAACCCAATCCCCTTATTTTACACATGAAGAAAACATGGTAGTAAAGACTGCCAGGTATTCCTGGGAACAGAAACATGCCTCAAATGCATATATTCAACACCAATGAACACAAACACCATAAAAATGCGGTACCTAGAGCAGAGACTCCCAAATGCAGCCCTGGAGGGCCAAAAACCAGTCAGGTTCCATGCTGCCCCTAATGAAGATGCCTGTGCAATGTAAACAGCAATGGTGCATAATAGCATGTTGCCAGAGGGGTACCGGTGGTGGAGGGGGCAGTGTGTGCTGGTCACAGCAGGTGGTGGCCCAGCCCCCTCACGTGGGTTCAGTGCACCCCAAAAGACAGTCCCTGTCTGACAAACAGCCATGGACACCCCAGGGAATGCACTGTTTCTGTGCTAAGATGGTAGTGCAGCGGATGCAGCCAGTGCCTTATGGACCAGAAGGTCATCGGTTCAAAGCCCAGTTGGGGCACCTACCATACCAGTACCCACATTTTACACATTGAAGAAAACATGATAGTAAAGACTGAACCCTTAATGCGGAGGACATAAGTGAAACACTCATATCTTTCCTTAAATAACACACACCACATAAACATATGCATTGCCTACAGCAGAGTCCCCCAAATGCAGTCCTGGAGGCTAAAAAATCCCTCAGGTTGGATGCAGTCTCCAATAAAGATGCCTGTGCTGCAATTCCAGGTCCCGGCCCCATGGTATGCAGAGGTATCATAGGCATATTCATCAGGGACATCATGAAAACCTGAACAGTGTTTGGCCCACCAGGACTGTAGTTGGGAACCTCTTCCCTGAAGCAGCGGCCAACAGGGGCGGAAACACCTGCACCTGCAGGCCCCATCATCCAAAGTCAAATGCAGAGGCCGGATTTTGGGCCCTGTGTGCATCTCCCAATACGAGCATGTGCATACATTAGCAATGCCACAGTAAACACGGGTATACGGTACACAGATATCAAAAGGCTGCTATGATTCCTGGCACATAGAAATGGCAAAGTTAAGCACAATCATCTCAATGAGCTGTATCGTACCAACCTCTCTGATGTCTGTGGAATGTGCGAAAGGTCATGTGTCTGACAGAGTCCACCACCCTGGAGCATGACACCAACGGTTCCGCCTAACATAGCCATGCCTGCACTGTGCCCAGTAATGGTGCGTTTGCCAGGGCTGCCAAATACCTCTACAGCTGCTCAATGCTGCCATAGGTGTGGGGCATGTGTGTTTGTCTATCCAGTGTATGGTGGTTGACAAAACCCTCCGCAGCCCAAGCTGATAGCACTGTTCTATTATTGGCCTGCCAATGTGCATAATGAGGAGCAAGGCACTGTGGGTATAGCCGAGACAGGGTGGCATGAGCAGGATGCAACTGCACAAGGCATAGGGCAATGGCTGGGACATTGTAGTGCCTGGCCACCACCTGCACAGACATGGTGTCCACAGCATGTCCTGCTGGGAGGTCACTCTCTCCCTGACCGAGCAGTGACCACGGCATGGCTAGGTTCCGCCATTGTGGCATACAGTAGGTCTCTCATGTGATGTATATGGCTTCTGTAGTTCTGTGGCCCAATCACTGAGATAACTGCCTGGTGGGTGTGCTCACATCCCAGTTATGGGTGCACACATGTCCTGCGGTAGCATGCACAATGGACTGGCTAGTGGACTGTCTGCAGTTAGCGTGTGTATGGCTGGAACACCTCGCAGGGTTCAGCAGCTGGGGACCCACTGTGCTCGCTGCTGGAAAATGTCAGATGGTGGTGTGGCGTGGGGCGTTTCAAGGCCTAGCATCTGTCTGCGCTTGAAGTATGGATGCGTACAGAACTGTAGAAGGTGCTCTGTCGGTTCCTCCAACCGCAGCTGGACTGAGGTTGATGGCCCTGTCTGCCGCTGCCACCATTGCAGGGATATAGAACGTGGATCTGTTTTTTGGGGGAATCCTGGGTTCCAGAGGGCAGGTTAGGTGGGCTGACACACTCTGCCTAGGTGTCCATACAGCTCCTTTCCTCGCACATATATCATGTGGCCATGGCACCCACACAGGATATGCACTATTCCATGGGCATCAAAGTCCACAAGGCCCAGATGTGGCTGGGATATATAGATGGACAGAGGTGTACCATAGGTGTGTCTGATGGAACAACCTATCAAACATCAGAACACATGGGACATAAGGTATAGGCCATTTCAGCAAGGACAGGTGATGTGCGCCCCACCTCACCCTCAGGATGAGCACAGACCCCCCACACTGAGACGGTCTGTAGCCACTCTGTAGCAGCAACACAGAAGGTCTGTACCCACCACTAGGCCTAGGTGCTGTGGGGGTGCACACCCCATCCTCGTAAAATCTGTAGACTGCTGCTTTGCATGTGCAGTGCATCATGGGTGCGAGTGGAGCACCCCTACCCTGTTAAGCGCAACACACAGTCTGCAGACCTCATATTGTAGCCAGCCAGACCTCTTCTCACACATATAGAGCTGTAGCCCATTGGTGAATGCAATGCGTGTGAAGCAACAGATTGTTGGTTCAAATCCCTAGTGCGGTTACGCAGCAAACATTTTTAGATAGGCACATTGCTGCATATACTGTGCTAGTCAGCATCAGTGCTGTTTACTTTGCACAAACTGGCCATACATTGAACAGGGCATTGTAACATGGAGATAACTATTCTACAGGGTACATGGGGGCTGCCTGGGGCAGTATGTGTGTAATGTCATGTAGTACTGCCAACAGAGAAACCATCACAGTGCTGTAACCCTAGGCTGCCCTATAAGGTGGCTTATGGGGCACCTGAGGCTTACAGCACTGTGAGGATCTTAGAGCTGCCACCACTAATTTCCATTAAAACACCCGTCATTGGATGCACCCACACATAACCCCACTGTGGACGGAAACACACATCCTCTGGCTTCACAGGCAGCGAGGTGAGCTATGGGACACAGCTCTATAGCTGAGAACAGATGCCTGGCTGGCTAAGGAGGAAATCCTGCAGACTGTGTGCTGCGGTTATCATGGGTGCATTGATACAGTAGGAACAATGCTTCACTGCACATGACGTTTATAGCACTGTAAGGGTGTTGCTCCTGGCAGTACATATGTAATGTAGAAAGGAAACTGCCGCAAGTAACACTGTTGCAACGTAAGAAGATATATGCCGCATGCATCACCAATGTACATTAAAAGCACTATGCCTAAATTGGCACTGCTGTAGAATAGTGTGTGCTGCCTGAGACACGTAATCCAGAGCCCCACTGGATAATTGAACCCCTGACCCCTGGTTTAGCAGTCCATATTACAACCATTGTGCTACACCTCTGCCACCAGGACTGTATGGCAGCACACATAGTAAAGGAGAACGTGCAGTAAGGTGGCATGCCGACCTACATCACCTCTTAATGGTCAGCACGCAACCTATTGTGCATGTGCAATGTTCAAATATGGTGCTTCCCCCACCCCCCTATGGCAACCCCCACATCCTTGCAGGGCACACATGGAGATACACCACTGAACATACTCCAGGGGCACACACAACCCCAAATTACCAGGGGGTCTGTTTGCCGACGCTGATGGTGTGTCAGCACCCCTTGTTATAAGTGTCCTGGCAGTACCTGCTATGTGACATACATAGCACACCTCATCAGACAATGCACTAGCAATCAGTGAATATGTGTCCATAGGTTCAAGACCACACTGTGTAAATAAGAATAATCCATAATAATTTAAGTGTTCTTTTGTACATGAGAGACACATCGTTGCTATGTGTGGCTGCAGAGATCAGTAGACATACTGTTGTCGACACCCTACCCAGTGCGGCAGAAAGATGTGTGCATTCTCAATGTGCATATTCCTGCCACGCAGCCATGCGGAACGCAGCCGCGCGCCTATCTCTGTCGCGTAGCCATGAGGAGCGCATGTGCGCAAGCCGCTATGCGCAAATGCGGAAGTTGCGTCGCGTGCGTCACCGCATCTACACGTGCAGACAGGAAAATGGCGTCCCGCAGTAGGAAGCCTGCATTCAGTCGCCGCGAGCTGCACCACCTGGCGACCTTGATAGGGCCCAAGCTACACAAGCTTTTCCCAGGGGCCTCCAGGGGAAGGGACACCGGAAAGGTGCGGAGGGCCTGGGAGCGCATCACAAGGCGGTTCAACCGTGTGGCCGAGAACAAACGGGAGGTAAGTGTATGGCAACAGGTCATAATAACCATATACAAAGACAGGGGTGATTGCAGCTGTCCATGCTGCTGTGTGTAGGTAGTCTACATCAGTAAAGTGCAGCAGGTGAAACCACATGTAGACATCTTTATGTAGCACATTTGAGTAGTTTGCCATGTACCCAGGTGTTGACGGACGTGGTCACATAGGGCATGATGCCATCCTGTAGTCATGGCATCTGCTGCTGTTGATGTGCTACAACACACTGTAACACAGCTAGCCCATAGATCTGCCTAAGGAGGGTCTGGAAACATCATGTGCTGATGGCGGGATCTGCATCTGCAGGGTAACACATATGGGCAATCCTCAGGGGTTGTGAAACGTGCATCACATGGTCTGTCAGACACCCTGGAGCTATGGGGTTGTTTTCCAATGTTGTTCAAGGCAACCCCCCTATCCCCAGGAGCCCTGAGAGCCCATCAGAGTGGGCCCTCAATCACCCTGGTGCTATGGGGTCATTTGCCAATGTGGTTTAATACATCCCCCCTAACCCCAGGAGTACAGGGAGCCCATCAAAGTAGGCCCTCAGTCACCCTGGAGATATGGGGATGTTTGCTAATGTTGTTTGACACATCCCCCCTATCCCCAGGAGTACAGAGAGCCCATTAGAGTGGGCCCTCAATCACCCTGGTGCTATGGGGTCATTTGCCAATGTTTTTTGACACATCCACCCTATCCCCAGGAGGCCAGAGAGCCCTTAAAAGTAGGCCCTCAGTCACCCTGGAGATATGGGGTTGTATGACAATGTTGTTTAACATATCCCCCCTATCCCCAGGAGGCCAGAGAGCCCATCAAAGTGGGCCCTCAGTCACCCTGGAGATATGGGGTTGTCAGACCATGTTGTTTGACACATCCCCCCTATCCCCAGGAGTACAGAGAGCCCTTCAAAGTGGGCCCTCAGTCACCCTGGAGATATGGGGATTTTTGCTAATGTTGTTTGACACTTCCCCCCTATCCCCAGGAGGCCAGAGAGCCCTTCAAAGTGGGCCCTCAGTCACCCTGGAAATATGGGGTTGTCAGACCATGTTGTTTGACACATCCCCCCTATCCCCAGGAGTACAGAGAGCCCTTCAAAGTGAGCCCTCAGTCACCCTGCAGATATGGGGTTGTCAGACAATGTTGTTTGACACATCCCCCCTATCCCCAGGAGTACAGGGAGCCCTTCAAAGTAGGCCCTCAGTCACCCTGGAGATATGGGGATGTTTGCTAATGTTGTTTGACACATCCCCCCTATCCCCAGGAGCCCAGAGAGCCCTTCAAAGTGGGCCCTCAGTCACCCTGGTGATATGGGGTTGTATGACAATGTTGTTTAACACATCCCCCCTATCCCCAGGAGTACAGAGAGCCCTTCAAAGTAGGCCCTCAGTCACCCTGCAGATATGGGGATGTTTGCTAATGTTGTGTGACACATCCCCCCTATCCCCAGGAGTACAGAGAGCCCTTCAAAGTAGGCCCTCAGTCACCCTGCAGATATGGGGATGTTTAATAATGTTGTTTGACACATCCCCCCTATCCCCAGGAGGCCAGAGAGCCCTTCAAAGTAGGCCCTCAGTCACCCTGGTGATATGGGGTTGTATGACAATGTTGTTTAACATATCCCCCCTATCCCCAGGAGGCCAGAGAGCCCCTCAAAGTAGGCCCTCACTCACCCTGGAGATGTGGGGTTGTTTGACAATGTTGTTTAATACATCCCCCCTATCCCCAGGAGGCCAGAGAGCCCATCAGAGTGGGCCCTCAATCACCCTGGTGCTATGGGGTCATTTGCCAATGTTGTTTAATACATCCCCCCTATCCCCAGGAGTACAGGGAGCCCATCAGAGTGGGCCCTCACTCACCCTGGTGATATGGTGCAGTGTGCCTCTGCTGTTGAATCCATTCTCACCATCTCCAGGAGGCCTGATACCTGCATATGCTTTCCATGGAAACACCCTGCTGCTATGTTGTATTTCACTGCTGAGGTGCTGTAGGACACACAACACCCATGGGGCCCGAGAGCTGACTGTAACGGAGGGTATGTCAGTCAGATATGTTCCTAGGCTATGTTGGGTAGGTTGCACATCTCGCACAGTCCATGGGGTCCTGAGCTCGACACACACACCGTAGATGTACCCAGATGATCAGGCAGATGCAGATGTGGATGTGCATAAACAAAAACTCACCCATCTTAACTACGAGATCCAATTCCGAAGGTCTGTAACAGAGACATGTCCCCAGCAATGCATGGTGAGTCAGGTCACACATCTGCGCAGTCCCCAGGCAGCACACACCTGTTTGCAGATGAATATCACATGTTTTTGGAAGGATACATGCACCTGTTCATGTTGTACACCACAGACTGAAACCCACACATGAGCAGAGGTGGCAATAGGTCATAGCCGATGCAAAGGCACATGCCCCGTAGTGTTTGCAGTCACACCTCCCATAACCAACGAGGGCCCACGTCAGATGAACATAACAACATCCGATAGGCCTAAATGTGAAAGATGCACGTCCACCATGAGCAGTATGCTGCGTGCAACAGTGGCCAACTAGGTCAGACGTACCTACCATTATCCACATGACACACAGGTCACACAGCGCCTGTAGTGTGTCAAACATTGCTATCCATGGACCTGTTCAAAGCCACATGTCATGGACGTGGCCCCTGATAAGGTGTAGAGGGCCACCCACCGAACGTCCCATGTATGGGCACATCACCCATGTGTGCTGGGATAGCATATTGCCACTGGGTGTGTGTTGGATAACATGTCTAGATAATGTCACCCCAAATGTGTAAAACATAACACATGCAGGGTTAGTGGGGGAGAAGGATGGACATCATGTTTGACAACCATAACGTGGCAGGGCTACGCCATGTCAGTCAAGGGGGCCACAGGGGAATGGACTGGTGCGTTCAGGGTGGCACGCCCAAAGCACATAGGTGTCACTGCACACATGGCCAGACCCACAGCTATGCATGCAGGTGGCACTGGGGACAGTTAATCACCAGGGACAAGCAGGGATTAGTTGTCACATGTCGGTATTGTCTGCCCTGTTGCAGCCTGTGTGTGACCGCTCTACAGTGGCCAATGGGGAAGCATATGGGAGCATCACACAGCGCCTGTGTGCTGCCCTTATGCCTCTCCCAAATGCTGCTCCCCAGTTCATCATGTTATGCCAAACCAGCAGGTCATTGTTCCTGTGAGCGCAAAACACCTCAATGGTAGTGCCACTCCTGTGTCTGCGCCTGCCGACATTTCCCTACCGGTAACAATGGTGTATGTTAACTCCCATCCCTAGGAGCTGTTTTGACCTCACCCAAACCAAATACCAGGAGTAGAGTGAAAACGTCAAATTGTGCATAGGCCGTAAATCCACTGTCATCATGGAAAAACAATCCATGTGTCTGAACACATGTGCAAAATGTGCCGGTAGCTCATCTGTCAATGACAACCATGTTTGCTGTCCAGAATGCCTAAGGCCCACTCACTCAATGTCTGATTGTATGACATGTGGGATGGCATACAAGAGTGGTTGGCCAACCTGAGTAGCCAAGCTCAATACCCACGACCACACTGATGTGGCTGTGGTGGCAGCCATGTCACCAGGGAAGTGACCTCCCCCCTGTGCATCCCATGGAGCTAAACCAACAGCTGGCCGGTTCTGAGAGGGTCCTACCCCCTCTAAACATTGGGATGGCCCGGCGTTGCCCCTGAGGAACGTACTATGGGCAAAAAGCACTGGAGGGATCCCCAGTCTCCCTAGGCCCTTTTGTGGCCACAGCAAGGTCTGGAGGCCGTAACCTCGTCTGAACCCCCTTGGGCCATGCTCCTGGGTACTGGCTGGGGCCGGTACCACAACACAGGCATAGCCAGTGTCAGTGGACCAGAGGATGCTGGCCAACAAACGCTGTTCTGCGGCTATCCTGGGGCATCAAGTTCCTCCTTACTAAGCCAGACCACACACATTGTGTCACCGGAACCCACACAGATTTGGGTCACAGCATGGGCTAAGGGACCATCAGTGCTGATGGGTGCAGTCTGTGACACACTGGTATCAGGTCACCCATGTATCCACGCTTTTCAGTACCAGAAACGCACTAAGCCTGAGCGCACAGTGACAATATATGTCCAATCCTCTGAGGGGCCTGGTGACTGTGTCAGCTCCGAGGGTACTCATGTAAGTCACCAGGAGGGGCCTGCATGTCCCATGAGTCGATTGCCATTGCCTGAGGATATGTCCCACCAGGATCTGCACAGACATGTAGTCAGGGTCCATACCGGTCCAGTGGCAACTGAATCAAAGCACAGGCCACAGGATCCAGACAATCACCAAGATCCCTGGACACCAAGGGTGGCGTCAACCCTGCCAGGACATCAGAACATAATGGATACTCTACTGAAAAGGATGGGATACACCTCTCAAAACCTCCACACATGGGTACTAGCAGGATAATATCTACCCTGAGACCTGCATCAACAGCCTCCCAAACAACATAGCCCCCTCAGCACTATATTGTGGGGTGGTACACTATGATGAGAATATACTGTCACAGATGACATGCTGTCAACCCGTCTGGCAGGGGCCCAGGAACGTAGATGACTTGGGTTGCCGTGCCTGCCATGCATCCCTGCTGTCAACCTTGATATTGTCCAAAATCATGTACATGGGTCCGTATCTGATGGAGTTCGCACTACATGTATAACTTCTACGTCCGCCCCTCCCGTATGACAGAGGAAGGGTATATGTAGCACCTGTCAGGCATGGCCAGACAAAGTCAACTTTTGCCAACAGGGTACCATTGGACTGGTGTGAGGGCACAGGCTGAGTCTCCCCCATTGCCATTGTGTCATGGGCACGTGCCTGGCTGTCAGCCGCTGAAGTGGAACACTGTATACAGGATAACTTTTGTTACACCCCCTGTACTCATTGCAACCTGTCAGGGACATGGTTGCAGCAAACATCCAAAGAAGTGGATGCTGACAGGCCCACCCTGAACAGGCTGTCCAAGATGTGCAATCCTGCAAAGGGGAAAGCCAACAAAGATACCTCCATGTCCAGAACCAAAAGATGCTAGCAGTCATATGCCCAGCATGGACCACCCTCTGCACAATCTGATGAAAAGGGTCACTAATCTACGGAGCCACCAAATTTGCAAGCCACCCAGCTGTAGCAGACACAGCAGCGTCAGCCTCCACAGGGCCTGGGGGTCCTTGATAAGGTACATGCCCCCCCCCTGGCCATCAACGTAAAACATATGTAAACAATCCCATGAGGTCTATGTCACCGCATGCACGGATGGTGGGACAGACAATCAGACCCCTATACTCTGTCCATCATAGGAGGTGGCACAGGCCACCTTCCCACAGCCTCCCCTCCCCACAACAGAACGGAAGGTCAGTTCCCACAAACGCACCCCAAATGGTCCCAGACGTAAAGCGTTACCTAGTTCAGGAGGGGTACAAGTGGGAACACCTCCACAACAGGGCTCTGTGTTTCACAGCCCCTATCTCAACATAACTGAGACAACAGGAGGATACAGACACATCTGAGATCCCACAGATCTGGCCAGGTTACGCTTCATAGAGATGTACACATGCCATTAAATAGGAAACGTATCCCTATACCCCCACAGTCCTGACTGGCCCCCATCCACAGATCACAAGGATGCCTACACCCATGTGCACAGCCACAAAATACCCTATAAGTTTACAGGGTTTCCGCGTTCAGGGAGGGCACTATCACTGCAAAGCCCACCCCCTGGACCCGGCCGCAGCACATAGAGTATGCACAAGGTGCATGGCTGGGGGAGCTGCCCTTCCCCGTACAAGGGAGATATGTGTATAACCACACCTGGATGATTGGGCCATCTGGACAGAGTCAAAGACTCTGGACCGGTCCACTCTCCCTCTCACACACCACGTGTATGGCAAGATGTATGCCATCTCAGAGATCGCAGGGCATCCCTCCAGACTCGCAAACAATCGCTGGAGGTCAGATGAGCACAGGAAGGTAGAAGACTGACAACCACCCATCTGCTGCAGGCTCGCTATCCTTGCATTGTGCAACTGTGATCCTGGCCACTACAAGCAACACGGCTCTTGGACAGAGAGATGCTCCAGCAGCTGTGGCACATGGCAGCTACGTAGCATGTGTCCCCCTATGCACGTCTGCACTGGGAGCAGCCCAATGCTCCCGCACCTCCCAGTGGACGCATGCAACAGGCTGTCACTCTGATTGGAGAGTGACTGCAGACAACCCCACTCAGCCCCTGTACTGGGGGCGTTAAGCAGCAGAAAGTTGGGAGGTGTCACCTGTTCCGCAAACGCCACCTCTGCCCACCCTCACAACAGATGCTGTCAAGGTGGGGTGGGGTGTCCATCTCCTGAACACCTCACCTACAGCCACCTGGAGGTCCAGGGGAATCATCCCAGCACAGACATTTGGGGGCTCAGAGCAATGAGCCTGTCACCCCAGACATTCAACTTGCCCTGATAGGGCAACACACGAGTAGTTCACACAGACAATCAGGTAGCCATGTCCAAGGTGCCGAAAGAAAGTGTCACAGGCTCTCTGTCATATTGCAGCAAGGCCCGTAAACTGTGGGCGATTGACACAGAGCAACATACCCATCTCCTGACGGTCTATCTCCATGGCAATGTCAAATATCTTTCATACAGAATCAGTAGTGCTGTGCGCCGGCACACATGGACCCTACACATGTACCACCCCAGCAGAGCATCGAAACTCCACGGAAATGCAGATATAGACCGCTCTACAGGTGTGTCACATGCCACAGGTACACAGTTAGGTTCCCTCATTCCGGCTCATGGATGACATGCAAAGGGTTCCCTCTCCGCAGCTTGGGGCATGACACGCTATATGTCCCCTCTGACATTCGGTGGATTGCCAGGACACTATGCAAGCCCCAGGGGTACTGAGACAACATGATCCACATAGCCCCATGCTGCACACACTAGGTGTGGTACCCTCTGCACCCATGTCTGTCACATGGCCACCCACAGGGACATGTTCTCTGTCACAGACCCACAGTCACAGGGTGAGGGGACAGTATGGCATCCACACCCACAGTCTGTAATACCCTGAACCTGGTTAGGGATAGCTGAATGCTTTATGCCACCCCCTCACCCTGGATGTGTGACATGGCCGTTTTGCACCCATGAAACCACCCACAAGGCATGCCCATGCGTCCAGGTGGGAGGGAGTATCCAGCTGGTGTCCACAAATGTGCGTAAAACACCGTGCCATCCCACACGACGCAGTGTGGGGTTAACAACGTCACCTCTCACACACTGGTATACAAATTAGGTCAGTCAGAGAAAACTGCAATGCCATTGCTGCACCATCACCACCCATTGATGGTCAAGCAGGTGCCTCTCATCCGCTTTGAGCGTGCGTGGTGGAGTGCCTGCCCCCACTGACCCCTCCCCTGGAACCACCCCCAGTGGCATGCGACCGCAATCTTGTTGGGGCAAAGCTATGAGGGCCCTGTCAGAGGCCCTGGATACTACGTCCATAATGTTTCTGTCCTTGATGGTGCTACACATTAGTGTCAGCAAGTCATCAGGGCGTATCAGTGGGGTGGAAGCTGTAGTGGCAGGTCCACCCTACACAGGGATCCAACATGATATGGTCCCCCTACGGACACAGACACATGTCATGCCTATGGTGGATGTGTACAATCATTTGGTCAAGCAGCATCATCTACCTTTCTCCTTCCCATAGCCCCATGCCCCAGATGCAGGGAAGGAACATTATACTGTGAAATATCGGAGAGCCGTGGCTCTCTATTTGCAGGGGACCCAGCAACACATAGGGTCCCCTCAGCTATCCCCACACTCGGATCCATTCCATGTGAGAACAGCAGTTTCACAGAGAAATGTCCCCTATCATTTTGTAAAGTGTCTCACATACCTCTATCATGGCACACCATCCGCTGTGCATGTCCATGTCAACACTCACAATGTGAGAGCCATGGCAGCCTCCAGGGCTCCACGTCATCCTGCCTGTGTGCATGACAGCTGATGGCCAGTTACATGGTGCTCAGCTCACACCTTCACGGGCCATTACGGCTCTGGTGGAGGCCCATACAGGGATGGTATGTTTGATCAGGCCGCAGAACAACACCTATCCCATACATACCCAACTCTGAAGCGCCCCCCCATAGGGGATGGTGGAGATCCATGGGAGGTAGTGGAACCCCTCCACAGGGCCCCGCCACTCCGGGGACACTTCCCTGGCATCTACAGCTAGGGGCCCCCACCAGTGGGACGTATGTCCCTCACTGTTCTGGGAACCGCATACCTACACACCTGTACCAGATGATGTCACAAAAACTAAGGGGTTGATCCGCACAAACACAACATTGCCTCTAGAGTATGTGTCACCCTCTCTCACCCTCCCTGTCTCTCCCATTCTCGCTCACTACCTTCTCTCTCCCCCCCTCTGTCTGTCTCTATCTCTCCCACCATTCCACCAGTGTGTTGTCTGGAGGTGGTGATATGGGGGGGCGGGACAGTATGTAGGCGCTGTGCAATGCTGCTAGCTGGTGTCCTATATGACGCTGCTTGACAACCCCAGACAGGCCCCGTTGTTTCCACTTCAACACACATGTGCAGCCCTATTCACACATTTCCCAGTGAGCAACTGTTACAGGTGTGTAACTATGCTGTATGTGCAAAACAGACAGCAGGGGAGACGCAGCAGGAAGATGCTGGCCACACAGGGGTTTATCTATGTTGTCCAAACACCTGTGGTAACCGGAAAGTGATGACCCCAACCTATGTCTGCATATCCACAGGTGGAGGACCTGAGGAAGAAGGGTCGTGAACTCCGCCAGTTTCACCCGGAGTACCTTGAACGCTTCAGCAGGGTGCCGGAGCAATAACATAATGGTGAGTATTGGCAGGGATGACTCCCAGTTACAAATGTCACATTGGCCCACCAGCCTGTGTGTTGCCTGCATATGTACATGTGTTATGTGACACACATGGACGTGTCGTAATGTATGTCATCTTTCACAGAGGGAGAGGACAGAAGTGCGGAACAGGGAACCTCTGGCTACACCCTTCGACGGCCCACCACCCGCCTTGCAAGGGAGAGGGAGGTGGTGGTGGTGACGGAGGAGGAGGAGGGGGAAGAGGAGGTGGAGGAGCAGGATACAGAGGTGGCGGAGGAGGGGGAGCAGGAGACAGAGGAGTTGGAGGAGACAGAGGAGGCGGAGGAGGAGGAGGACAAGGTGGTGGTGCTGCAAGACACGGAGGTGGAGGAGGAAGACACAGAAGAGGAGGATGAGCCCCACCAGTTCCTCCCCGAGGGGGATGATGTTCAATGGAGGGGGATGCGGGGGAGGGGGGGTCAGGGGGTGGGGGACATGTGGAACATGTTAGAGTGGGGGTAATTGCATGGGCGGAGAGGGTGGTAGGAGGGAGTTTGGGGAGGGGAGCAGGTAGGGTAGAGGGTGCGGGGGAACACAGCACAGCACAGGTCTCTGTGGGCCCCCGTCAGACACTGCAGGTGGAAGCAGGGGACAGACATCGTCATGTCACTGCACCATCCATGGCCACCAACGTATCACATGCACATGCCAGCACACAGACCACAGCCACTGTGTGTCTGTGTGCTGGCAGGTGCATGCATGATGTGCTGGTGGCAGTGGATGACGTGAGGCGCGATGTCCGTCTTGTGTTCCATGCACTACAGTGTCTGACGGGGGCTGTTCAGAAGGTGAACGCCGATGTTGCACAGCTGCAATGTTGGCGTTCATCTGCTGAAGGGCATCACAGGCGTCATTGATGGCACCTGTGACGTCCACTTGTGCCCTGTGCTGTGCTGTGTTCCAACAACAGACAGGGGGCATGTTATTAATGGCATGTTGCCAATGGTTTTGTAAGTTGTCAAATAAATGGTTGAATTTGTTTTTTGACACAGTGGTCATGGGTTTCCCTTACACACTCACTATGGATGCAAGCATGGGATATGTGTGTGGACCAGGATAGGCAGTGAAGGTAGACATGGATTTCATATGTGGACTGGCTCCACATGCAGTCATGGGGGCTAAACATGTGTGCGGGAGTGTGACACCAGGGTAGGCGCATGAGATGTTGCATTTTAAGGGGTTCCCGGGAACATCCATGTCATAGGGGTGGGTGTGGTTTCAACAGATGTGTTAGTGGACATCTGCATCATACATACGCATGCCACCCATGTCTGTCAGTGCCACATGCATGCCATGGGGTTGGTTGTGCAGGCATGTCATCAGTGTTCCAGCCAGGGGCAATGGTCACACATATGCAACCAATGTTTGGTGTATAAGGGGGTGTAAATAATGATGGATCTGAATAGTCACCATGCAAACTCTGACCAGTCCCCCTGCCACAACATGGGGGTCTGTGTAAAGGGGCCTGCTGCAGCCAAGGGGCAATGAACACACACTGTGCAGGTCACACATGGCATGTGCTGGCATCTGTGTAGAAGTACCTGGCAGTGCAAACAACACAACAGCAACGGGCCTGGGTGCAGGTCAGATGGTTAGGAATGAAACATGCATGTACACAGTACATAGGGGACCACAGGGACACACATTGGACGCACACGTTGCATGTATGTTACCATATCATTTTATTTACCCAGTTATGGTCGACGGCGTGGCCGCCCACATCTGCCATGTCTCAAACCCCCCCTGGTGCTCCACCCTCCTGCTGTGCTGGTGGCAGTGGTGGAGGCAGTGATGGTGGTGGTGGTGGTGGTGGCGGCGGTGCAAATCGTTGCATAACAGCAAGCATGCCCTCCAGGGCCACAGCAATCCTTTCTAAGGGCATGGCCCTCACCTCTTCCCGCAAGTCCCTTATCTCCTGCCGTAACAGGTCCACAGAATGGTGTATGGCTTCCGATGCCTGATGACTGCCTGTGGGTGGAACAAAGGGTGGCCTGTGAGATCCATCTCCAGTAATCAACCATCACACACAACAATGTCACACATATAACACAAGATTTTCATTGTGATTGGACAGACTCTAGTAGAAACATGGATATGTTTACAAAATCTCATTGTCAGAGATGTATGTCACAGCCACACATAGCACATGGTTCAGTTACGTGATGTGGGGGGCAAACACAAGTATACACAGGCTGCGCATACACACCCACGTACTGCAGATGTAGCAATAGGCGTGGGGACAAATAGCAAACACATGTCCATTGTGTAGGGGGGTGGAGCGTGTGCGCTGGACAGCAACCACACCTGGGGAGCCGCATTGATGAAGAGAGGTTGGCTGAGAACAGCCAGCCCAGGTGGAACCACAGTTGGAGGGATACACGCAGCATGGACAGGTTAAAGATGCAGCGCTATTGACTCTGAGAGATGGGGTGGAAGCACCAGCATTACAACCCTTACGTGGGCATGTCCACTGCTGCTTCATGTGTCTGTCAACACAGGGGTTCACTTACACCTAGTGGCAACAGAGCACGGGTCTGATAATAGTGCGTGTACACCTTGATACACATGTGGAGGTTTTAGACAGAGCATGGGTAGCACCAGATGGTGCAGCAGAGGGGGACAGACCGCAAGATTGCACAGACAGGGTTATGATGCGCAATCAACAGCAGGTGGTAACCCCCTAGGGATGTGTGGTGAGTCACAGAGCTAGGGGGGGGATCCCTGATTCAGATTGGCAGCAGGGGTGTCACCTGTGAGTTGTCTAGTCTTTCCAAAAACATCAGGGGGCATAAGCTGACCTGTGTGATCAGGTGGGTGTGTCCCAACCCATGCAATTGTGAAACCAATTGTCATATATACAGGAACGGGACATGTTGATAGCCCTGTCTGTATGTCAAGCAGCCTACCTTAGTTGTGGACATACAGGCAGTCTCCAGGGACCTGTAAGCCTACCAAACCATACCTACATGACCTTTCACCCTGTCCTTTCCGTACATTGTGCAATATGGGTGTCATAACAGATTTTGAATGCCAATGATTGGTTTACACCTGGAAATGCAGACTGTAGGGTATGGGGGCTGTGTGACATTGCATTACATACAATCCTTAGGTTTGTGTATGGCAGCTCTGATTGTCCATGGACTAGGGGATAGTGGGCATTACTTTTTCTGCCACACGGCTGTGCTTCAGCGATGAGGCTGACTGTAGCAAGTGCAATGCTAGTATTGAGGTTTGGACTCATAACATGCTGCACCTTACACTGCATTCCTCTTATGTCTGCAACTGTAGGTGTCAACGGACCCTAGGCTGTTCTGTTGTGTGTCACAGTGAGATCAGCTAACATACGTGATACCCTTTTGTTGTCTAAAATGTCTACCATCTACGGGAGACAGACATGTCACAGCTGTGGAAGGTATGTTGTCACATCCACCACACACACCCCAAACAGAGACTACTGGTTTGTGTGTTGTGGTTGTGACGGTCTGTGGTCACCACTGTTCCCTCTCAGCTGTGCGCATGTGTGTGCGCACACACCTTGCCGAGCAACCAAAACAACTTTATGACAGAGCGCACATAAATTATGTCTCTTATTCTGATCAACATCAACACATACGTGTTCAAATATACATGTTATTGTGTATTTCTGCATTCCACAGGTTCTAAGATATGTTTCACTGAAATCACTGTGGTACACATACTGTATCCTGACGTGTAGTCTACTGTTACATTATATAAGCTTGCCTGCCATTGTGTGGAGTGGACCAAATTGACATTACTCCCATAAGATGCACAGCTGATATCTTATGCGCACTCAGCATACAGAACATTGGAGGTAACATTGGTTATCACCCACCTTCTGCATCTTGACGTGCAGATGTAGCATGGGCTCTTAGCTCTGCCATCAGAACATCCTCGCCGACTTCCTCCTGCCTCGGTGGTAGGCTGCCCCCTGTTGGTTGGCTCATCATGTGTGGCTCCAGGGGCCCCTCGCCGGAAGATGTGCTGCCCCCTGACACAGCAGCCTCTGCCTCCTCCATGATGTGAGGGCCGGACATCTCATCCCCCTCCTCCTCCTCCTCCTCCTCCTCCTCCTCTCCCTCCTCCTCATGGGTCACCTGCATTGTAGACAATCACACACAGCACACATGTGTTTACGCACTCCAGCTATGTATACGTGTGTGCTGCAGACAACACATACATGATGGTGGTGGGACCCTGCATGTGTGCTGCATCCAGGATCCCCTACACCCTCCCATACCTGTCTGTCACCACCATGTACCTGTACCAGGGGAACAGGTGTGTTTTTTAGCCCTACACACCTTGTTTGTTTGCCATGCTTCTGTTTCTGCTCCAATTGCGCATGTAGCTGCCATTCCATCTCTCACACCATCTGGACAAAATATGTCCACTCACGGCTGCTCATTCACTACCCTTACACCTGCTTTGGCTATCCCCTGATTGAATGTGCATGCCATTGAGCAGGGCATATGTCCTTGTGACATACTATCATCACAGTGCTACATGTGCTTGGCAGTGTCCTACTATGCAGCAAGCTGCAAATGTTAATCACCTTGGGCGCATTGACAAGCACATGCAGCACTGTGCGTATAGAATGTCACATAAACATGCCCTTATCACAGGCCAATGCAATAATACAGGGGATGGCAAGCACTGTTGTGGGGGTAGGTTAGGGGCTGGTACAGGTGGACATGTTTGTGACAGGTGGGGGGAATGATGGGATGAGGGACACATGTTGAATGTGTCCCGGGAACATGGCAAAAGAACAGGGTGTCCCAAGCCAATACCACGACGTGGAGAACTCAGAGGGACCAAAAAAGATTTAGGAAAATACATATGTCACTATCCCGACACAGGCCATGTTTCACTGCCTTCTTCAGGTGCATCACGTGGACCACACATCTGCTCTTCTTCCTTGAACATACGTGTAATACTACACCTTGCCAAATCATTGTCAAATGTGTGTGATAGGGGAGATTCCCATACACTATGCAGCAACTGGTGACTGCTGAAATGCCAGGCGTAGCTGCTATGCAAATCAAAACACTCTTTCTGTCTTTCACTGTGCTATCTCCTTCCTTCACTACAAAGTCGGATCTGAACACATTTAATTGACGGTTGTTCAGATTTTACTTTGAAGTGATGGAAGGAGATAGCACAGTTAAAGATGAAATGCGTGTTCTGATGTGCATTACATCTACGCCTGGCATTTCTGCAGTCTCCAATTGCTGCATAGTGTATGGGAACCCTCCCTTTCACACGCTTTGGAACTTGAGTTGCCAAGGTGTAGTGTTACATGTATGTTCAAGGAGGTAGAGCAGCTTTTAGGTCCACTTCTTGCCCCTGAGGCCGGCAGCAGAACCCAGCCTGTGTTGGGTCAGTGGCATATGTCTTTAACAGCAAACATTAGTTGTCCTTTTGAGTTCTCCACGTCTTGGTATTGGCTTGATTTAGCCTTTGTCGTGGGGTCGTGCCTTTGTGTTGAACAGAACAGGGTGTGGAAAGGTACAGCACACACCTGTGACACCTGCATAGGTAAATGATGGGGCTTGGGAAAGAGGTATGGAAGTACATTTGCAGATGTTTGCTGTCTACACAATGGGGATTTCAGGAAGGTCTTGAGAGGTTAGAGGTATACGTAGCATACTTACCTGCATGCGGATGGGTTGTGTCCAGGGCCGCAGGCAGCCCATATGTATAGATGGGGCCCAGTCTTTCAGCAAGCTGCTGTTCGAGGGGCATGAGCATAGGGGGGAGGGGGCCCCACCACCTGTGCCCCTAGCATGTTCTTGTTCAACAGCCATGTGGTGGCGCACCCCTCTTTTAATATCAGAAAAGCATTTTTTCAGGCTTTCAATGTCTCGCGGAGGGCCCCCTACCTCAGCAACTGCGACGCGAACCTCCTCCCACACTGCGTTACGTCCAGCCACAGTTGTGCAGCTGCTGAGCCTCCCAAACAGGACCTCATAATTTTCCAATACCATAGCAAGGAGGTTGTGGTTCTCAGCATCTGTGAACCGTGTGGCCCTCCTCCTCTGTGTTTCCGGCACAGGGACCCTTTTTCTTTTTGCAGTGTGTCTGCTTTGTGCAGCTTGGCCCTTTTCTGATGGCCCTGCTGCTGGCTCAGCCTCCATAGGGCCGGCAGGCCCTGCCTCCAGAGGAACAGGTGGGCACACCTCCCCCACCCCCTCGCCCTCACCCTCCCTCCTCTCACCCTCTCTCTCTCCCTCTCTCTCACCCTCTCCCTCTCCATCACCCTCTCCTCTCCTCTCCCCACACCCCACCTCACCTGACCTCACCTCACCCTTTCTCCCTCACCTACACACAACACAACACAGACAGAACAAATATGAACACACTACAAACAACACAACACAATATATGGCACAGTACACAGCACACTACAGACCCAATAGACTACAATACAATACAGTACAGTACAATACAATACAATGACACCTGCACACTACCTCCAGAAACTCCACACCAGCTACACTACTCCATGCTCACACACTACTCTCACATACCTAGCACTCCTCAAACAACCCTCAACGTGGACCAGGTGTGCAGGGTGTTTTATAGTTTTTTTTACGTAAGTTACGTTGCGCATGTGCAGTTTGTGTGACGGCACTGCTTGTGCGCAGAGCGTATTTGCAAGTGCGCATGGGTGTGCGTGCGTTTGGCGATGTGCGTCTGTCTGTGCGCGGTGCGCATGTGCAAGTGTTTGCGCATGTGCGTTTGAGTCTCTACATCTACACGCACATGCGACGCATACGCACATGCGTAACGAGATGCACATGCGTGATGCACACACACAGACGCACATGCCAAAACATTTGCACATGCGCAGACAGTTGCACATGCGCGACGTGCACAGACAGACACCCATGCGTGACGAGTTGCACATGCGCAAACTGTTGCACATGCACGCCGCGAACAAGCAGCGCCCTCGCACTGCGCATGCGCAAAGTCCGCAAATCCAAAAACCTGTATAAAACTGCCTGCAGAATTGGTCCACATTGAGGGTTGTTTCGTAGGCGAGGTGTGTGTTGGTTGTGAGATACGGAGAGAGCAAGGCAGGTGTTGTGGATCAGATCGAGTGTGTTGGGTGTAGTGTGTTGCATTGTATTGTGTGTCTATTGTCTTGTGTGGTTTGTAAGGTGTACACTGTCTAGGGAGGTGTGTGTGTGTTTGTGTGTTTGTGTAGCCACACTAGAGGGGTTTATGGCGGGGATTTATGTTGCTGCATGTGCCCGAAGACGTGGGCAGATGCTGCGGTTGCAGGACAGGGGAGATGGTGTCCGTGGGGCTGAGGCACAGGGCATGGGTGTAGACCCGCAGCAACTCAGACCTGCATCTGTGGGGGCGGTCCGTCCAGGTGCTGTGCTTGGATGGCGCAGAAGGCGTGCTGAGGTGCAGGCTCGGCAGCCTCGCCTCTACAGGCCCAGGGCCCAGCTCCAGGGCATGCGTGAGGACCAGGTCATCTCCCTGTACCGACTGAGCACAAGGGCTATTAGGGAGCTCTATGAGGATCTGAGACCTGACCTCGAGCCCCTGACTGATCGGTCCCATGCCATACCTGGTTTAGTCAAGCTCCTTGCTGCCTTACATTTCTTTGCCTCTGGCTGTTTCCAGTCATCTGTGGCCGCAGTGGGTGGCATGAGCCGCCCCACCTTCTCACGCTGTCTCCACCAAGTACTGCGTGCCATGGTCAGCCGGGTGAGGAATTACATAGGCCTTCCTCAAAATAGGCAACAGTGTGGGACCCTGAACCAGGCCTTTGAGGCGTTAGCCGGGATACCACACGTGATGGGAGCTATTGATTGCACACATGTTGCCCTGGTCCCACCTAGAGACAGGGAGGTGGTGTTCCGCAACTGCAAACACTACCATTCCCTGAATGTTCAGGTTGTATGTGATGCTAATCTGCATATTCTGAATGTGGTCCCTAGGTTTGCAGGGTCCACCCATGACTCCTATATCCTGCATCACTCAGCACTATTCAGACAATTTGAGGAGGGACAGTATGGGGACTGTATATTGCTGGGTGAGTATTTCCAGATTACTTATTTAGTAATGCATCTATTTATGTGTTTCAGTAACATCTCTTATATAGTGCCCTGTTTGCTCTCTGTGCGTTTGGAAACTTACCTTACGTTAAAAAGACTGACGACTGTTTAGAGTTTACATTGCTACCGGAGTGTAAACGTTGAGTAACAGGGGACATGATTAGAAATGTGACATCAGGATTGTAACAATATCTGATCAGACCCTGCTGATGGTGTTCAAATTACTACGCATGTGTGCAAATGTGTGTCCTGGTGGTGGATTGCTAATAGTGTGTGTGTGTGTGTGTGCCATCTGCACACATGGGGGGGGGGGGGTGGTGCCCTTCACACCCACCTGTGATGCCGGTTAATTTTTAGGTAGTTGTGTTATGTCATGTAACATTTATGTTATTGACAACCCATATAGCTAACCCTTGTCATGTGTGTGTGAGGTTCACACACTCAATCAGTACTGGGGTTCTCACCCTGAAAGCAGTAGATAACATGAGGGTCTGTGTAGCTATGTAGGATGGATGTTCCTGACCTTTGCAGATGGGAGTACATGTTTGCATATGTATGATCATGCATTTGACCTGCGTCATAGCAGAGGAGAAACAAAGTCTAGGGTTTGCAGTACCTTTGACCACTGTAGATGTGGGGGACATAGGCATCATTGCAGGTGCTGATCCTAATGTTGCAGAGCATTGTGGAAAGGTGACAGCAAGGGCAAGGGGGCTATTTGGATGCATACAGAGAGGTATTGGTAGCACATGCACAGGAAAGTACTCTGCCTCAGTATATGTGATTTTTGCAAGCTCATGTGGGCTACAGTGTGCAGTTCTGTGGACCGCAGCTTCAAAACGCTGGGAACATGATGGAGACAGTGCAGAGGGTGGCTACTAGAATGATTGGTGGTCAGCAGTAACCAGCATATGGAGTTAGCCTGCTAAATGTTGATATGTAGACCTTGGAGGACATGGGGAATATAGGTAATATCGTTTTGACCTTGTCATACCTCCATGGCATACATGTTCTGGATGTGGGTCTACATCGCATCACATCACATTTTTGTGTTGTGTACTTTGCCGACATATACTTTGCACATGTGATCAGTGTATTGGTGGTATAGTCTAGCGTTGCAGGTGGTAAAGATCATGACATTAACTGCAGTACAATATGCATGTGACACACATAGAGGGTCTCTAGAGGTACAAATGGGATTGTTCTGTTCTTTGGCATGTATGTACAGACTCCATGGCCCATGTGTTCCATTTCTATCACCATATGTCAATTTTTTTCAAATGCATAGTTGTGCTGTCATATATTTCTGTCAGGATGTGTTCTTGATTTGTTTATCACGTCTCTACCTGTGTCAATTTGGGGTAACATGCGCTCACACATTCACATGCAACATTTCTTTCTGCAGGTGATGCAGGGTATGGGTGTCGCCCCTGGCTGCTGACCCCTGTGCGTCAGCCACGGACACGTGCAGAGTGGAGGTACAATGAGGCCCACGCCTCCAGCCGCTCTGTCATAGAGTGCACCTTTGGCGTGTTGAAAAGTCGCTTCAGGTGTCTGGATAGGACAGGTGGGGCCTTACAATATAAGCCAATCACTGTGGCAGAAATAATCATAGCCTGTTGCATCCTGCACAACATTGCTCTCAGGCACGATATTCCTGCAGAGATTAATGAGGATCTGGAGGACGAACCACCGTGCCCCCCTGTACGTGCCAGTGATGACACACAAGAGGGCACAGCGGTCAGGCGGAGGTTGATTGCAGAGATCTTCTCTGGTACGTATTGCATATATTTCCACATATATGTGCTGTTCTGTGTGTGTGATGGTTATAAAGGTTTATGTTTCAGATCATATAGCATTCAGATGAAACACTGCAATGTCATTAAACTGAAAATCACAAGGTCAAATATAGCCATGAGTGTGTGACCAACCATGTGGACAGCCCAGAACAGCAGCTGTTGGAGGATTATGTGGGTGGGTGTTCATACGCCCTTGGGAGGTTTTGTGGGTCACATTCCCAGTTAGTGGCTGGTTGTGATAGCAGCTGCTGTGCAAACACAGTTAGTTGGTTTGATGGTCTGTGTGGAGCACGGTGGCAGGCATATGTTGCGGTATTCACAGTGGGAGGGAGGTCCATGTTTGTGGTCAGCTCTCCTGCGGGGTGTTTGTTTATATAGTCCAATTTGTAGGTGCTTGTGTGGGTGTTATGCTCGTGTCAGCTGGCTATGTCTGTATGTTTCTTAGGTGTGGTGCCACATGTCATACATAGAACAGTACACATGCGCATGACTACTTTCCCATGATGGTATTGATTATTTGTGATGGGTGTACATGCAACCCCACAGTGTGCCCTAATGTATACTTCATCACATAGCTCTGACATGGATATGGTGAAGGATGGGGACCTGTGCAGTGTGCAGCCAGGGGGCCATATCATTGCTAAAGTTTTTTTATTTGATAATAGCCATTTGGTGCAGTATTGCATATGTACACACATACAGAGGTGATGCGAGTCTGATCAGCAAAGGGTGGGTTACAGTAGCCAAGTGTTATGCTGCATATGTGGGTGGATTTTGTGTTTTGCTGCTTTTCATGAGGAACATGGCATATGTAGGTGATGCTATCTCAACATATGCCACATGGCTCTGGTACATGCTGTGTATGTGTGTAGGGCAGGAGAGCACAGTCAACATCAACTAATACCTTGCGGACCCTAGCGAGGGATGTTATGTCCACATACACACAGAGACTTAGATGAGATTTTTTAGGTTCAAGTGCACATATAGGCTATCCATGGTTTGACATTCTCACTGTCACACAGTGGGATGACATGCAGCCATCATGGTCAGGTCACAAACAGACATGTGGGTGTGGTTTTGCAGACGTGGCGCTGGCATTGCCATGTATTTTAGCACATCATCAGCACACAGCTGTCACTATTATTTGGGGTATGAGATGTACACTGCGGAATATGTATTTGGTCAGGGGATACAGGAGGTGTTAAATGCATATTTCCATGTGTTACAACACTTTACTGTGGGGTAACAAACAACATTGGGAGAGCACTACACACGGAGAGGGTGTATTGGTGCCAACATGGGGGACCCAGACTAATAGTGTGACCTTGGGATGGAGCAAAAACATGGTGTGAGCAGACACCTCTATTGACCAGTGTGTACAACAACAGAGAGGTAAGGGAGGCGACAGAGGGATTAGTGAGACCTTTCTTTAGCATCTGACACCTCCGTGCTGCCTCTCCCATGTGAGAGATCAGTACAGTGTGATAGTGAACAGTCAGTCCGTAGGTTATGTTGTGGGTTCTGACAGCTGGGGACAGGGAGGTGCAGTGTGTGTTTCACAGCTCAAACATGACATATGTTTGTTTCTCTTGTGTTTTCCACTGCACAGGACATACTTTGTGTGGATGCTGTTGCTGTGGAGCATTGGCACGTGACTGTACATCAGCCAAGATGCTGTGGTCAGGGGTAGGTGGATCTACCACTACATTGTCTGTGCCTGCAGTCACGGGTACAACATGTCGTCTGTGATGTTTCATATTGGGTAGATGTTGTGGTTCACTTGTTTTCCTTAAGCCCCCCTTACCCATATCTTGCTGTTGTCACACATATCCCCATGTGTTTGTGTCCAGTCTGTCCTCTACAACACTGTTTCTGGCATATTTACAGCATAGCTACATGTGTGTGTGGTTCTTTCTTGTTTGGGTGAACCTACACTTGCTGCCTCCCCCAATATTGTTCTATCAGCGATCAACAGGGTATCACTGCATGTCACTGGGCCTTTATGTCCACAAATTGGCACTTGTGCACATACAGGCCATGTATTACAGCTGTCCCGCTGATCTACACATACTGTGTGGGTGTGTGTTTATGGGTTGACTTTGTGGTGATGCAGTGTCGAGGCATGGTGCATTATCATGTGCTGTGAGGGGTCTGAGTACCTGGGGGGCAGTGGTGACTGTGCTACCTCTACCGTAGTGCTATTTACCTTGTCAACATTCACAACATGTGTTGTGAGCTGTGAGCAGAATTGTATCTTGTGTTTTGAGGGACCACTGTTGAGCAACTGTTCTTTCTCTCAGATATCGGCATCATGTGGACATGCATCATCAGTGAATTTACATGGTGATTCAACATGTTTGGCTGATATTGTCTCCCTTCACTGTGACCTGATGTGGCTGTTGAGTAGCTCAACGAATCGATGACGTACACATGATGCACACACAGGGTATGTTGGACCTTTGTTATTTGGGGATTACATCTGGCTGTACCTGTTGATGAGTTACTGTTTGATTTATGTACATGTCATGTTACCTCTCTGTTCACACAAACAGATGCATATAGTGTGTAGCAGTGAGATGCCTGTGTGACATGAAAATGGACATAACCATATCCATGTGACACCCGTGTCTGCATAGACATTTACTGATATCTACAATCTGGGTTTTATTTAATGTTCAGATCATGTAATGTTTGCCTTTGCATCCCTTTCTTCAGTATTTTCTAATGTGTGACTCTATGCAATTTGTGCTGTTTTTGCAAGGTGTCTAACAAGACCATACTTATCCTCTCCTGACACAGGGCAGAAGACATACCGGACCCATTTCTTACAGTGCATCTGCCCTCGCCATCAAACACCTGTTGGGGGACAGAACACCATGGAATTGTTTCTGGAGAACTATGCCATTGTATGTTTGACTTATGAAAGTGTAACACATGCCTGTGGTGGACAGTATTGCTCTTGGACGGCTGCTTTGCCCATGACAGACCTGTACAACACACTGTTTCTGCCATGCTGTGGCTGGGAGTCCTGTTCATTGCAGGGACACAGATGAACTTTCAAGGACTGTGGCATATTGGAATGTGACACTTGACTATGCATGCCCAGGGTTGCATGGAGAGTTTTGATCTGACCTGTGGATTGCAGATACACTTTGCTCTTTGGACGCTGTGTGCAGCAGCGATTGACATTGTCACTGTCTGTTGTACATTCTTCGCCAGTTGTGTAGTTGTTGTGTTTTGGCCATGTGTGTGACATGGCACACAGGATACGCTCATCTGTTTGTTTCCACACGAGCATACAGCCATGTTTGTGGCATAGGGGCAAAGATGGAGGGTTCCTATTATCTATGTCCACCTGCCCTCCACCTGGACATGATACAGGTTTTGGCACAACAACGCTTTCATGCCCACCACCATCCTTGATTGATGTTTGCAATGGGCAAGGGTGTTTACATGCATGTGTGGCCTCACTGTATCATGTTGGTATGCGGGTGTTGTTTGTGCTTATGACTGACTATGTTTGTGACCCACAGCATGTGGACCTATGGCTTCTGTGTGGTTCACTGTAAGATGTTTGCCCATCATTTCCATATTTACATGCTGGTTATTGTGTTTGTTTACTGTACAGACGTGACACTATGCATGTATGTACACACCTTGCATTGCAACCCTTCACGGTCCTGTTTATCCTCTGCATTAAGGACACTCTCATTGCCCCATAATATTTGGTGTGTGGCACTGTGGGTGTCCATTTTCCTCCTTCACTTCTGCAGTCCATGTAACCCGCTAGATGCGTCCAAACACCATCTACCCAACCAACACTGCAAGGGGACCTCCTGCATGGTGTTATCTCTGCAGCTTTCTGCAGGTTGTTTGGTTTGTATTCTCTCTGTGTTCATGTGCCTCTGCTACCTGTTAGCATATGCTCCTTGTGCTTTGGATGATTTTTTTGGTCGATATTGTAGCATTTCTGATTCTTAGATCAGGCATTATGTGGGAGGTGTAACATTATTTATTTATTTATTTAGTATACATTTGTATACCGCTACTTCCAGCAATCAGCAGCGGTTTGATTACAGATTGGAAATTGTCAAATCATGACAGGAAATTTTTGAGGTATAAACACATTGATTAGGAACGTGAGGTGTCCAAGGATAGAACAAGACAATCACATAATATTAAGGAAGAGGCTTTTATTCACAAACCAATAGATGGTGCCCACCCGACACAGGCCGTGTTTCGTTTAACAAAACTTCATCAGGGGTACAGGGCAACGTATTGGTCACAACTGTAGATATCTCCTCTGTGCAATTTTGCAAGCCTCACAAAGCTGCACAATTCGCGGCGCAATAACCGTGGAAACGTCTTAAAATAAAAGCCTCTTCCTTAATATTATGCAATAAAAGCCTCTTCCTTAATATTATGTGATTGTCTTGTTCTATCCTTGGACACCTCACGTTCCTCTACTGTGGACTGCTTCTGACGTGATTGTTTGCTCTGAGTTGGACCTAAACACATTGATTAGACAGGAAAGCACAGCACACAGAGAACATGGGCTATGGAGGGTTAAGTGGCTTGCCCAAGACCACAAGGAGCACCTGTGGGACTAGAAACCCCAGTCCTTCCGGCCCAAGGTTGCTGTCCTCTAGTGGGATTTGAACCCCCAACCTTCCGGCCCAAAGTACCTTGCCCCAACCACTAGGCCACTCCTCCACATTACTTTCAGAAAGTGTTTTGCACATTACAACATTGTGACAACATATGTTTTTTTTAATTTGTGTGCCTTGTGTGTTGCCTGATGGCTATGTTTGGGGGGACAGGTGATGTGTTTTGGGTCCTCATCATGCAATGCCTACGGTCTACATGCACTCATATGTGTGTCACACATTTGAGCCATGCAGCAGCAGGTGGAGGATGGGGGCCTGCTGCCCAGTGCATAACATGCACCTGATGCACATTATATCTCTTGCCCTTCATTTGTGGTCAAGGCAGTGACCTTTCTGTAGCATGTGGGTTGTTGCCCTGCTAAATGTGTTTCCATCTTTCACGAGGGATGCACTCACCTTGATATTATGATTGCACTGTCTACAGTATCTGTGAGGGGTAACCACAATAAATATATGTCTTTGACAGACATTTGTCTCTTTTGCTGCTTAATCATGGTGACAAACATGCAATGCAATGTGTGCCTTTGATTCAGTCATGAATCCTTGTAAACCTGACACTCCAGGGTTTTTTTGTCAATGTCACTGGGGTGTCTTGCCCAAGGACACATTGAGTGCTAGTGTGAATTGAGCCCGGGTTGCTTGGTGTCCCAGACAGTTTTCTGACCACTAGGCTACTCCTCCACTCTTTGAGCAAATTTACACTTGTGTCTAATGATTTGATGGTCATGTCCATGGCCCACCTGTGCTCACATCCTTGTACGATGGCAACTGTGTATGTGTCAGCCATTTGGCACATCACTGGGTATTACAGGTTCCCATACAGACCCTCCTTTCGGACTATTAGTTCTGCCTTGTGCTCAGTGTGATGTTTGTGGGAGTGGTTAGAGACATGTGTTTTAACTCAGTAGTTTGCAGGTTTGATCCCCACATGTGGTTTTTTTAATGTTTTACTGTTGTGGTAACTTGACCATTAGTTACCAGCAGATTCATCACCTCTACACACACCCTTGCCTCTCTTCAGTGTACAGCAAGGTGTGCACTCTGTGCTGCCTAGCCATCAGATATTATCTGTTACATAGGTCTCTTTCTTTATGGTGTTTACAGGGCAGTGCACCTGGGGGTTTGATAGTGCTGCGGTTCAGCTGGTGTGTGGTACACCTGTTTTCATGTTGAGTTCCCTCCTGTCCTGTCCCAGATTGGTACCCATCTCCACCGAGCATCCTCTGCTGCCCTTGGGGTTTAGTTTCTTTCCTCTTTTGCATGCTGTACCCACTGCATAACATTTCATTGTGTGTGTGTGTGCATGTGTCCCTGGTACCAAATACAGCCTGGAATCTGATCTGTACACAGCAGATCTGCATGTGCATTTCTTCATGATTACTGTTGTGGGTTTGCCTGTCCTTACAACCAGCATGCGTCTTGTGTGATGGGCTGCACTATTTTTGGATGCAGCCTTTGCTAATGAGCACACGTTGGTGGTGTGGCCTACCGGTTGGTGCATTGGCATTTGTGGTAGTTGTCATAGGTGTGATTCCTCTCTATTCTCTTGGTTGTGTATGCTTGTCCTGCAGAGGTGGCTTCCATTTGTATGACCGTCATATGTGGGCAGATTTGAGCAGTGAGCACATTGTACCCTCATCTGAGTTGTGAACCACACTTCTGTCCATCTTCTGTCTGCCAGCTGTTGTGCCATCCTACCCTGATGTGCATGCTGCTACACCACGTCCTGCACTCCTACACATTCCTGCATTTCATCTCTCCATGGTTGCCTCTCATGTGTGTGCTCTGCATAGCACTCCTACTCCACTGTCATCCTGATATTTCACCTATCCTGCCATTTCAGCCTCCTCTGCTGCACACATCTTCCCATCCTCTGTCACACACTGTCATTATAGCATGGTACATTAGCATCACTCTGTGCATAGCTACAGCTAACCCCAATATGTTTGTCCATTTCTGTAGCTGCCACATGGCCTGGGGCTGATTTGTGTAGTCCAGCAGCTGTAATGTACGTCCTTCTACTTATGCATTGTCTTTCCTTTCAGCTCTGTGCAGTGTTTGGCTTACATGTGTGTTTGGCACATACCTCTGTTGCCCTTCAGATTGTGGGATCTTACTGCTCTTGGCAAACATTTTTGTATTTACCTGGACATCCTTGGGCCATCTTATGTCACACCTGCGATTCAGGCAGCTTATGGGCTACCTACTATGGTGCCCTGGGAGTGGCCAACCTTTCAACATGGCCACTGGGGAACATTATAAGTCGCCTTTGCTGACGTGGTTGTTTATGATGTGCGTTCTGCTGCACCCTAAAAGGTGCATTCATTTAGGGCAATAGGGTGGGGTTATTTTTAGATGGAAGCACAGATTGGTGTACAGTTGCATGCAGAAAGCAGACATACCTATGCCGGCCTTATTCACTGCTGGTTTAAACCTATGACCCCTGCACCGTCAGTCTACGTCTTGACCATTGTGCTACACTGCTGTTCCTTCTTGCATGTCTGCACACCTACTTAACATTTCCATGCGTTACTATGCACATTGCTGCCAGCAGAAACACTGTTCGGACCTTTCCCTGCCTCATACGGCACCCTATAAAGCGCCCTATCAGCAACATTGTAGGGTGCCTTGGTGGACAGTGCACTTTAAAAGGTAACCTCTAGGGTACCTTATGCAGCACCTTATATTACAGTGCTTTGAGAGTACATTTGCTAGCAGTAGTAATTACAATAAAAGAGTAAAATGCCTCCTAGAGTTATTTTGCTCAAAACAGGTAATGACTCAGCCAGCCTTATTCATTGGGCACAGCGGGGGATTGAACCCCTGATCCCTGCATCATTGGGCAGTGACTTAACCATTGTGCTGTGGTTCTGTTTCTGTGCTTGCACATCAGCGAGCCGCCATATGCCTCACAATATTAAATTTCCCCCAAAAACATCAGCACGCTGCCTTATAACGCCCATTATTTATATGCCTCCTAAAATATTGCCTCAGCAGCCAGCCTTGTTCATTGGGCACTGTGGGGGATTGAACCCATGATCCCTGCACCATTGGGCAGTGTCTTAAACATAGTGCTGTGGTTCTGTTCCTGTGCTTGTACATCAGCGAGCCAACTTATGCCTCACAACATTAACAGCGCACCGCCTTGTGCCGTCTACACCTGTCAGCGCAACGCCTTATGCCGCCCAAACCGCAGAAACGTCAACACACAGCCTTATGCCCAACATGTACAGCGCACTGCCTTATGATGACACAACTTAACAGTGCACCACCTTATGGCGCAAATTATTAAAAGTGCGCCGCCTTAGGCCTTACAAAATGAATATGCCTCCTATGGCACTTTTAGAAAAACATCACTACCTCAGCTAGGCTTTTTTTTTGTGTACAGTGGGGATTGAACCCCTGATCCCTGCATCATTGTTCAGTGTCTTCACCATTGGGCTGTGTTTTGGTACCTGTGCTTGCACATCAGCGAGCCTCCATATGCCTCACAATATTAAATTGCCCCCAAAAACATTAGCCTGCCGCCTTATGCTGCCCATTATTAATATGCCTCCTAAATTAACGCCTCAGCCAGCTGTCTTTAATGGGCTCTGTGAGGATCGAACCCCTGCTCCCTGCACTGTTGGTCAATGTATTAACCATTGTGCTATGACTCTGCTCTTCTTCCTACACATCAGCACGCCACTTATACCTCCCAGTATTATACTGCCTCCATAGACATCAGCACGCCGCCTTAGGCCGCCCAGCATTAATATGCCGCCAAAAACATCACCGCAACGCCTTAGGCCGCCCAGTATTAATATGCCGCCAAAAACATCAGTGCGCTGCCTTAGGCCGCACAGTATTAATATGCTGCCAAAAACATCAGCGCGCTGCCTTAGGCCCCACAGTATTAATATGCCGCCAAAAACATCAGTGCAACGCACAGTATTTCTGCAACTCATAAATTACCACCTCAGCCAGCTATCTTCATTGGGCACTGTGGGGAATTGAACCCCTGATCCCTGCATTGTTGGTCAGTGTCTTAACCATTGTGCTGTGGCTCTGCTCTTCTGCTTGCCCATCAGCGTAACACATATGCCTCCCACGCAGCCATCTGATGCACTAAGGTGCAGGGCATACAAGGGCGCCGCGCACCTTAGCGCATATTTAAATTCCGGCTTTTCTTTTTCACGACAGAACGCCCACTCCTTATATGGCATCCGCACTCTACCGCGGCCCGCACTTTAACGGGGTTTTAGTAAACATGCCCCTCAATGTACTTGAGCGTGCAGAATAAAACACTAAAGACAGAACATAATGAAAACTGTTAAAAAGAGCCTTGAAAGGCAATATAAGAAGAAAGTGAACAGAACAATTTGGAAAGGAGGAGGGAACTAAAATTGTAAATCCATTGGCAAAAAGGAGGACAACCCAAGATTTGTAAAGGTGATATAAATCACTTTTGGTAAGAAGGCAATTGAGTGATCATGAAAGAGGCACCAAACTTATTGCAAAAAATAAATACAATAAAAAATGGGTGTTAAAATAGAATTAAATGAAAGCCTTAGATAATCATATAGGAAGCATAGGACACACATGAAAACCTAATTATGTGAGCAGACTCCGGTTGGTTCTTTAAAAGAAGGATCAGCCATAGTGATAGAACGGTGCTTCAAAAAAGAACCATATGTGGAACTTGGAGTGTGCACACGTAATCACCGTAAAATAAAACAATAAACTACCCATAAGAGAGCACCACTGTCTTAACATATTACAATGTTAGGTTAGACTAATTGCAAAGGAGGTATGGTGCAGTCTTCATCAAGAAATAAAATCAGAGGTGTGCAGATGATCAATTGTCCGTGCTGTCCGCTATGTTGTATTTGTTATAAAATTAAAGGCATAAAAATACTTAGATAGGGCATCGCATCAAGATGAGCAGGGTGTAAGACAGTGTCTGTGAACAAGAACGCCCATAGCCATGCTCAACTGAAAC
Organism: Ichthyophis bannanicus; assembly: GCA_033557465.1. Taxonomy (NCBI): domain Eukaryota; kingdom Metazoa; phylum Chordata; class Amphibia; order Gymnophiona; family Ichthyophiidae; genus Ichthyophis; species Ichthyophis bannanicus. The sequence continues at coordinate 1,633,987,937 of CM066031.1, read as the reverse complement.
TTTGGTTTTAGCACAGGTACGCTCACATGGTTGCTTTGCTGGAATAAAGGCTCTTAGAAGTCTAAACTTAAGACTGAAACATTTTTTTAACATAATGAATTTTAAAAGAATCTTTGTAGTCAGAGTGGTGAACCGTGGGCAGTTTAAACTCGCATGTATAACAAAAACCAAACCAAAAACTGCTGTTCTTTACATCAGAAGATGAAACTTAAAATTGTACAATAACCAAAATAGAACATCCACGGAACTGTAAAAATAGACATACTCGCTAAAAGATCACTTCAAAAGGCAAAGTGAAAAGTGAAAGGACATGCAGTACTGTGCTTACCTCCTAAGTATGTGCTTTGAAATTAAACAGGGAAAAAAAAGCCAGGACAAATGGCAGTTAAATACCATGAAGCACCACACACGTCACCCGAATTTGCATAGCGGAGTAAAAGGAATTGATCAACAATCGTCCAGAGAAAGTAAAAATACAAGTAAAAAATATTTTACTTAAAATAACTTGATGGAGACAGTTCTTACAAACTGAAGCAATTGAGTTTATCTAAATATTGGTACATAAAATTGTCCACTCTGAGTAAAACCAGATTGCAAACAAGGTGGCTTTAAAAGACTCAGTAGGCTAGTGAGCATAATTTAAAACCATAGCATGTTATATAGTGCACTAAAGTTGGAGCATACAAATACAGACACCTACATGCAAAAAAGAAAAAGCTCTATAAAAAGACAGAAAAATCTACATCATAGTTAAGGCCAGAGGAATGTAATGTGTTGAACTGAAAAATAATTTTTTGTTCAAGTCTCAAAAGAGTTCATCCAACATCCCCACCTCACCAATGGGGATGAACCTGCCATAAAACCAAATATTTCAAGTCATCGACTTTATGTCCGGCGGCTATCCAATGGTCAACTAAAGGTTTCTGGGGGGTGAGGTATTTAATGCAGCTACGATGTTCGATTATTTTTGTCTTGACACTCCTGTTTGTTTTCCCTATATATAACAATTTACATGGACACATAATCACATAGACAACATTTTCAGTTTGGCATGTGGTGAAGCTGGTGAGTGTAAACCTGACAGCTGTTGTGGGGTGTACAAAAAAACTTTTGGTCGTAATAGCAGAGTCACACACAGAGCAGTGCCCGCAGCGAAAATGGCCCACAGTAATGGGTTGCCAATAGGCTACAGGGAGGGCAGAAGGAACAAGAAAACTAGAAAGGTTGGGATTCCTACGATGGGCTATCATAACTTGCTGGGACGCAAAGGTTGGAAGTGTTTGAATAATATGCCATTCTTGCCATATAATGTCTGCAATTTGTTTGGATTTAGAAGAGAATAAAAGAGGACAGACAACCTTATCAAATGTAGGTTTTTCACGGGGTAGAAGCAATGTGTCACGTGAAGTGTTTCTGGCTCGGTCATAAGCCTTCCTTATATATTTTAATGGATATTTCTTTTCTATAAACCGTTCACAAAGTAAGGTGGCATTATGTTCAAAATTGGCCGAATCAGAACAAATTCTTTTTGCTCTAAGAAACTGACCGACTGGCTAGTTATTTTTAAGGGAGCTATTATGGAAGCTCTGAAAATGCAAATAATGATTGCGATCAGTATTTTTGCGAAAGAGATCCATGTGGAAACTTTGTTCCCCTTTGATGGGGCATTTAAATGCTGAATATCAGGTTTAGTAAGGCAGGGAACTCCAGAGCCGAACAAGCCGCGTCCTGCTCAGTTCACCACATCACGTGATCCCCAGGAACTGGTTAAAAGCCGGAAACAAAGAGCAGGGCTAAATGGACAATTTTCTCATTGGAGAAAGGTGAATAGTAGAGTACCTCAGAGATCTGTGCTGGGCCCACTGCTTTTTAGCATTTAAAAAAAAGACCTGGAAATGGGAATAATGAGTAAGGTGATCAAATTTGCAGATGACACAAAATTATTCAAAGTTGTTAAAACACAAGAGGATTGTGAAAAACTGCAAGAAGACCTTGAAAAATTGGGAGACTGGGTGTTTAAATGGCAGATGAAATTTAATATGGACAAGGGAAAAGTTATGAACTTAGGGAAGAATAACCCAAATTACAGTTACATGGTACAAGGTTTCTCATTAGGAATCACAACTCAGAAAAAGGATCTAGGAGTCATTGTGATAATACAGTGAAACCCTCTGTCCAGTATGCAGCCACAGCCAAGAAAGCAAATAGAATGCTAGGAATCATACAGAAAAGAATAGAAAATAAAACCAAGGATATTATAATGCCTCTGTATCTCTCCATTGTGTGACCATACCTTGAATATTGTGTGCAATTCTGATCACCATATCTTAAAAAAGAATTAGAAAAGAGCAACCAAAATGGTAAAGGGAATGAAAGGATATCCCTATAAGGAAAGGCTTAAAATGTTAGAGCTCTTCAACTTAGAAAAGAGCAGCTGAGGGGAGACAGACCGTGGAATGCCACTCTGGGGGGGCTAAGCTCCGCCTTGACTCCACACCAAGCTCTTGAGGCGGACTCCTGCCTGCCCGCGGGAGAACAGATCTCAGTGGCAGGAGGGGAAGGCCACTGCTCCTTCTGTCTGCCTGCAGGAATCTCCTGTGGGCCAACAGAGTCTTTTTCATGATCGCAGTCGCCTTCCACCCTACCTGTGAGGATCCAATCTCCCATGGGCAGACAGGAGTCTGCCACAATCGTGACATCCATCTGCTAATGGCGTCAAATGTTTGGTGGGGCCAGGACCCATATGGCCCACCCTATTCCAGTGCCTATGAGGGAAGATATGATCAAGGTCTATAAAATAATGAATGGAGCAATATGGGTAAACGTAGAGTGGTGGTTTACTCCTTCAAAAAAGAAGAAAGACTAGGGAACATACAATGAAGCTACAATGTGGCACATTTAAGACTAATTGGAGAAAATATTTTTTTCACTCAGCATATAATCAAACTCTGGAATTCATTACCAGAGGATGTAGTAAAAGCTGTTAGTGTAGCTGGGCTCAAAACAGGTCTGAATGTGTTCCTGGAGGAAAAGTCCATAAACCATTAATAAAGGAATGGTGAAAATCCACTGCTTACCCCTGGGACAAGCAGCATGCAATGTGTATACCTTTGTGATTGTTTACTGTTCACCACTTGCTGAGCATTCAGAGCCTACAACGTTGGCCATTTGCCCCTTACTAGTTATGTGCATCCTTAGAGGGTTTATCTCTTTTGTCCTGAGCCACAGACGGAGGCCTGGTTCTGAAACACATGTTGGGACAGATCTCATAGGCACTTTAATAAAGATGGTTTGACCAAAATTCCATGGTGTCCTTTGTTACCTGCTCTTCCTTGGGAATCCGACAAGTATTTGAGACTTGGAATGGCAACCTTTGGAAACAGGATACTGGGTATGATGGACCCTTGGTCTGACCCAGCATGGCACATCTTATGTTCTTTTATACTTCCTTATCTAGAAAATCTTTTATTCTATTGGAATATTCCAATAGTGAATCTCTATGATTGTATAAAGCCCTTGTGTAAACCTATGTAACTATCTGCTAAAAAGTTTATTCTCCAATTGTCTTGCTTTGACTCTATATTCTTTGTTGTACAAACTATTATGAATCTCAAGAATTGGGAGAAAGGTAAACTATATTTTACGTAGTGCAGATGATTGCTATGGTACAATAAGAAAGTGTTCCTACCTGTGTCATTTGCCTTCAGGGCTATGGTGGCAAAATTTATCAAAAACTCACTGAGAAGGTGAGTTGAGATTTAGATCAGCACTCTAGAATCCATTCCAGCACCTCAATCGCATCATTGTGGGATTGAAGTGTACAATGATTTAACTTCTAATGTCACCATTGTCAACTCATTAGCCAAATTAGTCAATCCCTCTAAAATCTCTAAAAAGTGTATGGTATCTTTTAAATATGAGGGAATCTTCACTACTTCAGATTTCAGGAAGATATCTACATAAATACACACTCGTTCCAAAATTGAATCCCTCACTGACACTATCGGGTGACCTGGAGGTTTATGCAGCATTTTATGAATTTTTGGAAGAATACAGTCAAACCTCGGTTTTCATTTGCCCCGGTTTTCATACGCTTCGGTTTTCAACGTCTTTTCTGACTGAGATTTTGTCCCGGTTTTCATGCATTGCTTCGGTTTTCAACGTCTTTTGACTGAGATTTTGTCCCGGTAGCAGGGAAGAAAAGCTGTCAACGTTTAAGCAGGAGATGTTGCATGAATGTGGGAGGCAGTTCTTTCTCTTGCAGGGTACGTCTGAAGCTATATCATTAAGATTTTCTGCCATTCTGAAGCATTGAGCAGATAATGTAAAAGGTATTTTAATGGACTGAATTCAATGTGATTCCGAAGAGAGCTGGGCACAGCAGCTTGTCAGGGGTGGCTAAGGCCAGATGTTAACATACTGTACTGTACAGTACTGTACTTAGCTTGCTTTCAGTGATGTTAAATGTTCATTTATCCATTTCATTAGTCATTTATATTTATTTCTCATTGTTTTCTGTATGTAAAAATATAGTTATTCTCTATAAAATGTATTTTTTGTGAATATTTTTGGGTGTCTGGAACGGATTAATTGGATTTACATTATTTCTTATGGGAAATATTGCTTCAGTTTTCATATGTTTCGGTTTTAGTCAGACTTTTTCGAACGGATTAATCATGAAAACCGAGGTTTGACTGTATAAAACACTGAAATCTTGGGAAACTATTATTTAAAAACTTAAATTCTTTCTTAGTTAAAAACAAGCAGGCCGCAGCACCTTCTGGCTTGTGTGGATGCCACTATCAGCACATTGTCAGTTATAGCATATTGGCACTGTGCTTGTACTAGATATTGGCATTTAATGCTGTAGCAGATCAGCAAAAGGGCATACTCTGTCCTGGTCATGAGCAAAGACTGGACTTGAACTTGCAATCTTTGTGTGGAGGGCAAGTGCTTTGCTGCCAAGTCATTAGGGAAGCATGTTATCAGACTGCACAGGCTGCCACTAGATGGTGCCTGCAATTGGGGATACATATGCCAGGGCATCGGGTGGCAGCGAAAGCCTTATCTGTACAGCATAGGGACCTGTACATGGAGCCAGGGTTTACGTGTGGAATGTGGAGTTCCATTGCTGATAGCTGCCACCCTCTGCACTCTGTGTGTTCAGCCTTGACACTGCTTGTGAGCTGGGGTCTGGGGCCCTCTGCCTACTTGGTGATGTACACCAGTGTCCTGCATATCCCTATCTGTGCACCTTCTCCATCATTTGCAACAGGGATAGCTGTGTCAGAGGGTGCGGAAGAAACACATAGAGACAGGTGATGTCCCAATAACTACATTCCATTTATTTACATGTAACACATAGATGAACAAACACAGATATACCTTTCCCCCTACCTGGATCCCTCCCCCCTGGATTTGGGTGGCATTAGGTCAGAGACACAAGCCTATAGCTCGAGGATGGTTTATGTCAGGGCATGCATCTCTATGTTAATGTCTTCCAGATAGCCCACCATGAGGTCCTGGGCCCAGGTGACAGCTCCAAAGGCCTGCTGCATCTCATGCCTGAGGATCTGAAGGTTCAGCAGAACTTCAGGTTCTGTTTGTCCGAGGGCTGCCTCATGGTGGGGGGGGGGGGGGGCGGCGCATCTGGGGGCCAGGCACAGATAGCTACTGCTGTGCCACAGAGTCTGGTTGCTTTGACAAAGCTGTGCTGTCTGTGCCTGACACACCAACACCCCAACCCCTCCTAACTCTACCTCCCCTCCCCTCCCTCCACCCCATCCTCCCCCTCCAGCCCATCTGTCTGGCCCTCATCCTCTCCAACACCCTCCCACCCCTCCTTCCCCATCTCCCCTTCCCCCTCCCCCCAATGCCTCCTCCCGTCCACCCTCCCCTGTACACATCAATCCTTCTGTTGACCCCTACTGCATGTGCTGTGTGACTACTGCCGCCATGGTTGTCAGTCCAGTGGGAGGCTCAGGGAAGCCATATAGTAGAGAGCCTGCAGAAGTCTTTGGTTGATGTCCAGGCATCGGCTGTGGTCCTGTTCCTCTGTCTCCTCCTCCTCCATCGATGTATCAATGAGGAGGCGCTGACTTTCACTTCTGGCGTACTTGGAGTATGTGAAGAGCTTCCTCCATCTTCACCCCAGAGCCTTCTTCCACCAGTGCTTGGCTATTCTGTTAGTGCTGCTGCTGTTTCCAGGTGAAGGGAGGAGAAACATTACTGCCTTTCTTTGCCATAAGATCTGCTCTACCTGTGGCCATACTGGTCAACACTTCCCTGTCACCCACCCAGTCTCACTGTCTCGCCGTACCATATGGAGCTGTTAGGCACCAGACTGTGGGCCTACTCTATGTAGGCAAGACAGAACGGCTTTTTCGCACTCGCATGCAGGAGCATAGAAGCCGCCTGAGTTGCAAAGTGTTGGAAGCCCCAATAGTACAACACTGTCTACAATATCACCACATTTTTGAACAGCTTCGATGTTTCTGCGTGGAGAAAGTTAGTCACAGTATGAGAGGGAAGACCATTGCGAATACTCTGCTTTGGAAGGAACAAAAATGGATCTTCACTTTAAACACTGTGATTCCAAAAGGTCTGAATGTGCGATTGAATCTCGCACTGTGTTTGTGATCCTATACGATGTTAAGAGTACTCTCATCAATCAAGTCTTATAGTTTATTATATTCTAGTGGGTTATATGGGAGATTTGATAGAATTCACATTATAACATTAACGGAGTGGGCTTTCCAATATCTTCTTAGTTCGTTATCTAATCAAACATTAGTTAGCACGTGATCTTGACTCTCTTTAAATTGGTGGTCATGTTTCCATGCCGCATGCGCGGCGTCTTACGCACCAAGAGTTTGACATCGATGGTTTCAATGAGTAAGATGATAATGAACATCTAGTGAAAGTAACGCCGGCAGCATCATATAAGCAGGTTTGATTCAAGTGATAAATTCTTAAAAGTGCATGAGCAACTGGCTATATCATTGAATTCACGTTTTTCTATATTTATAGTTTTAAAGGGACGATTCCCTGAAGAAACAACAGTTGTGAAACGCTTGGGGTACCTAGCTGTGAGCGTTGGAATTGCCCTGTTCGTCTTCAAACAAAAGCTAAGTGTTATATAGTATCACCGGTTCCCTCATCTAACGTACATTGTTCAAGAAGAAATATTTATTACCTATTGTATGAGGAACGTTAGTGATATCTATGAGATGAAAGAAAGATGTTTTTACTGGCAACTTTAAATACAATTTAAAAAATAAGAAGTCAAATAAGGCAGACGGTCATTGATGTAAAACTGGCACTCTCAATGAGCGACTGGCTCCTGGTTTATGTGCCGCTGGTTTTTCTGAGACCAATTGCCATTAGTCTAATGAGTGAGTGAACTAAGCAAGCTCTCGAGTTGCAGAGTGAGTCATTAAACGGAGTGTGTTTGTTTTTACTTGGAGTTAACCGTTTAAAGAGTAAACAGACTACAAATTACTGGTGTAACTTACAGAAAATGGATAGTCTGGCAAGTTGGGACAATACGTTAAGCTTTTCAGCAGAATTTATCAAGAACCTTACTAAGGAAAAGACCCCATTTTCCACTTTTGAGACAAATTCCCTTACGGAGGATATCTCACAATCTTGGGACACTCTATTAAAATTACAACAACGCAGAGTGCGAATTGAACTCCATCGGTTTTCCATGATTGAATATATCAACCGACAGCAGATCCCTCGGGGTCTCCGTATTTATAAGGAGCCCCGTATGCCTAATCTAGAAGTAGAGTTCATTGCCCAATGGAATAAAGTGCTGAATAAATGTTCATGTGATTTAATGGTGTTAATAGTTCAACATACTCAGACAGCGATCGAAAAATTGACGTCACAGATCGAGGAACTGTCAGCAAAGTTGAAAGCCACGGAGTCGGAAGAACGACACACGAAACAGTCAGCAGATTTATCCAAACAGGTGGAAAGTGTTCGCCGAGACGTGATGACTAAAAAAATCAACAAACTAAAACGGGATGCTTCTGATTATTTGACAGGCTATGTATACCCCTGGCAGAACCCAAAACGGAAATCTCAGAATAAGAAACGGGTTATGTTTGAGGACACTTCGGAAGGGAGCATGGAGTCCTTAAGATCAGGAGGGGAAGATTTTTTATCGGAAGATCCCGACGAGAAAAACAAAAAAAGAAAAAAATAGAAGACAAGGATCGCCAACAAGAGCGTCGCAACCCACGGCGCAAAGAACAACATTAACACACTCCCCTAGTGTTAATTCATTGGTGGTTAACATATCACATGCACATCTATCCCCCATGGAAGTATCAGTACTGAGCAGAGGTTTGTCCTATGTTCCTGTTTTAACACACAATGCATTCCAATTTAACGTTGACTTTGAAGGTTTACTGCGGAAGTTGGCCTTAAAAGAGTTTTTTGCCTCCAGCAATGCTGATACAGCTCCATTATCACAGCCTGAGAGCGATTCTCAAGAACAATTATCTTTAGTGGCAAGATCACCTCTTCAATCTGACTCACAGTCTATTGCACGTATTAAGATACCTATACCTTCTAAATGGATCCCTCCTAATCCTCCCCATGCAGCAATATTGATGTTTAAAAAGTTAGTAATACAAGACGTACAAGCCTTGGAACAATCCAAATGGACTCAACATATGAGATTGACTCGAGACGAACGCCAAGCATTGAATACGTTAAAGAGACGGACCGAGATCATTATACGAAGGGCTGATAAAGGGGGAGCAGTGGTGGTGCTTGATAGACAAGATTATGTTCAAGAAGCTTGCCACCAACTACAGGACACATCAACCTATAAGAGGCTTGATCAAGATCCTACACCGTCTATACAATCAACAATCAAAGCTCTCACGTTGGCAGCGCTTACTGATCATTTGTTAAGTAAAAAAGAGTACCAGTTTCTGAATTCTCCAGCATCTAATATCGCATCATTCTATTTGGTGCCTAAAATCCATAAAAGTCTTATTAATCCACCGGGGCGCCCGATCGTCTCGACACGGGGTTCAGTTTTAGAACCAGTATCGATATTTTTAGATTCTTATCTACGGCCCCTAATACGATTGATCCCATCATTTGTGCAGGACTCCACACATTTTCTAACACTGCTTCAGGGGTTATCACATTGGGTCCAACAACCGAACACCTTAATGGCGACGTTCGATGTTGTTTCACTTTATACCAATATACCCCAACCAGCAGCTTTTTCTTTGATTGAACGGTCCTTGAAAAGAAGGGATGATGTCAATGAAGCTCAGATGCAATTTCTCTTACGTCTAGCAGAATTAGCCATATTTCAGAATTTTTTCATCTTTGATGGTGTCATTTACCAGCAAATCTCCGGAGTAGCGATGGGGGCGACATGCGCCCCATCCATCGCGAATCTCTACATGGGGGACTTCGAGGAAGTTTGGCTGAAAGCGTCACCGTTCCAGCAGCAATTAAAAACGTGGCACAGATACATAGATGACGTTTTTCTGGTATGGCAGGGTTCTGAGCAGGAGTTACTCGATTTTCCTCATTGGTTGAACACCTGCGATCCCCATATCCAGTTCACATATCAATATCATCGTGACCAGATCACTTATCTTGATATTTTGATAATGAGAGGTAGCCAGTCATGGGAAACATTGATATACAAGAAACCCACTGACCGTAACGCCTTCCTGCACTACACTAGTGCCCACCCTCGCAATTTAAAAGACGGCTTACCCATATCTCAGTTCTTACGCTATAGGAGAAACTGTTCGAATAAGGCTGATTTTAGGATTAAGTCCAAAAGTCTAATACATGATTTTAAGGAGCGTGGTTATCCCTCCACAGTGATAAAATGTGCCTACCAGAGAGCCTTGTGTAGAGATCGTAATACTCTATTGACATACCGTTCATCCCATCCTGCTGGTACTCCTGAATTGGATGATTCTATCATTAACTTTGTGACCACCTTTTCTCCTTTCAGTAGGGAAATTAAGAAAATTATAAAGAAACACAGCAATATATTACAAGTTGTTCCGGGATTGGATAACCGCACGATCCGCTGCGTTTGGCGGCGCAATAGAAATCTAAAGGAGCAATTGTGCCCAGCAGCTCTGCCTAAGGATCCCATTGCCATTTCATCCTCTTCAGTTTCCCAGGGTCATCATAAATGTGGAGCCTGCACCATCTGTGATGTGACCATGGAGATATCAATATTTGAACATAATGGCGTCTCATACCATCTTCGCCATGAGACAACGTGTACATCTACAAATGTAGTATACATTATCGTGTGCCCGTGTGGGCTCATCTATGTAGGCAAGACAGAACAGATTTTTCGCACTCGCATGCAGGAGCATAGAAGCCGCCTGAGTTGCAAAGTGTTGGAAGCCCCAATAGTACAACACTGTCTACAATATCACCACATTTTTTTTTTTTTAACTTTTATTTTCATTTTGCAACAAACAAACAAAAGAAACAACACACCAAAGGAGACAAAACAAGTATACAATAAAGAAAAGTAAACCCAATTACCCCCCACCCCCACGCTTCTTCTCTAGCTGATTATGTCAGCATGTGAGCGCTTCCAAACAACAGTGATTATACATCAAAACAATCAAAAGAGTATCTGCGATACAGAATAATCATGGGACAAAGATATATACAAATTTAGACAGTCAGATGAGAGCATTGAGCAGAATGTACATAGTCATTGAGCATCTTCCATTTAGACCGATGATGAGGGGTCTGAATGGGGGAAGCAAACATACGAGGTATTTGTTCATATTTACTGTAGAGACAGACATGATTCCACCATTCATTGGGGCTCAGCTGGGAGCTATTTTTCCAGTATTTCGTAATTAGGGAAATAGCAATGCCAAGCATAAAGTCCAAAAGGAAGTAAGCCGTTTTTGGAAGAGAGGGGATCCCCGCAGCTGAGCGAAGTCCCACTATCCTCCAAGAAAGGGGCTCTTGAAAGTGCAAAATAGACTGGATACGACCCCAGACCCAACGCCAGTAATACTGTAGTGCGGGACATTCATACATAACATGAGGTAGTGAACCAATGGCCGCATGACATGTCCAACAACTATTGCCCTGAGTAGTGTTCCATTTGGCTAATCTGTCAGGAGTGTAAAAACACCGGTGGGCTAGAAAGAAGAGTGTCTGAGTGAGTGAGGCGGATCGGGAGACCCGTGTCACTCTACTCCAGACAAGGCTCCATTGCTCCGGGGTCAAAGTCACATGCAATTCTCTCTCCCATGCTTTCTGCGCTATAGGGGTATCTCTAGTTATAGCATTACATAAGGTTTTGTAAAAATTGGATGCTACACCCGGTGAACTACCGATAGATCGGATAGTCTCCAACCAACCTTGTGTAGGGGAGGCCGATGGCGGGAGCACCTTAGCACTCCGAAGGCAATGCTGAAGTTGCACCAACTGAAAGTAGTGTTTCGCTGGGAGACCAAATTCAATTTGCAATTCACTAAAAGTTTTCCAGCGACCTTCATGGAACAACTGACTAGGAGTCCAAATGCCCCTAGTGTACCAGGGGCTCCACGCCATCGGCTTATTTTGTATTCGAAATCGAGTGTTGTACCAAAGTGGGAGCTTGTCTAACGGACAGAGTCGGGAGTCTAAAGAGTGCATAAGATTATTAAAGGCACCTAAGGTGTCTAAAAGCATTGGTGGAAAGTGGGAGTCTGATGGGAGAGTCATACCAGGGAGAAAAGTAAGAGGAATCGGTTTGCAAAGGTCCTCTTCTATGTCTAGCCACACAGGTCTACTCGGTACTGGATCTTCCAGCCAACGAGCGCCTTGTTTGAGAAGAAAAGATTGATGATACTTCAGGAAATCAGGGAATCTGACACCCCCATTTTCCTTATCTGCTTGCAGCTTATGTTTCGCTATCCTAGGTGTCTTGTTTTGCCACAAGTATCTAGTCAGAAGGCCCTCTATATCTTTATATATACGTCGAGGGAAGAGACAGGGCAACATTTCTAAGATATAATTCACTTTCGGAACAATCATCATTTTTATGGTTTCTAATCGACCCCACCAGGTAAGTGCTAAAGGAGTCCAGCGGTGAGTAAGCGCCCGGACTTTAGAGGTTAAATCTTTGGCATTGAAGGAGATAGTGTCTTCCAAAGGAGAACAATAGTGAACCCCAAGGTATTTGACCATGCGAGGTTGCCATAAAAAGGGGAAGGGTTGCATATCTGCCTGATGAAGCAAAGGATTTAATGGAAAGGCTACCGACTTGGTCCAATTTATCTTATAACCGGACAGTTGTGAGTATTTACCAATTTGCTCTAGGACAGCCGGTACTGAGTCTATAGAGACAAAAAGCATAAGGTCATCAGCATACGCTGAAATTTTGATTTCCCTATGGGTGAAGGGGACTCCATGAATCTCCTCCGATTGCCGGATTAGTAAAGCCAAGGGTTCGAGTGCAAGATCGAAGAGAAGTGGAGACAGTGGGCATCCCTGGCGAGTGCCGCGTTGAAGGGGAAAAGGCTGAGACTTTAAAGCATTGGCACATATACTGGCTGTAGGCTGTGCGTACATGGTGCGAAGACAACGGAGAAAACCTTCCCCGAATCCGTACCAGCGGAGGACTGCAAACAGGAAGGGCCACTCTAAGCGATCAAAGGCCTTCTCAGCATCAAGTGAGAGGCCAACAAATGGGCGATCAAGATTAACTGCGGTAGTCAATACATGGCATAGAGTCCGAGCATTGTCAGCAGTTGATCTACCAGGAATGAAACCGCATTGATCTGGGTGTATTAAGGTAGGCATCCTATCCGAGAGCCGGGTAGAGAGAATGGTGGCAAATATTTTATAGTCCGCGTTTAGGAGGGAAATTGGACGATAATTAGCTGTTAGTTGCGGGTCTCTCCCCTCTTTCTCAAAAACTACTACATTTGCCACTGAAAAGGACCCAGAAGGAGAACCCTCCTCGGCCAGAGCAGAAAAATAAATTTTCAAAACTGGAGCTAAGTCAGCGTGAAAGGTTTTGTAGAATTCAGCAGGGAGACCGTCTGGGCCTGCGGCTCGACCTGAGGCACATTTCTTGATAGCAGAATGAATTTCTGAGACAGTAAATGGTGTGTCCAAGGCCACTCTATCTTCGTCAGATAGGGTCGGTCTTTGTACCCCTGAAAGTAAGCGTTCAAATACATCTGGCTCAAAATCACATTCAGATTGATAAAGCCGAGTATAAAAATCACGAAAGAGTTCTAAGATTTCGGTATCTTTAGTGACCAAGCCCCCCCACGACGGATTACGGAGGGCGGTAACACGCTTGGCTTCTTTTTGACCTTTTAGGGCATTTGCTAATAATTTGCCAGCACGATTATTTTCCCGATAATATAGCCCTTGCTGTGATTCAATATTTTTAACAGCAGCAGTGTACAAAAGCTGATTGTATTGAAAACGCAAGCGTTGTAAACGGAGTAAAATACATGGGTCAGTACGGGACGTGAGGAGACGCTCCCCAGCTTGTATCTGCTGCTCTAGAATCAGTAAATGCTGCTTTCTTTGTTTCCCCTGCCGAATTTGATAGCTAGTTATAGTGGCGCGGATAGATGCCTTAAAACCCTCCCACCAAGCCCAGCTCGCTGTGTCATGGGGTGAGTTAAAATGAAAATAATCTTGGATAGCGGCCTTTATATCAACCTGAAAATCTTTTTGTCCCAGTAGGGATCTATCAAAAAACCAAGCTCGGGGAGAATCGTCCCGCGCAGTGACACGTAATGATAAAGAGATGGCAGCATGATCTGAAATATGGAGAGGATGAGTCCTAGTCGTGTCTACTTGAGAAATCAGTGCTTTGGAAATGAGAAAGAAATCTATTCTAGATTGGGAGTGATGGGGGGCAGAAAAGAAAGTGAACTCTAAGTCGGAGGGGTGAAGCAGCCTCCATATATCTACCAGCGCAAGATCTTGCATCAGAGCTGTAAGGGTAGCAAGACTCTTGGGTGGACTACTCGTTCTAGGCGGCTGTCTATCTATCAGGGGGTCTAACACTTGATTAAAATCACCGCCAAGTATTAATGGAGTATTGGCAGAGGCCTGTGCCAACTGCGCAATACTTGCATAGTAAGCAGGGTTGTCCACATTCGGGGCATAAATGCAAATACATGTAAATTCACTATCTCCAACCTTAAGATGTACTCGGGCCCATCTACCCTCCTTGTCAGCGCTAGTATCAATTACAGTAGCTTGCAAAGATTTCTTAACCAGAATGGCTACCCCGCACCGTTTGGAAACGGCGGGAGAATAGGCAGCCACCATGTAAGGCTTAACATTGAGTTTCAGTGTTTCAGCAGAGTTTAAGTGCGTTTCCTGAAGAAACGCTAAATCAGCATGCTCATGGCTAAGATAGCTAAGGATTTTCTTTCTTTTGATTGGACTATTAATGCCCTTTACGTTGAGTGATAAGATTTTACATAAAGCCATTCAGACAAGTTAAAAATTCTGAGCATGATAGCGCACATAATTTCACAATGTCCCTCATATTGACTGTATCTGGCTGTACATATGGCATAAAAGAAAATAAACTTAGATAATACAATGAAGCGCCCCACATTAAAAAAGAAAAACCGCAGCGCGGTAGAGAAGAAGCAGAACCCCAAAAATTACTGGCGACCATGTGTCTGCGGGGAGAAGCCCCAGAGAAGGCCGAAATTGAAAAAACACATAACCTGTAGGACTGTGCGTGCTCCGAATCCGACCGAGGCACACATCATGGAGGGATAGGAGACCACAAAACAAAGTCATAGAAAGAAAGAAAGAAAGTCCAGGTAGTCTCTGTGCTTAACTATGACCGCCGCATCGGGCCCTTCAAAATGGCGGACAGAGCCGGCAAATAAAAGTCCAAGTCGTTGGATTAGCGCATCTGCTCTGCTTCTTTGGAGTCTAAAAATGTTGATAGTAGATCAGGATCTTCGAATGTCCTGGTTTGGTTGTGGAGAGTCACTCGGAGCTTCGCGGGATACAACAGGCCAAAGCGAGCCTGTAGCTGTTGAAGTCGAGGGCGAAAAGCAAGGAGTTTCTTCCGTCGGTCGACTGTAGGCTTTGCCAGATCAGGAAAGAAGGAGACTTTGTGACCTTCAAATTCCAAATGATGGTTCGCCCGGGCAGCATTTAAAATTTGTTCCACTTGTTGATATCGTAGCAAGCGAAAGATAATAGGCCGGGGGGTCGTTCGGTTGAGCGCCATGTGGGTAGGAACACGGTGTGCACGATCGATTTCCAGTTCTTTATGAAAGGTGATCTTCAGCAAGGAGGGAAGAGTTTTGAGCAGGAATTCTCTCATATCTCCCGCTTCCACCCCCTCCGGTATTCCAATGAGCCTCACATTGTTGCGACGGGCTCGATTATTGCTATCTTCTAACTCCTTTTGAAGATTCTGTATCTGGCGCTCAGCTTTGTCCAGTGTGCCCAAGCGCACCGCGTGCGAGTCGAGGACCCCCGCCATATTGTCCTGCCGTAATGAGAGACTGTCAAGTCGGGCCTGGAGCACTCCAAAGTCTTCTCGCATGGCTCTAAGCGCTTCTCCATTGGACTGCACCAATTCCTTCACGCCGCGTATTTCCTCTAAAATCTCCAGGTGCATTTCGGGGTTCTCCCGAAATGGAACCATCTTCTGTGGGGAGGACACCTCTGTTTTGGAGCGTTTTCCGTGAGAAGAAGAAGGAGACCCGAAGTCCAAGCGCGCTGGTTTATGGGCCGCCATCCCCCCCGAGGTACCCCGGTCAGCCCGGAGCGAAATAGTAAGTTTGTAGAGGTATTATGTCAGGATTCTAAGTAGGCCTCTCGGGAGCTTCAGCGCGAAGCGTCTTACCCGCTGGACATCAGGCTCCGCCCCCCCTATCACCACATTTTTGAACAGCTTCGATGTTTCTGCGTGGAGAAAGTTAGTCACAGTATGAGAGGGAAGACCATTGCGAATACTCTGCTTTGGAAGGAACAAAAATGGATCTTCACTTTAAACACTGTGATTCCAAAAGGTCTGAATGTGCAATTGAATCTCGCACTGTGTTTGTGATCCTATACGATGTTAAGAGTACTCTCATCAATCAAGTCTTATAGTTTATTATATTCTAGTGGGTTATATGGGAGATTTGATAGAATTCACATTATAACATTAACGGAGTGGGCTTTCCATTATCTTCTTAGTTCGTTATCTAATCAAACATTAGTTAGCACGTGATCTTGACTCTCTTTAAATTGGTGGTCATGTTTCCATGCCGCATGCGCGGCGTCTTACGCACCAAGAGTTTGACATCGATGGTTTCAATGAGTAAGATGATAATGAACATCTAGTGAAAGTAACACCGGCAGCATCATATAAGCAGGTTTGATTCAAGTGATAAATTCTTAAAAGTGCATGAGCAACTGGCTATATCATTGAATTCACGTTTTTCTATATTTATAGTTTTAAAGGGACGATTCCCTGAAGAAACAACAGTTGTGAAACGCTTGGGGTACCTAGCTGTGAGCGTTGGAATTGCCCTGTTCGTCTTCAAACAAAAGCTAAGTGTTATATAGTATCACCGGTTCCCTCATCTAACGTACATTGTTCAAGAAGAAACATTTATTACCGATTGTATGAGGAACGTTAGTGATATCTATGAGATGAAAGAAAGATGTTTTTACTGGCAACTTTAAATACAATTTAAAAAATAAGAAGTCAAATAAGGCAGACGGTCATTGATGTAAAACTGGCACTCTCAATGAGCGACTGGCTCCTGGTTTATGTGCCGCTGGTTTTTCTGAGACCAATTGCCATTAGTCTAATGAGTGAGTGAACTAAGCAAGCTCTCGAGTTGCAGAGTGAGTCATTAAACGGAGTGTGTTTATTTTTACTTGGAGTTAACCGTTTAAAGAGTAAACAGACTACAAATTACTGGGGAAAAGCAATATTAAAGCTACTGAAATGCAGGGGGCATGGGGAAAAGAAGAAGCACTCTGGGTTGTGTTTGAAAGAGGAGATGGCACTGTCATCCATACTGCTGTAGTCTACAGACCTCCGACTCAAATTGAAGAGCTAGATAATGAATTGATTATAGACATTCTCAAAATAGCCACAAAGGGGGAAGCGATCATATTGGGTGACTTTAATCTACCCAATGTGGATTGGATTACTCCTTCTGCAAATCTAGAAAGAAGCAAAAAAATTGTGGATGCTCTCCAAGATGCGTTACTTAGACAAATGGTGATGGAACCAACAAGGGAAAGCTCAACACTGGATTTAGTCCTCACCAACGGTGATAGCATGTCGAATGTCTGGGTGGGCGAACCTGTGAGCAGCAGCGATCATCACACAGTGTGGTTTGAGATAAAAAACAAGGTGCAGTCCAACTATAGCAAGCTCAAAGTCCTAAACTTCAAAAATACTGACTTCAATAAAATGGCCATGTACCTAAAGGAGGAGTTGACAGGGTGGAAGGAGATAAGGGAAGTGGAATTGCAATGGGCTAAACTAAAGGTGGCAATAAAAGAGGCAACAGATAAATATGTAAGAAAAGTAAATAAAAACAAAAGGAGAAGGAAACCTATTTGGTTTTCCAAAGAAGTGGTTGCTCAAATAAAGGCAAAAACCACAATTTTTGCAAAATTCAAAAGCTTGCAAACAGAGGAACACAGAAATGAATACAGGATCAAACTCAAAGAGACAAAAAGAGAAATAAGGATAGCAAAATCAAAGGCAGAGGAAAAGATGGCTAAAGATGTGAAGTGTGGCGACAAAACGTTTTTTCAGGTATATTCAGGAAAGGAAGAAGATCAGAGGTGGAATAGCAGGACTCAGAAGTGCTGGGAATGGACTCATGGAAAGGGACATTGAAAAAGCAGAATTGCTAAACAAATACTTCTGCTCTGTTTTACTAAAGAAAATCCTGGAGAAGGACCTACTGTGACTCCCAAATATAAAGATGGGAATGAAGTAGATACCATACCATTCACAGAAGATGATGTGTTAGAACAACTTGCGAAACTGAAAGTGGACAAAGCCATTGAACCGAATGGGATACATCCCAGGATAGTGAAAGAGCTCAGAGAGGTTCTTGCAGGGCCGTTAAAGGATGTCTTCAACAGTTCCTTGGAAATAGGAGTAGTTCCTCAGGACTGGAGAATGGCTGATGTCGTACTGTCGCGTACCGCCCCTGGTGGCCAGTGGTCATAGGGGTAGGTTGGACACAAAGAAATGTTTATATGAGAGGAGGTTCCTTTAAGAGCCAGGTGCAGCCTGGTCTTAGTAGTTCAGCTCCTATTAAGAAGTAAATTGTGAATGCAGAGTAGAGGGATAACATAGGCTTTTATTTCCCTTTATGCAAAAGATTCAGGTGGGTCACAACATAGAGGAAAATGTCCTTAACTTCAGGAATGGAACAAACTCATGGTAAAGAAAAACTGTTATGCTTCACAGTTGTAACAAGGATTAATTAAGGCTTCCTAGAGTAACTCAAGCGTTTCAATACTCTTCTTCCTTTTAGCATACAAGTAACACTCTGGAGACAGCATATATTATTTACAAATCTAGCAGTGATTCTATACTGCTTGTAACGCATAGAGAACAGTCCATCTCCTCTTGCGACAAAAGACTAGGCTCCACAAATTCCACTTGCATCAGCTCTGAGTCAGAGGTATCCCTTTCTGTATCTAGGGTTTCTCTGGCTATTGGAACAGGCCAGTCGCTATTCTTATTCTCTGGGTGTTTGTAGAGTTCTTCTAAGGTTCGCCAGTGAGCGTGGCCTACCTTTTTGCTTTTACAATCTGGGTTATACAAGGTAGGTTTGCTTTCCTTTCTTGTAAAATGAGCATTGCTTTTAAAAGGGCACTTATAAGGTGAGCTTTTTCTCTTAAAAACAGAGTCAGCATACCTTGGCTTCCAACAGCATGTAGAACAGGAACTTTCTCCTTCCAGTAGATCTCCTGGGATACAATCCTCGTGCCAGTCTTTTCCCTGAAAGCTCTTGTTACCTTTCAGTCTGGTCACTGGTTCCTCCGGTAAGCGCAGGCCTCTTTCCAAGCCTAACTTCTGGCTTCTTCCTTCAGCACTGCTCTGCTTCCCAAAGTGACTGTTCCTTTGCTCAGCACTGCTTTCCCATTCACTCCTAGGGCTTAGCTCAATGCTCCTGGTGCTTCCTTCTTCTTGGCCCTTGCTCATGGTGCATTTCTCTCGCATGGCTTTGCTCCTGGTGCTTCTCTCCGGTCCACCTCTATCTCCACCCCCTTTCCAGTCTCCAGCCTCTTGCTTATAAAGCTCTCCTGTGTTTGAGCTTTCTGGGCTGCTTGTCAGGTGGTGTCGATTAGCTAGGTGTGTCCCGTCAGCCTCTGTGAGTGCACGCCTGCTCCCTCTAGCTGCTCTGTGTGGGAATTGCATCCCATGCACATCTTTTATATTGTGAAAAACAGCTTCTTTTCTTGCATCTTTGCTTCCATCAGCTCCTGCTGCATGACAGTACCTCTACACAAAAGTGGTGACAGGGAAGAAGTGTCAAACTACAGGCCTGTGAGCCTTACCCCGGTGGCGGGAAAAGTAATGGAGGCACTTCTGAAGGAGCGAATAGTGAACTTTCTCAAAACCAACAAGTTGCAAGATCCAAGGCAACATGGTTTTACCGAAGGGAGATCTTGCCAAACAAATCTGATTGAGTTCTTTGACTGGGTGACCAGAGAACTAGATCAGGGGCATGCAATGGATGTCATCTACCTGGATTTCAGCAAAGCCTTTGATACTGTTCCTCATAGGAGGCTTATCAATAAACTTAGTAGTTTGGGGATGGGTCCCAAGGTGGTAAACTGGATCAGAAATTGGTTGACTGATAGACGACAGAAGGTGATGGTAAATGGAGCTCACTCGGAGGAAAGGAAGGTGATTAGCGGGGTGCCCTAGAGTTCGGTCCTGGGCCCAGCACTGTTCAATGTATTTGTGAGTGATATTGCTGAAAGACTGAATGGAAAGGTCTGTCTTTTTGCAGATGACACGAAAATTTGCAACAGAGTGGACTCCCCCGAGGGAGTCCTTAACATGAGAAAAGATCTAAAAAAGCTGGAAGAATGGTCAAATGCTTGGCAATTAAGATTTAATGCAAAGAAGTGCAGAGTCATGCACTTGGGTAGCAAAAGCCCAAGAGAAATGTACACGATAGGGGGTGAGAGGTTGGTGTGCATGGATCAGGAGAAAGACCTTGGTGTGATTATTTCTGTAGATCTCAAGGTGGCAAAACAGTGCGACAAGGCGGTGGCAAAAGCCAGTAGGATGTTGGGCTGCATACAAAGAGGAATTACCAGCAGAAAGAAAGAGGTTCTAATACCACTGTATAAGTCACTGGTGAAGCCTCACTTGGAATACTGTGTTCAGTTTTGGAGACCGTATCTTGCAAAGGATGTAAAAAGAATGGAATCTGTTCAGAGGAAGGCGACCAAAATGATTTGGAGCCTGCGTCAGAAGCCTTATGAGAAGAGACATGAAGACCTAAACATGTACACTTTGGAGGAGAGGAGGGATAGGGGAGATATGATTCAGACCTTTAAATACTTAAGGAGAAATAATGAACAAACAAACCTCTTCCAAAGACGGGGAAGCTGTAAAACGAGAGGGCATAACATGAAGCTGCAAGGTGGAAAATTGAAAGGCAATATCAGGAAATACTTTTTCACTGAGAGGGTGGTGGATGCTTGGAATGCCCTCCCGATGGAGGTGGTGGGGGCAAATACGGTGACAGAATTCAAAATGGCATGGGACAGACACAATGGATCCATTTATAGCAACAGAATAAAATAAAAATAAACTGAACCATCTAACTTCTCAACAAATAGGGGTGTCCTGCATGGAGCGGTGGGTTCATTCCTAAACAAAGACATGGGGAGGGGTGGCCTGAGGGGCAGCCTGCACAGAGTGGCACCTTCTCCTGCTATCTTACTCCAGTCTTCTTACTGGGCAGACTAGATGGACCATACTCATCTTTATCTGCCGTCATTTACTATGTTACTATGTTTTTTGTTCATATAACAATTTGGTTGACAGAAGTAATTTGGAATCATTCAACTCTGCTCTCTATTAGAACCTCTCTATCGGAATGCCCATCTTCCCTGATTTGCTAGTATCTTTCAAAGATACATCATTTTGAACCATGCACTCTTGGGCAACTGTTGGCTTTTCCCCATTATATAGTTTTAAAGCTGCTCTGTCTCCTTATTAAAGTTTAATGCCGACAGTCTAGTTCCACCCTGGTTAAGGTGGAGCCCATTCTTTCAGAAAATCCCCCCACCCCCCTTTTCCATAATGTTGCCTAGTTCCTAAAAAATCCAAAACCCTCTTCCCTGCACAATCATCTCATCTACACATTGAGACTCTGGAGCTCTGCCTGCCTCTTGGGTCCTCCACATAGAACAGGATGCATTTCTGAGAATGCTTCCCTGGAACTTCTGGATTCAACTTTCTACCTAAAAGTCCAAATTTTGACTTCCAGAACCTCCCTCTTACATTTTCCTGTCATTGGTACCAGCATGTACCAAGAGAGCAGGCTCCTCCTCAGCACTGTTTAAAATCTTATCTAGACAGTACTTGAGGTTTGCCATCTTCGCACCAGGAAAGCAAGTTACCAGGCAATCCTCACATCCACTAGCCACCCAGCTACACACTTGCCTAATAATTGAATTGTGAACTATAACAACTGTCCTAACTCTTCCCTTATGGTCATATGCCCCTGGAGACACATCCTCGGTAAGAGAGGATATTACATTACTTGGAGGACAGTCCTAGCTACAAGATCATTTCCTGCCACACCAAGGTGATGCTCTCCTTTCGGGTGACCTATCTCCTCCATGATAGCACAGAGGCTGCCAGACTAGAAGTGGGACTTCTCTACTGTGTCTCTGAAGGTCTCCTCCATATACCTCTCTGTCAGCCTTAGCTTCTCCGCTACTCTAGCCTTCAGAGATCAGACTCATTCCCTGATAGCAAGGAGCACTTTACACCTAGTTCCCACTTAAGACCTCTCACCAACTGGGAGATAATTATACATGTGACACTCAGTGCAAAAGACTGGATAGCCCCCATCTTGCTGCTGGACTGCTGTCTGCATCTTAATTTTATGATTTGTTTAGATATTTATTTATTTTTATTTATATATTTTCTGCTCTATTGCAAAACAAGCAAAAGGATATTATAGGAAAATATTGCTAAGAAACAAAAACACAAACAATATTAAAAGTTACTTAGCCTACGCCATGGAAAAAGGAGATCCACTCTTAAACCTGGAGAATCAAATTAATCCTTAGTCATTAGTCCATACTCTGGAAAAGAAAAGGAAATACAGCAAGGCAAAATCCAAATCCATCTAGACCTGAAAACAGAGTGGACTGCTTATACAACCACATCTATTTATCTTAAAAAACAAATCCTCTAACTGAATTGGATCAGCAAAAACATACTCCTGACACGTTGGTACAGCACCAGATTTACAGGGAAATCTTAGGAAGAAAGAAGCACCAACCTCCAAAACACAGGGCTTTAAAAGGATTAACCTCTTCCTTCGCAATTGTGTGGCCTTTTCCACATCAGGAAATATCATAATGTTCTGACCACAAAACAAAAAGTCCCTTTTTGAAAAATTGGTTGTCATTATCCTTTGCTTATCTAACTCTGAGGAAAAAGATCCAAATTGTAACTCTAGAGGATATTTTGTCATTAGAGGACTTAAGAAACTCAGTTAAATCAAACTCAGCCGTATCTACAACCACCTGCACTTCTCTACCCTCAATAGATATCCAAAGGTTTTAGAGGAAGACAGTATAAGCTAGAAACTGAAACTGAATATGATTCACTGAATAATAAGACCTATTCAATATAGATTTTTAAGTAATACAAAAGGAGATAAAAAATGTATTTTTGGAAAATTAAACCATGTTAATCACCTTGGCTGGGATATTCAGTTAGTGCTGCTGAATATCCATGGGTGCCACCACTGCACTCCACAATGCTAGCCAGCTAGCAGTGGGACATTCCAGAGGTGGCACCCAGTGACAACCAGGCAGCGGTGATATTGACAAGTTGCCTGGTTATTGCTACACAGTGAAAATCAAGAGGAGTAAAGGCTGGCCTAACCTTTGCCACCAAAGCTAGCTGGGCAGCGGTTGAATATCCCCACTGCATGGTTAGCTTTGATGCTATCTGTCTGACCCAGATATTCAGTGCCAGAAAAAAGTGCCCGCTTGCCCACAAACCCTCCAAAATTGTGTGCTAAAGCCCTTAAACATTCTACTAAGAAGCCTAGGCGCCAAGTAAGTTCTGTAAAGCACCTTGTAAGTACTCTTCATTATATTGGTCGATGTCAACAATTTGGACATGGTGAAATAAATCTCTATCTGTCCTCATCCCATGTCCCTCTTATGTCCCTCTCCTAGTGACAAAAGGGGCCAATCCCTTCATCATCCCCGATGTTATTATTTTATATATCTTTGACAATAAACCCTTAGTCCCCAAGCTTTCCTGTTACAGCTCCTCAATGGGTACCGGTGATTTTCCCAGATCCCCAGAGGCCCCTGAAGTGCTTAAGAAATGACACTCCTAGAGATACAGGTACTGATCATACTCCCTTAATTCCCATTGCTCTTACACTTGGGCAAAGCCCAACAACTCTACCCCCTTTTTTACCAGTTGTGCTAGTCTGTTCAGCCCTTGTCTGTCCTAAAATGCAAACCTTGCTCCCTCACACCCCAGATGAAATGCGGGATTCCACCTAATTGGAAAGAATATTGAAACCTTATCCCCCTAACAATTTGTTCTAACTGCCAGTCCATATTTGCCAAGTTAGGTCAATATATGTATTCACCATACTCCTCCTTTTTTCCAAGATACTCCACATAGATCCACTCTTCCTCATATTTCTTGTTCTGTCTGTATCCATTGCTTAATTCTCAGGACCCCCCCTCCAATCAAATACTGCTCTCAGTTGAACAGGAATAAAATAGCTACCCAAATCTGGGATCCCTAGGATTCCCTCCTTTATCGTTTTCTGCATAAATTCCCTTAACACTCTAGGGCAGTGGTTCCCAAACGGGGTTGGGACCCCAAATGTGGTTGCATCATCAGTGGATGAGGTCACAGAAACATGGTCATTTCCCCTTCTCTCTGGAATTTCACTGTTACCTATGCCAAGTAGTGGTAGTCACCACTCAGCATGTGAGATGTGAGCCAGTGAACATTCATGGGCCCTTGCCCCCACTAGGATAAGCTTCCTGTTAGACTGGAAACCCATGCTGAGTGCCAGGATCTGTAAAGACATACTGGAAACTGACACAAAGGACCCTGTGCTGATTGCTGCTGCTGTTGCCACTACTGTTGCCGCTGCTTTTTGCTTTAGTTGAGTGGAAGGAAGGGAAAGAGGCTGAAGACCTGCTATTTTGATTTCATCATCTAGGGTCATGTGAATTTTCAGTTGCTAAAATGGGATCATATAGGATAAAAGTTTGGAAAACACTGCCCTAAGGGGTCGCTTCCTCCAGATGAAATCATATATTCTTGTTTTTAGGCCTTTTATTAATACTAGAGAGGGTGCTGGGACATCTGTGGGTAAAGCCAAGAAAAGATAAAGCAGTTGAGGCAATAAATTCATTTTAATTACTGCAATCCTGCCTAGCCATGAGAGGGGTAGTTTATCCCATTTGCCTATATCTTCTAAGATCTGCTTTCTCAGAGGCCCATAATTCAGTGGGAATAAGCCATCGTGCTCACTGCCATTGAAGACCCCCAGGTATTTTACTGCGATTCTGCCTAACCACGCGAGGAGTAGTTTTTCTCATTTGCCTATATCTTCTAAGATCTGCTTTCTCAGAGGCTCATAATTCAGTGGGAATAAGCCATCATGCTCATTGCCAATGAAGACCCTCAGGTATTTTACTGCTTCTTTGGCCCACTTAAAGGGGAATTTTTCTTGCAGCCTTTTTGCTAAATCTTGCCAATATAGTCCCCCAGTACTTTTGTTTTACTCAAATTAATCTTGTATCCCAAATATCACATCTGCAAATAATGTGATCTTATATTGCTGCAGCCCTATCTGACCATTTAAACATACTCTTTCTGCCAGTGGTTCTATAACCTATGCAAAAAAACAAAGGAGATAGGGGACATCCCTGCCTTGTATCCCTCCGCAGCTCAAAATTATCAGAGTAACCCCCCCCCCCCCCCATTAATCCTAATTATCATTCAGGGTTTAAAATATAGGAATTGTACCTAATTAATACATCTCGACCCTATACCTCCTCATCTCAAAACTTGGAACATATAGATGCCCACTCCACCCAGTCAAATGCCTTTTTGGTATCTACTGTGATCAATAGCATTATTTGTTTTCTTCATGACCCAAATCTGCTACAGCATCCTCCTGATATTGTCACTCACCTGTCTGCTCGGCATAATAGTCTTCCTTGACCAACCCTGGTATCACCCTGCTCAATTGAGCTACCAACACCTTGGCCAAACTCATTGCATCTAAATTGATTAAGGAGTTAGGCCAATAGGAGCTGCACAATGTAGCATCCTTTTCCCACTTTGGAATCACTGTTACTCCTGCCTCTCATAGAGTCAAGAAGTCCCTCATCTTCCAGGAACCTAGTAAGCATTCTCACCAAAGGCTCCATAAGTAACTCAAAGCGTTTTTTTTTTAATAAAAAGTTGCATTAAAACCATCCAAGTCCTGTTTTCAAGGCTTTAATGACCTCCAGCACTTCCATTTCAGAAATATCCCAATCCATAATTTCTGCCTCTTCACTGGAGAATTCAGGGAGACTACAATTGTGAAATTATTTCTCTATCTCTGTCCCTCCCCCCACCCCTTCTGAAGTATGTAGCTCCTAATCATATTGCCCAAACACCTCCTGAATTTGACCAAAATCCGTCTCCATTCTCCCTTCATTCATCATAAATTTGAACACCATCTGCTTCTTAGCTTGTTCTTTATATGTTAATAACCTACTTGGTTTATTTCCAAATTGAAAGTGCCCCTACTTGAGTCTTTCCTATTGAACTGCTATTGTATGCTGTTTTAATTCTGCCAGCCTCTGCCTAATCTCCTTAAGTCTCAACTGCCCCTGCCTGGTTACCTTGTTATGCTGTTTATTTTCTACTACCTCCAACTCCATCTGAAGTTCCCTCTCTCATACCACTCTCTTTTTATGGGCTGCCACAGACAGAAAAAGCCCTCTTATCACTGCTCTCATCCCATTCCACACCGTCCCATCCAAATTAAAGTCCCAGTATTTCCTCAGGGCTGGACTATCTGCTCAATGTGTGAAATGTCCTATTGTAGTGGGACATTTAGCCTCCAAAAATAAGGGTCTTCCTCCCCTCTGCCCAGGTGTAAGCAGCACTCTACTGGGACATGATCAGACCATTTGATATGAGAAATATCCATATCCAGCACTCTAGAAACCAATCCACCCAAATCATATTCGGCCTCCTATATGTTTGGTGAAGTGACAGGGGCAGTAAGTTTGAGTCTGATATATTCAAAGCGATTAATCATGCTGACTGAGATATTCTGCAAGACTAATACAGTTAATGCTGCTGAATATTTGCAGATATTCAAAAACACTCTGTGTAACTCTCATACCAAATATCAATAAAATGAAAGGAGCTACGCTGTAAAACAATATTAAACCTGAGGATTCACCACCCATTAACATAGCAGAAAATTGCTGGGGATTGTTGCTGTGTAGAGAAACAATCTAAACAAATTCTTAAATGAAGATTGTGTTGTTGTTCTTGTTAAGTGCCGTTGAGTCAGTGTCGACTTATGGTGACCCTCTGGATAGTTGTCCAAACTGTGTTCGGTCTTCAGTCAGGCGGCTCATTGTTAATAGACTGGCACCCATAGCTGCTGTTACTGTATTGATCCATCTCTTTGCTGGCCTTCCTCTTTTGCAATGACTTTCTACCTTGCCAAGCATGATGTCTTTCTCTAATGATCTCTCTCTTTGCATGTGTCCAAAGTATGAAAGTCGAAGTCTTGTCATCTGAACTTCTAAAGAAAGCTTAGGTTTGATCTCCTCTAGTACTGACTAGTTTGTTCTTCGGGCAGTCCATGGTATACAGAGTATTTGTTCGCCAGCACCATAACTCAAAGGCATCAATTTTCTTACTGTCTATTTTTTTCACTGTCCAACATTTGCATCCATATGATGTTATTGAAAATACCATGGCTTGAAAAAGTCAAATCTTTGTATGGAGAGAGACATCTCTGCTCTTGAGAATCTTGTCTAGGTCCTTCATAGCCATTCTGCCAAGAGCAATGCGTCATCTTATTTCTTGACTGCTTGTTGCTTCTTTATTGATAGTTGATCCAAGTAGGTTAATGTTGTCCACAATTTCAATTTCTTCTCCATCAATGATGAACTTATTGATTTTACAAGTTGTCAGGATCTTTGTCTTCTTACATCAAGGTGCAGGTCCATTTTGAGACTATGTTCCTTGATCTTGAGAAGCAAATGTTTCAGATCGTCTTCACTTTCAGCCAGTAATGTGGTATCATCAGCATAATGAAACTTGTTAATGAGTTTCCCACCAATCTTTACATCTCTGTTGTCTTACAGTCCTGTTTTTCTGATGATTTTTTCTGCATATAAATTAAACAAGTAGGGGAAAATTATACAGCCTTGCCGTCCACCTTTGCTGACTTTAAACCATTCTGTTTCTCCTTGTTCTGTTTGAACTGTTGCTTCTTGATCAATGTAAAGGTTGTGCAAGAGAATGATCAGGTGTTCTGGTATACCCATGCTTCTTAATGTGGCCCAGAGTTTCTCAGTCTTTACACAATCAAAAGCCTTGCTGTAGTCAATAAAACACATATAGATATCCTTTTGGTATTCTTTAGTCTTTTCAAGGATCCATCTCATATCCGCGATGATGTCTCTCGTTCCTCACCCTTTCCTGAACCCTGCTTGCACTTCAGGTAGTTCTCATTCCAGGTATGGTTGTAGCCTCCCCAGTCCATCCCTGCTATTCATCTCCCTTTCCCATCCCCGACTATGCTCTCTGTAGGGGGTGATGAAAGTCACGGACATAGTGATTGTGAAAAAAAACCCCCAAACTTTTATTTTACATTTTCCACAGGACAATGGACCCTCCTCCAAATTGATCCCTTCCCCCTGGGTGTGGGTGAAATTGGGAAGGAGATAGAACTCATAGGCCCAACATTGCCTGTGTCAGGGCTCACATCTCCGCTCTGAGGGTCCCCAGATGGCCCACCAGGTGATGCCAGCAAAGCCCTAATGTACCTCATGCCTGAGGGCCTGCAGGTGCAGCATGACATCATGCTCACCAGGGTCCAGGGGGGTCTCATCATGAGACATCAGGGGTGCACCCAATGGGACCCATCACTGTGCCATAGCCTCTGAGAGCTGTGACACAGCAGTGCTACATGGTGTCCTCCCCTGCCCTTCAACCTTTATGCTTCCCTCTTACCACCCCACCCTTCCCTGCTCCCTCACCTCTCACAGTTCCCCTCTCTCTCCCCTGCTTTTCCTCCCCCTACTCCCCATCTTCCCAGGTGCCAGCCCCTCTCCCCTCCCCCTTGCTGTCTACCTCCCTTCCAATCCATTGATGCTGAGCTGCCATGACAGGGTGGCAAATCTTTCATAGGCCTGCAGGTCCCCGATATATTGGAGGCACTACAGCTGTAGCTGTGTTGCTATGCTCATGTAACCCCTCTTCTCAAGTCATTTCACTGGTTCTTTATCCATTTCTGTTTCCAGTTCAAACTTCTCCTACTTACCCACAAGTGCATTCATTCTGCGGCTCTTCACTTTCTTTCCTCTATTATCTCACTCTTCACTCCTTCTCAGGAACACCATTCCTCTGGCAGATCCTTTTTATCTATGCCCTTCTCAGCCGCTGCCAACTCCAGACTTTGTTCATTCCACCTTACTGCTCCATATGCCTTGAACAAACTACCTGATTTGGTGCATCAAACTCCTTCTCTGGCCCTATACAAGTTCAGGCTGAAGAGCCACCTCTGTGCGGCTACGTTTGGATCCTGATGCTCCTCATTCTCTTGTCCAGTACTTATGTGTATCTTACCATACTCTAGTTCCCAGTTTTATGATGTTTTTTTTCATCTTGATTAGATTGTAAGCTCTGATGAGCAGGGACTGTGTCTTACATCTATATATTCAGTGCTGCATACACCTTGTATACAAATGATTAGTAGTAGTAGTAGTGTGGCGTAGTACTGACTTCCAGGATTGGTTCTTCCTCCCCCTCGCATGACATATCTATAATTAGATGGCTATTGCTACTTCTGATGCCATGCACTAGCCCATTGGCCTTCTGCACTTGCACATCATGTTCTTACCTTGTTGTTCTGCATTCTTGCATCACAGCTACTCCAGGAGCCGCAGTCCTTCTGCTTGGTGGGTCTAAAGTGGCACTTGAGTGCCTTGGTAGAGCACTGGATCCTGTAGCATGTGCAAATGGACGTGACATGGGTAATGCTTCCTTTCTTTTCTTATCTGCCATGTTCATCGCACAGGCTCTGTACATCTGTTTTCACCTCAACAGCTGGAAGTGTACCCCTTGTCTTTCCTCTTCACTCTGGTGTTTCCTCAGAGTTCTATTTTGTCCCCTATCCTGTTCAATATTTTTATCACTCCACTAGCAACTCTAATTCAGGACTTCAATTTTGGGTTGCATACTCACTCTGATGATATTCATGTCATGACCAGTGGGATCTCAACTTTCGTTCTTGGGTTTCTGGTTCACTCACTAAGATTTTGGATTAGTTTTCTTCTTGGAAATTAGTTTTGAATGTTTCTAAGTCCTCTGCTATTTGGTTCACTAAGGACAATTCCTCCTGCAACTATCTCCCCATGATGACCATTATTTGTATTCCTTCAAAGGACTCCATCACTTCCCTGGGAGTAATCATAGATAAGGATCTGTCCTTTCATCTACATATCTTCTCTCTGGTTAGAAAATCTTTCTATGCTGTTAGACTGGTCAGATCCTTAAATCTTATTCTAGATATTCATTCATTGTAATTGCTAATCCTTTCTTTAGTTTTAGCCTTTTGGATTACTGCAATTCTCCTAGTGTAATGTAGTGGATCTTCCAGAAGCTATGGATCTGGGTGAAGCTGAAGAAAGTGTGTCTGAAACTGACAGCATAGAAAAGCACATGGCCCAGGGTTGCCATGAGCAACGTAAACAAAGGGTGTCACGAGGGGAGAGAACACGCCCAAACTGCAAACAAGCTCTGAGCTCAGTGTGTAATGAGAGGCAGCTGGATGAGGGCAGGGTGCAGTTAAGCCCTAGGACACACGCACATAAAAATTACTCACCAGAAGATAGTGAGAGGAGGAGGAGAGGAAGAACAGGAGCAAGAGCAAGCAGAATCAGGAGGAGTCTCAGCAGGAGAGTTGATGAGAGACCCAGCTGCAGGACTGAAGGAAGCCTTGGTCGGAGGACTGGTTGGGGAACCAGTTGGAGAAAGGGACCAGAGGAAAGTGTCCAAGTTGAAAGCTGCAGGTCTAGAGAAGCAGAGACGTCCTGGCCAGAGGACATTTTCATGTCAGAGAGAAAGCAAAGGGTAAAAGGGTAAAAGGCAGGAGAACGCAGCCGTGCTGTGAAAGCCTTATTGACCCAGCTGTGCTGGGAGGTTCCTGTGTGAGAAAGCCGGAAGGTAGGCTGTATAAACCTGATAGAAGAGAAACTGAATGTAAACATTTTCCCTGTGACTCCCAGAGTTTGTGGGGCTCTCCTTTAGCAAACTCCAGTATATGTGGTAATCTTCCACCCTGCTCTGTAGCAACGGGGGAAGGGAAGTCTCGAGGCAGTGAAGAGAGACTGCACTTTGGAGGGACGTATAATAATCCACAAGAATACTTAGCTGGGGGTGAGTGTGAAGAAATGCCAACAGAATTTCTTATGGAACAAACCCCAGAAGAAGAAATGGATTGTACGCTATCTGTAGCAGACCATGTCACGTCTCTATGCTAGAATAGCTGTTAAAGAGTTTTGGTAAAACAGCACTGAAAGCAAGAGAGTTTGTCTTTGTTAAAAGGGACTGCTGCAGTTACGTTTTTGTTCAACTAATTGTTTATGTGAGCTGAAGATAGAAGCTGTTTCTGTTCCTGTTTCGTTTCATTTTTGTACCAGAAGTATGGTCATTTTTGTTCTTGTTTTTCTTGCAATGAATCCACCCGGAAGGGGAAATAAAATCCTGTCTTTTGCCTAACTCCACTCGACTACAACTCATTCCTTGCTTAGTAAGAGGGACTACAATACCCAGAATGCAGTGCAGGGCCAACTGCACTCTCTACTTGCTAGGTTTGGACACGCCCAGGCTGACCTACCCCCATGCTTTTGCCTCCGGGGAGGGTTACTGGTGACACTAGCCAGTATTCCTCAGTATTTGATTAAGCGATTGCAACTTATACAAAATACTGCAATAAAGTTAATTCATAATGCAGGCCAGTTCAAGCATGTCACTCCCTTATTATTTAAAGAACATTGACTGCCCATTTCTAGTCGGGTTAAATTTAAGGTTTTGATGTTGATTCACAGGGCTCTTTACTTAACGGCACTTCTTATCCCTTATAACCCTAGTCATTCTCTTTGCTCATCCCAAGCCCATTTTCTAGTGGTCCCTATTTACTAATATCTCTGGTATGAATGTATTAGAGTAGCTACTTTTTCTTGTAATAACCCTACTCTATGGAATTCCCTTTCTCCTGATTTCATGGTGAGGGTTCCCATACAAAATTTAAGAAGTTGTTGAAAACTTGTCTCTTTAAGAGAACTTGCGCTGCTTATCTGTAATGCAGGTCTGGGCATCTTTTTTTTTCCTCTTGATGTTTGCAGTTATATTGGTTATTATTGAACTGATGTTGTACTAGTCACACCTTACCTTAACATGTTTGTTTTTGTCTTATGTTTTGACTGTTTATGTTTCATTGATGCATTCTCTTATGGTAAACCACTATGATGCCTGTGTGTACAACAGTATAACCAATTTTTGCAATAGAGAAATAAATTTCATTCTCTGGTGGTCTCACACAACAGCCAGCTGTTCCCTGCCATCTGCTGTCCTGCCATCAACTGTATTCTTACTGTACATTCCATCCCTTGCCAGCCAGATGTTCCTTCTCACCCCCAACCTCCCCCTTGTTGTCTCACTTGCCACTCCCCTGTGTCTGCTATTCGCTAGTCTGCTGCCCCATTTGCTCACTACCTTCTGCCCTCCTGCACCTGCCCACATCCCATCTCTTCTGATGTACTTACTGGTGGAGGGTCTGGCAGATTATTCTCCATATGGCAATTACCTTCTGCTGGCTGGCATGTCTCCCATGCGGGGGGTATAATATCTCCTCACTGGTAAACACAAGGCAGCAGAGGCTCTTGATCTCTGCACATGAGAGCTTTGACAGCCTGATGGCTATTGTGCTACCTTCTCTGTTGGTCCTCAGGCTTTATGGCTTGCATATTGTTCCTAGCGTTGTGTGGCTTTATGTGCTTGCATATTGTTCCTAGCGTCTGGATGTCCATGCCGCCCCAGTCAGGAGCCCCCACTGTGCTCCACCCCTGCCGAATCCATCTCATCTTGAGGGGGATTTAAAAGCAGCAGCTTTTTATTGCCACTTCGGCACCCCAGCAGGCAATGCGCTTTGGCACTCATGCACACACTCGTGGACTGCTGCTCCTGTCCCCCCCCCCCCCCCGACAAGACATTGCGTCAGACAGGGTCAGGAGCGGCAGGCCATTGTTTCTTGCCACAGGCACCAAAGCGCATGGTCTGCCACGGGCACCTAAGTGGCAGCAGAAAGCCACTGCTTCAAAAATTCATGCTGTGCCATCCACCAGGGTCTGCCGCCCTAGGCGGCTACCTAGTTCGCCTAGTGCATGGGCCTGCCCAAGATACACGGCTCTTTAAGCTGTCTGTATTGTGATGATTACTGTAGGTTCCTTCTCATCTATGCCAGATTAGCCCAGATGAATGATTATGTCTTGTTGCCCCCCCTCCCCTACCCCATCAGCAGCTAGAGCCAGAGAAAAAGTTCAGAGTTTACTTCATTCCCTTTGTAGAGGGCTGATATTACCTTCAGCTCCTCAGTATTTCTCTGGCTCCATCAGATATTGCAGACATGTGACTGGTACAGCAGTTATGAGCAGGCTGCTCCCACCAGGAAGATTGTAGGCCCAGATTCCCAGTGGCCCATACACTAAGTCTGAGGGATGTCCTGGGCAACAGTCCTTTAGGGGTGATTTTCCAAACCCCCTTAGGAACACACTAAGATGGGATCTGAGTTCCGATATTAATGGGTCCAAGGCAGTTTCTCCAAATGGGTTAGTTTTGCACATGCAACCAAACAAACCATCCAAATGTCTTAATGTTGTCACCTTATTTTTGATTCCTTATTTTCCCTTTTTTTTTTTGTTGGAAGAACAAGGTCGGCTTTTCTAAAGCTACGAGAGTTAAAGAAAAAATTCCAGTCTCAAATTGGAATGTTACAAGATGCTCAAGGTTCTTTGTTGAATGATGCTGAGAAGATCAAGAAAAGGTGCAAAGAATATACAGAGTTTTTATATGATAAAGATCAAGTGGACCAACAGCCATTTCAACCTGTACCTTATGATCCGGAACCACTGATGATGAAAGAAGGAGTCAAAGCAGCATTGAAAGCCTTATCAAAGAACAAAGCACCAGGCATTGATGGCATTCCCATAGAGGTATTACAGCAATCTGATGCAGTTGTTACCGTACTTACAAGGCTCTGCCACGAAATTTGGAAGACAACATCATAACCAACTGAATGGAAAAGATCTGTGTTTATACCAATACTAAAGAAAGGTGATCCAACTGACTGTGGAAATTATCGCACAATCGCTCTGATCCCACATGCCAGCAAGATTCCACTGAAGATTATTCAACAGAGACTACAATCAAGAAAGGTCGATGCATCTTCGGTAGTAGACTGGCTAATCTACTGAAGAGGGCTTTAAACTAGATTAGTTGGGGATGGGTGAAGAAAGCCCCCAGTAAGTGAAAACCCCCAGGTAGGTGATACATTAAATACCTTTATGGACATGGGTAACAGGGGTAACATATGGAAAGCAGTGTGTATAAATGCCCGTAGCATGGGAAATAAAATCCCTGATGTTGAAGCTTTGGTGGAAGTGACTGACTTGAATTTAGTGGCAGTTACAGAAACATGGTTCACAGAAAACCATGATTGGGATGTAACTATACCTGGCTATACTTTATTCAGAAAGGACAGGGTAGGAAGAAGGGGAGGAGGAGTGGCACTATTAGTTTAGTTTAGTTTATTTGCATTTCATATACCGCCCTATGTTACATCAGGGCGGTTCACAATTATGTAAACAGTCAAAGAAAGGCGCAAGGCCAGAAAAGGGAAAACAGAACAATATTTTGACAGGAAAGGAGAAAATGATAAAGAACGTAGAGAGAAGACATAGTGAGATTTGGACAAAACATAAACAATCCAGGTCACGTTTGAGAGGCTGGGAGATTATAGGCTGTGCTGAAGAGATGGGTTTTCAACTGTGACTTAAAGGATAAATATAGTTTGTTTCAAGGCAGAGTGAGTTGGGTAGGGAGTTCCATGGGGCTGGGCCATTAAAGAAGAAAGCAGAGTGTCGGGTGGATTGAAGGTGAATCCAAGTTAGAATAGGTTATCAAGTAGAAGATGATGATCAACAGTGTCAAAAGCAGCAGATAGGTCAAAAAGGATGAGGACTGAGTAAAGGCCCTTGGATTTTGCCAGGAACAGGCCACTGGAAACTTTGGCAAGTGCTGTTTCTCTATAGTGCAGAGAACAAAAGCCAGACTGCAGTGGATCCAGAATGACTTGAGAGGAAAGAACTTGCAGGACAGTGGTGGTGAACCACACATTCAAATAGTTTGGATGCAAAAGGGAGGAGGAAGACGGACCAATAATTGGAAGGGCAGGAACGGTCTAATGAAGGTTTGAAAGCTGCAGGAATAGTTGCATTGGAAGGTTGTGGATATGATAGAGATAAGGGATGACAGCAGGAAAGATAAACTACTATTAAAGCTTTGGAATTACAGAGCTTAAAAGGGAGAGAGGAGGCATTGTGGGTTAAACTGGAAAGAGCGAAAGAGAAATCTATTTGCATTGGTGTGATATACAGACCTCCCTCACAAGAGGAAGAGGTGGACAGAGAGTTAATTGAAGACATACGCAGCATTGCTAGGAAAGGGGAAGTGCTACTGATAGGAGATTTCAATATGCCAGATGTTGATTGGCACATTCCTGCTGCAGTATCATCTAGAAGTAAGGAGATCCTGGATTCTCTACAGGGAGAACTATTCAGGCAATTGGTAACAGACCCCACACGTGAAGGGGCCATACTGGACTTGGTGCTTACCAATGGTGAAAGTGTTTCTGATGTTGTAGTGGGAGATCATTTTGCATCCAGTGATCACCAGATGGTGTGGTTCAGTATTAGGACTAGGGCTGTTAGAATCCATTCCAAGGTGTGGATCTTAGACTTTAGGAAGACTAACTTTGCAAAGATGGGCCAATACCTCAGGGAGTCATTAGTGGGATGGGAGCAGCTGGGGGATGTAGAAAAACAGTGGGCAAAACTGAAAGGGGATATTTTAAGGGCAACCAACCTTTTTGTTAAAATGGTAAATAAAGGTAAAAGGAAAAGGAGACCGCTATGGTTTTTGAAAGAAGTAGCTGAAAAAGTGAAGAAAAAGAGGGAGGCCTTTATGAAATACAAGAGATCACAGAGAGAGGAAGACAGGTATCCGTATTTGGAAAAACTTAGAGAAACTAGCAAAGTAGTCAAGAAGGCAAAGATTCAAAAGGAGGAGGAAATAGCCAATGCAATAAAATGGGGGGATAAGACATTTTTCAGATATATTAGTGAGAAGAGGAAGGGCAAAAGTGGTATTGTCAGACTCAAGGGTGCAGGGGAGGAATATGTAGAAGCTGATAAGGATAAAAGATATATCGCAATTTAGAAAAGCTTTAAAAACCCACCTTTTTTTACAACACTTCTCTTACATCAATATTTCCCCTCCTCTCACCCCATTATCTCAACTCAGCAATAATAGTTAAATGATGATGTTAGACCGTTCCACCTTATGAATAAGCCTCGTGACCTCTTCAATTTAGTCAAATCCCTCTCAAAGGAACCATCACCCGAGCAACACATCAACATACACCCACAAGAATTCGCTGATTATCTGCAATCCAAGATTGTACAAACTAACAAGGTCACAGCAGTCCAATATCAAGAACCGGCGGACCTCTCTCCACTTAACCTTTTTTCCACACCATCCAATAAATGTATTGAGAACACCATAGCATCACTCAACACCTCCACTGCACAGACCGACCCATGTCCAGCTTTTTGGATCAAGGAACTACGTGATGTGCTCAGTCCTGTCATCGCAAATATAATGAAACTCTCCTTTACAACAGGTTATTTTCCCACTTCACTCAAGCAGACTTCCATTAGACCATTACTGAAAAACCCCAAACTGGACCCCCAAAGGGTGGACTCCTATCGACCAATAGCTAGCATCCCCATCTTAGCCAAAATAATTGAGAAGGAAGCACAACGGCAAATTCAAGATCACATAGACTCTGTTGCTCCCTTAGATAACTGCCAACATGGGTTCAGAGAACATCATGGAGTTGAGACACTACTCACTGGTCTAATCAACAATATCATCACAGGAATTGACAACATCCATCAAGGTTTTGTCCTCATTTTCCTAGACATCGCCGCAGCTTTTGACTCCGTGAGTCACGAAATCCTCCTGGGAAGACTAAAAGAAAAGGGTGTCTGCAACAAGGCACTAAAATGGTGCAAGTCTTATCTGGACGATAGATGGCAATATGTGAAGTCTGGATCAGAAGAGTGTCTGCAACAAGGCACTAAAATGGTGCAAGTCTTATCTGGACGATAGATGGCAATATGTGAAGTCTGGATCAGAAGAGTCTAGCCACTTCCATCAAAAACAAGGGGTACCTCAAGGATCCTCATTATCCTCCTTACTCTTCAATATCTACATGCAGCCCATATGCAATATCATAAGATCATTCAACGTAAACTGCATGATATATGCAGATGACATTCTTTTATACATGCCTTTCTCCACAACCCACATGGACCTGACCCCACTCACAGATTGTTTCAATGCAGTTTCAACATGGCTCCAGACACAGAACCTACGTATCCAGCATAAAAAAACAGAGGTCCTTTTCATCTCCAGAGACTCCAACTTTACGCCCCCATCCCACGTCAGTGTCAAGGAAGCTGATTTGCAAACTAAAGATGCAATAAAATATTTGGGAGTTACCCTGGACCAACATCTAGACATGAGACGCCACATAAGCAGCGTAGTCAAAGCCATCTACTTCAAAATCCGTTCCCTCAAACACCTACGCTCCCTGCTGGACCCAGACGATTTCCGTACCATATATCAAGCGCTGATCCTGCCGCATTTTGACTTTGCAAATGCCATCCTACAAGGTCTCCCCCAATCCACACTAACCCCCTTACAGTTGGCCATGAATGCCGCAGCTAGGGTCCTCTACGGTGCATCCAGAAATGACCACGTGACTCCTATTCTCAAACAGCTACACTGGCTACCAATTCACGGGAGAATCACCTTCAAATCCCTTGTATTAGCACTTAAGGCAATTAAAGGCACCTCATCCCTCTCACTCACGAGTCTAATCCACATGGTCCCCCCCAACAGAGCAAGAAGAACATCAGCTGTAAACTTGCTAGCAATACCAAAGGCTTCAACAAAGTCCAACACGAACACCACAAACAGGGCATTCAGTTTTTATGTACCAAAATGCTGGAACACCCTACCCCCTGACATTAGAGCCATTACCAATCTATATCAGTTCAGAAAGGCTCTCAAAACATACCTTTTCTGCCAATATTTCCCAGACAGCAACTGAACTAGATATCCCCTCCAAGAAATGACCCAATCTAGAAATGCCCTCACACTGCAGTGTAGATAGTTTATGTATATAGTTAACCCAGTTATCCAAGTTTGTACTCCTGTTCAATGTAAAACCTGACAGTTTGTCGTTATGGTCGTTTTGTTATGATGTAAACCGCGCTGATTCTAAATAGCGCGGTATACAGGTAGTCCTCGCTTAACGACCTACCTGTTTAGCGACCGCTCGCACTTACGACCATCGCTTCGCCGTTACGACCGCTCACACTTACGACCATCTCACCGACGGTTCCACCACGGGGCAGTATTCTTTATCCAAAGCTTTGTCAGAAATGCAGCATAATAGCAACAGGATGTGTATGGAAGCGCTAAAATCACCTTATTCTGCGCGTCGATTTCTCCCATAAGCTGTAAGATGCCGTTTAGTGAGCCACGAAAACGTTCCTCGCTTAACGACCAATTCGCTTAACGACCGGGTCGTTGAAACGGAACTCGGTCGTTAAGCGAGGAA
Source organism: Ichthyophis bannanicus (assembly GCA_033557465.1). NCBI lineage: Eukaryota > Metazoa > Chordata > Amphibia > Gymnophiona > Ichthyophiidae > Ichthyophis > Ichthyophis bannanicus. Next base: position 1,633,949,424 of record CM066031.1, on the reverse strand, counting down.
TGGCTGTATAAGAAACTGTAATAAATAAAATAAAATAAAATAAATAAAATAAATAAATGATATTTTACTGTATATACCTGCTCTGTTAAATGTTATTTATGACATGTCTCTATACCCACTCAAGATCTCTAGTCTGATGTAATTGCTTTTATTTAATTATTCATATGCTATTCTCCAGTTAATCCTTGTTTTATTCCCCTGTTACCTGTAACTTGGACAAGTTCTCTAAATCTGAGTGTATTTTGTTTAATGTAAACCGCACTGATGTCAAATAGCGCGGTATATAAGAGCTGTTAAATAAATAAATAAAGCGGAATTGCTTAACAAATATTTTTGTTCTGTGTTCACAGATGAAGAACCAGGAGTAGGACCTCAGAAAACACCCACAAATAGGAACAGAAGCGAGGGACATCTTGAACAATTTTCAGAAGACTGTGTTTGTGAGAAACTAGCTCAACTTAAAGTAGACAAAGCGATGGGACCGGATGGGATACACCCTAGAATACTGAGGGAACTTGGGGACATTCTAGCAACTCCACTGACTGACCTTTTTAATGCCTCGTTGGAGTCGGGAGTGGTGCCAAAGGACTGGAGAAAGGCTCATGTGGTGCCTTTACACAAAAGCGGAAGTAAGGATGTGGTTGAAAACTACAGGCCGGTTAGTTTAACTTCGGTGGTGAGTAAATTATTGGAAATGCTGCTGAAAGATAAAATAGTGAGGTTTCTGGAGTCTAGCGGATTACAGGATCCGAGGCAGCATGGATTCACCAGAGGCAGGTCTTGTCAGACAAATCTGATTGATTTGTTTGACTGGGTAACCAAGGAGTTGGACCGAGGGAGAGCTCTAGATGTGGTGTATTTAGATTTCAGTAAAGCCTTTGACACTGTTCCTCACAGGCAACTTATAAACAAACTGAGCACCCTAGGGATGGACCCTAAAGTTACTGCTTGGGTTAGAAATTGGTTGGGTGGGAGGCGACAAAGAGTACAAGTAAATGGAGCTCACTCTGAGGAGAAGGATGTTACCAGTGGTGTGCCCCAGGGATCTGTCCTTGGTCCGATTCTTTTTAACATCTTTGTTAGTGATATAGCGGAAGGGCTGTCGGGTAATGTTTGCCTCTTTGCGGATGATACCAAAATCTGCAATAGAGTAGACACCGAGGAAGGTGTAGATAACATGAGGAGGGATCTAGCTAAGCTTGAAGAATGGTCTAGAATTTGGCAGCTGGGATTTAATGTTAAAAAATGTAAGGTCATGCATTTGGGCTGCAGCAATCCAAGGGAGCAATATAGTATAGGGGGTGAAGTACTTTTGTCCGCTAAAGAAGAGCGGGACCTAGGCATGGTTGTGTCTGATGATCTTAAAGTAGCTAAACAGGTAGAAAAGGCAATGGCAAAAGCTAGAAGGATGCTTGGGTGCATACGGAGAGGAATGACTAGCAGAAAAAATGAGGTGATAATGCCTCTCTATAAGTCTTTGGTGCGACCTCATTTGGAGTATAGTGTGCAATTCTGGAGACGGCACCTTCAAAAAGATGTGAACAGGGTGGAGTCGGTGCAGAGGGTGGCTAATAAAATGATTAGTGGTCTTCATTATAAAGCATATGAGGACAGACTGAAGGATCTTAATATGTACACCTTAGAGGAAAGGCGGGATAGAGGTGATATGATTGAGATGTTTAAATACCTCCGTGGCATAAATGTTCAGGGAGAGAGCCTCTTTCAATTGAAAGCAAGTTCTGCTATGAGGGGACATGGATGAGGGTGAAGGGAGATAGATTCAGGAGTGATATGTGTAAATATTTCTTTACGGAAAGAGTAGTGGATCCGTGGAATGGTCTCCCAGTGGAGGTGGTAGAGATGAGGACAGTAACTGAATTCAAAAAAGCATGGGACAAACACAGAGGATCTCTAAAGGTAAAAAGGGGACTGTTGTAGTTGTTGATATGGAAGGACAGACTAGATAGGCCATGTGGTCTTTTTCTGTCATCATATTTCTATGTTTCTATGTTTCTACCTGGAACAAGAATTACCTGAAGTGCAAGCAGGGTTCAGGAAACGGCAAGGAACGAGACATCATCACGGATGTGAGATGGATCCTTGGAAAGACTAAAGAATACCAAAAGGATATCTATTTGTGCTTTATCGACTATAGCAAGGCTTTTGACTGTGTAAACCTTGAGAAACTCTGGGCCACATTAAGAAGCATGGGTATACCAGAACACCTGATCGTTCTCTTGCACATTAATCAAGAAGCAACAGTTTGAATGGAACAAGGAGAAAAAGAACGGTTTAAAATAAGCAAAAGTGTAAGACAAGGCTGCATACTTTCCCCCTACCTGTTTAATTTATATGCAGAATAAATCATCAGAGAAGCAGAATTGTATGAAGACAACAGAGGTGTGAAGATTGGTGGAAGACTCATCAACAACCTTCGCTATGATGATGATAACACATTACTAGCTGAAAGTGAAGATGATCTGAAGCATTTGCTTCTCACGATCAAAGAACATAGTCTCAAAATGGGCCTGCACCTTAATGTAAAGAAGACAAAGATCATGACAAGTGGCAAAATCAACAAGTTCATCGTTGAAGGAGAAGAAATTGAAATCGTGGACAACTTTAACCTACTTGGATCAACTATCAATAAAGAAGCAACAAGCAGTCAAGAAATCCGACGACGCATTGCTCTTGGCAAAATGGCTATGAAAGACCTAGACAAGATTCTCAAGAGCAGAGATGTCTCTCTCCATACAAAGATTTGATTTGTTCAAGCCATGGTATTTTCAATAACATCATATGGATGTGAAAACTGGATGGTGAAAAAGATAGACAGGAAGAAAATTGATGCCTTTGAATTATGGTACTGGCGGCGAATACTGCATATACCGTGGACTGCCCGAAGAACAAACCATTCAGTACTAGAGGAGATCAAACCTAAGCTTTCTTTAGAAGCTCAGATGACAAGACTTCAACTTTCATACTTTGGACACATCTTGCGAAGAGAGAGATCATTAGAGAAAGACATCATGCTTGGCAAGATAGAAGGTCAACGCAAAAGAGGAAGGCCAGCAATGAGATGAATTGATACAATAACAGCAGCTATGGGTATCAGTCTGTCAACAATTTAGGACAACTATCCAAAGGGTCGCATGAGTCGACACCGACTCAACGGCACTTAACCACAACACAACATTTTCCCTTTTTTTTTACTTTTTTATACTTTTGTGATTTTCTTAATATTTGGAAAATTAATGATGACAATAGTGTATAATGTGCTAAAAAAGGTGGAAAAGACCTCAATGCCGTCCCAGCATTTATAGTTTAGGCCATTTGTTTAGGCCATGGGGACTTGTCATCAGTGGTCATAAAATTCCCTTAAACTTCCTAATTTTATTCTTTAAAGTTCATTTGTTTATTAAGAATGTCAAAACTCCTCTGGGGTATGGGTACACTTACACACTCCCAGGGTAACCATGTACAAACTAAAAGAAACATAATAATTTTTAAAATTTTTACAGTTATCCCCTACCTCCTCGCAGTTAGCTTCTGTTGCATTCACCAGGCTGGTAGGCCCCATGGGGAGGGTCTAAATCATACAATCATCCACACAGAGGACCCTACTCCCAGGTGATCACCTCCACCATATAGATGTATGGCTGGGTAACACCTCGGGCCCAGAACCTTCTAGGAGAGTCCTTAGCCATCCATTAGTTAAGATCAGAGCCCTTCCCCACCCCACCGAATCCCATTACCCCGCCCCTACCCCTCCCTGCTGTCCTGCTGTTGCCAACTCAACCACACTCCCAGCATCTCCACTAGCTTCCAGCCCTGTCAGATTGCCACCTATAAGTCATTCAAAACCATACTCTGGCCCTTCGGGAACAACATCTGAATATAATCATCCCATCCAGCTAAAACTTTAGGGACTCTGTCAGTTTTCCCTCATCTACTCCTTATCCAGTTGCATGTGATGGTGCAGCGCATTCCACCAATGCCAGTAATTGGGCATCTCCTCACTCTTCCAGGCCAACAGAATAATCTTTTTTGCTAATGCCCAGGCCAATTTAAGCCACCTTCGCCATTCCTGCCAGGTAACCCCTACTCCCTCCATGGCATGGAACAGAGCAGTCTGAGGAGTCAGACCCCACTGATGCTGTAACACTCTCTCTGCGAAGGACTGCACCTCCCCCCAGTGTGCCAGTACAGATGGAAGGATCAAAACAGGTGTCCCAAAGAGGCCCCTTCTGCCTCACATTTAGGGCAGCGGAGCCTTCAGAGTAACCCTTCCACTGCAATCACATCGGCGATAGGTATGCCTGGCAAACAAACTTGTATTGCATATCCCTCAGGGACACCATAGTCATTAGCTTGAGGATTTTCCAAAGGAGTTTCAATAAAACTCTTGTAAGAGGGATTCTTAGGTCAGTGTTCCATTTGGCTGCCAAAATGGCATGTAGTCCGGGAGCAGGTATCAGCAAAGGAACTCTGAACTTTAGATACTGTAATCTTCACAAACTCTTCCAACAGAAAGAAGTCTTCTAAATCCATAACAAAAGTCACTCTACAGGTTGTCGCGGTACAACTTCCCCACATAACTATGGATTTGATAGGAAGAGAAAAGATCCACAGCAGCCAAGTCATATTAGGTCCACAGCTCCCCAAACGAGAGCATCTCCCCATCGGCGGACAAAATCTGATCCAATTGTTGCCAAAACCTAAAACAGGACGTAGACATGCTGGGGGTAAAGTCAGAATTACCTTGGATCGATAAATAAACTGATTGTGTGGCCGAATGCCCAAGTTTGCCACAGATCCAACGCCAAATTCAGCAGGTGGATTGAACGAGCATACAGCTTTGCAACCAAACAGACAATTTCCTCGGTTGGGCTTGGAGAACATATTTAAGTTCAAGCAGGGATACAACGTGGTTCAGTGAGTTGGATCAGGAGGTCACCCACAAAGGCCAATTGCTTAAATTCATAAGTCCCAAGTTTCACCCCTCGAATATCTCCATTCGCCTGGATTCAATGAAGCAAGGTTTCTAAGGTTAAAAGGAACAGCAAAGGCGAGAGGGGACACCCTTGACACTTCCCTCTATGCAACGAAAAACTCCCTGTATGGAGACCATTCAGCAAAATCCGTACCTGGGAATTGGCATACAGCAATTGGATAGCCTGTACAAAGGGGCCCGAAAGCCAAAGCGCTCCAGAGGCAGAAACATATATTGTCAGCTGACTCTGTCAAAGGCCTTTTCTGCATCGAAGCTAATAAGCAGAGAAGGTATCTCTACCATGCCACAAAAATGAAAAGAGATGAGAATTTGATGCATTTTCACCACCGACTGTCATCCCTTAACAAATTGCACATGGGAGGGATGGATGAGGTGTGCCATGATTGGAGCTAGTCGGTCAGCCAAAATCTTGGATAGGATCTTAAGGTCCACAGTCATCTGAGAAATTGGTTGATATGACCTTGACAGTAAGGAATTCTTGCCTAGCTTGGGTATGACTGTGATCAACGCCTCATTGGTATTATAAGGAAAGGCCTTCAGTTATATTTATTTATTTACATTCTCTTATATACCTCGCTATTCTGCATCAGTGCGGTTTACATTGAACAAACTGAAATTACATTGAATAGGGCATTATAACTTGGAGATAACTATTTTACAGGGAACATGGGCTATATAAGTTGTTGATACATTTCTGACAGGGGAAAACAAACCAGTAGTATAATGGGTACACTACTTGTCAAACTGATTGACAGGTGAGATAAGGATGACAGGAGCCAATCAGAGTTCACTTCCGGTGTATGTCCCGCCTTAGGCCACGCCCCCTCCCATAGACGTGAATGGTGAGTTAGCCCCGCCCACTCCTGCCCCCAGGCGTGGCCACCGCCCACACTTAACACGCCTCCACCCTGCCCCAAGGATGGCATCATCCAATCAGTGTCCACTTCTGGGTTTGTGCCACACCCACGCCCCACCCCACAATATGGCATTAGCCAATCAGCACCCACTTCTGGGTTTGTGCCACACCCACAGCCTCCCACCCTCAACCACGCCCCTGCCTACATCATCGGAAATGACATCACCGGAAACAGGGTGTCATCAGAAAAGGGCCGTGTCCTTTTCCGATGACCTCAGCGGAAGCAGAGTGACTGACTCCGGAAATGTGTTTTGCTTCTGGTTAATGTTTACATCTGCAAAAGCAGGAACCCGGAAAACAAAAAATGCTTTTCTCTCTCTTCCACTGCCACAGTTCTTTTCTCACACAAAAGATTCTTAGCACAGGACTTTTCACAGAGGCACAGACAGGGTAGAAGCTTTTCTTTACAAATGCAATTAACACATCTTTTGTTAGAGAAACCACTGATGTCCATGTGAGAGAATTTTGCTTTTAAGACCTCATGGTTAGAGAGAAATATTCTGGCAAACACAGTGTAAGTTCAGACTGAAATACAGAGAGAGAGAGAGACCTGAGTTCAAATCCCCCACACAACATTAATTACTTCCTTAAGGACCATGATGCAGAAGCAGAAGGGTATCCACCGATTGAAAATCCATTTGAAATACTGGAGAGTCCGGCAGAGCCTGAACAAGAAATAACAGCGAATGTAGATTATCCAGATGCCCAAATATTTTTCGACTCTCAAGAACCCTGCGATTCTGGCACCGAACTTTACTTAACATCTGACAACACAATGGATCTGGAGGATATAGAATTATATTACGCCGCTGTAGATGCAGAAATAAAACTGTTTATTGGAAGAACTAGGATCAGCAGAGGTAAGAGAAGTTTTTTTATTTAGAAAAGTGTTATAGAAGAAAAGGTGGTTCACACTGACATTATTTTGTTTTTTTGTAGGGAAGTGACGAATCTCCGCTCCTACAGGAGCTAGAGGACATACAAGCAACCAATCTACGCTGTTTGTGCTTTCTCTGTACATATCAAAGGGAGGCATTTGATGTCATAGCCAGCCAAAAGGACTACACAAAACCTGATGAAATAAACACATTGAAATCTGCTATACAAGCAATGGTGGGCTGTATTATCAGGAAATGCTGGCAAGGCGTTATGCATAGAGACTGTGCAGCTTGTGTAAAGCGTAGTTACTCACCTGTAACAGGTGTTCTCCAGGAGCAGCAGGAATCAGTCCTCACTTATGGGTGACGTCGGCACCGACGGAGCCCTCGCGGAGCAATTTTCCCCAGCTTTCAAAGAAAGCCTTTGGGAATTGCAGCGCGCATGCGCGGTCCCCTTCCCGCCCAAGGGTGCCATCTTAGCCAGTCAGATGACATAGCTAAAAAAGACAGCATAAAAATTTGCAAAAAAACTAAAGCAGATGATTGCAACTCCACGGGGAGGAGGGAGGGTTGTGAGGACTGATTCCTGCTGCTCCTGGAGAACACCTGTTACAGGTGAGTAACTACGCTTTCTCCAGGACCAAGCAGGAAGTCAGTCCTCACTTATGGGACTCCCAAGCTCAAGGCTACCGGAGACCCTAAGCACAAAAATGAGCTCCCTCTAGCTCAGCAGCACAGAAGGAAAGAATCTTCGCTGAATTATTACCCACTGGTAGCCCACATCCGGGACGGAGGGTAGGAGTTGCTCAGACCTCGAAGAGATTACGGAGGACTGCCTGTCCGAAAGCACTGTCCCTGCGGGACTCCCTCTCGAGACAGTAATGGACCGCAAAAGTCTGGCTCGAAGACCAAGTAGCGGCCCGGCAGATGTCTGCCAGCGGAACAGAGCGGAGGTAAGCCACTGACGTAGCCTTTGCCCGAACGCAGTGAGCCGTGACTCGACCTTCCAAGGAGAGTCCGGCTGCCCCATAAGCCCAAGAGATACAGTCCGCAACCCAGATGGACAGAGTACGCTTGGAGACCGGGAGCCCCAATTTATTGGGGTCAAAAGACACAAAAAGCTGAGCAGCTTTACGGTGCTCCCGCGTACGGTCAAGGTAGAAGTTCAAAGCCCTTCTACAGTCCAGGGTATGGAGGACCGTTTCAGCTCGGCTGGAGTGTGGTCTGGGAAAGAAGGTTGGAAGTACCACCTCCTGATTGATGTGTCACTTTTGGAAGAAATTTTGGGTGAGTCCGTAGGACTACCCTATTTTTGTAGAACCGAGTGTAAGGGGGATCAGACACGAGGGCCTGCAATTCACTTACGCGTCTAGCGGAAGTGAGGGCTATCAAGAACAGTGTTTTCCAAGAAAGAAAACGGAGAGAACAGGTAGCCATAGGTTCAAAAGGCGGACAGGTGATCCGCTGTAAAACCACATTCAGATCCCAGTCAGGCGCTGGCGGGCGCAGAGGTGGGTTAAGCAGAAGGAGACCTCGGAGAAACCTCGCTACAAGAGGGTCGCTGGAAAGAGGTCTGCCGTCCACCGGCACATGATGTGCTGAAAGAGCACTGAGGTGAACTTTGACGGAGTTGGACTTAAGTCCCAGATTAGAGAGGTATAGCAAGTACTGCAGGATCACCGACACCGGGCAGGAGAAGGGATCCTGAGACTGTTGGGTACACCAAACGGAAAAGCGACGCCATTTAAGGGCGTAGCATTTGCGGGTAGAAGGTCGCCGAGAAGCTAGGACGACCTCTTCCACCTCTGCCGGCAGGAGGAGGGGAGCAAGGACTACCCTCTCAGCAGCCAGGCCATTAGATTGAGAGACCTGAGGTTGGGGTGTAGCAGAGACCCCTGATCCTGAGTGAGGAGATCCGGTTGAAACCCCAGAGGGAACTGATCCTCCACCGCTAATTGCAGCAGGAGTGGAAACCACGGCTGTCTGGGCCAGCGAGGAGCCACCAGGATCATGAAGGCTTTGTCTCGGAGAACCTTGAAGAGAGTCCGAGAGACTAGCGGGATGGGAGGGAAAGCATACAGAAGGCTCCCCGACCATGAGAGTAGAAAAGCGTCCGCCGCAACCCGAAGGGGGTGTGGCTGACGAGAACAGAAGCGAGGAAGTTGCCGGTTGTGAGGACTGGCAAAGAGATCCACCGTGGGGAGGCCCCACTTTAGAAAGAGCTTCTGAACTACCAAGGGATCCAGACGCCACTCGTGCGGCTGGAGGATCCTGCTGAGTTTGTCCGCCAGGCAATTCTCTTGGCCTGGGAGATAAACTGCCTTGAGGAGAACGCCGTGACTGACGGCCCAAGAGCAGAGCTTCTGTGCCTCCCGACAGAGGAGGAAGGAGCCCGTGCCCCCCTGCTTGTTCACGTAGAACATGGCAACTTGATTGTCCGTCTGGACAAGGACGGACTGGTGAGAAGTCAGGTGGGAGAAGGCCTTGAGAGCCAGGCGGATCGCCCTGAGCTCCAGGAAGTTGATCTGCTGAGCAGACTCCCACGTGGTCCAGAGGCCCTGAGTACGTGCCCCTTGGCAATGCGCTCCCCAGCCCAGGAGGGATGCATCTGTTGTCAGCACCCGGGCCGGCTGAGGTGACTGGAAAGGCATGCCGAATATCAGGTTCGGCCGCTGAAGCCACCACCGGAGAGACGAGATCAGCGGCTCGGAGACGCGCACTAGGTCTGCTAGGCCGCCTGTGGCTTGTCGCCACTGCCGGCGGAGACACCATTGAGCAGGCCGCATATTCAGGCGGGCATTGGGGGTCACATGGACGGTGGAAGCCATATGGCCGAGTAGTCTCAGGAAGCGCCTGGCGGAGACCAGGGGCTGGCTGCGAAAACGGTCGGCTAGGTCCATGAGCCGTTGAGCCCTGTCGAGCGGTAGGTACGCTCGCGCCTGAGGAGTGTGTAGCCTTGCGCCGATGAACTCGAGATCCTGTGAGGGGAGCAAAGTGGACTTTGCGAAGTTTATAACAAAGCCCAAGTACTGCAGAAGAGTCACCGTGCGGCGTGTGGCGTTGGTGACCTCCAGAGCGGACGCTGCTCTGATGAGCCAGTCGTCGAGGTACGGAAAGACATAGAGGCCGTGAAGCCGGAGATGGGCCGCCACCACCGCGAGACATTTTGTGAAGACTCGCGGTGCGGAGGACAGGCCAAAGGGCAGTACTCTGTACTGGTAATGATTTCCTGCCACCACAAACCTTAGGTATTGGCGGTGGCTTGGGTGGATGAGGATGTGCGTGTAGGCATCCTTTAGATCCAAGGAGCATAGCCAATCTCCCTGCTGGAGGTAGGGCAGAAGGATTCCAAGGGTAAGCATCTTGAACTTCTCCCGCACGAGGAACTTGTTGAGGTTGCGCAAGTCCAGGATGGGTCTGAGGCCTCCTGTTCTTTTTGGTATTAGAAAATACCGGGAATAAAAGCCTTGACCTTTCAGGTGGTGGGGCACCGGTTCCACCGCCTGATCCTGTAGAAGACCTGCTAACTCCTGAAGGAGTAATTCCCTGTGCAGAGGGGGTCGTGGAGGTTCTCCCGGAAAATAGGAGGGAGGGACCTGGTGGAAGTGGAGAAGATAGCCTTCTCGCACGACTTGAAGCACCCAGGCATCTGAGGTGATGCTGGACCACCTGTGGGCGAAGTGAACCAGCCGGCCTCCGGTGCTGGGAGGAACCAGCGGGGGGGGGGGGAGAGGCTATGCTTAAGGAGTCAAAAACCCCCACCCTGCGGAGCAGGGGCTGGTGGTGCAGGCTTGGGGGCTTGCTGCCTACGGGACCCGTTACCCCGTCCCTTGGCCTGCTGGCCCTGTTGGGGAGCTGCAGGGGCCTGATAGTGGGGGTATTGTTTGTAGGCAGCCGCCTTCCTCGGGTAAAAGGACTTCTTTCCCGAGCCCTTCTTTTTCTGGGAAGGGGCGGAGGTCTTCCTAGAAAGCCTAGTCCTGGTGAGAGTCTCTGTCTCAATTTGTGCAGCCTTATCAGCCATGGGCTTGCCAAAGAGGTTTTCGCCTCGGCAAGGGACATCGACCAACTTGTCCTGCACCCAGGGCTCAAGGTCAGACGACTGAAGCCAAGCCTGTCGGCGGGCACCGATGCCGGCTGCGGCCACTCGAGCCGATGCTTCAAAGCCATCATAGGCTGCTCGGGACATGAATTTTGAGCATTCCCGAATGCCAGTGGACAAGGCCAGGAACCTCCGCAAGGGTTCCTCGGACAAACCAGCGGAGAAGCCGGCTAGCTCTTTAGCCAGGTCTCGGAGATACATGCCCATGTATAGCTGGTAGGTCTGGACACGACAGGCGAGCATAGAGCCCTGGAAACACTTCTTACCAAGGCCATCCAGGTTACGGGCCTCCCTGCCAGGAGGCACCAAGGAGTGCATCTTCTGGCTCTTAAGACGATGCATGGCCGATTCCACTACCATGGAATGGTGTGGTAGCTGTGCTTTCTGGAAGCCAGGGCTCTTGCGGACTCGATAGATAGAATCGACCCTCTTGCTCAGGACCGGCGAGGTGGCCGGACTCTCCCACATGCGGAAGAGTAGTCGTTCCAGCATGGGAGGAACCGGTACAGTAAAGTGTTCCCTGGCGGGAGAGTCATACTGGAGGGCGTCGAGCTCTTCGGCTCGAGGCTCCTCCTCGGGATCCGCAGGGAAGGCCAAAGCCTTGGCCATATCCCTGACGAAGTCCGAGAACCGGGCATCCTCCGGGGGGGACTGCTTCCAAGGTTCGGACTCAGGTGAGTCCGAGGGGACACACCGAGTCCGAAAAGAATCAGGCGACTCTTCCTCTTCAGACTCCCAGACCGACTCCGACGAGGACTCGGTGGGGTCGGCCCAGGCAGGGCGCGGCGCCTGCCGCCCCGATGCCGAGGGAGTCGGCGTCGGCGACCTCGGTCCCGAACGGGAGGCCGAGGGCAACCTCGACCGAGGATCGACTCGAGTTTGCATCGACTCGAGGATCGGCTCGGTCTCCGGGGTCGACTTCGACGTCCCGGCGGTCGGGGCAGCGGTGCCAGCGAGCAGTGCCCGCTGCTGGTCCATGAAGGCAGACAGTCTGCTCTCCAAGGCCGTCAACCTGAGTCCGAGCTCAGGTGACCCAGCAGCCCCCGACTCGGGCCCCGACGGCGTCGGGCCCGACGTCGGCTGTCGTGGAGGCGAGTCCAGAAGGACCACAGGACTTACCCGAGCAGGCAGCTCCGACTCCAGGCGAGGTCGCTTCATGAGGTGCTCCTTCTCCAAGGACCCGGGGCGGCTATCGGGGCTATGCGACCTGGCTCTCGCGGAGCCAGGAGCGTCCACCGACGCCGCCCTCGCGGGATTCACCTTCCGTCGATGGTCCCCGGAGGGAGAACCCCTGTCGGAGGAACTCCGGCGACGGTCCGAGCTGGAACCCCTGGACGCGGAGGCCTCCGACGAGGTCCGGGTACGGCTGGGGTCAGCGAAGATTCTATCCCGCTGATGCCGCCGACTTCTCAACGCTTTGGAGGATAGTTTGCCACAAGGCCCACAGATCATTTCTTCATGATCCGGGCCCAGGCAGCGGAGGCAATTGTCGTGTGTGTCAGTTAGTGACATATTTCGGTCACACTGACCACACCGCTTGAAACCACTGGCAGCCATCGGGGGAAAAAGGGCCCCGGCGAGGTCAAAGGACCGGGCTGCCAGGGAAAAACCGAAACGAAAACTGACTAAGTCAGAAAAACCGAAAAATAAGAAGAGGACTCGTGACCGGCGTCGCGAGTCCGGCGGGAAAAAGACCGGCGTCGAACCGAATGGAAAAACAGAGTAATTCTAAAGAAAATCAACTTTTTCGCGGGGACACGACGGGTACGTCTGTAGGGCTCCGCGGAAAAAAGAAGACTGGCTAAGATGGCACCCTTGGGCGGGAAGGGGACCGCGCATGCGCGCTGCAATTCCCAAAGGCTTTCTTTGAAAGCTGGGGAAAATTGCTCCGCGAGGGCTCCGTCGGCGCCGACGTCACCCATAAGTGAGGAATGACTTCCTGCTTGGTCCTGGAGAATACATGCTCCAGGCCAAAGACATCATGATTGTTTGAGGTGGGGACATAAGGAAATACAGCAGAAAATCCATAAAACTTGTAACAGGTTGTGTCTAGGACCTATTGTAAATGTTGCCATGATTGTTGGTCATAAAATGAAAGCAACTGCCCTAGTTTATGAAAATTTGAATTTTTTGTTTAAACTCAGAGATTTTAATACCAGTAGAAATCCAGGACAACTGCTCAATATTTTGCTTCTGAAAATTGTTCAAGATGTCCCTCGCTTCTGTTCCTATTTGTGGGTGTTTTCTGAGGTCCTGCTCCTGGTTCTTCATCTATGAACACAGAACAAAAATATTTGTTAAGCAATTCCGCTTTATCCTTATCAGCTTCTACATATTCCCCCCCTGCACCCTTGAGTCTGACAATACCACTTTTGCCCTTCCTCTTCTCACTAATATAACTGAAAAATGTCTTATCCCCCCCATTTTATTGCATTGGCTATTTCCTCCTCCTTTTGAATCTTTGCCTTCTTGACTACTTTGCTAGCTTCTCTAAGTTTTTCCAAATACAGATGCCTGTCTTCCTCTCTCTATGATCTCTTGTATTTCATGAAGGCCTCCCTCTTTTTCTTCATTTTTTCAGCTACTTCCTTCGAAAACCATAGTGGTCTCCTTTTCCTTTTGCCTTTATTTACCATTTTAACAAAAAGGTTGGTTGCCCTTAAAATACCCCCTTTCAGTTTTGCCCACTTGTTTTTCTACATCTCCCAGCTGTTCCCATCCCACTAACGACTCCCTGAGGTATTGGCCCATCTTCGCAAAGTTAGTCTTCCTAAAGTCTAAGATCCTCACCTTGGAATGGATTCTAACAGCCCTAGTCCTAATACTGAACCACACCATCTGGTGATCACTGGATGCAAAATGATCTCCCACTACAACATCAGAAACACTTTCACCATTGGTAAGCACCAAGTCCAGTATGGCCCCTTCACGTGTGGGGTCTGTTACCAATTGCCTGAATAGTTCTCCCTGTAGAGAATCCAGGATCTCCTTACTTCTAGATGATACTGCAGCAGGAATGTGCCAATCAACATCTGGCATATTGACATCTCCTATCAGTAGCACTTCCCCTTTCCTAGCAATGCTGCGTATGTCTTCAATTAACTCTCTGTCCACCTCTTCCTCTTGTGAGGGAGGTCTGTATATCACACCAATGCAAATAGATTTCTCTTTCCCTCTTTCTAGTTTAACCCACAATGCCTCCTCTCTCCCTTTTAAGCTCTGTAATTCCAAAGCTTTAATAGTAGTTTCTACATATAGTGCCACTCCTCCTTCCCTTCTTCCTACCCTGTCCTTTCTGAATAAAGTATAGCCAGGTATAGTTACATCCCAATCATGGTTTTCTGTGAACCATGTTTCTGTAACTGCCATTAAATCCAAGTCAGCCACTCCCACCAAAGCTTCAACATCAGGGATCTTATTTCCCATGCTACGGGCATTTATACACACTGCTTTCCATATGTTACCACTGTTACATTAAATACCTTTATGGAAATGGGTATCACCTACCTGGGGGCTCTCACTTACGATTATAGATCGTTCTTTAAAAAATGTTGCCATGATTGTTGATCATAAAATGAAAGAAAATGTATTTCCAGAATCTATTAGTTGAACATAAAGATGAACAAAAATTATATGTATGCCTTTATATATTTTTTTAAACTTGTAATGCTCAAATGAATCATTTCACAAGATGAAAACATTTAATTTGAAATAAAACATTTTGAACCTGTGTGATGTGTTTTAGGAATGCCTAGTTAATCAATAGGTGTGCCTTACACAATAGGCCATATGATAAGAATGTGAAGAGCAGAGCTCTATTGTATAACTAAAATCCACTTAAGACGTCTGGGGATGGGGGTATGTGTATTAGCCACATACACAATATATAGCATCTATTACAATGTACTGTCTGCGAAAAAAAAGGCAGTGTGAATTAGCCAGGTCGTATGATAAGATTATGAGATCCAGAGATATTTCAGTTAAAGAGTCTGGGGGGCTGTAAATCCCATTAAAAGAATTTCATTTTAAAAAGCTGCTGTATATTTCAGCAGCCAGAAGAGATCACATAGTCTCTCTACAGCCTATATCATCTGCAATTCTTCTTCAGACATGGTGGGTAGATATGAGTCTTACTTTTTTAAAAAAAAATATTGTTGGCTATGTAATGTTTGTCTCTTATGATTGTCTTTAAAAAAAAAAATAGGAGCAGAAAAAGGGGGTTACAAATAAACTTTCTCTTACAAAAAGAAGGCAACAAAGAATGTTAAAAGGTATGACCTATGGTTTTTAATTTTCCAGCAGCTATGCTCTTTATAATGTGCCTCAACCTTTAATTTTTTTTGTTTATTTTAGACCAAGAAGATGCTACAAAACAAGATGTCCAGCCTAACCAACAGACGGTACCTTACAGAAAACCAAGAGACAAGCAGAATCGTGAGTATTCCGGTTTTATCCAACACATAGATTTTAAGGTCTCTGTAAAAGTATTAGCCCCTACATTTTCTTTTTCAGACCGAGAAAATGTTACACTTCTCTCCCATAGCCGCTGGTTTTGTAATATTTTCTCGGTCTGAAAAAGAAAACGTAGGGGCTAATACTTTTTTTCTTTTTACAGCGACCTTAAAATCTAGGTGCTGGATAAAACCGGAATACTCACTATTCTGCTTATCTTTTGGTTTTCGGTATGGAGCTGTTTGCTCTTCTGTACCGGCGTGTGTAGATTCACCGTCAGAAAAACTTTCGCTGTGTGATCTTTTCCTGTTAGACTTCTCTCCCATAGCCGCTGGTTTTCTAACAGGAAAAGATTACACAGCGAACGTTTTTCTGACGGTGAATCTACACACGCTGGTACAGAATACAGCGAGTATGATGAAAGCCGTGTCTTTGATCACAGTGTTTCAGAGGACAGAGCAAATAATCTTGCATTAGGTCCCGCTGAAGAATCAGAACCAGTTAGCTATGTTCAGTTTGTGAAAAGGTGGGATCGTAAATTGGACAAGTTTAATGGTGTAATTTATTCAGAGGAATTTCGGTTTATTAATTTAGACAGGGTAACATCATTATCTGAGGCTCAATTCGCCATTCGGCAAGGTATTCAACATATTTTGGATGAGGTTAGCAGCAGGGTTTCGCCCGGTGATTATGTACAGGTGCATCTACACTCATCTCATTTTCACAATTCCTTGTATTCTGGAAAGTTAAACCCAGAAGCATTAGACGCTGACGATTTCTTAAATCAGATCGCTAAACTCCTTCAGAGTCACAGAGAAATCCAGGTTTGTGATATATTCCATGTTGTACTTGTCATAAGAAATCGGGGTGGGGGAGCTCGTAGGGTCTTAAAGACTATACCATTTAGCCATATTATTCATAAGAAAAGGATGTATTTGATAGACTTGAACAACACTGATCATAATCTGTGTTTTGCAGGTAGCCTCACAGCCCTCATGTCACAGGTAAAAATGACAAATGTCGAATTGTTAGAAGGTGCTAAAATACTACATAATGAATTGGGATGGCCGGTACATAGAAAAGTCATGCTCGATGATGTAGCAATATTTGAACAACATTTAAAGATAAACATACGCGTTGTGCTTTACACAAATTCATGGGTTTGTTTTAAGACATCAGACAGAGGGGGGCGGAGCTTGCCGCGAACCGGAATGGTTGCCTAAAAGAACTGTTCCCACCCGGCGCCCTAGAATTCGACCTATACCCCCTGATAGAGCCCAGCTGCGCCGCTCATCTGTGGCATAAAAGATTGGTGAGATGTCCTCCTTGAAACCGGCAAAGCTAGATTTCTCGCCGACAACAGGACACGCTGTGAAACGAACAAAGCAGGAGGCGGCCTCTCCGCACAAAATGGCGTCGGAGAAGGAAACCGCGGAGGGCATCCGAGAAGTCCTACAAGAACTTCGGACAGTTAAGAACATGGTGGCAGAAAACAGAGAAACCTTAACCCTATTGCAAGGAGATATGTATGAATTGAAAAATCGGATGTCTGAGGTATGGGAGCGCCTGCATAAGACAGAGTCGGTAATGGAAAGACATGACACCCTTATTGCTCAGATTGGCCCGCTGCAAAAAAGGGTCAAAGATCTGGAAGATCAGTATGAGGACCAGAACAATCGGGCCCGCCGGAACAATCTGCGGATTACTGGCATCCCAGAGGGCAGGGAAGGGCTGGACTCTGTAAAATTTCTGCAGAAACTGATTCCTGACCTGATGCAGATAACCTTTGCAGAGCCCTTCGAGATAGAGAGGGCCCACCGTGTACCATCACACATACAGGGAAACAAACCGTATCCGCGCCCTTTCATTATCAGAGTTCTGCGGTATCCACAGGTGCTCCAGGTACTGCAAGCCACCAAGCAGATGTCCAAGTTGCGCTATGAGGGGCATAAAATCAGTTTTTTTCCTGACCTCTGCAAAAAAACGACGGAGCGGAGAAAAGAGCTGTTGGAATGCAGGCCGCAGTTATAGAAGCTGCAAGCAAAATATGGCCTTTACTATCCCGCACGAATGAGAGTAACACTGGGGAACACAACGAAGACCTTTGACACCGGTGATAAGTTGCGGGCATATCTCCATGAGTGGGCCCAAATGGAGACGGACTCATCCCATACCTGAGGACATTCACACCCGGTGGTATTTATATCTCTAATTGTTGCCTGTTGCCTAACTGGTCGGTTAGGCGAGGGCCCTCAAAGTTGTGAGGTTGAAGATGTTGCGGTTGTTTATGTATTAATGATATCTGCTTTGATAAATCTGGGGGGGGGGGGGAATATGTCTCTGTCAAGAATCAAGGCTGGGCCGGGCGGGTGGGAGCGGGACTCGAGGGTGGCGGGGGGAAGGAGGGCGGGTCAGGTTCTACCATTAAATGATAACGCAGTTGAAAGCTGATCGCATGACGATCAGCCTTGATACCTTTTGTGTAAATATAATTTTAACGTTCCAGTGTTTACAGGTGGCGAGCAGCATCCCCAGAGACTGGGCCAGCTATCATATCAGGTAATGAGAAGCTGAGAGTGGCATCCCTTAATGTGCAAGGAAATCAACAATCCTGCTAAGCGAAAGAAAATCTTAAACTACTGTAAGAGGCTGAAAGCTGATGTAGTTTATATCCAAGAAACCCACTTAACAATGCCTGAATCTTGCAAGGTAACGGGGAGTGGCTACCAGAACATATTGTCAGCACCAGCCCACAAGAGGAAGGGGGGAGTTTTAATACTAGTGCGTACGGCGCTGAAACCCAAAGTTGAAGATACGGTAATAGACCCAGAGGGACGTTGGGCAAAAGCACGAGTCCTGATCTCGGGCTCAAATTATACTCTCATGACTCTCTACGGACCCAACCAAGATGACCACACCTTCTTTGAAAAGATTGCTCAGGAAGTGTTGATAAGTGGAGCCACCAATGTTATCCTTGGGGGAGACTTTAACCTCATCCAAGATCCGCTGATTGATCGGACACCCTACAAACATCAACATAAACCACGGGCCAGTAAGCAATTGATGGGCATGATGGAAGCACTTGGTCTCATTGATCCGTGGCGGCTTTTACACCCAGTAGAGAGGGATTACACCTTCTACTCAATGCCGCATGACACACAGACACGAATCGACTACTTCCTGATATCTAAGACTTTAGTATCTCAACTACTGACAGCAGATATTGTCGCTAAGACGGTCTCGGACCATGCTGCAATTACTATAGAGCTTCGATCTGGACAAGCCAGGAAGACCACGCCCCGATGGCAATTTGATCGCGCCTGGCTTCATAGTGAAGAATTCCGCGACTCCCTGCGCCCACTGATCGAGGACTACTTCAAATGTAATGCGCTGCATGACACCCCCACCTGGGCGTGGTGGGAGGCGTTTAAAGCCACAATACGGGGGTGCATTACATCATATAGTATCCGTCAGAAGAAGGCAGCGTCAGCACAACTGCTTAACTTGGAGCGGGAGATACGGGCGGGAGAACGGCTGCTTTCCAAGCGCTCAGACGCGCTTGTCTTGCTACGACTGCAGAAACTGAGGTATCAATACAACTCTATCCTCAATGTGGAAGCCTGCCAGCAAATTCAGGCCCAACAGAGTACGTATTATCATGAAAGTAATCGGGCAAGTATGCTATTGGCTCAAACACTACGAGCCAAAAAAGCTCAATCACATATCACTGGCCTGAAAGACGCCGGAGGGAAATTGCAGCGGCAAGACGAAGATATATTGAAAATTTGTGAAACCTTCTACTCACAGCTCTACCAAACAGAAGGAGTCTTTACAGCAGATGGATTCCATAATTTTACAGTGAATTTAATTGGCCCCAAACTTACCGAAGAACAACAGCGTCAACTATCGGAGAATATCACATGCACGGAAATACAACTAGCAATGAGGCAACTTGCCAAGGGGAAAGCGAGCGGGCCTGACGGCTTGCCAGTAGAGTTTTAAACCACCTCCTCAAGAGAATTGCTTCCCGAGCTGCATACATATTATATGGAATTGGCAAAAGAGTGCCCAGCGGTTGGTACTATAGCTGCCGCTACCATAGTAATACACCCTAAACCAGGC
This sequence comes from Ichthyophis bannanicus, assembly GCA_033557465.1. Lineage (NCBI taxonomy): Eukaryota > Metazoa > Chordata > Amphibia > Gymnophiona > Ichthyophiidae > Ichthyophis > Ichthyophis bannanicus. The sequence continues at coordinate 1,633,929,943 of CM066031.1, read as the reverse complement.
CGTGATGACCAACAGATAGAAAACTATCAGCCAATTTCGCTCTTGAACGCTGACTACAAGATATACGCCAAAGTCCTAACTAATCGCCTCACTTCCGTAATGGAAACTCTGATACAGCCAGATCAATGTGGCTTCATGCCTGGCAGGTCTACAACTGATAATGGCCGTCTACTGGCACATGTACTTGGGCAAGCCTCTCAGCTGGAGGAACCAATCGTAGGACTTGCATTAGATGCTGAGAAAGGGAAGCTCCACACGATCAAATGCTATCTATTTCAAGTACTGCAGTGGTTTGGAATACCGGAAGACTTCCTGGCCAGCGTACGGGTGCTTTACTCCCACCCCACTGCGCGCATAGCGGCAAATGGTGGACTCTCCTCTGAATTTTGCTTATCAAGAGGCACACGACAGGGTTGCCCCCTTTCCCCCCTGTTATTTAACTTAGCTATGGAGCCACTTCTGATGAAAATCCGACAGTCTCCAAACATTGAAGGGGTACGCATGGGAGCTGCCCAGGTCAAGGTGTCGGCGTATGCTGACGACCTTCTGCTGCTACTACATTCCGGATCACTAGAACCCACGATGTCGATCATCGCTGAATATTCTGGCATATCTGGGTATAAACTGAATCTATCCAAAACTACCATCATCCCACTGAACGAACACGTCTCTAGTGAGATGTTACACAGGTATCCGTTCACAGTGGAGAGCAAGTCTTTCAAATACTTAGGGGTAACATACGGAACCACTCTCCTCGACACTGTCCGAAGCTCCATGGTCCAGTGTGAAAATATAGTGGACGAATATACAAACAAATGGTCCCCGTTAAACTTAACGTGGTGGGGCAGAGGGGAAACTATTAAAATGGTCATTGTACCCAAAGTGTGTTATATACTTAACATGGTCCCGACCCTATTCGACAGGAAATTCTACGTTAGACTTGAAAAAAGGCTGATATCCTTTCTATGGTGCAACAAACCTCCCCGTATTGCTACATGGAAAGCGTAGTTACTCACCTGTAACAGGTGTTCTCCAGGAGCAGCAGGAATCAGTCCTCACATATGGGTGACGTCGGCGCCGACGGAGCCCTCGCGGAGCAATTTTCCCCAGCTTTCAAAGAAAGCCTTTGGGAATTGCAGCGCGCATGCGCGGTCCCCTTCCCGCCCAAGGGTGCCATCTTAGCCAGTCAGATGACATAGCTAAAAAAGACAGCATAAAAATTTGCAAAAAACTAAAGCAGATGATTGCAACTCCAAGGGGAGGAGGGAGGTTGTGAGGACTGATTCCTGCTGCTCCTGGAGAACACCTGTTACAGGTGAGTAACTACGCTTTCTCCAGGACCAAGCAGGAAGTCAGTCCTCACATATGGGACTCCCAAGCTTAAGGCTACCGGAGACCCTAAGCACAAAAATGAGCTCCCTCTAGCTCAGCAGCACAGAAGGAAGGAATCTTCGCTGAATTATTACCCACCGGTAGCCCACATCCGGGATGGAGGGTAGGAGTTGCTCAAACCTCAAAGAGATTACGGAGGACTGCCTGTCCGAAAGCACTGTCCCTGCGGGACTCCCTCTCGAGACAGTAATGGACCGCAAAAGTCTGGCTCGAAGACCAAGTAGCGGCCCGGCAGATGTCTGCCAGCAGAACAGAGCGGAGGTAAGCCACTGACGTAGCCTTTGCCCGAACACAATGAGCCGTGACTCGACCATCCAAGGAGAGCCCGGCTGCCCCATAAGCCCAAGTGATACAGTCCGCAACCCAGATGGACAGAGTACGCGTGGAGACCGGGAGCCCCAATTTATTGGGGTCAAAAGACACAAAAAGCTGAGCAGCTTTACGGTGCTCCCGCGTACGGTCAAGATAGAAGTTCAATGCCCTTCTACAGTCCAGGGTATGGAGGACCGTTTCAGCTCGGCTGGAGTGTGGTCTGGGAAAGAAGGTCGGAAGTACCACCTCCTGATTGATGTGAAAAGGGGAGACCACTTTTGGAAGAAATTTTGGGTGAGTCCGTAGGACTACCCTATTTTTGTAGAACCGAGTGTAAGGGGGATCAGACACGAGGGCCTGCAATTCACTTACGCGTCTAGCGGAAGTGAGGGCTATCAAGAACAGTGTTTTCCAAGAAAGAAAACGGAGAGAACAGGTAGCCATAGGTTCAAAAGGCGGACAGGTGATCCGCTGTAAAACCACATTCAGATCCCAGTCAGGCGCTGGCGGGCGCAGAGGTGGTTTAAGCAGAAGGAGACCTCGGAGAAACCTCACTACAAGAGGGTCGCTGGAAAGAGGTCTGCCGTCCACCGGCACATGATGTGCTGAAAGAGCACTGAGGTGAACTTTGACGGAGTTGGACTTAAGTCCCAGATTAGAGAGGTATAGCAAGTACTGCAGGATCACCGACACCGGGCAGGAGAAGGGATCCTGAGACTGTTGGGTACACCAAACGGAAAAGCGACGCCATTTAAGGGCGTAGCATTTGCGGGTAGAAGGTCGCCGAGAAGCTAGGACGACCTCTTCCACCTCTGCCGGCAGGAGAAGGGGGGCAAGGACTACCCTCTCAGCAGCCAGGCCATTAGATTGAGAGATCTGAGGTTGGGGTGTAGCAGAGACCCCTGATCCTGAGTGAGGAGATCCGGTTGTAACCCCAGAGGGAATGGATCCTCTACCGCTAATTGCAGCAGGAGTGGAAACCACGGCTGTCTGGGCCAGCGAGGGGCCACCAGGATCATGAAAGCTTTGTCTCGGAGAACCTTGAAAAGAGTTCGAGAGACTAGCGGGATGGGAGGAAAAGCATACAGAAGGCTCTCCGACCATGAGAGTAGAAAAGCGTCTGCCGCAACTCGAAGGGGATGTGGCTGACGAGAGCAGAAGCGAGGAAGTTGCCGGTTGAGAGGGCTGGCAAAGAGATCCATCGTGGGGAGGCCCCACTTTAGAAAGAGCTTCTGAACTACCAAGGGATCCAGGCGCCACTCGTGCGGCTGGAGGATCCTGCTGAGTTTGTCCGCCAGGCAATTTTCTTGGCCTGGGAGATAAACTGCCTTGAGAAGAACGCCGTGACTGACGGCCCAAGAGCAGAGCTTCTGTGCTTCCCGACAGAGAAGGAAGGAGCCCGTGCCCCCCTGCTTGTTCACGTAGAACATGGCAACTTGATTGTCCGTCTGGACAAGGACGGACTGGTGAGAGGTCAGGTGGGAGAAGGCCTTGAGAGCCAGGCGGATTGCTCTGAGCTCCAGGAAGTTGATCTGCTGAGCAGACTCCCACGTGGTCCAGAGGCCCTGAGTACGTGCCCCTTGGCAATGTGCTCCCCAGCCCAGGAGGGATGCATCTGTCGTCAGCACCTGGGCCGGCTGAGGTGACTGAAAAGGCATGCCGAGTACCAGGTTCGGCCGATGAAGCCACCACTGGAGAGACGAGGCCAGCGGCTCGGAGACGCGCACTACGTCTGCTAGGCCGCCTGTGGCTTGTTGCCACTGCTTGCGAAGACACCATTGAGCAGGCCGCATATTCAGGCGGGCATTGGGGGTCACATGGACGGTGGAAGCCATATGGCCGAGTAGTCTCAGGAAGCGCCTGGCGGAGACCAGGGGCTGGCTGCGAAAACGGTCGGCTAGGTCCATGAGCCGTTGAGCCCTGTCGAGCGGTAGGAACGCTCGTGCCTGAGGAGTGTGCAGCCTTGCGCCGATGAACTCGAGATCCTGTGAGGGGAGCAAAGTGGACTTTGCGAAGTTTATAACAAAGCCCAAGTACTGCAGAAGAGTCACCGTGTGGCGTGTGGCGTAGGTGACCTCCAGAGCGGACGCTGCTCTGATGAGCCAGTCGTCAAGGTACGGAAAGACATAGAGGCCGTGAAGCCGGAGATGGGCCGCCACCACCGCGAGACATTTTGTGAAGACTCGCGGTGCGGAGGACAGGCCAAAGGGCAGTACTCTGTACTGGTAATGATTTCCTGCCACCACAAACCTTAGGTATTGGCGGTGGCTTGGGTGGATGAGGATGTGCGTGTAGGCATCCTTTAGATCCAAGGAGCATAGCCAATCTCCCTGCTGGAGGTAGGGCAGAAGGATTCCAAGGGTAAGCATTTTGAACTTTTCCCGCACGAGGAACCTGTTGAGGTTGCGCAAGTCCAGGATGGGTCGGAGGCCTCCCGTCCTTTTTGGTACTAGAAAATACCTGGAATAAAAGCCTTGACCTCTCAGGTGGTGGGGCACCGGTTCCACCGCCTGTTCCTGTAGAAGACCTGCTAACTCCTGAAGGAGTAATTCCCTGTGCAGAGGGAGTCGTGGAGGTTCTCCCGGAAAATAGGAGGGAAGGACCTGGTGGAAGTGGAGAAGATAGCCTTCTCTTACGACTTGAAGCACCCAGGCATCTGAAGTGATGCTGGACCACCTGTGGGCGAAGTGAACCAGCCGGCCTCCGGTGCTGGGAGGAGCCAGCGGAGGGGGAGGGGCTATGCTTAAGGAGTCAAAAGCCCCCACCCTGCTGAGCAGGGGCTGGTGGTGCAGGCTTGGGGGCTTGCTGCCTACGGGACCCGTTACCCCGTCCCTTGGCCTGCTGGCCCTGTTGGGGAGCTGCAGGGGCCTGATATTGGGGGTAGTGTTTGTAGGCAGCCGCCTTTCTCGGGTAAAAGGACTTCTTTCCCGAGCCCTTCTTTTTCTGGGAAGGGGCGGAGGTCTTCCTAGAAAGCCTAGTCCTGGTGAGAGTCTCCGTCTCGATTTGTGCAGCCTTTTCAGCCATGGGCTTGCCAAAGAGGTTTTCACCTCGGCAGGGGACATCGACAAACTTGTCCTGCACCCAGGGCTCAAGGTCAGACGACTGAAGCCAAGCCTGTCGGCGGGCACCGATGCCGGCTGCGGCCACTCGAGCCGATGCTTCAAAGCCATCATAGGCTGCTCGGGATATGAATTTTGAGCATTCCCGAATGCCAGTGGACAAGGCCAGGAACCTCCGCAAAGGTTCCTCGGACAAACCAGCGGAGAATCCGGCTAGCTCTTTAGCCAGGTCTCGGAGATACATGCCCATGTATAGCTGGTAGGTCTGGACACGACACGCAAGCATAGAGCCCTGGAAAACACTTCTTACCAAGGCCATCCAGGTTACGGGCCTCCCTGCCAGGAGGCACCGAGGAGTGCATCTTCTGGCTCTTAAGACGATGCATGGCCGATTCCACTACCATGGAATGGTGTGGTAGCTGTGCTTTTTGGAAGCCAGAGCTCTTGCGGACTCGATAGATAGAATCGACCCGCTTGCTCAGGACCGGCGAGGAGGCCGGACTCTCCCACATGCGGAAGAGTAGTCGTTCCAGCATGGGAGGAACCGGTACAGTAAAGTGTTCCCTGGCGGGAGAGTCATACTGGAGGGCGTCGAGCTCTTCGGCTCGAGGCTCCTCCTCGGGATCCGCAGGGAAGGCCAAAGCCTTGGCCATATCCCTGACGAAGTCCGAGAACCGGGCATCCTCCGGGGGGGACTGCTTCCGAGGTTCGGACTCAGGTGAGTCCGAGGGGACACACCGAGTCCGAAAAGAATCAGGTGACTCTTCCTCTGCACACTCCCAGACCGACTCCGACGAGGAATCGGTGGGGTCGGCCCGGGCAGGCCGCGGCGCCTGCCGCCCCGACGCCGAGGGAGTCGGCATCGGCGACCTCGGTCCCGAACGGGAGGCCGAGGGTGACCTCGACCGAGGATCGACTCGAGTTCGCATGGACTCGAGGATCGGCTCGGTCTCCGGGGTCGACTTAGACGTCGACGTCCCGGCGGTCGGGGCAGCGGCGCCAGCGAGGCTAGCGAGCAGTGCCTGCTGCTGGTCCATGAATGCAGACAGTCTGCTCTCCAAGGCCGTCAACCTGAGTCCGACCTCAGGTGACCCAGCAGCCCCCGACTCGGGCCCCGACGGCGTCGGGCCCGACGTCGGCGGTCTCAGAGGCGAGTTCAGGAGGACCACAGGACTTACCCGAGCAGGCAGCTCCGACTCCAGGCGAGGTCGCTTCGAGAGGTGCTCCTTCTCCAAGGACCCGGGACGGCTATCGGGGCTATGCGACCTGGCCCTCGCGGAGCCAGGAGCGTCCACCGACGCCGCCCTCGCGGCTTTCACCTTCCGTCGATTGTCCCCGGAGGGAGAACCCCTGTCGGAGGAACTCCGGCGACGGTCCGAGCTGGAACCTCTGGACGCGGAGGCCTCCGACGAGGTCCGGGTACGGCTGGGGTCAGCGAAGATCCTATCCCGCTGATGCCGCCGACTTCTCAACGCTTTGGAGGACATTTTGCCGCAGGCCCCACAGATCATTTCTTCATGATCCGGGCCCAGGCAGCGGAGGCAATTGTCGTGTGTGTCAGTTAGTGACATATTTCGGTCACACTGACCACACCGCTTGAAACCACTGGCAGCCATCGGGGGAAAAAGGGCCCCTGCGAGGTCAAAGGACCGGGCTGCCAGGGAAAAACCGAAAACGAAACTGACTAATTCAGAAAAAAACGAAAAAGAAGAAGAGGACTCGCGAGTCCGGGCGGGAAAAAGACCGGCGTCGAACCGAAGGAAAAAAGAGAAAATTATGAGTAAAATCAACTTTTTCGCGGGGACACAACGGGTACGTCTGTAGGGCTCCGCGGAAAAAAGAAGACTGGCTAAGATGGCACCCTTGGGCGGGAAGGCGACCGCGCATGCGCGCTGCAATTCCCAAAGGCTTTCTTTGAAAGCTGGGGAAAATTGCTCCGCGAGGGCTCCGTCGGCGCCGACGTCACCCATATGTGAGGACTGACTTCCTGCTTGGTCCTGGAGAAGCTTAAATCCCCCAAGGCCAGAGGAGGAATACACCTCCCTGATTTCTATTGGTATCACATGGCATCCCTCCTTAAGCAGGGCGCCCAATGGAGTGAAGAATTCATCGGAGAGGAGGCCCCAGTTTGGCTGAAAATAGAGAATGCCCTGAGCCAACCTGTTCCCTTATGGATGCGCCTGGGAATGGACAACCGGAATACCGGAATGACTAATGACATAATGCGAGACACCCAGACGGCCTATCGAGTGCTCCGACAACATCTGGGAACGGACCTGACCTTCTCAACCTCTACGGGGCTATGGCGCAACGAGAAGTTCAAGATTGAAGGTCATAGTTTTCTGTGGCTGCCCTGGCTCCGGGCCGGCATATACAATCTAGGACACCTGATTATGGACAAGGCCTACAAACCCTTCCTAGCACTTCAACAAGAATTCCACTTGCCCAATTGGTGTTTTTATCAGTGGTGCCAGTTACGACATTGCTTGAGCAAAGTGGGGGTCCTACCCATGACATTAAGCACGGGTCGCCCCTTTCATCAGGAAGTGCAAGAATTTAGGGCAGGATCTAAACTTATCTCCAGATTTGTTGGTATTCTCCGAGAAGGTGGGAGGAAATGCTGCACAGGGCTGCAAATGGTATGGCAAGCGGAGACAGGACAGCCCGAAGATTCAGACATATGGGAGGAGATATGGAACCGACAACAGCGGCTAACAAGATCGGCCTCAATCAATCAAATGCTGTACTTTTTAGCCCATCGCGCCTATTACACGCCGGTGCACATAGCCAGGTGGAATACGCAGTCGGATGCGCGATGCTGGAACTGTGGAACGGACGCTGGTACTCTAGCTCATATGATATACTTCTGTCCTGTACTCCGCGAATACTGGCAGGCCGTTTGGGCACGTATCTCCCTGCTATTGAGGCTGGACACAGAATTGACATATCGTATTGTCATTTACAAGTCGCTTGCCGGAGTGCCAACACTGAAGGAGCAAATGTCAACTATTTTTGACCTGCTCATAAGCCTTGCACTGAAAGCTTTATTGAGCCACTGGAAAAACTATGAAGGCCTGTCCAGCATATACTAGTGGAACCTCGTATGTTACCATCGCACCTGCGAGATAGCTTATGTAAGACGGAAACCTACCCTCCGGCCCATGTTGAAAAAGTGGGATGCCCTCAGTCTATAAGTCTATAAGTATTTTGAAAGTTGCGGGATGGCTGGTGTATGGGGATGCTGCTCGTCATTGGAAGATGTTTTAGTTCAATGTTAACCTTTTCTTGTGTGAGATGTTAGTTGGTAACTTGACTGCTAGAATATACTGTCAACCTGGGTATCATTATCTATATTGCGAGAATACATGCTTTTGCTGCTGTATAGTGATATTGTCGTTGCATCTACACATGTCATTTATCGATTGTTTTGTATTTCTTCAGCTTGTTTTCTAAAACTGAAATAAAGAATTAAAAAAAAAAAAAGACAGACAGACCTGTGTTCCCTAAGACTGTGTTCTTGTTGCTACACGATGACCATTTCTATGGTATAACCGATGTCAAAAAATTCTATGGGGAGCGCAACTTCTGTAGTTACTGTCAGAAACCGTACAGTGTCGGCACGCCTCCCTGGTGGCCAGTGGACGCCAGGGCAGGTGGGACATAAAAATTTTATTATTAAGATAGGAGAGTCTTTTAAGGGCCAAAAGGCACTTGGTCCTTGTAGTTTTTAGCTCCAATCTTTAAAGAAACCATTAAAGCAGAGTGGTGGGAAAAAGAAGGCTTTTATTCCCTTTACACAGTGGTTCCAATTGTTGGGTTACAACTCAAAGGGGTATGTTTACTAAACTGCGCACTTGTGCGGGGCGCACTTGAGCGTGTGAAAATGATGCACTTAAGTGCTCTTAAGTGCCCCGCATGAGTGCGCGTCACACTAACGGGCCCCGCACATGTGCGACGAACACGCGCACGTGTGCGGTGCGCTACTGTGCGATAGAGGCGGGGAAAGGCGAAAGGAGGGCGGAGGAAGGCCCCCGAGGGGCGGAGAGACGGGGTCAATGGGTGGAAAGTGGGAGGGGAGAGGCTCCCCGCACAGGAGCGGGGCCGAATTTACAACACTCGCGGTAGACTGCATTTAAAGGGAAGAGAAACCATTTCCGTCAGCAATGTACAGCAAAACCGGGGAAACCTAAAAAACGTGAGCAGTGTGATACATGTGCACAGAACAAAATGTCAAATAAACAATGTAAATGACCACAACAAAAACTTTAAAAAGTATAATCCAGCTGGGCAACATTGATATCAATGGCCAACAATAAAAAACACTCCCAGGAAAGCTCCAAAAAAAAAAGGAATGATTTATGGAAGGGTCTACGGAGCGTAGACCCTTCCAAAAATCTTTTCTTTTTTTGGAGCTTACCTGGGAGTGTTTTTAATGTTGCCCATTGATATTACTGGTGCCCAGCTTGGTTATGTTTTTTTTCCCATTTTTCCGAGGTCATTTTTGAGGTTCATTTGCCCTTTTGTCACCATACAAGGTAAATGAGTCCACAGTAAAATTGTGCAGAGAAGGTTTTCTGAGCCGTTCGGTCAGGTTATCTATCTCCAGGGACTGTGCTGTCTCTGTGGCCACAGTGTGGTGTAGCAGACACAGCCAGTGCCTGTAGGACCAGAGGGTCACAGGTTCAAATCCCAGCTAGGGCTCCTGACAACCCAGTCCCCATAGTTTTACCCACCACAAAACAGTGATAGTCAGGACACCCCTGTATTGCAGAGCACATAAGCATGGTGCAAACACCCATATTTTACCCTACACCGCACACAAACCATACCAATGGCCATTACCTACAGCCAATTCCCCCAAATGCAATCCTGGAGTGCCACAACTCAATCCGGTCACATGCGTTTTCCAAGATAAGAACATGTCAGCATGTTGGCGGAAGGGTACAGGTGGCGGAGGGGCCAGTGGCTGCAAGCCACAGCACACAGTGGCCTAGGCCTGTGCAGGCTGGCATGGTCCACCGCAACAGACAGGCTCTGTCGCATGTACATTCATGGCCTCCCCAGGGAATTCAGCACATCTGTGGCAACACAGTGGTGCAGTGCACACAGACAGTGTGTGCAAGAACAAAAGGGCACAGGATCAAAGCTCAGCTGGGGCCACTGCCAATCCTGTACACATATTTTTTCCACAACTAAACCGTGATAGTAAGGACAAAACTGTATAGCTGAGAACATATACATTGTTAATACGCCTATATTTTACCACACCAATCACAGACACCATAAACAGGCGCATTACCTGGAGCAAAGCCTCCCAAATGCAGTCCTGGAGGGCCCCACACCATGCAGGTCCCATGCTGCCTCTAATAATGATGCCTGTGCTGCATATCTATGCACCACCCCCATGGTATGCAGATGTAGCTCATGCATATTTATGAGGGACAGCATAAAAACCCGAACAGTGTTTAGAACACCAGGACTGGAGTCGGGAAACCCTGCCATAAAGCAGCAGCCAACAGGGCCAGACACACCCACACACCCCCCCACAGGCCCCATTGGCCAATGCCTCCTGGAGAGGCAGGACATTGGGCCCTGCCTGTATCTCCCAATACTAGCAGTTGCAAACCTTAGCAATGCCACCCTACACCTGGGTATACGTTACACAGCTATCAAACGCTTCCTATGATAACTGGCATATATCAATTCCTACGTTAAGCACATTTTGGTCATTGAGCTCCACCATAACAATCATTCTGATGTTTGCAGTGTGTGCTGCAGGTCTGGTCCCAGACAGTGTCTACCACCCTGGGGGGTGACCCCCAACAGTATTGAGTACCATATCCATGCCTGTACTGTGCCCAGGACTGGTGTGGTGGGTATGGCTGCTGACCTCCTCTATAGTAGCACAATGCTGGCATAGGTGTGGGGGTGGCTGTCTGTCTATCCAGTGTGTGGTGGCTGCAAACACCTTCCACAGCCCACACTGCCAGCAGTGTTGCCAGTATTGGGCTGCCAATGTGCATAATGAGGAGCAAGGTACCATGGGTATAGGCCGGACAGGGTGGCCTGGCCAGGGTGCATCTGCACAGGGCATAGGGCACTGACTGGGACATTTTAGTGCCCGGCCACCACCTACACAGACAGGGTGACCTCAGTATATCCTGCTGAGAGATCACTCTCACCCTGACTGTGCAGTGACCACAGCATGGCTAGGCACCCCCATAGTGCGATATAGTATTTCTCTCGTGCGATAGATATGGGTTTCCTTTTGGGGCCCAGTCACTGATTTATCTGTTTGCTGTGTATGCTGACATCCCAGTTCTGGGTGCATGCATCTCCACTGGGAACATGCACTATGGACTAACTAGCAGACTGTTTGTAGCTGGTATGTGTCTTGCTGGAGTGGCTTGCTGCAGGAGAATATCAGATAGTGGTGGGGTGCAGCTTACCATAACCTGGTCTAATGTCTGTCTGCTATTGTGTTATGGATGTGTATAGAGCTGCATTGACTGCCCTGTGGGGTGTCTGTTCCTCAGCAGGACTGGGGTTGATGTTCCCCTCTACTGCCACCTTTGCAGGGAGGTAGAATGTGGATCTATTGATGGGAGACCATGTTTGCCACCCTCAGCCCTGAGGAGGGTGGAGGTGGTGGTGGTGCATGGCCCACCTGGGGGTCCATGGGGGGGGGGGGGACCCTACACCTGACTGAGACAGACAGAGATATCCATGGTGTTTGTGCAGAAACTACCTAATCTTACACATTAACACTGCTTTGGACCTCCATCAGCCATGGAAGGTGTTGTGGACCTGGTCCTGGGCGCCTCATCGCACACTCAGGGTGAGCACAGTACCCGCACAATGTGACGGTGTGTAGCTACTCTGTGCCAGTAAAACACCCGGTCAATACCCCCTACCAGGCCGAGGTGCTGTGTGGGTGCACCCGGTCACTTCCTCCTACCAGACCGAGGTGCTGTGGGGGTGCATTCCCCATCTTGTGTTCATCTGTGGACAGCTGATTTACATGTGCAGTGCATTATGGGTATGGGTGGGCTAACCCTATCCTTGAGACCACAGCAGACTGTCTGTGTGGTGACATGCAGGCTCTCTGCAGCCAGCCAGGGGCTTGCTAGCAGCTATAGAGCTGTAGCCCAATGGTTACTTCACTGCCTGTGAAGTCAGAGGTCATGGGTTCAAACTCACAGTGGGGTTATTTGATAGGGTTGTCCAAAGCATTGTTTTTCTTTAATGTACATATTTTGATGCCAGCAAAAACACTCTCAGCGTACTGTACCCATAGGGTGCCTCTGAGGGCGCTTTATAGGGCACCTTATGGTTCCCGTCCATATAAGGTGCACTATACATTATCCTGTGACGCAACTTATAGGGTGCCCTATAGGGGACATATTAGGGTGCCGTGGCGGACAGTGCACTTTATAATGTGCCCTATGGAGTGCCATATAGGGTGCCTTTTACGGCACCTTCCATTATGGCACGTGAGGGCGTGTTTGCTGGCAGCAATTAATAAAATAAACATACGGTGCTGCATGAACAAATATGTACATTGCAAAGCTGATACCACAGCCAGCCTTACATATTAGGCACCCTGGGGAGCTAACTCATGACCCCTGTATCAGCAGTCAGTGCCTTAACCATTGTGCTCCACTGCTGCGCCTCCTTGCATGTCAGCGCACCTACGTATGCTTTTCATTTTTTAGACTGCACAGTGCTGCCATCAGAAACAGTACTCTGACCTTGCGGTACCTCATACGGCACCCTCTAAAGCGCCCTATAAGCAACATTCTAGGGTGCCTTGGCGGACAGTGCACTTTAAAATGTGCCTTATAGGGCGCCTTATGTTAACACGCTTTGAGGGTGCATTTGCTAGTAATGATAATTAAACTAAAACACCCCCTAAAGCACTCTTCCCCATAATATGCAATTCCTCAGCCAGCCTTGTTCATTGGGCACTGTGGGGGATTGAACCCCTGATCCCTGCACCATTGTTAACTACCTTAACCATTGTGCTGTGGCTCTGCTCTTCTGTTTGCACATCAGCGCGCCACTTATACCTCCCAGTATTAGAATGCTGTCAAAAACATCAGCGCGCCACCTTATGCCGCCCAAAACATCAGTGTGCTGCTTTATGCCGCCCAGTATTTCTCTGCCTCATAAATTAACAACTCAGCCAGCGTCATTGAGCACTGTGGGGGATCGAACCCCTGATCCCTGCACCATTGGTAACTACCTTAACCATTGTGCTGTGGCTCTGCTCTTCTGTTTGCACATCAGCGTGCCACATATGCCTCCCGCGCAGCTATCCGATGCGCTAAGGTGCGGGGCGCACAAGGGCGCCGCGCACCTTAGCGCATATGTCAATCACGGCTTTTCTTCTTGAGGACGGAACGCCCACTCCTTATATGGCACCCGCACACTACCGCGGCCCACACTTCACCGGGGTTTTAGTAAACATACCCCAAAGTAAATGTCTTTAATTCAGGTAAGAAAGAAAACTCAGGTTTAAAGCAAAACTGTTGAACTTCACAGGGATAGCAGTGCTTAGTCAATTAAAGAATGCTCGTTTGGCAATTCAAGCAACTCACAAGTCTGGCAAAGACTCTATGCTACCAGATACACAGAGAGTACAATCCATTTCCTGGTCTGATAATTCTCCTGCCAGTTCCACTTGCATTGGCTCATAATCAGATATATCTGACTCTGTATCCCTAGTTTCTTGGGAAACACCTCCAGGGGTTTTGTATATCTCTTGCAGTACTTGCCAATGTCCTTGGCCTAGCCTAGGGCGTCAGCCACGTGCTGTATTAGGATTAAATGTGTTCTCTCTTCTTAGAGGTTTTATAGCAGCTTTACCATAGTCTTTAACGTTTATAGCTCTCTTCATAGGCATATATTTATCATACCTTGTATTGCAGCAACAAGCAGGTAAATGGCTTTCTTCAATTGCTTGCCTCTCACAGTCAGAAGCTTGATGAAATCCTTTTCTTTGAAAGTTTGGTTTACCTTGCAGCCTTTGAACCCATTCTCCTGGTAAGCGCCTGCTTCTGCATAAGCCCAGCTCCTGGCTTTCCTGCTCAGCGTGGCTTAGCTTCTCCAGCTTATTCTCCTTTGGCTTCTGCTTGCAATTAGTGCAGTGCTTTTGCCTCTTCGGGCAAACAGCTCTCTCTCTAGCTTGAGCTGGTCCCTCCTTAGGTTCTTCCTCAGCTCCTGGTGAGTCACCTCTCACTCCTGGTGATCCTCTAGCTCCGGAGGAATCAGGCTTCCACTTCAACCTCTTCCCCTTCCAGTCTTCCACTCTCCTCTTATAAAGCACTCCTGCCTTTGAGGATTGGGAGCTGGTTGTCAGTTCCTCGTGACCAGCTGGGCGTGGCCCTTCAGTCTCTCTGAATGCACTCCTGCTCCCTCTAGCTGGTTCCTGTGAATATTGCAACTTGTGCACATCTTTTTTCCTCTGAAAAACAGCTTCTTTTCTGATCGTCTCTCCGGGCCAGTCCAGGAACAAGAGGGTTGTGTGACCGCGAAGGCCAGAAAGAGCATAAGAAAGAGGAGAGAAATACAGTGATTTTCCCAGAGAAGGGGAGAAAAACCAGAAAATCGGGTTAAAACCTCTGATTCTGAAAAAAACTCCACACAGAAAGCTGGTAGTCAAGGGACACGCCCAGGTTCCCTAGTTACCAACCCCGTGCATAGGAGAGAGTTAGGGGTGGAGTTATCAGGCAGTAAGAGGAACTGCAGATATAAACGCAGGAACTTTGAACAAGAGGGGAGGAGTAGCAGTCACGGCAGTAGCAGCAAGAGCAGCAACAAGAGTGCAAGGGAGGAGTGCAGAGCCGAGGGAGGAGTCCTCAGCAGGAAGGAAGGAGCTCGTGGAAGTGTCTGGAGAGCCCAGCAGAAAAGTCCTCAAACTGCCCAGCCAAGAAGTGCCCGAGAGGGAGGTGCTCAGGGAGCAGGAAGGAGGTACACTGCAGGGAAAAGCAGCCTGAAGGAAAGGTGCTTTGAGAGACCAGCTTCCAGGGTCCGTGAATCCTCCATTGAAAGTGAAAGGAGAAACGGGAGTTCCAGCACTGAGCCCAGTCTTGAGGTAATTGGGTCAGAGAATTCCAAGAGGGGAAGAGGCCCTAGGAGTTCAGTGGGACTACCAAAGAAAGGCACTCGCAGAGGGAAAGAAAGCTTTCCAGAAACTCCAGGCAGAGAGGCCAAACCAGCCCGAGGTGTTAAAGCTTGCCAGAGAGAGTTCACAAGCCATGGGAGTAACAGACAGCGTTCCCCAGAGGATTTCATGGAGACTGAGCAGACAGCTGTAAAGTTGGCTAGAGGCTTATTTCCCCGAGATCAGGTGAGCTTGGCAAGGACTTTTAATAACCGTTTGAAAGGCAAGGAGTTGTCTGAGAGTAAAGGCATTTCTCAGAGAAAGGGAGAGTCTGCCTTAAAGAAGGTTCTAAGAATTTTAGAAGGTTTGCAGCCAGGGAGAGCTGGATTCAAACCTAATGTTTCTGTAACAGAATCTGAAGCTGAAAGCATGGACTTTGAAACTTCCATAGCCCAAGAGCTTAGTTCTGATAATGAGATGGAATGCTCCATTGTAGCTAAGTGCTAGAGTGTTTGTGAAAGGTGAAGCTAGCAGCTGTGTTCAGAACGCTGAGTTGAAGAGGTTATGCAAATGAGGTTTGCTAGAAATCCTGAAAAGCTTAACTCTTGCTGTGAAAGATTGTTTACAAAGTATACAGAGCCTGCTAGAAGAGCAAGCTGAGAAACCTGGTTTGGGAGAAGAAGAAAGACATTATGCAGGGAGAGTTTTGCATTGCTAAACTGCTGAAGAAACTGCATGTTTTAAAAGCCATTTTGGGAAGAAGGTTTTTGTTTCTCCAACCTTGTTTTCATTTGTATGAAGTGTACGGCCCTACTTCGTACAAAATAGGCCACAACCTAATTATTACTAATTACCTGTAATGATCAGAGCCAAAAGTCAGTGCAGGTACAATCAGAATCTCTGTTTATTAGATAACTGATGATCAATGCAGGCAGAGGTGGGAAAGAGAGTTCTATCGAGCACTTGGCATCTCAAGACCAACTCCTCCCCCGAATATAAAAAGCGTGCTACATTTATACTTTTCTTTGCTTCCTTTTTGTGCATACAGTCCCCAGACCCATTCCTCCTGTGTCCTCTCCCCCCTCCCCTCTTATCTTTTATCATTGCCTTTTTTGTCCCTTAGTTCCTGTTACAAAATCCCCCTGGCCCCCTGTTTCCCTTATACTTACCAACTGTCATTTTGCCACCTGCTTGCTTCAGGGCCATGGCCTAACATATAGATAATCTTTGATCCCGCACCGCTCCCGTTTAAGATTGTCTTTCAGTATCATCAATTTTAGGTGAGGAGCACAGTAACAGTCACGTGCATCATACAAATAGTCTAATTACAATTGTTTTATTTACACTGTTCCCAAGTCAATTCCACATTGGTAATACTTGGAATAATCATAAACTGTATGTCTTCATGAACATATCAATCCTTATACAAACTAATATGATAATTTTTATTTGCCCGGCTGACTTATTTTAACCTCATTTCTTCCCTCGGGGGTTTTTTTGTTTTAGTCTCTGCTTTTGCACCTTCGTTTAACAGTTCATTGAACAATTCACGAATATGATACAAACAACTTAGTAGAACAACCCAGGTTAGTGGCCCTTTTGGTATTTTTAACATCTTAATTATATTAGAAGGATCAATTATATCTTCTGAATGTACAATGGCACAGTTCTTAGTTTTATTCCTAAGCAGCAACAATTCGAGAGTTCAATTTTCACTTTATAACAGTTTTTACTGTATTTATATCACTATCATAGCAATTTAACACATTTATAGTTCATTTCCATTAGCACAGTTGCTTCATAATTATTCAGATTTTTAATATAGTATCATCCCTTTATACATTTATTTTTAACATATGTTAATTACATACATCAATTATTCAATCAGGTTGTCTGTCTGTTAATATGGTTTGACTCCTCATGTCCTGCGTTTCCCTAGTACTCCTTTGAAGTTTTATGGTATATCCATGTGATCCCCACAACTAATATATAAGGTTTATGGTTTATGTACACAGTTCTATATTAGTTTACACAGTTATAAGGGCAAATCACTTTGTTAATTGTAGTGATATATTCATGTTTTTGAATGGATTTATGGTATTAATCTGATTGTTTATTAATATGTTTTCTATGTATTGTTTGTCATATTTTTATTTTTTATATATATATTTATAATTTTAATTAAACATCATGTATTTTTTCCTTGTTTTTTAAGCTTTGTACCCCCTGAAGAAGGCGCCTCACGCCGAAACGCGTCGGGGTCTCTGACCTTTATCATTAAAGGTTCTACACATCCATACCCTCGTTTCTTGCTCTTTTGTGTTTCCTGGCTGGTCTTGCAAGACACGCTGCTCCTTTTTGTGTTTTTCCTAACATATATGTTGCCAGCTTATGGTTTCCTGTGTACGTGCTCCTTTGCACATTGCCCCTGCAGGTCTATGTCTGGACTTTGTGCAGTTCAGACCTACACCTACTGGGCTCATGATACTTCCTTATATGGTTTTTCTTGTGCTGGGTTTCTTCCTGTTCTGGCCAAAATAAAGTATTTGCCCACATGGTATAGCAGCGTGGCTGTTGTTCTTTAATGTTTTTTTTGAGATTCAGGGCAGCCATAAATTTGTGCCGAAACCCGGGAATAATCCCTGGAATTCTGGGAATAATCCCTGGAATTCTGGGATACGGGTAGGTCTTTATGACCAAGATATAAATTTAAAGATTTGGATTCCCCTCAAGAAAAGGAGGGAGGTATGTTCCCGGTGCGCAGTAGAGACCGGAGGAGAAGAAGAAGTGAGTGACTAATTCATAATCACTGAAGGCAAATGAGCTGTACGTAATAAAATAGCATGCTAATCTTGTGCATAGAATCGCATTAGGATTTCATAAACAGCCTTAGCACCAATATCTCTATGCCTTGTCTTGAGGTGGCTTAAATGTTTTGCACGTGCCCCCGACAGTATTTTAATGGCATTGGGGGCTTTCCTTGATGCCTGGATCATCTGAGATGAGGTGTCAAACTTCCTCTCCGATGATCCAGGCATCAAGGAAAGTCCCTGATGCCACCAAAATACTGTTGGGGCACATATGCATGCAAAGCTCTCCACATCAGCCTCCTCCAGCTCACCTCCCAACACTGACGTTCCAGCATTGATCTCTCTGCCAGCCCTCATCCAATCGTCAGGCTGCAGAGCAACAAAGATTCACAAGGACAGACAGTCGCGTTGAGGTAAGCTCCTCCCCCGGCTCACATCACTCTCCTGCAACTGCTCTCCATAAAGCAAGGCACACTCTGGCACACCCGCAAAAACAACGTGCATAACCCTCCACATCGAACCACTCCAGCTCACCTTCCAACACCGACATTCCAGATTTCTCTGCCAGCCCTCATTCAATCGTCAGGCTGCAGAGCAACAAAGACTCGCAAGGACAGACAGTCACGTGGAAGTAAGCTCATCTCCCGGCTCATATCACTCTCCTGCGATCACTCTCCATAAAGCAGGGTACACTCTGCTGCACCCGCACCTGGCGGGCCCATGCCTAAGGGTCTCGCCAAAGGGCTCTTAGGCATGGCTCTCAGCATGGATGGCAGCGTGGACCTGCACCCCACTAACAACCCAAGTGACACGTCTATTAGCATCTCCCACCAGCCTGTTAAAATACCCTATAGAGGCCTCACCACCTGCAGGACATAGGTACCCAATCAACTCACCTGACCCAACACAGATCTTCGCACACTCTCCCCAGAACACGTTCCATCCTCCCTCCCCTTCTCCCCCCTACCCCCCCTATGGACCCCTAACAACCCACCCTCTACCTCAACACTAAGCCCTACACCCTTACCACCATGGCGCCCACTGTATTTCTGCTCACCATACTCTACATCCTAGCACTGATCACACACGCCAAACCATACATGCACAGATTCCATACTCATCATCTACTCCCCCTACAGCCCCCTGTCATCTCTTCTCAGACCCAGGTATAGAGCCCTTAGTGCCTTCCTCTGAATCAAGTCCCAAACACTCCCCCACCACTCACATCGACTGCCCCCAACCAACCACTCACCAAATGTGTCCTCCTCAATGCACAATCTGCATGCAACAACATAAGAACATAAGATATGCCATACTGGGTCAGACCAAGGTCCATCAAGCCCAATATCCTGTTTCCAACAGTGGCCAATCTAGGTCATACGTACCTAGCAGTTTCCCCAAAAGACACAGGTTCTGCAATGCTTGTACTAGGTCAAGCATTGATATCCTGGGTCCCTTCTTAACCCTTTCAAGGCCTACTTTAAATTTTTAATCCACATTCTGCAGCCGGGTTAATTTTTGCATATTTCAGGAAAATTGTACCCGTCTTATTCAATATGTTCTAATAGTGATTTTCCTTCAGCTATGGTCATGTATTATATACCATTTGATAGGAATATTTAGTCAGAATTTTGGATCCTGAGAGTTTTGGGCTCGGCCTGGAAAGGGTTTAATAATGGTTTATGGACCTTTCCTCCAGGAACGTCCAAATCTTTTTTAAACCCAGCTACACTAACAGCCTTTACTACATCCTCCGGTAACAAATTCCAGAATTTGATTACACGTTGAGTGAAAAAATATTTTATTTTATTAGTCTTAAATAGTTTACCCTGTAGCTTCATTGCATGTCCCCTAGTCTTTCTATATTCTGATAACGTAAACAGTTGATCTACGTTTACCCGTTCCACTCCGTTCATTAATTTATAGACTTCTATCATATCTCCCCTCAGCCGTCTCTTTTCCAGGTTAAAGAGCCCTAACCTTTTTAGCCTTTCTTCATAGGAGTATCCTTCCATCAAAATACAGTTACTTACAGACTACCTCTTTGATCAACACATTGACATAATGTTTGTAACCGATTCCTGGTTTATCGTCACTGGCAACGTCCTGATGAACCAAATCAAGTCCCCCAACTGCAAGCTCATCACCAGCCACACATCCAACTGCAGAGGCGGTAGAGTCTTCATTTTAGCCAGACATAGCCTAGGCTTCCACGCCACCAACGTGACCACAAGTGGGGGAATGGATACAATCTCCAACTCAAACAAGCGTCAACCCTCTGCCTACAGAGCCCCCAACTCCAGAACAGAACAACTACCATCCTTAATGGAAACCATATGCAATCATAACTTGTCAAACAACCAACTTCTACTGCTCGGAGACCTAAACCTCTCCTCAGCTTATCCTAGAACAGCCAAATCCTTCATCCAGGCAATGGAAGCTCTTGACTACACCAAACTAGTCAATGAACCAACACATGCCAAAGGAAACACCTTGGACCTTATCTTTGCACCCCAGATAATGCTCAGAAACCATCAACCCCCCCCCCTCTAATGATGGACTCAGACCACAAGAAATTACTTTCTACATCCCACAAATCCCCAGAAATGATAACGTCCCACAGCATCTAGCTGCGATTTGCCGGTTCCAACAACTGAACAGGAAAACCTTCCTTGACAACTTCCTACCACACCTCGACTATAGCTCCAATGACCTTGACACGTTAATCCACAACTGGAATCAGTCAATAAGCACAATCGCTGCAATGCCACAAAGCAACAATAACCACAGACACTGCACCTCTGCACCCTGGTACTCCAAAGAACTCCACAATGCAAAATGCACTCTTAGATGACTGGAGAGAAGATGGAGGAAATCAAAAACCACCCACGATCTCAACACCTACATGAGCAAACTGCAACATTACCAGACTCTAGTAACCAACAAGAAAAAGGACTATCATACCAATTTAATCTCAAAATCACTAAACTGACCTAAAGAACTATTTCAAATACTAAAATCTTTGATAAAACTCCCATCCAAAATGTCACAGACCTCATGCCCTCCCCACAAACTATGGCCAATCACCTCTAAGCCCAAATCTCTCTGAGAAACTACACTTCAGTCTCAGATACTAAATATGATGCCTCTGACCCCAACACCACCACCTGGAATTCTTTCACTTTTCTGTCTCCAGAACACTTGGAAAATATCATCATCAACTTAAACACCACAACCTCCCCACTTGATCCATGCCCTGTCAGCCTAATCAAGATATCCCAACTGAACTAATCCCTATCATACACAAAATCACACATCTCTCCCTCACTCACGGACACATGCCTGCTGACCTCAAGAATGCCTCTATGCACACTGTATAAAAAGTCACTGGCCTTGACCCCAAATTGCCCTACTCATACAGGCCCATCACCAGTTTACCATTCATCACAAAAATCATTGAAAAATCCGTCCTACTCCAACTGCAAGCTCACTTCGACACAAATGCCCTACTTGACCCGCAACAGTTTTGATTTAAATGTAAACGTGGAGTGGAAACACTGCTAACTGTCCTTCTAGACAACTTTATCAAGGGCATAGAGACAGTGCACCAAGGCTTCATAATGCTCTTTATTGACATCAAAGCTGCCTTTGACTCAGTACCACACCTTGCACTCCTTCAACGCCTGCAATCACTGGGCCTAACCAGCAGGGCTCTAAAATGGTTTGAATCTTACCTCATGGACCATAAACAGCATGTCAACATGGCAGGAAATCACTCAGCCCTTTTCACCCAACAACACGGAGTTCCTCAAGGCTCCATGCTCTCTGCCCTCCTTTTCAACATCTTCCTCCAGCCCATCTGTAACATCATTCAATCCTACAAAGTGTTCTACCATATTTATGCAGATGATATCTTGCTCTATGTACCAAACTGATATACACCTCCCTCTCAAAATGCTTCGCCGCTGTCACCCAATGGTTGTCAGGCCACAACCTCATCATGAACACAAGACAGAGGCCCTTTTCATCTCCAGAGACATGAATTACGCCCCATCACCCACCATAAAAATTGCTGGAACCCAGCTGAAAGTTCAACCCCAAGTGCAATACTTAGGCATAACCCCAGACCAACACCTATCCTTCCTCCCACACATCATCACCACGAGAGCCATATACCAAAAAATAAGAACGGTACAACTTCTCAGAAAACTACTGGACAACCAAAGCTACCGCACCACCTTCTAAGCACTGATAACACCTCACATGGATTACTGCACCATCATTCTACATGGTCTCCCAAACTATGTGCTCCACCCATTACAACTAGCCCAGAACACCGCCGCTCGCATCCTCTCAAATTGACCAAACACATTACTCCTACCCTTCACCAACTACATTAGCTCCCGATTAAATCAAGAACAAATTATAAAGCTATCCTAACAGTTTTCAAGGCTTCCCATGGACTCCCTTCTGCATCAAACCCCCAACAAAAGGAGAACACCGCACCAAAATACCTTATGCATTCCCCATACATATGCCACCACCAAACAATCCACCTCCATCAGGGCCGTCTCCCTTTATTTATTTATTTATAACGCTTTTGTATACCACCCCTTCCAGAGATCAGGGGCAGTTTACATTGAACATAACCAGTTACAGAGAACACATGAGATTACAGGCAAACTATATATAGGGTAGATTAATGGATCTGTGTGATTATTCAACTTCAACTATATACACTTATAAACTTTTAACTATATACATTTAGCTTGGTTGAATTAGTTGTGATAAACATGCAGATTTTTATGCAACAATCATATGGAACTCTTTACCCCCAGCCTCTGTGCAATATCCGACTTCATGGACTTCAACAGGAAGCTAAAAACCTACCTTTTCTGTGACTGCTTCAAGGACACTGACTGACCGCCCCTCCCCCAAACTCCCCCTCCGTGTATGATACTCAAAGATGCAAATATGTTCTTAGCAGTTATCAACCCTGCCTAAGTTAACTACTGTCCTACTGTAACTGCACTCAGCTTTCATATGCTATGTTTAATGTACTTTCTCCAAGCAGGACGTCAGTCCTCGCATATGGGTGACATCGGCACCGACGGAGCCTGCGCGGAACATTTTCCTAGCTTTCAAAGAAAGCCTTTGGGAATGCTACCACGCATGCGTTGTCCCCTTCCTGCCCAAGGGTACCATTTTGCTCAGTCTCCTTTTTCCGCAGAGCCCAACAGATGCATATCTTGTTTCCCCGGAAAAATTCCTTAAAAATTATCCTTTAGATTTTCCCAGTTTGCGTACCGGTTCCTCTTCCTGCCTCGACCGGCGTTCGTGCCCTTTTTCGCCTGTGGTTTGTCGACCCTGTCCAGGTGTGATCCACTATGTCTCCCAGTGGTTTTATAAAGTGTGATCATTGCAGTCAAATTATGTCTGTCACAGACACCCACGCCTGCTGTTTGTACTGCCTTGGCCCGGACCATGGCAGTACTTCCTGCGACCTGGGTCAGGCCATGACCCCTCAGACCAACAGGAAAAGGTTGGAGTTACAGGAGAAGATGTTCCTATGGTCTGGTCAAACCTGGCTTCCACAATGCTGAGCCCAAAGCTGAGCACCTCCCATGAGGCCCGGGCATCTTCGGAGTCCCGTGGCGGTGGCTCCTCTGGAAAGACGCCGGACCCTGACAAGAAAAAGAAAAAATCCTCGAAGCCAGTCGAGGTTCCATCAGGCAGCCCAGCATGGACCCTTGGAAATGAACATGGGTGACTCCGAGCAGTGCCCCCCTAAAATCTCTAGGAAGGAGTCATTGGCCGGCAGTGACCGCGTCAGGCTCCCCGAGGCCACGGTCCTTGTCGAAGACGCACTCACTAGAGTGCCAGTGCTGGGCCCGAAACCCTCGGTGCTCACGTCGAAAGCTGCGGAGTCTTTGGCACCGATCCAGGTCCTGGTCCCGATCCTCGGGTGTCCAGTCCTCCCTGGTTAGTTTCTGGGAGTCTAACCTGCGACCGGTCGGGGGACCCTGGTTCTCCAATGCAGGCCTCGCAGTGCGGGAGCTCTGAGCCTCAGACCCCTCGACGCCCTCAGAGTCAGACTGGGAGACCGACGTCGAGGCCTCTCCCGAGACATCCCCTCGGAGCAGTCTCCCCCGGAACTCCGACGCCATTCCCCACCTGAGGATGTGGCATTCCATGACTTTGTCTGGGACATGGCCAGAGTTTGAGGAGGACCTGCGCACCGAAGAACTGGAGATCCTCCAGTATGAGTCTCCGCCAAAGGAAGCTCTGTTGGTACCAGTGCAATCCATCCTCGAACGGCTGCTCCAATGAATGTGGGAGACCCCGGCCTCGGTGGTCAGCCAAAGCCTCAACTCCATCTACCACATAAGAGGAGTCCAGGCTTCCAGAAGGCCCAACCTCCCCACAATTCCATGGTGGTGGAGTCTTCGATGCAAAAGCTCAAGAGCCAGAAGACTTATTCTTCTGTACCTCCGGTTAGAGAGGCCAGAGCCCTCAAAGCCCTAGGATGCAAGTGTTTCCAAGGGTCCATGCTGGGCTGCTGGGTACAAACCTATGAGCTCTACACAGGGATGTATCTTAAGAGCCTTATTCAGGAGCTCGCTAGCTTCTCAGCAGGGCTCACTAGGGAACCCCTGCAATGATTCCAGACCTTGCTGGCTACCATCTGGGACTGCTCTAAGTTCCTGTCCCATGCCGCCTATGATGAGTTTGAGGCGGCAGTCCGGGCAGCAGCTGCAGGCATCGGTGCTTGGCGCCAGGCCTGGCTGCAGAGCTCAGACCTTGAGCAATGGGTCCAGGAAAAACTGCTGGATGTCCCCGGCCCCGGGGAGAACCTGTTTGGGAAATTGATGGCCGACAAGGTGGCCGAGATTAAGGCCGAGGTGGTGACCAGGCAGAGACTCTCAAAGAAGACCTCTATCCTTCCCTGTAAGAAAAGCTCAGGGAAAAGGCCAAATTTCTCGAGGAAGAAGAGCCCTTTCCATCAAAGTCCAAGCTTTCCCAAGCCAGCAGCAGCAGGGATCCTGGCCCTTAGGGCCAAAGGCTCCCAAACCGCAGACACCAGCTCTGGCTCAACCTGGTGGGTGCTTTTGACTCCCAGGGCAGGGCCTCCTTCCCCCTGGGAGACCCTCACCAGCCCACAGGGGGCCGCCTGGCACTCTTCGCCCACAGGTGGCCCGAGGTCACCTCGGACCAATGGGTGCTCCAAGTGGTGAAGGAGGGGTACCACATCCACTTCCAGCTGCAACCTTCGGGGCATTTTTCAGAAGAGCCAATGCGACCTCTCCTTCATCAGGCTCTCTTGCTCTCAGAGCTAGCAGGTTTACTAAGGGACAAGGCAGTAGAGCCTGTTCCCCAGCACCTCTAGAGTAAGGGCTTCTATTCAAGGTACTTTCTTGTCTCCAAAAGAAACAGGGGTCTCAGGCCTATCCTGGACCTCTGAGACCTGAACTAGTTCCTAGTGAGGGAGAAGTTCAAAATGCTCTCCCTTGGGACACTGCTGCCCAACCTCCACCAGGGAGAATGGCTTTGCTCCTTGGACCTAAAGGATGCCTACACCCACATCCTGGTCTACCCAACTCATCGGCAATATCTGAGATTCATGGTAAGGAGAGGCCACTACTAATACAAGGTACTCCCCTTCGGCCTGGCCTCCTCCCCCGAGTGTTCACAAAGCACCAACAGTGGTAGCCACCCATTTGCGCATACAAGGGATGTTTGTCTTCCCCTACTTGGATAACTGGCTTTTCAGAGGCAGCACAGCTGCAGAGAACAGTCAGGGACAGAATGTACCATCCTCATCTTGCAGTACCTAGGTTCATCATCAACTACCCCAAATCACATCTCTCCCTGGTGCAAGACCTAGAGTTCATCGGTGCTCAGCTGGACACAGTGCGGGCCAGAGCCCTCCTCCTTCAGGACAGGGCAGAAAGTGTCAAACAGCTGGCAGGGGAGGTCCAGTACTGCAGAACGGTGCCGACTTGCCTTCTCCTCCACTTACTGGGACACATGGCCTCTATGGTCTATGTCACACCCCTAGCCCGCTTGCACATTCGGACAGCCCAGTGGTGCCTGTGTTTATTTATTTATTTTATTTAATACACACTTATATACCGCTACTTCCAGCGATCAGCAGTGGTTTGATTTCATCTTTGGGGGTTGTCAAATCAAGACAGGGAAGAGGGGGAAAATATATACATAGCTCTGAGGGTAGGTCACAGCACACTGGGTTAGTGTCTTGAGGATTGGACTACACATATTTACATTTCACATTTATACATACATATTTACATATTTATACATATGGTGTTCTCAGTGGACCCAGACCACGGACTGACTCCAGGACAGGGTCAGGGTCTCCTGCCAGCTGGCGAGATCTCCTGACTGGTGGCAAAACCTGGGCCTCCTCTGGGCAGGAATGCCCTTCCAGATGCCCCCATCGCAGAGTACCCTAACCACAGGTGCCTCTCTCTAGGAATGGGGAGCTCACTGCAGAGTTCACCACACTTAGGGTTGCTGGTCCAGGGAGGAGTCTCTACTATAGATCAACCTGCTGGAACTCCAGGCGGTATCCCTCGCCCTATACCGCTCCCTCCTGTGGAACAGACCTGTGCTGGTCCAGACGGACAACCAGATTGCAATGTTCTATATAAACAAACAGGGGGGCATGGGCGCTTACTCCCTCTGCCAGGGGGCTGTAGCCCTTCTCTGCTTTGCAGTGCACAACCCTCCATGTTCAGAGGTGGAACCTGTTTGGTGGCTTCACTTCTTTGACTGGATAGGTTACTCCTGGGCCTATCACAATAGGGGGGGCGTGTCCCTTCCCGTGATCCATAATGGCGGTTGGATATATAAACCACTTTTACAGCTGGGTGTTTATGGCTGATGCTTCTCACTTCAATTCGGAGGTCTGACCTGAAGCAGGGGGTGGATGAGTGTACCCCCGAAACGTGGCACGTCGTAGCGACATGACCTGCTGAATCAGGCACTGAACTTTCATTGCCCACCTATCTTCACAGCCTAATTGCACAAAGCTAAGTACCAGCTGTTACTAACAGGAGCTGTTTTAAATTGTCATATAAACGATTAAAAAGGAAGGACCGCTGCGGTAACGGGCATTGATCCTGTGTACTGTGCTGGTCAATCCGACAAAAAAAGTTTTATGTGGTTTGCTATTTGCTGGGTTTTTAGGGTACTTCTGAATTCATTTTGACCCAGTTTCGAAGTATTTGGAGTTCACTTTGCAGTGCACAATGGCATGCTTCTGCGAGCAATCTACCTTTCGGGCCACGACAACTACACGGCAGACAGACTCAGTAGAGTCCTGCGCTCTCATGAATGGTGTCTTGATCCTGCAGTGGCAGAGAAGCTCTTCCACCTTTGGGGCTGGCCTGAGATGGATCTCTTTGCCTCGCGAGTCGCTGGACAACGCACAACTGGCTCGCTTCTGATTTAGGCAGCCAAACCCACAGAGGGTAGCAGCAGACACGTTCCTGATCTCATGGTCCGAGGGACTGCTGTATGCATTCCCACTCACTTCTCTGATCACCAAGACTCTGTTCAAAATTCAGAACAAGAGGGCATCAGTGATACTGATCGCCCCCAGGTGGCCCAGGCAACCCTGATTCCCACTACTGAACTCGCTGGCGGCGACACTTACAGTACCCCTGGGTCAAGTCCCAGACCTCCTGACTCAGGAGAGCTCCCTTCTGCACCCCAATGTGGGATCACTGACTCTAATGGCCTGGCTGATGAGAGGATAGCCTTGGCCCTGCTCAACCTACCACAAGAGGTTGAAGAGATCCTGCTAGACTCCAAGAAACACTCCACGAGGAGGGCTTATACCTTTAAGTGGCGCAGGTTCGCCCTGTGGTGTGCAAATAGGAAGGAGAATCCATCTTCTGTTGTGCAGCTGGTACTCCAATACCTAGTGCACCTGTCACGTGCAGGGCTGAAATCAAACTCGGTCCGGGTGCATCTGAGCACTATAGTTGCTCACCACCACCACCAGGGGGAAAGCCCTTATCCAGCCAGTCCCTGGTTTCCCGGTTTCTGTGGGGCCTTCTGCTTTTGCAAGTCCCCTGTCCGCCCCTCGGAGGAAGAAGGGGACCTTAATGTGGTGCTCTCCCAGCTGACTAGGCCACTGTTCAAGCCACTGGCCACCTCAGATACCTATCCTGGAAGATGGCCTTCTTGATGACCCTGACTTAAGCTCGCAGAGTCAGCGAGGTTCAAGCGCTGGTGACGGACCCCCCCCCCCTACACCAGGTTCTTCAAGAACATAGTGCTCACACTCATCCTAGGTTCCTCCCGAAGGTGGTACCCCTATTTCACTTCAACAAGGTCATACTCCCCACCTTTTACCCACCGCCTCATTACGGTAGGGAGGAGCTCATACTCTACACACTGGACTATAAGCGGGCCATGTCCTTCTATTTGCAGTAGACCCAGGGCCACCTCAGCTTTTCATGTCCTATGACCCCAGCATTCTGAAATTGGCTCCCTGTAACCAAGTGTACCCTATCCTCTTGGGTGGCGGACTGCATTGCCCTCACCTATGAGCAGGCGGGCCTCTCCCTGGAGCACCAGATCATTGTGTGAGGATGATGGCCACATCAGTGGCCCACCTCCATTCTGTGCCAGTGACAGAAATTTGCAGAGCCGCCACTTGGTCATCCATTCACACGTTCGCAGCACACTACTGCCTGGAAAGCAAATACCGCAGGGACAGTGCCTTTGGTAAGGCAGCGCTGCGTAATATTCTTGGAGTGTAGGCAACTCCTGCCCTCTGACCCTATTTTCAAGCTACCAGAGTGATAGTGTTGCTGGACATTAGGGTCTTGCAGTCTCAGCGGGGACTCACCTTCTGCTGTAGCGGCAGAGCGCAAACAATCCAATAATACCAGGAGTCTGTTCAGAAGGTCCAAATCATTTATTTGTGCACAAGACTCAAGCAGAATCACATTCAAAATGGCTGAGCAATGGCTGTTAGTAAAACAACAACTTTTATACTTTTCTTCTCCATTCTGTACATAGGCAAACTTCTCATTGGTCCCGGTACCCCTTCTACCCCATCTATTGGTCCCGGTACCATTACGTAGCTATCCAATGAGGACCTGGGTCTGGGCTCAGCACCTGTTTCCCCCCCTTACAATCCTCATTACAATGGTCAGTTCTTAGACTCTTGATACAATTCTCCTCCAAGGTCGCTGGCTGACTAGAACATGGGGGAAAGCAGGGCACTGTAACCCTTCTCTCAGCAGAATTAATTAGTTCACAGAAGCTTTCACACTCTTATCAGTACCAATTAAAACTTGTTTTTCTATCTTTTCTAAGTTTCGATTCTGCTTAGCTATGCTTGGTTATGCTTAGTTAAGTTTCGATTCTATGGAGGCAGCATTCAGGGGAGTTTTCATTCCTCTGGGCCTAACCACAGGCTTCATTTACAGGTCAAGCTGCTTAGGCCTGTCTGTTTAGTTCAAGCAGCATGGATCATAGGCCTTTGCCTACCACACTGCAACTCACAGCCACATCAGGCGTGCCTCTTCTCTCCTGCCGCAGGGGGGGAGGGGCGCACCTGATGTGCAAGTCGCACAGGGCGCAATCTTCCCACGGTATTGTGGTAGGCGAAGGCCTATGATCCATGGTGTCTGAAATGAGCAGAGAGGCCTGAGTAGCTTGACCTGTAAATGAAGCCTGTAGAGAGGCCCAAAGGAATTACATATTCCCCTAAATGCTGCTACCATAGAATCAAAATTTAACTGAGTATAATTTAGTATAGCTAAGCAGAATCGAAACTCAGAAAATATAGAAAAACAAGTTTAATTGGTATTGATAAGAGAGCACAGCTTCTATGGAATTAATTAACACTGCTGAAAGAAAAGTTACAGTGCCCTGCTTTCCCACATGTTCTAGCTAGCTAAGTGACCTTGGAGGTGAGAAGTATCAAAGTTGGAAGAACTGACCATTGTAATTGGGACTAGAAGGGGGGTAAGCAGGTGCTAAGCCCAGTCCAAAGTCCTAATTGGATGACTACTGTGACGCTCGCGCCCCTGCCAGGCGGTTGCCTAGTAGGGACGGCTGGCCATCTGATATCCCTTCTAGGATATTTGTAGTTGTGTATGAAAAGAAGAGCCAAGTGGTTAATAAAGCGCACAGGAAATTTTATTCAGTTTCCATGCTGGTAAGTGGTGAACATAAAATTCTTCAAGCATAACTTTTGTTTCTCCAGACAAAAAGAAAATACAGGATAATTTCTCCCAGAAATCAAAATGTCCAAAACAGTGTAACCTTGAACAAACTCATACCAGTTCCTGTTCCTTACGGCAACTGCTTAACCTTAGCATCAGAAGAAAAAGGCATTTTAAAACTCTTCACATAGTGAGTGAGGTATCAGCTTCAACCCTGCTGTTGCCACACACAGTTTCTGCTGTTAGAACCTCCACTGAGCTCCTGCAGTTTCAGCTTCTTAGGAGAGATTCTTAATCCTTTACATTCAGGCTTTCCCCTCTCTTCCAGCTTCTGAAACTGTCTTTAGGCTACCACAGCCCCCTTTTTATGTTCCACTGTTTCTAGCTCACACTAATACCTTAGTGCACAGCTCGCATTCCATTTCAGACATCAGAATTAACAACACTTTCCTCAGGGCCTACCTCCATGCTCTCTATTGAGCTACAGCTGGGTGCTCCTTGAAAGTGTTCCGGGCTCTTTTCCTTAAGAGTCTTCACCAGATTAAACAGCCTCTCCCAGTGCCTGGCCTTGCCTTCTCCAGGCCGGTCTCTTGGGGGTCTCTCCTGTTTAACTTCCCTAGTGAGATATTTCTTTCTGTGCTGAGCCTTCTGGGGTATGACAGTCTCCTCTGAGTCAGAGCAAGAACTATCCTGCTGGCAATGCTTGGTCCCTGCGTACCTTTCTTGGCTGCCTCTATAGTGGTTCCTCCCTCTGCTGCTCTCCTTGGCTGCAAAGCTTCTCTTCAGTTTGGCCACAGAACTTTCTGGTCTGTGCCTTCTGAGAACTGGGCTAGAACCTGGGCTAGGCCTGGAACTGCAACTGCCGCTTGTGCTTGCTCTTGAATTCCTCCTGGACCTTCTTCTCAAAGCCCCTTCCAAACTCCAACTGGCTCTCCCTCTTGTGTTTGTTTTCTCCCTGTTAACTGCTGAGCAGGGCAACTCCCTTCCTGGCTCCGCCCACTTGGACCTCCTACTCCTATGCAGGGTTGTCCTGTGGACTGGGATTGGTTTACCCTTAGCTCTGCCCCCTAGGTTCCTTTCAGGGCTTTTAGTATGGAGTATGTGATTTTGTGCACCCATCCCCCGTAAAGAAGAGAAATTCTTCTTTTTTTCAGTTTTCCCTAGCTGGGCTGCACCCTCCTTACCACACTACGTAACGTTACCGGGACCAATAGATGGGGTGAAAGGGGTTACCGGGACCAATGAGAAGTTTGCCTATACCTAGAATGGACAAGAAAAGTATATAAGTTGTTGTTTTACTAACAGCCATTGCTCAGCCATTTTGAATTTGATTCTGCTTGAGACTTGTGCACAAATAAATGATTTGGACCTTCTGAACAGACTCCTGGTATCATTGGTTTGTCTGCGCTCTGCTGCTACATATTCTTGGTGCATTGGCCGGGAAGGTGTGGTAATAGAGGGTATATAGGGCAATATACCACGACTTTCCGCCTCTACAGGTTTGGTCCTGCCGGGATCGTGCCCTCCCGACGTGGGCTCGCTCTCTGGCGCCACCGGTCCCTTGCATCGGAGGGAGCTGGGCCAGGCCTCGGAGGGTGCCGGGCCAGGCCTCGGAGGGTGCCGGGCCCGGACGGAGCCAACACCTCGAACCCGTGAGGGGAGTCCGAGGTCCAACTCATGCGCTTGCTTGGGAACTAGGACCGGATCCGGTGAGTATAGATTTTGACATGTCTAGACAGATGAGTCAGAGCAGTACTGCTGTTTGAAACTTGGATTTTGTAACTTTGGAATTTGGAATTTGGTAAGAGAGCTTGATCACCTCTCAAGACGGTCCGACTAACCTCGCATAAGTATACGCAAGGTGAAACTATCGTCTTTTTGAACCTTGCATGAGTATACGCAAGGAGAAACTAGAACCCTGCATGAGTATACGCAAGGTCTTTTGATTTTGGAATTTGATATAGCCTAGTCAGCTGAGACAGGATTGGGCTGTTTTTGGGATACGTTGCTAGCATGTTTGTGTGAATGAAGTGTGAATGAGAGGTCTTGCAATGCAGACCAAGCGAAGGCGGACTCCTGAGTAACGCATTTTCTGGCCGGGCGACCGCGTCCAGATCGTAAAAAGGAGGAAGCGACCGTCGTCTTGTCTTGTTATTTGTTTCCCTTAAATGTTTCTAGGGCCGTGAGGACCCCTTACCCACGGTCCGACTTCCTTTTCCCTTCTGTCTGTTGTTGCGCGCACACATCGAAATGGGAGGGGCGGAGTCTACTAGGAACACTCCGTTAGAATGTATGATCAAACATTTTAGTAAAGGATTTTCAGGAGATTATGGAGTAAAACTGACTGCCTCACGATTACAGCTTTTGTGTACTAGGGAGTGGCCCGTCATAGACCCCATGTGGCCTCGAGATGGAACATTTAACCTAGGAATTATTCAGTCAGTTCATCGGAAGGTGCGATTAGCGCACCCCGATCAGTATCCCTATATAGATTCTTGGTTAGGTATTTGCGAAGATCCGCCCCCTTGGGCAAAGCGCTGTTATGAGGAGCAGTGCAGAATAATGGTAGCATTAACAGATCAGACCCAGAAAACAGGGACAGCTAAGAAACCTAGCAAGAAACCTGTTCTTGTAGATCCTGAGTCCCCGGGAGCTGTAATTAGGCAGTCCCGAGCTCAGCACCCAGTGAGAGTACCACCGCGTCCCGGGGCAGGCCCCTGGGACCGTGAGAGTCCACCCCCTCACCAGCCAGAAGACCCGCCAGATGAAGTGTCCAGAGAAGATGCTGATCAGTCTGAGACAGAGACTGAAGATAAGCAGGAGTCAGAGCAGGAAGATGAAGATGTATCTTCCCAGACAGAGACAGAAAGTGAACAATCAGTTGTCAGTGCTAGTTCATCTGTTGCAAGCGAGGCTCCCCAGACTAGGCGAGTCTCAAAGCTGAAAGTCCCCACCCAGATCCCGAAAGTCACTACTAAGAAACCGAAAGCCACCCCGAGAATATTAGCCCCCTTGAGACAAGTCCCGGGGCTGCCCGTGTGGGATGAGCATGATCAGATAGTAGCGGGACCCCTGAGTTTAGTATATGTGCCTTTCTCCACTGCTGATTTATTGAACTGGAAGATACATTATGCTTCCTACACTAATAAGCCCCAAGAGTTAACAGAATTGATGCATACGATCATGGAAACTCACCAGCCCATTTGGGCAGATTGACGTCAGCTCCTGTCTACTTTATTTACTACTGAGGAGCGGACACGAATTAGGCGAGCTGCTATCGACTGGATGGCAGACAATCCCCTGGTAGAGAGAGTTGAGGCAGGAATAGACAATCGCGAAGCAGCTCAGAAAGAATTCCCTAACGAAGATCCCAAATGGGATCCAAATACTGAAGTAGGATCCAGAGCCCTATACCGGTTTCGCCAAGGCCTCATGCAAGGTCTGAGAAGGGGGGGCCAGAAAACTATGAATCTTTCTAAAGTGACCGAAGTTAATCAGGGCATAGATGAGAGCCCAGCAGTATTCTATGAGAGATTGACTGAAGCGTATAGGATGTATACTCCCTATGACCCAGATGCCCCAGGAAGCTTATGCATGGTGAATTCTGCTTTTGTAAACCAGTCACAACCAGATATTAGATGCAAGCTACAGAAATTAGAAGGGTTTGCGGGCATGAATGCAACACAGTTACTGGAAGTTGCTCATAAAGTGTATGTGAATCGTGATAATGAAAGACAGAAAGAAAGTGATCGACGGATGAAGAAGAAAGCGGATTTTTTGGCTGCGGCCATAGTGGAACAGAAAAGGGGAGGTGTCCCTAATCGAAGGAGCAGAGGAAGAGGGCGCGGCCGAGGATATGACCGGCCCCCATTAGGCGCGAACCAATGCGCTTATTGCAAAGAAGAAGGACATTGGAGAAGTGCATGCCCGCAACTCGAAGAGGCCTCTCAGGAAGAATGGGAACACGCCCCTTGGAGGGAAAGAGAGAGAGGCCGACCCCAGAACCACAGAGGAACCAATCGAGGACATTTTCAACAAGAACGCACGGAGGCCTTTCAGGGAGTGGCAGCCGCCACAGCCTATGATTTGGATGAAGCAGATTAGGACAGACCGGGCTCCGAATTCGCATTAGGTCTCCAGGAGCCTATGGTCAGTATACAAATAGGAGACCAATTTATGGACGTTATGGTTGATACCGGAGCAGAACATTCTGTAGTAGATAAACAAATAGCTCCTTTTTCTACAAGAGCAGTCACCATTGTGGGAGCAACTGGCGCAAAAGCCACAAAGCCATTTCTTCAAAACCGCATTTGTAATTTAGGAGGACAGCAAATAACGCACCAATTCCTTTACATGCCAGAGTGCCCAGTGCCATTACTGGGACGAGATATGCTAGCCAAGCTGCAGGCCCAAATAACCTTTACTGAGAAAGGAGAGATGCAAATGACAGTGAATTCCCAGACAAAACCTGCTGGACTAATGGTGCTTACTGTTCCTCGAGAAGAAGAATGGAGATATTATAGTACTGAGCCAATTATTGATACCTATTTTGAACCTACTTTGAAAAGCATTGATGCCCCTCCTGGAGTATGGGCAGAAGGCAATCCACCAGGCCTAGCCAAACATATAGCTCCAATAATTGTGAATCTCAAGCCTAGTGCACAGCCAATACATGTCAAGCAATATCCACTCCCAAGAGCAGCAATTGAAGGCATCCATCGCCACTTGTTAAGGCTACTGGAGTATGGCCTACTCAAAGTTTGTCAGTCACCATGGAACACACCTCTCCTGCCAGTGCAGAAGCCTGGGACAGGTGACTACCGCCCAGTGCAGGATCTAAGGAGAGTGAATGAAGCAGTTGAGACCATACATCCAGTTGTGCCAAATCCCTACACACTCTTAGGATTGATTCCTGCTGAAGCCACCTATTTTACTGTTTTGGACTTAAAAGATGTGTTCTTTTGCATAAGATTAGCCCCAATTAGCCAATTGCTGTTTGCCTTTGAATGGCAGGACCCTGTCTTGGGGAGGCGGGGCCAACTCACTTGGACACGATTACCTCAAGGATTCAAGAACTCACCTACCATTTTCGGTGCTGCACTAAACCAAGATCTTTCAAGCTATCCAGTAGCCCCTGAAAGAAGAGTACTCCTCCAATATGTAGATGACCTACTGGTAGCAGCCACATCTGAAAGTGAATGTATACAAGCCACTACTGACCTCTTGCAACTATTGGATGAAGCCGGATACAAAGTTTCCAGAGCCAAAGCACAGCTATGCCAAAAAGAAGTAAAATATTTGGGCTTTCGTTTAACCAAAGGAAGTTGACAATTGGGACGCGAGAGAAAAGAAGCCGTGTGCAGTATCCCAACCCCAACTACCAGAAAGCAAGTCAGAGCCTTTCTGGGAGCAGCAGGATACTGCCGGATATGGATACCTAACTTTGCTCAGATTGCCAAACCACTATATGAAGCCACCAAGGGAGAAGAAAAATCACCACTAGAATGGGGACTTGAGCAAGATACAGCTTTCAAGACCCTGAAGGAAGAATTGATGTCGTCACCAGCACTCGGGTTGCCAGATGTCCACAAGCCTTTCCATCTATTCGTGCATGAGATGCACGGAAATGCCCTAGGCATGTTGACTCAGAAATTGGGACATTGGGAACGACCCGTAGCGTACTTATCAAAACAGTTGGACACTGTGGCCAAAGGATGGCCACCATGTTTGAGAGCTGTTGCAGCTACAGCACTATTAGTAAGTGAAGCAGATAAACTCACCTTAGGACAGAATCTACGCATCACAGTACCACATGCGGTACTTGCCCTTATGGAACAAAAAGCAAATCATTGGCTCACCAATTCTCGAATGTTGAAATACCAAAGCATGCTATGTGAAAATCCACAAATACAACTGGAAGTGAGCCATGCCTTAAACCCAGCTACCTTGATACCAATCAGCGAAGACCCTCCAGAGCATGACTGTATAGAAGTCATGGATACTGTATTTTCAAGTCGACCTGATTTAACTGATGTGCCCCTAGAGAATCCTGACCAGACTTATTTTGTGGATGGAAGTAGTCTCATTATCGATGGACGACGTTGTGCAGGGTATACAGTAGTAACTCAGGAGAAAGTTATTGAATCATCAGCTCTTGCATCAGGCACATCAGCACAGAAAGCAGAATTGATAGCACTCACCAGAGCACTAGTATTGGGTGCAGGACTTCTGCTGAACGTATACACAGACTCAAAATATGCCTTCACCACTTTGCATGCACATGGAGCTCTCTACAAAGAACGAGGGCTCATTACCTCAGGAGGCAAATCAATCAAATATGGCCCAGAAATATTGATGTTACTAGACGCAGTATGGGCCCCGACACGTGTAGCTGTCATACACTGTCGAGGACACCAAGCGGGAAAAGGAGAAGTTGCCCAAGGAAATAGATTTGCTGATGCTTCAGCACGTAAAGCAGCCATGACAGGTCAAATTTCACCACAAGCCATGCCAAAACAAGCAGCATTGTTTCCAGTACCCCTTAATCTATGGACACCACGATATACCACCAAAGAATTGGACTACTACTGTAATAAAGAAGAGGGAATACTGAAGGATGGATGGATTGAACTGCCACCTCCCGAGGGCAGTCAACCTCCAGGACGAATAGTGATCCCTGAATCATTGGGACCAGCTTTTGTCAAAGCTTTTCATCAAGCCACACACTATGGGAAGAGTGCTACGGAGAAAGCACTCAGACCACATTTTTGTATCGCCTTATTGGGAGCCCTGTCAGCCTCAGTAGCTCGCCAGTGTCTAATTTGTGCCAAGAATAATGCCAAACAGGGTCCCACGCCACCACCACGAGTTCAGTCAGGAGGTGTAACCCCCATGCACCACCTGCAAGTAGATTTTACTGAAATGCCAAAAGCTAATGGATATCGCTACTTGTTAGTATTAGTTTGTACCTTCTCTGGGTGGGTGGAAGCTTTCCCCACCAAGACTGAAAAAGCCCGAGAAGTAACTAAAGTTTTGCTAAGAGAAATTATCCCCAGATTTGGAATTCCAGCAGTAATAGGGTCAGACAATGGACCCTCGTTTGTATCCCAGATTACCCAGCAGTTAGCAAATGCCCTACAGATACAATGGAAGTTGCACACTGCATACAGACCCCAAAGTTCAGGGAAAGTTGAGCGAATGAATAGAACTTTGAAATCTCAGATGTCCAAGCTATGTCAGGAGACCCACCTGAAGTGGCCCCAGGTTCTCCCAATAGCATTACTTAGAATACGCTCAGCTCCTGTAAAATCATCAGGATTTTCCCCTTTTGAAGTTATGTATGGCAAACCCCCACCAATAGTGCAGGGTGTTAAGGGTAGTTTGCCACAGATTGGTTCAGAAATAACCAGACAAGAACTTCTAACTCTTAGTTTTGTTCTGCAGACTCTCCGCACGTGGATACAGGACCAGTTGCCTATCAATTTGACGGAACCACTGCATCCCTATAAGCCTGGTACCTCGGTGTGGATCAAAGATTGGAAGAAGACACCGTTGGAACCTCATTGGAAGGGACCATATACCGTCATCCTGTCTACCCCGACTGCAGTAAAGGTAGCAGAAATCGAGTCCTGGATTCATCACAGCAGAGTCAAGCCAGCAGCAGTTCCAGATCAGGACCAGTGGACAGCGGAGGCACATCCTGACATCCCTTTGCGTCTTACCTTACGAAGGCAGCCAGCAGCCTAAACTTATCGGGGACACTCATGAACTATAGTGTCCTACAGCAGCCAAGTCTTTCGAAGAGGATTGCTGTTCCCAATACAGCAAAGACATTTGTTTTCTTCATCGACTAACTGTGCCTTTATAGACTTTCGTCAGGCCAACTACACTTGCTAAGTTGGCATCATTGCATAACAAGACTTTTGGAGGATCTTCAATCAACATTGACACCCGTTGAATTGCTTTATTAGCAAACGGGTCAGCATTGCGCCAGAAGAAGAAGACGACGTGGTCAAGATTTTCCAGCAGAGATCTAGAAGAACTACAATCAACATGCATCTTTGTTTCTATTTTGCTTTGGCTGCTTGCCTGGGGAGTTTTGAACTGGTATATGCTTTACCCCCATGTACTGCCTGCATTACTACTACTCGGACTGGAATGAAAGTGACTCAGACTTTGCTTTATCATTCTTACTATACCTGTACTGGTACAGTAAGTCGGTGTATTTATAACACCACTGAACTGAATGTTTGTACTAAAGGTAAATCTAAAGTTTGTTTTAACCCACATCAGAACCCATCTTATTATACCCTAGAAATAAGATGGAATGATGCAGATGGAGCTATACTCAATGCTACACCCCCACTTACTGATCCCACACAGCCTGCTACTTTGTATTTTGATGCCTGTGATGCCATTAATAGAGATAGTCGTTCAAAGTGTGCCAATTGGGAGAAAGCTTATGCTAATGATCATAAATATATGTGTCCTGAAGGAACCACAGGATGGGGTGCCTGCATAAGTAAACGAGGTGTAGCCGACAAATATAGCACAGCACCAGTTAAAGACTATTATTGCCCGAGGTGGGAATGTGTGTTCTATGCTACATGGCAAACTGGCCCGATAGAAAATACTAGAGATAATTGAATGGCTGCTTTAACCAAGCCATATGCGAAGAATTCTAAAACTTGTAAGACAGGTACTTGTAATCCACTAGAGTTGTTAATAGCCGATCCCAGTGCATGGAAACAAGGATATAAATTTGGATTACGCATTGCAGGTTCTGGATCAGATCCAGGGACCATTGTATATATTAGACTAAATACTCAAGCCCATCGATCATCAAAGTATCATATACACAACACTTTCTATGAAACCATGCACATAAATAAGTTTGATATCCCTCACCCTTCTCAGAATTTGTTCTTAGAGTTGGCTGGAGCTGTGGTCTCCAGTCTCCATATCTCAGATTGTTATTTTTGTGGTGGAACCAAGATGGGTGATCAGTGGCCTTGGGAGGCCCAAGAATTGAATTACTCAGTAATTTACAACCAGACAGAGCTATACAAGACGACCAGTGAATGGGTATTAGCACACCCAATAGTTGGACGTCTGTGTTATGCTCGAACTGGACCCCAGTTTATCTCTAAGGTAGGACAGCTTGTCTGTCTTAGCCAGAAGTTTTATAATCATACCACAAAGCAAACATCTTGGTGGTCAGGAGTTAATGAATCTGAACCCACCAATCCATTAGCAAGGTTTCCAGAGCTTGCCCCTTTATGGACTAACCTCAACCAGCGTCATAGCTGGCAAGCCCCACCTGGCCTATATTGGATTTGCGGAACCCGAGCATATGCTCAACTCCCTATCCACTGGGGAGGAGCGTGTGTCTTAGGAACTATTAGACCCTCTATCTTTTTATTGCCCACAGAGCATGGAGAACAATTAGGCTACCCAGTTTATTCAAAGAGACAGAAGAGAGCAGCTTTACAGATAGGCAAGTGGGAGAAATGGGATGGTGAGGATTGGCCACCAGAGCGAATCATTGCTTATTATGGACCTGCCACTTGGGAGCAAGATGGCATGTGGGGATATCGTACCCCAATTTATATGTTGAATAGAATTATACGCCTGCAAGCAGTAGTTGAACTCATTACTAATGAAACCAGCCAAGCACTTACACTTTTAGCTAGACAAAGCACACAAATGCGTACTGCAATCTATCAAAATCGCTTGGCACTAGATTACTTATTAGCTGCTGAAGGAGGAGTTTGTGGTAAGCTGAACCTCACGAATTGTTGTTTAAAGATAGACGATAAGGGTCAAGCTGTTGAAGAAATTGCTGAACACATGCGGAAGCAAACTTATGTGCCAGTACAGACCTGGCATAGTCTTAACATACCCAATTGGTTTGCATCTATCTTCTCTGGATTAGGAGGATTCACTACTTTTGCCATGATAATACTAATCTTTGTAGCTTTGTTCTTTATGTTACCATGTATAATCCCATGTTGTATGCGTTCTATTAACAGTGTTATTGAGAATACAGTGGAGCGGAAAACCGCAACTAAGATTTTAGCCTTATGGCACCCTAATCCTACTATACATGGTCGGAACCCGACCCCAGTGTAATTGAGTGATTTAATTCTCACACCTTATTAATAATAGGGTGAGATTAATCAAAGGGGGGAATGTGGTAGGCGTATGATCCATGGTGTCTGAAATGAGGAGAGAGGCCTGAGTAGCTTGACCTGTAAATGAAGCCTGTGGAGAGGCCCAAAGGAATTACATATTCCCCTAAATGCTGCTACCATAGAATCAAAATTTAACTGAGTATAATTTAGTATAGCTAAGCAAAATCGAAACTCAGAAAATATAGAAAAATAAGTTTAATTGGTATTGATAAGAGAGCACAGCTTCTATGGAATTAATTAACACTGCTGAAAGAAAAGTTACAGTGCCCTGCTTTCCCACATGTTCTAGCTAGCTAAGTGACCTTGGAGGAGAGAAGTATCAAAGTTGGAAGAACTGACCATTGTAATTGGGACTAGAAGGGGGGTAAGCAGGTGCTAAGCCCAGTCCAAAGTCCTAATTGGATGACTACGTAACGTTACCGGGACCAATAGATGGGGTGAAAGGGGTTACTGGGACCAATGAGAAGTTTGCCTATACCTAGAATGGACAAGAAAAGTATATAAGTTGTTGTTTTACTAACAGCCATTGCTCAGCCATTTTGAATTTGATTCTGCTTGAGACTTGTGCACAAATAAATGATTTGGACCTTCTGAACAGACTCCTGGTATCATTGGTTTGTCTGCGCTCTGCTGCTACAGTATGGCCCTGCATTTGCGTCAAGTTTAATGAGTTGCTAATTTGCATATGTACTCCTGTAGCAGCAGAGCGCAGACAAACCAATAATACCAGGAGTCTGTTCAGAAGGTCCAAATCATTTATTTGTGCACAAGACTCAAGCAGAATCCAATTCAAAATGGCTGAGCCCTGTTCTCTGGCAAAACAACAACTTTTATAGACTTTTGCTCCATTCTAGGTATAGAAAAACATTTCATTGGTCCCGGTAACCTCCCGTACCTCTTCTATTGGTCCCGGTACTGATATGATTATCCAATTATGTACTTGGAGTGGGCTCAGCACCTGCTCACCCCCCTTCTAGTCCCAATTACAATGGCCAGTTTACCAACTTGTTACTTTCCTACTTCCAAGGCCATTGGGCTAGTTAGTACGTGTAGGGAAGCAGGGCTCTGTAACCTTTCTGTCAGCAGTTTTAATTAAATCCCTTACAACTGTATTTTCTTATCAGTGGCTTTCAAACATATTTTTCTGTATTTTTCCAACTTTCAGTTCTGCTTGTCTAAGCTAATTCAATACTTTTACTGAGTTCTAATTCTACAATAGCAGCATGTTGGCGGATGTGCAATTCCTTTTAGCCTCTCCACAGACTTCATTTACAGGTCAAGCTAGTTGGGCCTGTCTGCTTAAGTCAGACACTGTGGATCACAGGCCTTCACCTGCCACACTCCTTTCTGCAAAGAGACCTACAGAGCTGTGACTTCAACGCCGACTTTCTGCATGAGCCCATAGATTCGTTAGTCACACAGGGCATCTTTAGCTTAGTATGGTCCTGTTGAAACCAATTAATCCACCAGCAGCTGCTGGAGTTGGACTCAAAGCTGGTGCAGCTCTCAACCCCCCCCCCGATTTTGATAAACTCACCAGTTCTGATTATCTGCCCACCCTTATTACAACAGTACATTGTGTGTGTGGCGCACTCTTCTTGCAGATAAACGAATTTGCTGACGGTTCTTTAAATTTGTGTGGCTATCAGAAACTATTGTTTTGCTTTGCATACGGCTACTCTTTGCTGCAACCCAAAAAGCTGCTGTCCTAGGCAACTGCTTAGTCTTGCGTAATGATCTGGCCGCTTCGAGCTGTTGTTTTACTGTGTCGACTGTCGGCACTACGATCACCATAGAGATCATCACATAATGGCGCGAAAAAAAAACAGGCGCGCATGCGCTGTTTCTGGAGTTGAACCGTTGACTTCCGCGCTCAGGCAAAAGCTTTGTCGCCATTTTGATGCAGGTTTGTTCGGGGTGTGCGAGTGAGGAGAGTTGTCTGTGAAAACAGTACGTGAGGTTGTGGTTTTCTTTGGGTTTCTGTTTATCGGTAACTTCTGTTCTCACTTTCAAAATCCACTTATCTATTTTGGGAGGCGGCTAGGACGGGCGTTCCTTTTTTGGCGGTGAAACAAGCGCCTTCGCGATGGCGGGGGAAGGTAGTGGTAGGTGCGGGTGATAGAAGGCTCGAACTGTAGGATACCGCTGTAAGGTAGTTGTGGGTTATAGAAGGCCCAAGTTGTTTTACTATAGGATACTGCAAAACTAGATATACTGTGATTAGAGAAAGTTGCGTCTGGCTTCTATCCATAAGTTTAATTTTGCTAGTTTAGGTTGTAGTGGCATGAGCGGCGGGGAATTGATGATGGCGGCTGATATTGCGGGGTTACTTTCCAGTTCGCAGAACGCTATTAGTACGCGTGTAACTGTGGCAGGCTATGGCCTATAATAGTCTGCAAATATTACATAACGCTTTCGCTTTACTATTTTTTTTTCTCTTTTTTTTGTTAGAACGTGTTTTGAA
Organism: Ichthyophis bannanicus; assembly: GCA_033557465.1. NCBI lineage: Eukaryota > Metazoa > Chordata > Amphibia > Gymnophiona > Ichthyophiidae > Ichthyophis > Ichthyophis bannanicus. Next base: position 1,633,887,399 of record CM066031.1, on the reverse strand, counting down.
TAGGCTCCTGGTCTATGAACTGTCGGGGCCTCTTCCTTAGAGCAGAGATACAGGCCAGAAAGTGGCCGCTCTTTTCCTCTTTCCCTATCTCGTCACCTCCCGCCCCCTCCCTTTCTGTCTGGCTTGATACGGCCGGATAATCGAGAGTATACGCTGCGTTTTAAACAAGTTTTTGGACCTGTAACTACTCGGTAGAACCAAAGCGTATTGTCATAATTTTAGGCAGCAAGTTTGTGTTATAGTACTTATTTTATAGCAGTGTCCTTCACGGTAAGGCCTGGTGGGGGGCGCGCGCCCATTAACCCCGCGAGAGAATCCTGGACTTTCTCCCCTTCGTCTCCATCTAACTTTCTCTTTAGTTCTTTTGGGATCAGTCTCAACCTTTACTTGATCCAGACTGTCCGTTGTCCTCCCTCCCTCCCCTCCAGAGAGATTTCTTCCCAGTCTTTTAATCTCACCCACTCTGTGCTCATTTATGGAGCTTAGTTCGATGTTAGAGGCGGTACTGGCTTTTTCCAGCACTGGATGCCTAAAAGCAGAAATAGAGGAGAAGCTTATATTAAGGGAAACTGGCTAGGTAGGAGAGAGTATCAGGTGGAGGTGGGGAAAGTGAATGCATGAGGGATCAGATGTCTACTCCGTTTTTTTTTTGGTAGCTCTTAATTATGTGTTTAATATTTTTAATACACTAATCACTCGGATTTGATGCTGCAAAGTATGTTTAGTGTAGGCAAGAGCGCTGTATGCATGTAATTGGTATGCTAGTGTGGATGCAGAATGTAGGAAGGGATCTAGCATGGGCATAATGCTAAAATGGCTACACTAATGGCAGCACGCTGCATTTAAATGGATGGTAGTGAATCAGTGAGCTATGTGGACTAGATGCGGAGAAGTGCACAGAAGTCTGAACTGAGCGTGGGTATTTTTAAAGCTTGGTCCGAGGAGATGTTAAGGATTTGCATATAAATCTGTGGTCAGTACTTGTAAGGAATTTATGCCAGTTTCTTGATTATACGCAACGTTTTCGGGCTTGGATGAGAGGTTTGAATATGTGCTGGAATGCTATCTTCCGCATAAACACTTTGTGCAGAATAAAATTGGTGTTTATGAACACCGATATTGAGCAGAATTTCTCAACTGAATAATATTGCTGTTAATTAATATGCTAGCAGGGCTAGCTGCCTTTTTTGTTTGCGCAGGATGTAAGTGCTGCTAACGCAAACCCTTGTGTGCATGTTCCTGGGTGTCCTCTTTGTTAAATGCAGACCTTTTGTGTATAGCTCATTTGCAAGCTGATTGCTTACAGCATTGCTAAGAAGAACGTTTATAATAAGCAGGATGTCTAAGCTCCTGTTAAGGAAGGCCTGTGCTAAAGCTTTAGCATGGAGGGCTCAATGCAAAACCCTGCACTGTTGCCCAATATGAGATAGAGCAGGTGTGCTGTCTGCATCAAAGGGAGCCTCACCTTCCTCCTCAAATTAAGCAGACTTTTTTTACCAGTTATTTTTTGAAAGATACCAAGAATTGTTTTATAGTAACAACCCAAAGTGAGAGATAGGGCTGCACTGGGCCACATCATCCTTTCCATTGCCCTCAATTGTCATTGATATGGAGAAGGGTGTGTAGTGCTCAAAACATAAGAAATGTTTGCAATATATTTTTGGATTAATTTATACATTTTTGTTTAGAACAGAAACTTGTCCAGTTAAGGTTTGTGTGTATTCATAATTCTGGAGGAATTTGTGCAGAACTTGTATTTGCCACACAAGTATTCTGAAATTGGGTGGCAAGTGCAATATCCATGGCCCAGTGTGCAGCCACTCTTCCCTGTTGCTAAGGTTGTTTGGAGAAAAGGTAGGGGGAAGGCAGAGATGTTTGGGGTCTTGCTTGGTGATTGAGGAGAAGAGGAATGAGAAGGAAAAGAATAGATGAGAACTGAGGACTCTTGCTAGGAGTTAGAGAATGTAGGGTAGAGAGGGCTGTGAAGAAAGAATGGGGGGGGGGGGGGGCAGAAAGCTGGTGGCTAACCCTACACTGGAGAAAGATGTCACAAGCAAAAGGGAAAGGTTCAAGCAGAGGTGGGGATAGAATTGATGAGTGTTGAACCTGAGAAGCGATAAACTTGGGGAGGAGCTAAGCCACCTGATGGTACAATTCAGAATACTTCAATTTCATAGAATTACATTATTTTGAACTGAACATTTGTTTTCCATAGGAAACTAAGAAGGGAATGAAGCTGGATGGTAGTCTTCAAAATACCCAATGGCATCAGTGTACTCTTAGCCTTGATTTCACTTGAACCGGCTTGTCTTATAAGAAATACTTAACTGTTTATTTGTATCAGCAGTTCGCACATGAAAGTGGCTTGGGTTCAGTAGGCATTTTAATGTTTGTGGCACAAATTTGAATATATTTGGACGAATGGTCCAAACGTTATTGGGCTGGGCAGACAAATGGTCTTATAAGGCAAGTTTATCTACAGCAAACTAAGCTAAAAAAGGAAGATGCCAGTAACTTTGCTTAACTCATTTTGCTGAGATTCAGTTTTATGCAGGAACTGATGTAAGCAAAGGTACAGGTTTCAATTAGTGTTGTACAAAGTGAGATCACTCAATTTTGCAATGCAGATATGTACTGTTTTGACACTGCCATTTTTAGTGATTAAAAATAAGTATTTCACCAGCTTAGAATAAGACAGGATGAGCAAAGTGATTTGGATTTAATTATCTTTTGAAGTCTATTTGAGGTGAGTTGGATACAGTGGGGAAAGTGTAAGCCCTTATGAGGCAAAAACAATCTAAAGTTTCATTTACTTACCTGTGTTAGCACACATTATCTAGCATAAACCTTATTCTCTGTTGGGGCCTGGTTACTAAATGTATAACTCAAATTTAATGTGGCAAAATGTTGTTGCAATTAAGTAAGTGACTCTTCAAAAGTCAGGAGCATGTATGAGGAAGTAGGAATTGAACCTTTGTTTCCCTACTTCATAACCTGCTGCTGTACTTACTGTGACATTGCCGCATCTATGCTATCATTTGTCCACACTCCTTGACTCTTATGAGTAGTTCTCCCAGCCTATAGCGTTTTTTTTTCAGAAGAGGAACAGTACTCGTGTCCTTACACTGCCACCATGGAAACGGCCCTTCTCTCCCCTATCTCCGTTCTTGATACTACCACTGCCTGCCTTCCTCTTGCACTCTGGTATCAAACCTGTCCATCTTCTCCACTGTTGCTCTCCATCATTGTTAATACTATTGTTGCCTTCTCTCAGTTGGTACTACATCTGACTGATGCTGCTGCTTTTAAGTTCTACTTTATGATCCTGCTACGTAATCTAGATGTGTGGGTTATGCTGCTTTGCCAGCAGGTGGAAGCAGATTTGAGCAACTTTCAGTGATGTGATATCAGGTATATCTGAGAACAGTGCAGATAGGCCTCTCAGGCCACACCACCATAAGCCAATGTGCATGAGGCCAGTAGGCCCAGCGTTTGCTCAAGCTCGGACATGCTCCTGGAGCAGACAGCTTACCTTGTGTCCAGTGTTGGAACCTATGGGTTCTTAGTGCTTGATGGGTCAGAGTAGGCAGGACTACCCTGTGGGGTCCTTGAGGGAAGGTTGGTAAGTTGATCTCTGTCCGCTTTCCCTTATTTGCTTGCTAATTTCTGTCTTTGTATTTTGTTTCCTATTTCCTTGTTATCTCTCCAGTCCAGACGTGTGGTTATGCACTCCTACCAGCAGACGGAGAATGAAATCAAACTGGCTTGATGATGTCACCCCATAAGGGTTCTGTGCAGAGTCCTCTGACCAGCATTTCTCAGTCTCCAGCAGATGAAGGTTATCTAACTCTGTGCAATCTGAATTGCTTTGGAGAGATGTGATTGAGGGAGCATGGGTCGTAGGATGGTAGTGGTCTTCTACAATGCCATGTGGTGCAGAACCCAGTGGGGCTGGGTCCCTCCCACACCCATGTACTCTCCCCTGGGTACAGAAAAAAAAAACAGGCGTGGTTTTACACTCGGGCTACAAAACCTGGTAGAATTGGAGTCCCTTCCCCGGCAAGAGGCTCTTGGTTTGGTGGCCTTTCAGCTTCGGAATGTAGCTGGCAACCACCCTTGTCTCCTCTCTGAGGTGTGGAGAAGCCCAAGTAAGGAGTCTCCTTTTGTTTCTGGCTGCTAAGGGCATGAAGTATTTAAAAAAAAAATTAAAAGCCTTGCTGCTGGAGCTTGGGGGCAGCAGAGGCTGTTGGTGCCAGTAAAGGACATTAGCAAAGGCGCTCTGGAAGGGGAGGGGGAGGGTGTAAAATGGCACTTGACTCCCACACAACTGGACTGGCTCTGAGGACTACTATCTGCAGCCAGTGAAGCCTCAGGTCCTCTGAGGCCACTTGGTCCACAGTGCCACAGATGCCCTGCGTTAAGTCTTGGCTGGGACATTCAGGGCTCGGCTGCCGTAGAGTTGCTTTCCTTTTTATGTTCATTGATCAGCAATCAGGAGCAGTGGTCAGCATGCACAGCCTCTTTTGAGGCACCTTCCTGGATCACATATGGCATTCAGAGAATGAAGGAAAAAAATATGGTGGCATTGCTTGTTAGACTGCTGAAGTCTTTCAGCGGGACTGGTGCCATTTTCCTCCCCTGCCCAACCTCTAGTAAGGGTGGGAAGTCGGACAGAGATTGGTAGAGGTGCCTTTCCCCTAGAGTACAGTACTGTGGGGATTTGGCAAGAAATGAACAAAAATGGTAGCAGTTCATGACCCTTGGTAGTCTGCATTTGTAGTGCACTAGTGTCCTTGGCTCGAATAGTCTGGTGATCTGCGTCTTGCCTTCCTTGTTTCAGGCTCGGGCTGTATTTTATTGGGGGGGTGCAAGGTGTGGACTGGAGAAGGCAGCTGCTGCCTCCCCCCCTGTATTTTATCTATATCATCTGCAGGGGCCCTAGTTTGGCTTGACATATGTTGAGCTCTCTTCTCTTTTTATGTCAAATACAATGATAACTACAGGGAAGGCAATAAGAAATGACTGGATAAGCTAGCAGCTCCTTGCTTATCTTAGCCTTTTGAGTAGATATTTACTGTGCCCTCTGACTTGTCCCAAGCAACTATATGGGGGCAGTCTCTGCCTAGTTGTCTAGGTAGGAGTTTCTGCAGTTCCTTGATAACGTTTGCGTAAAGGGAGCAGGAAATGCATGATCCTTATCGTTCCTCCAGTCCAATCCCATACCTCTGGGTAGTGTAACTCTTCCAGCAGCTTGGAGACTGAACATGTCAACTTTTGATGACACCAGTATTAATACAGGAGGAACTGCCCAAGCTCCAGTATACTCCAAGCAGCTGGAGGAAGTAGTGAGCCAGGGTGCTGGACTCACTAAGTGGCAACTAAGCTGGTTTAGGTAGTTAAGGAAGTAAAGTATGAAGAAAACTGTTTTTAGTGTTGTGCAGGTCTGTATGAAGCCTGTGTCTCCCCCCCCCCTCCCCCCCCGAGTGAGTGCAGTGTGTGTGGAGGCTCTCCTGGAGACTTGGTGACTCCAGAACCCAGCATCGGGTGAGGAGCTGCCTGACTGCTGCAAGGCATCCAGTTTGAAGGGTCAGACATCCCCGGAGTCCGCCCTCTTGACGACAAAGCTGTGATTACCAGCTGAGCAGAGGGGGAAGAGGGTAGCAGACACACAGCGAACAAACTTCAGGGGGGAAAAACCCGAGTGAGGGAAGCATGCGTACGTTGCAGGCATAGAAAGACTCTAGCGCTCCTCTGCAATACACTGGACACTCAAGATGCACTTTGTTTTCTTTTGCAGCCCAACAGTGTGATAGGAGAGCTGTGAGCAGTGCAGGAAGGAGGGGGTGTGTGTTTTTTTCTCGCGGGCTGGTTTTTACTTTCACTTTTCCCTCTCCTTGCTCACATGGCTCCGGGCCTCTGATCCTTTGGAGTTTTTAGTTATAAATAGCACAGCTGAATATTAAAAAAACAAAACAAAACAAAACAACCCTGCATAGATTAGTGTGGAGCAGTTTGGCTTGTTTCACAGACAGAAGGGGTTTTCTCTTGCCTGTAGCACTTAGAGACGTCGCCTCTGCTTTTAGAAACATAGAAACATGACGACAGAAAAAGACCACATGGCCTATCTAGTCTGTCCTTCCATAACAACAACTACAACAGTCCACTTTTTACCTTTAGAGATCCTCTGTGTTGGTCCCATGCTTTTTTGAATTCAGTTACTGTCCTCATCTCTACCACCTCTACTGGGAGACTATTCCACGGATCCACTACTCTTTCCGTAAAGAAATATTTCCGCATATCACTCCTGAATCTATCTCCCTTCACCCTCATCCCATGTCCCCTCGTAGCAGAACTTGCTTTCAATTGAAAGAGGCTCTCTCCTTGAACATTTATGCCACGGAGTTATTTAAACATCTCAATCATATCACCTCTATCCCGCCTTTCCTCTAAGGTGTACATATTAAGATCCTTAAGTCTGTCCTCATATGCTTTATAATGAAGCCCAATTATGCCATCAAGATCCCTGTGCCTGGTTTGTGGCACCTGGTGCGATGCAGTTTCAGAGGCCAGTATTTGCCGGGGGTGTGCACAGGAGGCCACTTCTATGGAGTAAACCCTAAGGGACAGGTTGGGACAGGAAAGGGCGCCCTGTCCATCTAGGGGAGCACAGGACTCCATGGCTTCCATGCTGCCACTGCAGGAGACAGCTTCCTGCTACTCGGACTTCCCTGGACCCTCTGACTCTGTCTGGGTGAGGCCAGGGTCCTGAGTATTTTCTCCCCTGAATTTGTACTACTTCTTCACCAAGCGTTCTGCTTGCACCAGCAGGGACCGGTGGCAGAATCTGAGCACGAGGCCAAAAGAACAGGGGCTCATCCTGAGAGCGAGCCGGGGACTGTATCTGTGAAGAGGCTCAAGTATTCGGAGGAGGATCTGGGATGGTCTCCATTGTCCACAGCTCTGGAGGGAGAGAACCTGGACATGGAGCTAGATGTCAATGAAGAACTGGAACAGGAAGAGCAAGCGCGGATTGTGTGGATGTTCTGCTGGGAGGAGTTGACAGTGCTCATCGTGGAATCCCTGAAAGCTTTGAATATGCCCACTAGTCTTCCAGTGGAAGATGAGTCATTAGAGGACCCTTTATTTCAAGAGTAAGGAAGACGCAGAAGGTCTTTGCAGTGCATAAGAGTAGTTCGTCAGATGATCCAGGACGAGTGGGATCTGCTGGAGGCTGGCCTTAGGGGGTCAAGAACTGACTCGCCTCTATCTGCTGTCAGGTCAGGACTACAAGCTGTTTTGGCCTCCTAAGGTGGATGTGTTGCTTTCGGCAGTTACAAAGAAAACTATTCAAGTGGAAGGCAGCGTTCAAGGACGACCAAGATAGGAATTGGACACCTTGCTGAAGCAGGTCTTTGATATCAATGCCCTCTTGATACAAGCCTCCATTTGCCGGTGCCTGGGTAGCTGGAGCCTGTCTCCTCTGGTCGCAGTGGGTCCAGCAACAAAGGGAGCCAGCTGCAGACTAGGCTGGGGAAGTGGCCAGATTAGTCCGAGGCAGCTTATTAGGCAGATATCCACTATGATCTCATTTGAGGGTTCTCAAAGAGCATAGCCTCGGTAGTAGCAGTGCACTGCTATCTGGTTACATAACTGGGCGGTGGACAGTTCTTCCAAGGCCCAACTCAGCAAGCTTCCCTTTAGAAGGAAACTGCTCTTTGGGGAGGATCTGGGCAAAACGGTGAAGGATGGTAGAGTCCACAGGTGGCCATCTGCCTGATGATAAACAAAAGCAGAGTTGCACCTCTCCCATGCCCTGGAGTCAGTCGTGGGAGTTCAGGTGTTTTTGTTCAACACGCTTTAGCCCTTTCCAGAGGAGAAGATTCCCCACCAGGGGGCAAGGTTTTTGAGGAGTGGCCAGAGGTTTTGTCACTTTCGTCCTCGGGACTCAAGAAAGCACAATGAAGCGGGGGGGGGGGGGCAGGTAGTAGTGCAGCCTGTGGGAGGTCTGCTACGGGAGTTCTACCCTGCTTGGACCCAGATCACGTCAGACCAATGGGTGCCGAGTTCATTCGTTTGCTGTACCAGTGGGCAACTCCTTTCTCTCTCCCTGCAAGGGACGAACCAAGGCGTCAGTGGTAAGAGACACCTTAATGTAGCCTTTGCAGCTCGGGACTGTGGTGTCAGTTCCCTGAGACCAGTATGGCTGCGGTTGGTACTCCATTTACTTCATAGTGCCAAAGGAGGAGGGCTGCTTCTGCCCGATACTCGACCTCAAGTGAGTGAACCACTGCCTGCAGGTTCCGCATTTTCACATGGAAACGTTGCGGTCCGTCATAGTTGCAGTCAGGAAAGGTGAGTTCCTGACATCTCGATCTAACAGAGGCGTATCTGCACATCCCCATATGGCTGGAACACCAAACATTCCTTCAGTTTGCATTACCAATTACAGTTTTGCGCTTTGCCATTCAGTCTCACGATGGCACAGCATACCCTCACAAAGGTCATGGTGGTGGTAGTGGCAGCACTCCACAGGGAAGGAATTCTGGTGCATCCATACATTGACGATTGGCTGATTAAAGCAAAGTCCAACCACTGCCCAGGTGGTACAGTTCCTTCAAACGCTAGGCTGGGTGGTCAACGTGGCCAAGATTCAGTTTGTTCCAGCTCAGGAACTAGAGTACCTGGGTGCGTGCTTCAACACTCGTGCAGGGAGTGTCTTCCTGCCAGAACAGTGTGCACAGGGTCTTCGTGATTTAGTGTGACATTTCTTGGACGGAACCGACAGCCTGGCATTACATACAGGTCCTAAGGACCATGGCAGCCACTCTCGAACTAGTGTTGTGAGCAAGGGGGCACATGTGGCCTCTGCAGAGGGCATTGCTCTGGCCATGGTCACACCAGACGCATCCCTTGTCCCGGATGTTCTCTTGCCCACCTGCAACCAAGCAAGCTCTTAAGTGGTGGCTTCATCCAGAGAATCTGGAAGGTCGCATGCCCCTCGAGTTGCCACTGTGGATTCTGCTGATGACTGATGCCAGTCTGCCCAGATGGGGGAGCCCATTGCGAAGGACACATTGCTCAGGGGCTGTGGAGTACGCAAGAGGCTTGTTGGTTGATAAACCATTTGGAAATGCAGGAGGTGGCCCTGGTGCTCGAGCTTCCAGCCATGGTTGCAGGGAAAGATGGTAAGGGTCCTTTTGGACAATGCAACCACGGTAGCCTACATCAACCTCCAGGAAGGCACGGGCAGCGCAGTCGTGGAGGAGGAATCTGAACGGCTGTTAAACTGGGTGGAAAGCCACCTCCAGGCGCTGTTGGTGACACATGTGGCGGGGGAGTCAACGTGACGGCAGACTAACCGAGTCGAGTGCGCGTTGACCCTGGAGAGTGGGCACTAAACCGGGAGGTGTTCACCCAGGTGGTGCAATGCTGGGGGCACACTGGTCATGGACCTGATGGCAACTTTAGAGGCTGCCAAAGTGAGCCGCTTCAGCAGGCAAAGCGAAAGGATGTCAGAGGGCCTAGGCGCCCTGATGCAAAAATGGCCCACGGAAGGGCTTCTCTGTGTTGCCTCTAATAGGCCGGCTCGTGCAGAGGATCAAAGTTCATCGGAGACTGGTGATTCGGATCGCTCTGGATTGGCCAAGATGGCTGTGGTACGCTGACCTTGTGCAGATTCTGGCAGAGCGCCATTGGATCTTCCTGCTTGAAAGGATCGCCTGATGCAGGGACCGATATGCATGCCTTAGGTAGATCGATTCCCGCTTACGGCATGTCCATTGAGAGGGCCTGTTTGAAGAGGAAAGGCTTCTCTGACTTGGTGATTTCGACCTTGCTGAAGACAAGGAGATCTACCTCTCTTGCCTGTATCTGGGTCTGGTGCCTCTTCGCGGCGTGGACAAATAGGCCTGACCATCCACGGCTTCCTCATCGGTTTTGATGAGGGTCTGGCGGCTAGTTCCTTAAGGGTGCAACTGGTGACAATTTCCTGCTATTGCGGAAAGGTCCAGGGGATAGCGTTGGGAACGCATCCGGACATCGGAAGATTCCTGAGGCCGGTGGCCCTCTGCGGAGGTCGGTGGTGTCTCTGTGGGATCTCAATTTGGTATTAGATGTGCTGGTGAAAGAGCTCTTTGAGCCATTGAACCAGGCTTCTCTGATGGTCTTAACCCTCAAGATGGTGTTTCTTGTAGCTATATGCTTTGTGCTTAGAATATTTGAGCCCCAAGCCTTGTCTTGCCAGGAGCTGTTTCTTTCCCTTTTCAGCGACAAGGTGGTCTTGCGACCAGTACTGTCCTTTTTGCCTAAGATGGTTTTGGCCTTCATTTAAACAGTCTGTCTCCCTACTGGTCCTCGGGAGTGCGGAGAACGTCTCTGCCAGCGCACACTTGTACTTCTTGGATGTCCTGTGTGTCCTGAGGCATTACTTAAAGGACTGTGATTTTCCGCAAGTCGGATTGCCTCTGTGTGCTGTTTGGAGGGCAGCACAGAGGGGAAGCGGCAGCTAAGGTCGTTTTTTTTTGTTTTTGTTTTTTTTTAAGATGGATCAGAGAGGCAATTGCATCGCCATACATCTTGAAGTGTAGGCTAGTGCCAGTGGGGTTGCACACTCATTCCACTAGAGCTCAGGCTGCCTCGTGGATGGGGTATAGCTTGGTGCCGCCGGTAGAAATTTACAGGACGGCAACCTGGTCATCACTTCATACCTTTTGCTAAGCATTACCACCTGGATGTCCAGGTGGTGGGTGATGCCTGTTTTGGATCAGCGGTGCTTCAGGCCGTGTTGTCAGGCCCTTCCCATTAAGTTTAACTGTTCTGTTACATTCCAGAGGTGTGGGACTGGACTGGGGGGGACGATACGGAAGGTGACATTACTTACTAATTGTTCTTTGAAGAACTCCAGTTCAGTCCTGGATCCCTCCCTGAGAGCTGGTTGTCGGTGACTGGGGCCTGAAGAGGTGTTTCCCTGGTCTAAGGTAGTAAACGGGGTCATAAGACGTAAGGGAGGTCTGTGTTGAGGGTGGACCGAAGGATTGTCTGCTCACTCAGTGATGCATGCATGCTGTCATCCAGACAGGCTACAGGTAAGCCTCCACATTTGGAGAGGAGGGGGAAATCTCCTCTCCGCTGAGGGGGGGGGGGGGTGTTAAGATATAGAATGGTTAATGTTTTAACCACTTTTTTGTTGCTCCTGTGAGTCTGCTTTGTCAATAGGTTACTGGAGCTTGTGGGTGGCCCTCCTGTATTAATAATGGTGTCATCAAAAGATGACATGCTCAGTCTCCAAGCTGCTGGAAGAGGTACATTACCCACAGGTGTGGGACTGGACTGGAGTTCCTCAAGGAACAGCAATTAGCAGGTAAGTCTAATTTCACCTTTTGATTTTGAGTTCAAGGTTTGCCTAGGGCCTATGGGTTTCTTTTCCCCGACAGTTAAGCAGGCGTGTTATAGATAGTTTAACGAGCGCGGGAACCCCCCCCTTCCCCCCAAAAAAATCTGTAGTACTTGTTTGAGGTTTCGTCGGCTTTGATTTTTTTCACTTGCCAACCCTAGTCTAACTATTCTAGGGTTGTCATTTCTTTTCCCCGAGTAGTGGCCTGCTCTGCAATAATTCAGTTGCCACCCTCCAACTAAGCATATTAGGACTGGCATATTCTTGTATGAGGGTCCAAATGCAGACTTCCTAGCTGCTGGTTGTATGGCACCAGCAATGCTCATTAAAAAGGTGAAAAAAAAGTGGAAAACAGTGTGGAGGGGTAATCTAGTGGTTAGAATAACTGTATCCAAAAGATTGGGGCTCAATTCCCACTGGTTCTCCTTTTGACCTTGGGGCAGGTTACTTCATGCCCTCCTGTGCCTCAACAGGGCTTGGCAGTCTACTTTTGAGTTATAGTTTGTCAAGAAAATCCAGGGGCTGCTCAGCACATGGTCATGTCAAATCTAGGGTCAGTGCTTTCCATTGGGCTTGGGTATTGCCTTGCTGGTTTGGTACTGGGCTTTTACGCATGCAACATTTGCTTTAACAGTATGGCTCACAGTAGAATGGCCAGCAGGTAAAGGGCTGGGACAGTCAATCTATCTTAACCTTCCATAAGACAGATTGACTGTCCAATGTCAAGGCTGGCAAGCTGCTCACGACAAAATTAGTGGTTCCTTATCGTCCCTCCAGTTCAGTCCCTCACATCTGGGTAGTGAACCTCCTGCAGCATGGAGACTGGGCATGTCAGAATTGTGACATCACTGGATGTATCCTGCTGGCCTCTCTCACCAGCCCCCAGCGTGCCCAGTCTCCATGCAGCAGGAGGACGTGGTGAGGCTAGGTGCTGGGCTCACTAGAGGGACACACAGGAGCATTTTGAGTTGGATAGATAGTTTTAGGGGTTATTTTCTGGCTATTTATCTTAATTTTATTTCGGATTCAGATTTTAAGCTTAAAGTAAAAAAAAAAAAGCAAGCGATAAGGGGAATAGGTCTATAGTGGGAGGATTGCTTCTCTCTCTTCTCTGCCTATCCCCTTGATCTGGCTGACCCTCCCCTCCTGGTGTGTATGGGGGGGTGGGAGTTGGGTAGCGGCGGTGGAGAGCTCCTCTCAGCCTGCTTCTGAGATGGCGATTCTGTCGGAGCTGGCATTCACTTCCTCTCAGCTGCAGCTGCTCGATGTAACTTTTGTCGCATGTGCGCTGATTGCAGGACATTTAGTTTTTTCAGCGGAGGAAAAGCAGAACGGAATTTCTGGCTGCCGGACTCTGAGGTGAGTGCTCCGGGGGATTCTTCTTAGTGCAGGGCAGCCTTGGGCCTAAAAAGCGTCGGCAGCATTATTTTCGGCGGGAAGCTGGACTCTGTGCCTCGAGGCCGTTTCTTCCTGTTTTTTTTTTTTTGTTTTTTTTTACAATGGAGGCATTTTTCTTTTAAAAAGACACCAGATTGCCTTAAATTTATTCTCAGGCATCTGCGAATTTGCAGTACTTTGGGTCTTTTGTGTGAGAGGCACGTTTTAACGGTCTAAGGGGTCAAGAAAAAAAAAATAATTAAATTGATTGCATAGACGGTGGCTTATGGTGTTAGGAGCTGTTTCTTACTTTTATTGGAGTTAGTTTTCTTATTTGGTCAGTTGCTTATGGTGGTATAAAAAAAAAGATGGAATTTATTTATTTTATTTCGAAGCTGCTTCTTTAGTTTTATCTTGAGTTACAGTACCTGTTCTCTGATGCCTTCGCGCCCACAGTGTTCAGTGTGTGGGGCACGTAGAGGCACGGTATCAGAAGCGGGGGTCTGTCGAGGCTGCGCAGCTGAATCATCCAACATGGAGCAGGTGATTCACGTAAAGCTGGTGAAGGAGTTCAAGGTCCGTCTAGTGTGGTAGAGGGGATCTCTCCCCTACAGTCTCCATCCACGCCCCTGCTGGATAGCCCAGCAGTGGCAGGTAGTTTGGTGCCTACTGCGTTGGCAGGGGGTGGCTCTTAGGGGGTTTCCCCCGGATTTTGTACTGGTAATGCATCAGGCGGTGGTTACAGATCCCTTGTTGGAGGGGACGGCAGGACCGCAGGCCATCTCGGATAAGGTTGGAAGTGGCTTAATGAGACCCCTTAAGAGGCCTAGGCTGATGGAGGATCAGCCTTTGGGTTTGGACTGGCTGGAAGGGGAGGATTTTGACCTGGAGCCGGAATCTGGTTTGGAAGAGCTTGAGGAAGGTGAGATACAGGAACCTGAAGATCAGGCAAGGATTATAAGAGTTTTTAGAAGGGTGGAGCTAACAGCACTCATTACGGAGTCGCTCCAGGCTCTCAATCTGTCTTTAGTTCAACAAGAGGGGCTTGAAGATACCCTCATTCAGGCGGTGTGCAATACTCAGGTGGTCTTTCCCATCCACCGAGTAGTTAAACAGATGATTCAGAATGAATGGGATTTGCCAGAGGCTGGATTGCGGGGTGTAAGGTCTAGGAGTCGACTTTACCCCTTGGCTGATTTAGAGAGGGAGATGTTTCAGTCTCCATGTGTAAATGCAGCGGTATCTGCGGTCACAAAGAAGACAACTATCCTGGTAGATGACAGTGCAGCCCTGAAAGATGTGCAGGATAGGAAGGTGGACGTTTTATTAAAACAAGCTTTTGAAGTTAATGCTCTGGCGCTGCAAGCCTCTATTTGTGGGGCTTGGGTAGTGAGGGCTTGCCTGAGATGGTCTCAGCATTTGCAGCAGCCGGCGCAGGAGCGCTTAACGGATGAAATGGCTTGAGTCCGGTTGAGCGTATTTAGCAGATGTCCTAATCAGAGTCTTGGCAAATAGTATGGCTTCTCTAGTAGCCGCATGCCATTATCTTTGGTTGAGAAATTGGGCAGCAGATACTACTTCCAAATCGCGACTCAAACTTCCATTTAAGGGGAAGTTGTTGTTTGGAGAGGATTTGGACAAGCTGGTCAAAGATTTGGGGGAATCCAAAGGAGGACGCCTGCCGGAGGATAGGCCCAAGCAGGGTTGTGCTCAGTCAATGCCCTGAGATCAGTTTTGAGACTTCAGGCGTTTTTGGGCCTCTTGGTTGGGAGGTTTTCAGAGAGAGATTTCCCCACACATGGTCAAAGTTTTGGGAGATTTCAAGGAGCGGGCAGGGGATTTAGTAGCCCCTCCCCCGCGACACTTAGCCCCAATGAAGCGAGGCGGGCCCAGGCAGGGGTTCAGCCAATGGGGCAGAGGTACTCAAATCCAGTCCTGGAGGGCTGAAAACCAGTCAGGTTTTTGGGATATCCCTAATGAATATGCACGAAGAGATGCAAATATATCTCATGCATATGCATTAGGGATATCCCAAAAACCTGACTGGTTTGCAGCCCTCCAGGACTGGATTTGAGTATCTCTGCGATAGGGGGTCAACTCTGGTTATTTTCTCCTTGCCTGGGTCCAGATAACATCGGATCAGTGGGTGCTAGAGGTCATTCGCGAAGGTTATTCTCTCGAACTCTCTTGCCCGGTAACAGATTCGTTTGTGCTCTCGCCTTGCAGGGGGGCAGGAGAAATAGATTACAGTATGAGATGTTAGTTTGTCTTCTACAATTAGGAGCAGTGGTGCCAGCGCCACGAGAATTATACGGCGTCAGTCGCTACTCTATTTACTTCGTAGTACCCAAGAAAGACAGGGCTCTCCGTCCTATTCTAGACCTCAAGGGCATAAATTGCTGCCTCAGAGTACCGTACTTTCGAATGGAAACCTTGCGATCGGTGATAGTGGCGGTTCGATAAGGAGAATTTTTAACATTTCTCAATCTTACCGAAGTGTATTTACACATTCCCATCAGACCAGCTCATCAAAATCTCCTAAGGCTTGTGCTACCGTGGGGTCATTTTCAGTTTCAAGCATTGCCCTTTGGTTTAGCAACGGCTCCGCTCACCTTCACCAAGATTATGGTGGTGGCAGCAGCAGCCCTGCAGAAGGAAGGAATATTGGTTCATCCTTGACGACTGGTTGCTATGCGTGAAATCAAGAGCCGAGAGTGACAGTGGTGCAGTTTCTTCAGAGTCTTGACTGGGTAGCCAATGTGGCCAAGAGCCGTTTGATTCTATCACAGGTTCTGGAGTACTTAAGAGTATGGTTCGACACTCGTGTGGGACAGTGTTTCTGCCAGACCTTCGAGCCCAGGCTCTTCGGAGTTGGGTATGCAAGTTTTTAAAGACTCCAGCTCTGTCGGCCTGGGACTACATTCGCGTTCTGGGTGCGATGGCAGCGATGCTGGAAGTTGTGCCTTGGGCCAGAGCACACATGCGTCCGTTGCAGAGGTCTCTACTTCGGCCTCGGTTGCACCAGAACAATACCCTGAACAAGCAGCTTCCCTGTCCGTTGAAGGTCTGAAAAGCTCTTCAATGGTGGCTTTGTCCAAGAAATGTGGGGGCGGGCATGGTGCTAGAGTAGTCGCAGTGGCTTCCAGTGTTGTCTGATGCCAATCTCGCAGGTTGGGGAGCTCATTGCAAGGATCTATTCGCACAAGGAACCTGGACCGAGCAAGAGTCCAAGTGGTCGATCGACTGTCTGGAACTGCAGGTTGTGGCTCTAGCGCTTTGGGCGTTCGAATCCTTGTTGCGGGGTTGAGTGGTGTTAGTGCTCTCGGACAATGCTGCAACAGTGGCTTACCTCAATTGGCAAGGGGGCACAGGAAGCGCGGTTATGGAAGAGGAAGCGGAAATGTTTGCTTGGGTGGAGCCTCTGCTTCAGGCGTTGTCGGCAGCACGCATTGCGGGAACGGACAGTGTGATGTCTGATTTTCTCAGCAGAGTCCAAGTGGATGCCAGAGAATGGAAGCTTCATCCAGACATTTTTGCTCATAGTCGACAGATGGGGACCTCCGATTATGGACCTCATGGCTGTTTGTTTCTGCCAAGACGAGTCACTTTTACAGCAGAAGATGAGAGAGGATGTCGGAGGGTATCGATGCCTTGATGTAACGATGGCCCATGCAAGGTCTGCTCTACGTCTTTCCCCCTTGGGCTTTCATAGGACGGGTGATTTAGTGCATCGAATCTCATCCGGGGAGAGGGTGTGGCTACTAGACGGGAAACCTTGATAGATTCCCACAACAGCAGATCTTCTGATTCAAGGGCCTCTACGAATGCCTCAAGTGGATCGGTTCTCGCTTACGTCTTGGCCATTGTAAGGGCTAAATTAAGGAAGAGAGGTTATTCTGGTGCAGTGATTACTACCTTACTTCTGGCCAGAAATAAGTCTACATCCCTAGCATATGTGCGCATATGGCGTATTTTTGAGGACTGGTGTGAGCGACACATGGCTTCAGTCCCTGTAATTTTACGTTTCTTGCAGTACGGTTTTGATAAGGGTTTGGCAGCCAGTTCCTTAAGGGTTCAGCTGGCAGCTATTTCTTGTTATCGAGGAAAGGTCCAAGGATTGGCAATGGGGTCGCATTCCGATGTGATACGTTTCCTGAAATCTGTGGCCTGTTTACGGCCTTCCTGAAGATTGATTTCTCCCCCCGTGGGATCTCAACTTAGTCCTAGGAGCGCTGACAAGAGAACCTTTTGAGCCGTTGCACTTGGCTTCCCTCAAAGATTTGACTTTAAAAAGTGTTTTTGGTGGCCATTTGTTCTGCACAAAGTTTTGGAGTTGCAGGCATTGTCTTGTCGAGAACCGTCTTTGTCCTTCTCTAAGGAAAAGGTTGTGTTGCGCCCAGTTCCATCGTTTCTGCCTAAGGTGGTTTTGCCATTTTATATGGCACATAGTCATGGCCTAATGGGAGACAGCCAACATGGCTTTAGACAAGGAAGATCTTGTCTTACTAATCTGTTATGTTTTTTTGAAGGTGTGGATAAAGGTGAGTCGGTTGATATAGTGTATCTGGACTTTCAGAAAGCCTTTGACAAGGTCCCTCATCAGAGACTTTTGGCAAAACTAAAAAGTCATGGGATAGGAGGCAGTGTACTATTGTGGGTCAGGAACTGGTTAAAATATAGAAAGCATAGGGTAGGGCTAAATGGTCAACTTTCCCAATGGAGAAAGGTGAATAGTGGTGTACCCCAGGGATCTCTGCTGGGTCCGCTGCTTTTTGACACATTCCACTTTCCAGGTCATTTATGAATGAGTGATGATATCAAATTTTGCAGATGACACACAACTATTTAAACTTGTAAAAACACATGAGGATTGTGGAAAATTGCAAGAGGATCTTGATAAATTGGAAGACGGCATCAAAATGGCAGATGAAATTTAATGTGGACAAGTGCAAAGTTAGGCACCTAGGGAAGAACAACCCAAACTATGGTTACAAGATGCAAGGTTCCACATTAGGAACCACCACCCAGGAAAAAGATTTAGGCATCATTGTGGATAACATGTTAAAACCCTCGGCTCAGTGTGCAGCGGCGGCCAAGAGAGCAAATAGAATGCTAGGTATCATAAGGAAAGGAATGGAAAATAAAACAAGATATTATGCCTCTATATCGTTCCATGGTGAGACTGCACCTTGAATATTGTGTGCAATTCTTGTCGCCGTATCTTAAAGGATATAGCGTTATTAGAAAAGGTTCAGAGAAGAGCCACCAAAATGGTAAAGGGGATGGAAGGATACTCCTATGAAGAAAGGCTAAAAAGGTTAGGGCTCTTTAACCTGGAAAAGAGACGGTTGAGGGGAGATATGATAGAAGTCTATAAATTAACGAACGGAGTGGAACGGGTAAACGTAGATTGACTGTTTACGTTATCAGAATATAGAAAGACTAGGGGACATGCAATGAAGCTACAGGGTAAACTATTTAAGACTAATAAAAGAAAATATTTTTTACTCAACGTGTAATCAAACTCTGGAATTTGTTACCGGAGGATGTAGTAAAGGCTGTTAGTGTAGCTGGGTTTAAAAAAGGTTTGGACAAGTTCCTGGAGGAAAGGTCCATAAACCATTATTAAGAAGGGACCCAGGATATCAATGCTTGACCCAGTACAAGCATTGCGGAACCTGTCTTTTGGCGAAGCTGCTAGGTATGTATGACCTAGATTGGCTACTGTTGGAAACAGGATACTGGGCTTGATGGACCTTGATCTGACTCAGTATGGCATATCTTTATGTTCTTATATGAATCAGTTGGTCTCTCTGCCAGTATTTGGTGTGTCAGGAGAGGACGCGGCTGTTGGCTATCAAGAGGGTCCTAGGCGATACTTGAAGGTTTCGGAATCCTTCCGCAAGTCTGAACGCTGCTTCGTTCTCTTTGGGGGGGGCCCCGTAAAGGGGAAGTGGCTGCCAAAGCTTCAATTTACAGATGGGTCCGAGAAGCGATAGCGTCGGCGTATATTTTACAGGGGCGTCAGGTGCCTGCAGGGTTACGGGCCCACTCTACCAGAGCGCAAGCGGCCTCATGGGCAGAACATAGTTTGGGTCTGCCGGTGGAAATTTGTAGGGCAGCCACATGGTCGTCTCTGCATACGTTCCGTAAGCACTATTGCCTGGATGTTCAGGTGGCGAAGGATGCTTGTTTCGGGGCTGCAGTTTTGCGGTCTGGTTGGACAGGTCCCTCCCAATAGTTTACTGCTCTGTTACATCTCAGAGCTGAGGGACTGAACTGGAGGGACGATAAGGAAAGAGAAATTACTTACCTACTAATTGTTCCTTGAGGAACTCCAGTCCCGATTCCCACCTGGGGATTTCTCAGTTTCGGCAGGTGTAGGTTATTGGGGGGGGGGGGGGGATGCGAAAACGTGCTGGTGAAGGTCTGCCAGATATTATGGATATCTGTATTCTTTCTGTTCTCTCTTCTCTATGCTGTTTTTTATTGAGAGGGCAGAAGAAGTTATCCTCTTAGTTTAATGGGGATTTGAAACAGTTATTTAATGTTAAGTAGCTATAGTATTAACTTTAACCAATTATTTGTTGCTCCTTTGAGTCTGCTTTGTCAATAGGTCACTGGGGGCTGGTGGGAGAGGCCAGCAGGATACATCCAGTGATGTCACAATTCTGACATGCCCATCTCCATGCTTCAGGAGGGAGGTTCACTACCCAGAGGTGAGCGACTGAACTGGAGTTCCTCAAGGAACAATTAGCAAGTAAGTCTAATTTCTCTTTCACACCCTGCCTAGATGTTAGAGAGGAATCCAGGTGGAGTTGAGGCTTGTTGCAGCATTGTATACCCAACCTTGCTTAATTTGGTGGTAGATATGTAGAGCTTTGTGGGGGTGGCTTTAGGCTGGCCCGGCCTTGGAAGTCTGCCTTAGTAGAGGGGCTTAGGATCTCCCGTTGTGGCGTCTTGTCAGGTGTTTCCATGGGTAAATGGAACAGTTTGGAGGCTGAAACTCTTGCCCCTAGCCTGCTGTTCTGTTCTACTGTTGAAAGTACCTTTGTCTTTAGTCATCTTCCTTCTGGAAATATAAGATCATAGATGTTGCCATATTAAGTCAGGCCAAAGTCCATCAAGCCTAGTAGCCTGTTTCCCTCGGTGGCCATTCCAGAGCACAAGTACCTCTGTTTACCAGTAAGGTGCACCGATCCCACGTTGCCCATTCTGGGGCAAGCAGTGGATTCACTGGTTCCCTCTAATAATAGTTCATGATCCTTTTCCGTCTGCTAGAAAATGTTTATTCCTCTAAGATGGCCTTTTCTTTTTGTACTAATAGTTGGTTTGCTAATTTTCAGCAACAGATGGTTGTACTGTTTTGTGCCTTTCTGCATGGAACGAAAGAGGCCTTCTGGGGGAGGGAGTCGGTTTGGCTTCCTCTGTTTTCCTGCATGTAATTTTGTACCCATTCCAGATCTTGGCTTTGAATGAAATTAAAAAAAAAATCCCTAGGAAAATAAAAATAAATGGAGCTCAGCCCCTTTTTGAGTTTCATATCTGTTTGCATTGTGCCAGGGGATGATGAAAAAAGGGCCATTGTTCTCTGCAGTCACTTGTGAAACCGCCAAGAACTCGCACGGTATATGCAGGTATCCATTTCCTTGAGCCACTGTTTCTGAATTCAGAGGTGCGGTTAGTTCCTCAAGCTGGCCTTTGCTCAGAGGGGTTGGCAGGTTGAACACCGTGGTTAGTCTGTGGGGATAGCCTCCCCTCTGTATGGTAGCCATGGCAAAGCCCCTGCAGTCTGTTCTTTGGAAGTAATTGGTCGTCCAAAGCTGCTGCTGGTGACCTTGAAGTGGCTGTCTAGGTAGCTACCGGTACATAGGGTGACAAGTGTGTGTTGGCTGTGCTTGTTCTAGCTCTGCTCTTTAGGAGTTTGGTGTTCAGATCTCGGGGGAAACGCCTTGCTTCCCCCTTGAAGGGTTCTGTGAAGGCATGGGTTAGGATGGGAGCCTCACTTTGCCTAAGTAATAATAGCTTTTTTTTTTTTTTTAAACCAAGCACACGTGTAGGCGTGTTGCTCAAGGGTTTTGTAGAAGCCCTCGTTTCATGGCAGAGAGATGGACTTAACATATTGGGGTTCAGATTTGCCTGATTCTGCAGTTGTAGTGCTCCAGTCGTAGGCAGCAGCACTGTCCTGTTGGGAGATCTAGAGCAAGTGATATTTCTCCCTTGCTAGTTGAGGGGTGATGTGGGAAGGAGTTGGCTTGAGGCTTACCTAGCCTTGCATAAGGTTTTAAGTGTTCTCTACTGTGCTTTGATGGTAATTTGGGTGACCCTTACATATCCATAATAGTGGAAAAGATGCACTTGGTTTCTATGACTCGGTTGGGACTGTTGTAGACAGCTGTCTTGCATGCTCATATTCATCAGTTTTCGCCAAGGCAGATGGTTTCTGGGGTCTCAAAGCAACCCAGGTGCTGTTTCTGGGCATTGGGACTTGCTTTGAAGGCAAAGGGTTGTCTGTTAGTATGAAGTGGTTCCCAGCCTACTATGGCTGATTGGCAAAGGATGGCTGCTCACTTCTGGCAAAACAGATGCTCGATTCTATCGGGCTTCATTTCTTCTCAGTCAGTCTGGCTTGAGGTTATTTTGGGTCTCGGCAGCACAGCTGGGTTATGTCTCTTCCTTTGTGCACCTGTGGAGCCTTAGCAATTGTCTAGTGGGGGAACCATGCTTTTGAGAGACAGGTTCTGTAAAGCTTGGGCTCTTCCGATCCTCTCCCATAGTTAGGTACTGCTTTGCTACATCCCACATGTCTGGGTTGGACTGGAGGGATGAAGGGTACGATGAAATTTTAGACTATATCTGCTAACTTTCTTTTCTGGAGTCTCCAGCCCAGGACCTGCCCTTTATATGTCAGATTTGTGCCCGGCTTTGGATTAGTGCAGGTAAGAGCTGACAAAATCTTCCACCTTCTGTAGGACAGGTCCAAGGGACTTTTCTATCAGCCTTCACCCACTCCTCACAGGAACATTGGTCAGGGTCTTGGGAATTCCATTGCTACAGGCCTGGAGATCCCTTCTTCCTCTTATGTACTTTAAGCTCATTCTCATCGATCGATGGGTCGGCTTTACCCTGTGCCTCAAGAAGAGAAAGACCTATTGCGTATGCCCAAGGTGGATGCGGTAGTGTCGGCCGTCACTCGCAAGACCACCATCCCTGTTGAATGGGGGACTGCTCTCAAAGATTTACAGGATCGCTGTTTAGAAGCGCTTTTGAAACAGGCCTTTGACTCTAGTGCCTTAGCCCTCCAAGCGTCTATTTGTGGGGCTTGTGTCTCGAGCCTCCATCCGCTGGCTGCAGGGGGAGCAGTCTTCGGAGAGAGTGGAGGACACGCCGGCAGATGTGGCAAAGTTGGAGTCGGCGGCTGCCTATCAAGCGGATGCCTTTTATGATTTGGTTCGCATTTCGGCTAAAGCTATGGCTTCTGTAATCGCCGCTCGGCGTTTCCTTTGGCTCAGGAATTGGGCGGCGGATGCGTCCTCCAAGGCGCGTCTTAGTAAATTGCCGTATAAAGGCAAGCTCTTGTTTGGGGAGGCCTTAGACAAAATTGTTAAGGATTTGGGTGACTCCAAAGGTGGGCGTCTGCCGGAAGACCGTCCAAGGGCTTCGAAGCAGGGGTCCTTGCTGCGGGGTCAGAGTCGGGACTTTCGCAAGTTTCGGGGTGCACGTTTCACTCCTTATCAGCGCGGTCGGTTTGTCTCTAGAGGACATTCCTTTCGGGGATCCAGAGGTTTCGGTAGGGGCTACTTTGGTGCCCAGCAGGCCGCTGCCAAAAAGTCCCAATGAAGCGAGGCTGGTCCAGGTGGAGATTCCAGTAGGAGGTCGGTTACAACTGTTCCTCTCCACCTGGGCCAGTATCACCACGGATCAGTGGGTTCTGGAGGTTGTCAGAGGGTTATGCCTTGGAGTTTGCGAACAGGATTCCAGACGCGTTTGTCCTGTCCCCCTGCGATCCGCAAGCAAAGAGGGACGTGGTGGCAGAGACACTCTGTCGTCTGTTGTCCCTTCAGGCGGTAGTCCCGGTGCCTGCCGACCAGTGCGGCTTAGGTCGATACTCTATTTATTTTGTGGTTCCCAAGAAAGGAGGTTCTTTTCGTCCTATTTTGGACCTCAAGCACATGAATCGTTGTTTGAGGGTGCCTCATTTTCGCATGGAAACATTACGGTCGGTGATTTGCTCGGTTCGCCCAGGCGAGTATCTAACTTCCATAGATCTTACGGAGGCTTACCTGCACATCCCTATCTGGGCCGAACATCAGTGGTATCTACGCTTCGCGGTGCCCATGGGTCATTTTCAGTTTCGGGCGTTGCCGTTTGGGCTTGCCACGGCTCATCGCACCTTCACCAAAGTAATGGTCGTGGTGGCGGCTGCGCTACGAAAGGAGGGGATTCAGGTTCATCCCTACTTGGATGATTGGTTGATCCGGGCGCCGTCGCAGGCGGAGTCCGTGCAGGCCACGGCGCGAGTAGTGGAAGTCCTGGAGCAGTTAGGCTGGGTCATCAATCTTGCAAAGAGCCAGTTGGAGCCAGTTCGGCGGTTAACCTACCTGGGGGCCCTGTTCGACACCGGCGTAGGGTCGGTTTTTCTTCCGGAAGACAGAGTGCAGAAAATCTTAAAGCAGGTGGCAGCGTTTCTGCAAGGCCAGGCTCCAACGGCTTGGCGATACCTGCAGTTGCTAGGGTCCATGGCGGCAGCTTTGGATGTGGTTCCGTGGGCAAGGGCTCACATGCGGCCGCTGCAAAGCGCCTTGTTGTCTCGTTGGTCCCCTCAAGAGCATCCTCTCTCGCGCAGGTTAGTCTGTCCAGAACCCGTGCGTCTCAGCTTGCTCTGTTGGTCGAGTCCAGTCCATCTTCAAGCGGGAGTCCCTCTGGAAGTGTCCAACTGGGTGTTGCTCACGACGGACGCAAGCCTCTCCGGGTGGGGGGGCGCATTGTCTGGGTCGTGTGACGCAAGGTGTGTGGTCAGCAGACGAGAGGACCTGGTCGATCAATCGTTTGGAGCTCCGGGCAGTCCGGCTCGCGCTGCTAGTCTTTGTCGAAGTGATTGCAGGGCAGGCAGTGCGGGTTTTCTCCGACAATCAGGTAACGGTTTCTTACATCAACAGGCAAGGCGGCACGGGCAGTGCTCTATTGTTGCACGAATGCCTCCTACTGTTTCAGTGGGCGGAGGCTCATCTCGTGGCGATTTTGGCAGCTCATGTGGCCGGCAAGGACAATGTGCAGGCGGATTATCTCAGTTGCCATCGTCTAGATCCGGGAGAGTGGGAGCTGGACGAGGTGGTGTTTCGGGAGATTTCTCGGAAGTGGGGGCAGCCTGTTCTCGATCTGATGGCTACCCAGTGCAATGCCAAGGCCGCGCGGTTTTTCAGCCGTCGCAGGGAGCACATGTCGGAAGGTCTGGACGGTCTTATCCAGCCTTGGCCTCGAAATCATCTCCTGTATGTGTTTTCCCCGTGGCCGCTCTTGGGGAGGGTCATCCAGAGAGTGGCTGCGCACAGGGGTCCGGTGATTCTGGTGGCTCCAGATTGGCCTCGGCGTCCTTGGTATGCCGACCTGATGCGACTGCTCATAGCGCCTCACTGGCGGCTGCCCGCATGCAGCGATCTCTTGAGACAGGGTCCGGTTCTCATGCCGAAGGTGGATCGATTCTGTCTTACGGCTTGGCTCTTGAACGGCGCCGGTTGCAACGCAAAGGCTACTCCAGCGCTGTGATAGCTACCCTGTTGCAGTCCAAACGGCGGTCCACCTCGTTGGCGTACGTTCGAGTTTGGCGTTTATTTGAAGCTTGGTGTATTGCGCGTAACGCGTTGCCCGGTTGGGCGTTGATCCCAGATATCTTAGGTTTTCTTCAGGGGGGTTTGGAGAAAGGTTTGGCGCTTAGTACCTTACGGGTTCAGGTGGCGGCTTTGGCCTGTTATAGAGGTAGAATACAGGGCAAGCCGCTAGCTTCCCATCCTGATGTGCTCCGTTTCCTTCGGGCCGCTAAGAACATTAGGCCTCCGAGGCGTCCGGTGGTTCCTCTGTGGGATTTGAGCCTGGTGCTCCAGGCGTTTGTCAGACCCGGCGTTTGTCGGTCATCGGTCGGCGCACCTGCGGGAGTTGTCCTGGAAGACTGCTTTTCTGGTGGCCTTGTGTTCGGCTAGGAGGATTTCCGATCTTCAAGCGCTCTCATGCAAGGAGCCGTTCCTTCGCTTTTCAGCGGAAAAAGTGGTATTGCGTCCGGTACCCTCTTTTCTTCCCAAAGTGGTTTCTCCTTTTCACATTAATCAGGTGGTTTCCCTTCCTACTTTCGAAGGGTTGGGGAACAGTGTCTTGGATCGGTCCCTTAAGCGGCTGGACTTGGGCCGAGTGTTGCGTAAGTATCTCAAGGTGACGGCATCGTTTCGGCAGTCGAACAGGTTGTTCTCTACGGCGGCGCGGCGAAAGGGAAGGCGGCCACCAAAGCATCTATCGCTCGCTGGGTAAAAGATGCTATTCGCGTCGCGTACGAAGCCAAGGGGAAGCCGGTTCCTCACGGCCTGGGAGCTCATTCAACCAGAGGTCAGGCTACCTCTTGGGCGGAGTATGCGTTAGTTCCGCCAGTGGACATTTGTCGAGCGGCTACGTGGTCCTCCTTGCACACGTTTGCGCGTCGTCATCGGTTGGATGTTCAGGCTCGGGAAGACGCCAGTGTGGGCGCGGCTGCGCTGGTTGCAGGGCTCGCAGGTCCCTCCCGGATTTAAGTACTGCTTTGGTACTTCCCAAGATTTCCTGGCCTGGCCCAGAGAGACGAATAGGAAGAAGAAATTAGGCCTTACCTGCTAATTGTCTTTCCTTGAGTACTCTCCGGGCCAGGCCAGGACCCTCCCTGGGTGTATCTGCGAGTTTCAGGTGAGCATGCCGTTTGGTCGGGCGTTTCTTCTTTTGGCAGGGTGCTGTACAATGCAGTGTTTTTTGGATCCTGGGGTTCCCTTTTGGGGGAAGGACAATATGTACAAAACAAGAGGAAAAAAAAAAGGGGGGTTTGCAAGACGGTCAGGAGTGGATGGGGAAACAGTAATTTCCCGTTGGAGTTTCGCGGCTGCTGTGGGGCTGCCGTGACGCCGTTTTTTTCTTCAGGCCCAGACTGGGTTTATCAGTCATTATGGCGATTCAGTACTTACATATCTACAGGTGTTACTGTTGTACAGGCACAGCGTTTTGGCCTAGTGTTTTTTCTTAGATTTATAAGTGTTTAGGGCTAGCTTTCCTGCTTTGTTACTGTTAGACTGAGTAGCTGACACCTAGGGGAGCTGGGTAGGCTGTCAGGAAAACCTTTCAGATTCCAGTCCTCAGCTGCTGGAGCGGATTGACCACCCAAGATTTCCTGGCCTGGCCCGGAGAGTACTCAAGGAAAGACAATTAGCAGGTAAGGCCTAATTTCTTCTACATCTGATATGTTACTCCAGGCCTGCATATCTATCTGCTTGTCTGACATCGCCACCTGGATATCTCACTGCTGTTTGAAATTAAACATGGCCAGAACCATACTTACTTTTCCCACTAAACCTTCATTCCCCCTTCCTCCTTTCTCTCTCTCTCTGTAGATAACTCTTCTACTTCCTGTTTCCTCTGACGTCTTCCTTTTCACACACATTCAACAGATCACTAAAACCTGTAGTTTCTTTGTAACATTAGCAAAATTTTCCTCTTTCTTTCTGAACACACTACTAAAACTCTTGTCCACTCTTTAATTGCTTCCCATCTCGACCATTGTAACCTCCTTCTTGCTGGTTTCCCTCTGCGTCACTTCTTTCCCCTTCTGCTCCGTGACTAATCTTTCGCCAGCCATAATATACTCACATAACTTCTCTTCTCAAATAACTTCACTGGTTTCCCTTCCATTTCTATATCCAATTCAAACTTCTTCTGACCTTTAAATGCATTCATTCTTCTGCCCCTCACTACTTTTTCCTCTTTCTCCTTACACAGCTCCTCGTGAACTCCGCTCTTCTACTGGCTTGCTTCTCTTTGCTCTTTTCCACTGCCAGCTCCAGACTTCAATCTTTTCACCTTGCTGCTCTTTATTCCTAGAAAAACTGGTTGAATGTGTACATCAGACCTCATCTCTGCCCCTTTTTAAATTCGTGCTAAAGACTCACCTCTTTGAGGCTGCTTTTGCATTCTGATCCCTTATTTTTCTTGTCTACTTTTCCCTTCCCTATCCTTCCCTTATTCTTATCTTTTGTCATAATTAAATTGTAAGCTCTGAGCAGGAGCACTTTGTGTATGTACAGCACTGCATATGCCTTGTAGTGCTTTATAAATGATTGTAGTAGTAGTTGACATGGTAAAATGAGTAGGAGTGAAAAAATGATTTGTGACTTCAATAAATGCTTAAATGTTAACGGTATTTCTCATATGAATGAATTACACTTAAATTAATTTGAAACAATGACAACTGCATTGTATATGGAACTTGTCAAAAGATAACTAGTTATGTGGTCTGCTGCCAGCTGGCTTATAGTGCAATCCGTTTAGCTACTCCGGGGCTGGCAAAAATTGCTGGGTATAAAACTGCTGCTCCTATACAGGCTTTGTCAATGGATCCCATTTTGGTGGGTGTTAAGCATCCTGACTTTTTCCTCTTGGAATTTATGCAGCAGCTTGTAGTCTTCTTGATGGGAGGCTGCTGAGCTGGGTCTTAAGGGTCTTACGGTCTCTCCTCAGCTGTATTCTCTGCTTCAGGGTGAGCTGAATCATCCTTTTGGGCTCCCTCTGGTGGAAGCCCTGGTAACAGCTGTGGCAAAACACTCAACCATACTAGAGAAGAGGGGGCACTATGTTCAAGGGGTCTCATGTCAGGAGGGTAGAGGCTCCCCTCCCTCTTTTAAGAATGCCTTAGTGCTGTCTGATTACAGCCACATTAGGCTATGTACAAACTTGCTGGTGTAAAACCTTCTACCTTGGGTTCAGCAGCTACTGAACATCTTGGAGGCTGCATGATTATGTGCGTTGCTGTGTGGCTAGTGCCTTCGATTTCATAAGAATCTTTACCAAGTATGTGGTGGCCATGGTGGTATCCAGCAGATGGCTCTTGCACTACAATGTTTGGCACATGCTGCCTCCAATCTACAGTTGAGCAGACTCTCCTTTAAGGGTTTATTACTTCTTGAAGTGGGCCTGAAGAAGTTGTTGTTTTTGGGGAGACTTGTCTACAGACAACTCTAGCTGACTAGGCCTAGAGATGCTCGGAATGCCTCACAGGGCCGTGTGTGGAGCCTGGAGGCACCCTTGGACTGCTAGGAGTACAGGTAGAGCCTATTCATCCTATGGGTCTCAGCCTAAGAAGGGTCAGGGCTCTCAGCATGCTTAAGACTCCGCAAACATTCTCTCTCGAGCCAAGAAGCCCTCTAGGTGATACCTGGTGAAGCCATTCCAAGGGGCAGCCAGTTGGGAGGGCTGCTCAAGTTGTTCCTCAGAGCAGACCCATATTATGTCCAATCAGTGAGTCCTCAGTGGAATTTTTGGCATAGCCTCTAGCCTCTGAAACTCCTTTGTAGAATCTGCCTCTGGATCCTCGCTCAAGCTGGTGACTATCAAAGACTCTACAGGTTCTCTTGCAGTTGCAGGCTATTCTACCCATGCCCTCCACAGAGCAGGTCTAGGGATATTCTATTCAGCTGCTACGTGGTGCCCAAATAGGGGAGGTTCTGACCTATCCTAAACTTGAAGGTGGTCGGTACCAGGCTTTATCCTTCATTTGCCTGTAGAGATCATTAGGTCAGTTATTACCCTGGTCAGGCAAGGGGAGTTTCTTGCTTTACTTGATCTTGCTGAGGCATAATTTCACATTTTCATTTGAACAGCATTAGCAGCTTCTCTGCTTCTATGTTCTGGGCCATTGATTTCAGTTCCATGCCTTGTCCTTTGGCCTAGCCTTGGCTTCTCGCACCTCACAAACCATGAGGATAGTGATGGCATTCTTGTGCAGGCTGGGCATCAGATTCTTTTGTACATGGAGGATTGACTGATTTGGTTGGTCTCCCTGGAGAAGTGCAGGTATATCATTGCTTTGGTGATCGACAATCTCAGAAGCAGCCTGAATCCTTCCCAGCACTTGGAGCTTGGTTCACCCCTCTGGGTCAAATCCTTTTTCTCTTGGAAAAGAGGTCCCTTTAAACATTGGGAGCCCAATGCCCCAAGTTGCTTCTAATCAGTTCTGTGAGTTTGGGACTACCCCACTAGAGGATAGCAACGTTGGGCTGGAGGTACTGGGGTTTCTAGTCCCACAGGTGCTCTTTGTGACCTTGGGCAAGCCACTTAACCCTCCATTGTCTCGGGTACAAAAACAGATTGTGAGACTCTGGGGACCAGGGAAAAATGTACTGAACCTGAATGTATACCACTGACCAGTGAAAAGCGGTATATAAGCATTGCTAAATAAACATGGACTCTTCTCAGATACTGGCTAAACATCTGGTCTCCCTGTTCGCAGGTGTTCAGCTATATCCTCCTCTCTCCTAGGAGATCAAGGAGTAGTTGATGTGTTGGTTGCAGATCTGCAATCTGATGGTTGGATTGCTCGAAAGCGCTGGAATGCAAACCTGAAGAGCTTACTGTCTAGGCCAGTTTGGGGACTGTACTTCCCTAGGAGGCCTCCTGAGTGATCAATCAGCCTGACTGGAGAGGTTCTAGCTTTTCTGGGTGGGAAAAGTGGTCCAGGTGTTCTTGCTTGTCGCTGCTGTGGCATTAAGTGTCAGAGTGGTCCTCAAAATAGCAGAGGAGTTGTTGGGCAGAGGTGCATCTGGTTGCTCTGTCAGCAGTGCACATTGTAGGCATTGACCATGTGTAGACACTCTTGAGTTGGGGAGTACTGTGGATCCCTGCAAGTGGGAGTTGAAGCCCTTGAGTGTTTGACCTTGTAGTACAGAGGTGTGGGACCTTCCAGTTTTCATCTTGATGGCCACTCAGCATGGCAAAGCAAACTTTTCAGTTGTAGGAAGGTTTGAATGCTGTGTTTCAGCAGTGGCCCCAAGAGGGACTGTCTCCATGGTCTATGATGACACCTGCATCTGGGCTTGATTACTATTTTTGGTATTCAGACTGATCTTGCAGGCCTCTATATGTTGGATCTCTTGAACCTGTTGGCAAGGGCCCTTGGTAATAGAGGATCTTGTTCCCTTCTCTACTTATGGCCTGTCCTTTGAGACGTATAGGCTGTTCAAGAAGGACTGTCCTCAAGTGGGAGTGGACAACCTGCTTAATACCCAGAGAGTTTACATCCTTATGCAAGGGTCTGGAGACTTTCAAAACTGTTGCTCCTCTCAATCTCTAATGGCCAGGAAGAGGCTGATATAGTTGCTGTTTTTGTCCTCTTTACAGGCTTCTGTGAGATTTGGAGGGTGAAGAACTTGCCTTCCCTGATGGCCACGAGCAGACTAGTGGAACCACGGCACTCCCAGAGAGCGATTCACATGCTTGTGATCCAGAATAGGTCTAAAGGATCCTTTTTTGGGTACCACGAAATAGAGTATCGTCCTGAGCCACGTTGACTTCGCAATACTTCCGCAATTGCCCATAGCTCTCGCAGCCTGTCTAGGGTGTCCTGTACTGCTCTGACCTTGCAAGATGCCTTTCAGGGCAATTAGAGAAAAGCCTATGTGAATAATCGTGTGAACTCTAGTGCATAGTCTTTTCTGATGACCTCCAGCACCCACTAATCGGGAGGCTATTTGAACCCAGGTGGGGTAGAAGTTCCAGTCTTTCCCCCACAGGAATCGCCCCCCCATCTGGGCCCCCTCACTTCATTGTGGTTTCTTGTTTGCTAAAAAGGAGTAACCCCCCCCCCCCTTCTGCTCTGCCAAAACCTCGAAAGGTCTGCCGCCTCAATGTGGGGTTTCACTTTCCTCCAGATCAGATGCTTCGTCCCACAAAAGAGCTCTGTTTCCCTGGTCCTCAGGTTCGTCAGACTGCATCGATCCAGTCTCGTCTTCGCATAGATCTGCATCCCCCTGTCTGCAGATAGTCAGACTCATTTTCCTCTGGTGGCATCTGACATTGCCCTCTTCCTGGGTCCCCTCTTGGATCCTGAGAAGCCCTTTGTTCCCGCCTGCCTCATGTAGAAATCCTTATGCATGAGGATGTCAAACTCTGGGGATAAGGTCCCCTAGAAATCTGCAGATATCTCCTCCTGTGGCGACAGAGTACAAGAGGAGAAGGATGTTACCAGTGGTGAGCCCCAGGGATCTGTCCTTGGTCCGATTCTTTTTAACATCTTTGTTAGTGATATAGCGGAAGGGCTGTCGGGTAAGGTTTGCCTCTTTGCGGATGATACCAAAATCTGCAATAGAGTAGACACCCAGGAAGGTGTAGATAACATGAGGAGGGATCTAGCTAAGCTTGAAGAATGGTCTAGAATTTGGCAGCTGGGATTTAATGTTAAATGTAAGGTCATGCATTTGGGCTGCTGCAATCCAAGGGAGCAATATAGTTTGGGGGTGAAGTACTTTTGTCCACTAAAGAAGCGCGGGACTTAGGCGTGGTTGTGTTTGATGATCTTAAAGTAGCTAAACAGGTAGAAAAGGCGACGGCAAAAGCTAAAAGGATGCTTGGGTGCATACGGAGAGGAATGGCTAGCAGAAAAAAGGTGATAATGCCTCTGTAAGTCTTGGTGGGACCTCATTTGGAGTATAGTGTGCAATTCTGGAGACCGCACCTTCAAAAGGATGTGAACAGGATGGAGTCGGTGCAGAGGGTGGCTACTAAAATGGTTAGTGGTCTTCATTAAAAAGCATATGAGGACAGACTTAAGGATCTTAATATGTACACCTTAGAGGAAAGGCGGGATAGAGGTGATATGATTGAGATGTTTAAATACCTCTGGTGCAAATGTTCAGGGAAAGAGCCTCTTTCAGTTGAAAGCAAGTTCTGCTACGAGGGGACATGGGATGAGGGTGAAGGGAGATAGATTCAGGAGTGATATGCGGAAATATTTCTTTACGGAAAGAGTAGTGAATCTGTGGAATAGTCTCCCATTGGAGGTGGTAGAGATGAGGACAGTAACTGAATTCAAGCATGGGACAAACACAGAGGATCTCTAAAGGTAAAAAGGGGACTGTTGTAGTTTGATATGGAAGGACAGACTAGATAGGCCATGTGGTCTTTCTGTCATATTTCTATGTTCCTAAATAGAGGGCCAAGGAGCTCTGGGCTCCTTTTTCTCTCATTGTGGGCAGAGAGCGGAGCGAATTGTTGCCCCTTCCCCCCCCCCCACCCCCTTGCCTGGGGGCACCATTCCTGCAGAGGGGTGCCACTCTTCTGGCAGGTGGGACACCTCAACCCCTCCCTAAGAGCCCCCTTTCTATTACCTGTCCAGTCTCACCTCCTGCAGACCATTCTCCACAGAGCGTTGTTCTGCCTCACATCTCCAGTAGAAGCCCTCCTCAGACACATTCCCCCTCTGGGAGCCGCATGCCAGGCATGTGGGCCTTGCAGGCGTTTCAACATTTCCCAGGAAAGACAGAGAACAATTTTTATTTTTTGCTGGTATACTTGCTCCACACACTATTGGGGATACTTGCTGCAAGAAAACAAGAAAATGCGAGTGCTAGAGGGTCCCCGGCATCCTCCGCAAACCCCCTTCCGATCTCCGGCCTGTAGATGTATAAAAAAAGATGTCTAATCTTTCCTGCACAGCTAAGAAAGGCCTACTCTTGTGCCACACAAGCTACCCAAGAGCTGGAGGCTCGATCACTAAAACCCCCGACGGCATGATCAAAAACCCTTACCAAAACAACAAACTCCACCAGAGAAGGAAAGTCACCTGCTTTGCAGTTCTGCTAACCATCCTCTCAACCTCCTCACTGGCGACAGGGGGAACCCCTGGAGAAAATGTAAACCTGGTTCCTGCAGACTACGCAGCTCCTCATCTGACAGGTTCAGGAGCCACCCAGGCAACGGACGACGCTGAAGACCACCACCCCCCTCAAACTGGAGGCTCTGCTGTCTGCATTCTCTGCCCTTCTTCCTGGCAGAATTTACCTTTTCCACTGCTGCTGCTTGAATCTGGGTTCCTTTTTAAAACAATACTCTGAACTGTGGCCAAATGAAAGAAAGGGTCCCTATCAGGTCTTCACCCTCTCCTCTTAACCCAAGACCAATTTCAACTATGCCAGTCTTGATTGTCCCTTCAGTGAGCCCCTCCCCAAAAGAGTTGCATCTCCCCAGATGCTTGGAGACTGAATTGCTGGGGGATGTTACTGGCTACCCGTGTATGTTATGAGTTGGACATGCTCAGTCTCCAAGCTGCTGACGAGGCGTAACAACCCACAAGTCAAGACTGAATTGGAACAATTCAAGGAAAGCCATTTAGCAGGTAAGGACTAATTTCACCTTGTATTCTGTTCCCCTTGATTATGGGGGATGGGAGCAGGCAAGCTAGCTGACAATGAGGAGGCATAAAAGTTTGGGGAGGGAGGATGAGAAATGAGCTTAAGAAAGGAGGCAAATCTAAGTTACAGAACGAGGACAGAGTTGTGGTGGGAGAGCAATGGAAGAGGGCTATGGAGTAAGAAATAAAAAAACCCAAAACAAAACAGGAAAATAAGAATGAAGACTGACAAACTAATGAGAAAACAGAACTGGAGAAAAATGTTTAACTTTGACTGCAACAGAATAAAAATTGATATATATTCCTTGATAGTATGGGTAAGAAGTCATAGTGCATGTTTGTAAGTCAGGAGACATTTCTTGAAGTTTGAACACCTAAAATAACACAACTTGCATATCCTCATCGTATTTTAGCTTTATTAAAAAGTCATTTTTGTCAAAGTTTAAAAAACGCTAATGAGTTTTTTTCTTTCCTTGTTTCATTAATGAAAATGCTTGCGTTTATTGGTAAGTCCAATATCGCGATACTCCTAGTATCTGGATTTAAAATCTCTCATCTTATAGTTCATCATACTGTATGGAGGTAGTAGTTTTGGTATTTAAAAGGAGCAAAAATCTGAATATATTGCACTGGCATCATCTGGAATAATTGATGTAAACCTGTCTGCTGCAGTTCATAAATGTACATAGGCTGCTGAGGCAATTTATTTGTGTTTTGTCTCTTGTGTAATGTTTCTCTTTAGCTTAGGACATAATTGACTCGGAAATAAAAACAAATCAATATTAGGTTAGAGATGTTCTAGAAGATTCAGAATTGGCTATTGAGATTGTTCTACTGTACTTTGCATATTAGCGAGATCATGGTGTGTTCTCAGTTCAAATCTGATCACTGCATAGGTTTAGTTTTTTCACTGTAAGTCAGTTTATTTTGTCTGTGGAAGAGATGAGGTGACGTGTCAACCATATGGATTAGCGAGTATTCTTGGTTACACTAATTGCATAGTGTATTGTCAAATGTAATATTTCTAGTCATGATCTAACAGCTTTAAATGAGATTTTTTTTTAAACCACATTTGCTTTATGGTTTGGAATGTCGATAGTTAACATGTCTTCATGGAGCTGCAGTTTTTAAGGTCCTTGGTATCATAGAATTCGTGTAACTAATACAATCCTAGGAAAATTAAGATGAAGCACGAGGTTGCAAAAAAGAATACAGATACTACAAACTACAAGTGCAAAGTTTTGGGAAAATGGATGTGTACTTTGAAGATAAGATCCTCTCCAAGAATTGTGGCATTACTCCCACTATATATTGGCATCCTTTCCACCTAGCATGAAGCTAACTTTATGTAGACGTATACAAGGATTATCCTATATATTGATCGTCGTTCTCGACACTTTGCAAAACAATCCTATGTAAGCCACATAGGAGGATATAAGATTTGACTTTGACTTTGGTTCTGTTTTTTTTTTTTCTTGTGAGGCAGGAGTTCCATTACTAACAAAATGGCTACTTTTTAGTGAACAAACGTTTTTTGAGGTGGAATCTGGAGAGAGTCTTTTCCTCTTTAGAATCAATTCATTTTCAAAATTAGGGATTTTGTGCCTGCGTCTTTTTTTTTTTTTTTTTTTCTTTTAATGCCTATAGTAAAGCAAGGTATGAACTGAGTTTGTCTCGTTGGTAGACCCGGTTCCAATCCACTCATAAAAGGAGTTTTAGAACAAATAAAGTATGTGGAATTAGATAATGTGGTTCCCCCCTGTATAAATGGATTTGTGCTTTTTTGAGTGGTTCTTTCATGACTTGTGACTTTTTTAAGGAATACCTTCTTAGAAGAAGCTTCAAATTACTGTTAAGTATTTTTATATGTCAAGTGATGATTTGTGGTTGGGATGTATGTAAAGTTTTGAAAGTAACATTTGCAGCTTTACTGGTTTGAATATTTGGATATGTGCATCTAAAACTTACAATTGTTAATACTTTTCAGTATAGTTAAAAAAAAATTTAAATTGGCTTTTGAGTAGTTATCCAGTTGTGGTGGTTAATGAATTTCATTGTATTTGAGGCGAAAATGAATCGGCAGGTTTCTTCGTTTTTCAGCTGTCCATTGACTTTGGTTGTATGACGGTTTTATTTGCAAGTGTCTACTTCTGTATTTGTCTTGTGTTTAATAGATTTCTTCTTCCAGAATATTAAGATGTAGTCGCTTTAAGTTGCGTTTTTGTTGATACTTGTTGGAACCAAGGAAGGACAACTATTGAGAACCGGGAAAAACTGGATCTGTATAGGGCATCTTTTTATTTTCTATATAACTACCACTGGTACACTGAAGTAGTGGCTACTGTATAAAACAAAGTGTAGGCACTGACCATTAATTTTCTTTCAATTTCTTTTCACAGTTAAATTGATTTTACAAGATTAGCAGGTCTTC
Source organism: Ichthyophis bannanicus (assembly GCA_033557465.1). NCBI lineage: Eukaryota > Metazoa > Chordata > Amphibia > Gymnophiona > Ichthyophiidae > Ichthyophis > Ichthyophis bannanicus. Next base: position 1,633,851,795 of record CM066031.1, on the reverse strand, counting down.
ACACTATACAAGGTAAGCTTTAAAGCGGAATGTCGCCTAGAAATAATCGGAAAATAATGGGATGCATTCGTTGGCACCGTATTCGGTTCGTTTGGGCACCTAAATGTTTGCATGCAAATCGTTTGTGCGTGTACAATCGATTTGTGTGCGCAAAACGTTTTAGTACGCATAGAAGGTACGCATTTAAGATGAATGTGCACAGACCCACACGAAAATAGCAGATACTTCGTTTAAAACGAAGACTAACCGAACTCTTTTTGGCCGTGCACATCTATCAGATAATGGTTTTTCATCCATGGCAGTATGATTGATTGGGAGAAGAAATGATTACTGAAAGAGAGAAATTACATTAGCTTTTGTTTTTAGTTACATTGGTAAGCATTTGCCGTTATTTTAAAACACATAATTATTGGGCAGATATTTATCTGCCTTTCAGAGAATAAAACACTTTTCTTTTATAATCCAGAATGATGTGTCAAACCTCATTAAACTGGATTTTATGCCTTACTAGTGATCAAATAATAACCTGTAGCCATGCCCTTCTTCTAGGGAATGCATGCCTTGTGATGCAGTGAAGTCAGTGTTTTTTTTTTTTTTGTTTTTGTTTTTGTGTTTTTTTTTTTTTTTTTTCTTCCTCTCTCAATATTGAATGGAGGTTATTTAAGTGACAGGGAAATCTGGGACACATTATCTTTTTCCAGACAAAGAATTTTGTATAATGGGCATAATTTTAAAGCAAAGGTTAAATGTTAAGATGGATGATTATTAAAGATTTGATATCACGTGTACCTTTTTGTCTGCAGGTGATTGCTATTGGTTGATCTCAGCATGGCTGTAGTCATCCGTTTACAGGGGCTCCCTGTTTCTGCAGGCTCTGCAGATATCCGCCATTTCTTTACGGGACTGACTGTTCCTGATGGAGGTGTGCATATAATTGGCGGAGAGTTTGGGGAAGCATTTATTATATTTTCAACAGATGATGATGCCAGACGTGCGATGAACCGTTCAGGAGGGTTTATCAAACAATCAAAAATACAGTTATATCTCAGCAGCAAGTCTGAAATGCAGAGCACCATTGAAATGAATCGAAATAAAGGAAGAACCAAACCTGGAATAAGAGGTTATGGATCTGCTGTCCCTGGTGCCACAGGAGATAATTTCTCAAATTTAATGGCATCAATTAAAGGAATAAATAAAACTGGCCCTATTCCTTCACAGTCTTACAGTCAAGGAGGTAGAGAAGCAAAGCCGTTTGATTCAGATGAGATTTACCTGTTTTTACAAGGACTACCTTATTCAGCAGAGGACGAGGAAGTAAGAACTTTTTTTAATGGCTTACATGTGAATGCAGTTATCTTTTTACAGCACCGTAGTGGTCCTTACGTTGGTCGTAAAAATGGTAACAGCTTGGTTAAATTTGCTACTCGTAAAGATGCTTTAGAAGGACTTAAGCGTCACAAACAGTACATGGGTTCAAGGTTTATTGAAATTTCACAGGCTACTAAAGCACAGTGGAAAGAGAATAGTGATTTTTTAGCGAAGGGTACAGGTTCCTCTCGTATTCAACATGGAGATCAATCTTCATCTCGGGAACAGAATTCTGTGCGGTCAAAATCGCCAAAGGATGGGAAAGCAAGGTCTCCCTCGCCTGGCAGTCTAGAATTTTATATACACATCAAAAACATGTCTAACATTGTTGATAAGAAAGATATAAAATCCTTTTTTGAAAATTTAGAAATTTCTGATAATCAAATCAAGTTCTTATATAATAGCTTCTACAGAACAAAAGATGGTTTCATTCAGTTCAAGAATGAAAAGGATTACCGCACAGCTTTGGGCCTTCACAAGCAGATTTTAAAAAACCGTATGGTTTATATTTATCCTATTGGTCGAAAATCAATGATGAAGCTGCTTGAGAAACCTCCTCAATCTGCTGTTAAAGGGCAACCTGCTGGTGAATATATGCCAGGCAACAGGTTTCAAGATGCATCATCAAATTCAAGGTTGTATGTATATGTAAGAAACTTTCCCTTTGATGTGTCAAAATCTGAAGTGCAAAAATTCTTTGTAGGCTTTTCACTTAATGAAGATGATGTTTACTTACTTTATGATGATAAAGGAGTTGGCCTTGGAGAAGCAGTTGTGATGTTCCATTCTGAAGAATTTGCAGCACATGCTGAAAATCTGAATCACCGGAGATTCTTAGGAACAGAGGTTTTATTGCAGCGAATCTCTGAGGGGCAGGTAAAGGAATTTGGTATAAATCCGTTTCCAGGAGAATCCACTGACAAAAGCCGGGGGCATGGTATGAATCAGTATTCCCATTCGGGCAATTTTAGGGCACCTGATGATTTTAGATATGGTCCTGAGGAGTCTAGAGCTCCTCCAAAATATTTCAGAGGTCCGAACCCTCGAATGGATTTTGGTGGTAATAGGTTTGCTACACGAAACAATGGAATTGAAGGTAATCCCGAAAAAAGGATGCGGTATGATTATGATTATGATGATGATTGTAATTCCATGGGCCCTACACGACTTCGAATAATTAATATACCTTTCACCTCCACAGTGAATGAAATTTTGGATTTTTTCTATGGCTATCACGTGATACCAGATTCTGTTTCAATTCAATATAATGAAAATGGGCTTCCAGCTGGCATTGCTACGCTTGCTATGGAAAGCGCTGATGAAGCATTCGCTGCTGTTCAAGAACTTAATGACAGACCCGTTGGCCCACGCAGAGTAAAGTTAAGCATAATCTAAGTACAAGGAAAGATGCATGCTGAGGAATTATATAATTTTCTGTATTGGTGTTAACATAAACATCTGTATGTGTAGTTGCTACATGGATTCTACAGAACTATAATAACTGCTTCAGATTTCTTCAGGCTGTAGATAAGTGCAGTATCTAGATGTTTGGCCTTTTTTGTTAAGTCTGTCAGGTTTTTGTTTTTAGTATTGGTAAGTTTATTTTTGTCTTCATGTAGTGTGATTCCTTGACTTTCTTGTTAATTCCATTAACATGATTGTTAAATGAAAACCTGGAATTGTACTGCCTTTTTAAGGGACTTTAAGTGCTGTTTATCATTACTTTTGATTTTATGCTATTTTGCAACTCAGTGTTGATCTATTAAATCAGACCAGTTCAAATTAGGACAATGTCAATGTTACTTCATTTAATAAGCATATATTTACTCTGTACATGGGATGCATTTCATGTGAATTGTTTACAAAAACATCTGCTCTTTCCTTTTATTTGCAGGTGTTCTCCATACTTATGTTGCAAAGTCAGTTGAAAAACATTTTACTTAATTTTAAATAAAGTCTCCAGAGTTGATTATATAGCCTGGCTACAATGTATCCTGCCCTTCATTTATCGCTTTGTGGTTTAAAAAATAAAACTGCTCCTTAATCCTGCCAGACCGGGAGTTGAGTGGATTATGCTCCCTAGCCATCAGATTTAGGCAAACTAGAGAAATTTTCAGTGACGACATGTGTGTGGTGGTGTAGCACTGAAACTTGCCAGTATTGTCTGCTTCCAGCAGATGGTGAGGCGTGTACGCTTGTGTGTGCCCCAACCAGAGTAGTCGAGACCCATCCCATGGGACATCTGCAAGGGGGGAGTAGTAAGTTAAGACCTAGGCCCCCTTCCTTATCTTTCTCCTCCAATTTCTGCTATGTTCTGTTTTTCCTACTTTTCTCTAGTAATTTCTTTATTTTTTCCTATTGGCTGTCTTGCTGTGCTGCTTAAATCTGGATTTTCTTTTAAGTCTTTAGCGCTGAGCTTTCGAAGACCTGTGTGAGTAGCTGAGGGGGGGGGGGGGGAGATCTTGGGTTTCTCTAGCTGGCCTGATGGGAAGGGGTTTGTTTTTTCACTGTAGGTTTTCTCTTTTGGGTCTTTTCTTCACAGGTCGTCTTTTCTTTTTACTACTACAGAGCTCTGCCATGATACTGGGTGCTCAACACTGTGCAGCTTGTGGCTTCTGTTGGGTGAGCTCTATGACTGGGTCTTTTTGCCCAAGTTAAATGGAGAAGCCTCAGCAGTTTCAGATCCTCCTGCCCAATCTCCCAGACTTCTTCTGTGATTGGGAATGGTGGTCATCTTGGATAGCTGCATAGTCCCAGCTTAAGAGAATATGGTATGGTGGCTTTGGACTTGAGCTGTCCAGCTCTAAGTGTGCTCTGATGTCCCAGGGCCCATTCTCAACCAGCTTTGAACATTGACACCTGAAATAGCTCAAGCTCTTCTCCCTCTCTGGTGGCTGCATGGCAATCCTCTGTGGAGGCTGGGAGCCCTGCCTTCCTTACAAAGGAGGATCCAGGGTCCTCTGGAGTCTGCCCTTTCAGCAACAAGGTGCACCCTAACTTTCACTTTTACTTGTATGGTCCTCTGTGAGCCCATTGTTGCCTCCCTCGTGCCCCTGGGGAAATACTGGGGGAAGTCTCGTCATTGCTGCCTCTGGTGAGTGACTGTGAAAAGGGGAACTTTTCCTGGCAGAGGGGGAGGATCTGATGGAGATTGATTTTTCTATCACTGCCCGGATTCTGGACACCACAGTGACTCTGCACATTAGAGATCCCTCTTGAGGTTTACTAGATGGGTCCTACCCTGGAAGGTTTGAGGCACCCCTCCAGTTGTTTACCTCTCCCTGAGCCTTCAGGAAGCCCATGGTCTCGGTGGGGAAACACCAGAGTTAGGGCTCAGGTGTTCCAAAATCTTTGGAAGGCTGTATTCTCTACCACATGGGGATATGGAGCAATTCAGCAACCCTGAGGTGGATAATCCTGGTCATGGTGTGATAAAGCATGGTTTGTGGTTTAGGCACTTGTGCATCAGAGCGGTTTACATGTATGTATATACTAACAGGTACTTTTTATTCTCTTGTCCCCGAAGGGCTCACAGTCTGTGTACCTGAGGCAATGGAGGGTTAAGTGCTTTGCCCAAGGCCACAAGGAGTGGCCATGAGACTAGAAACCCCAGTTCTTCTGGCCTGAGGTTAATTGTCCCCATGCAGGAATTGAACCCCCAGTCCTCTGGCCTTACCCTGTTGGAGGGTGACAGTGCTCTGAAAGAAACACATGATGGGAAGGTGGAGGCCTTCAAGAATAAATTTTTGGTTTTGGCCTTGAACTCACACAGCTCTCTCACCCAGCAATTCCCGGAGGTGGCGAGTTTGTAGTCTAGGGGTGCTTTGTGGTAGATGCTCTGTATGATTTCTGATTTCAGGCTCTTTAGTTTTTATAGTAGTAGTGGGTGGTGGTAGTAACCTGCAGATGGCATCTGTCAACTAATTCCAGATCCAGAACTATGTCCAAACTGCAGCTGAGCAAACTCTCCTTTAAGTGTCAGCTACTCTTTGGGGAGGACTTTGAGAAGCTGGTAAACAATGGAGAAGCTTGCTCACTTTCAAAAGATAGGTCTAGAGGTTGAGGGTTCTTTACACAAGGCCAAGCATGTTGCGTGAGGGAGGTTTTTAGGCCTGGAAAGAGGTCTAGCATTCCTCCTGTAGATCTAATTTCAAGAAAGGTCAGTCCTTTTGGGGAATCCCAGCAGTCTCGATACAGCAGGTACCTTCTCCGGCAGCAGTAAATCCCCTCAATGCGATCCAGCAGGTCCCTTCTGAGGGGCTGGTAGAGGGGTGGGTCTGGCAGTTTTATTTGGAGTGGACCCCATATTGTGTTGAACCAGTGGGTCCTTGAAGAGATGGTATGCCCTAGAGTTTGTGGAACTTCCTCGATCATCTTTTCGTAGTGTCTCTTTTTTTTTTTTCTTTTCTTTCTACATGGCTGCGGGACCAGTGGTTGTGGAAACTCTTCAGCTCCTCCAGCAGTTGCAAGCAATGGTCCCTCTAATTTTCTGTAAGCTGTGTGCGCATAACATATCAGCTGTGCAGCTTTTGAAGGAAGGTTAAATTTTTGTGCGCCACATAATGACACTCGGAGTTATATACTTTAAAATTTGACTACACGTCACAATACAGTATGTACACCACATTTTTAAATGAAAATAGACGATTACTAAATGAAGCGGAAAATTTCTAGTAATTACAATCACAACTTTTTAAATTTTAAGACGTCTGTTTTCTATCAGAATCAGAACTGTAAAGTATGTGCGCTCGCTCAGCGAGGTGTGTGCGCGTGCACACGCACACAGCTTAGAGGGAACAGTGCTTGCAAGCTATCACAGAGCTTGGTCGGATATTATTCCACTTAGTGGTTTGCAAGAAGGACAGATCTTACAGCCTATTCTGGACCTGAAGTTGGCCATTGCTAAGCTGAGTATTCCCCACTTCCACATGAAGACCCACAGATAGGTCCTCCGAGGAGCATTTCTAACCTTAGATCTGAGGTGTACTCCCATATTACCATTCAGGAGCAACTTTAGGATTTTCTCTGCCTCTGTATATTGCAGTGCCATTTTGTTTCATGCTCTGCTCTTTGGTTTAGCCACAGTTCATATTGTTGTTCCATCCCAGCCCTGGTACTTGTGGGTATTCATGCTCCACCAGCAGCTTGGAAACTGAGCATGTCATGATTTTCATCACATCAACCTAGATAGGTAGCTGGTTAGAAAGTTAGACCCTCTGAAGCAGATATTTGACAGTAATACTTTGCATTTACAAGCTTCAGTATGTGGTGCCTTTGTAGACTGGGCATGTCTGCAATGGGCGCAAGGTATCTTGGAGGGTTCAGAGCAGAGCAGCCTTGTCCACCACAGGCTGCGAAGCTGGAATCAGGAGCAGTGTATTTAGCTGATGCCTTTTATGACCTTATTGGATGCTTGTCCAAGGGTATGGACTCTATGGTAACTGTGCAGCGATATTTGTTAAGTAAGCTCCTGTTCAGCTGCTCTTTGGGGAGCATCTAGAGAAGCTGATAAAAGACCTGGGGGGTGGGGGGATCCAAAGGAGGAAGATTACTGAAGGTCATGGTGGGGGAGGGGTGGTGGCTTGCTTCATAAATGGACCATCCATTTTCACCTGTGCCTGGACAACTGGCTAATTTAGTTGGACTCCATGGAAAGAGGCACAAGGAAAACACATCCTGGGTGATCTGGTTGCTGGAGAAGCTGGGATGGGTGATCAACTATCCCAAGAGCAGTTTAGTTCCCCTTCAGGACTTGATGTATATGGGTGCTTCAGCGTGCAGTTGAGCAGGTTGCAGCTTTAAAGGATTTGCTCTTGGGCACCTCCTTGGGTCAATGACTTCAATACCTAGAGCTGGTTCATTAGGCCAGGGTACACATGTGCTCCCCTGCAGACACACCTGCTGGTCTCCCTGCTTTCAGCTAAGAAAATAAGAACATAAGAGATGCCATAATGGGCCAGCCCAAATGTCCATCAAAGTATCCTATTCCCAGCACTGGTTAAACCAGGTTATAAGAGCCTGTAAGGTTCCTAATAGGGATACAGATTCCATGCTGCTTGTCCCAAGCAGCAGATTTCCCAATCTTATTTAATAATGGTTTATGGACTTTTCCTCAAGGAATGCATCCAAACTACTTTTAAATTCAGGTCCATTAACAGCTTTTTACTGCTTCCTTTGGTAATAAATTTAATTTAATTTGCATATTGAGTGAAAAGCTGTTCTGATTTTTAAGGTGATACATTAGGGGCCACAGAATGAAGCTATAGCTTTCTACATCTTGAATGAGTAAATAGCTTATCCACATTTACCCGTTCCACTCTTTTTCAGAGGATGCTTTCAAAGCCAGACTCCTGATGCAGGCTAGTTTGCCAAAACTCAGCTTAGTCCAGTCTTTCTATACACCTATGGAATAAAACGCTTGATTAGACTTGCCTTGTGTCTGCCTCCATTTCTTCTTTGCCTTTTTTTTTTTTAATAGCTTGCATCTTTTAGAGGCTGTTTCCCTTGTTTGGCATCTTATCCTTTAGGGAACCTTTATTAGTCATCTCAACAGCATCTGTCTCCTTGAATGGATAGTTCTGTCGCTCCCAAAAATGCTTTTATTCTAATCAGATGTTAATTCTGCTGCTCTAGAGGAACAAATATGGTGGGACCCCTTGCAACGTGTTAGATGTGAGGCGGGTGTTGATGTTGATGTAGATGTAGCTGTAGATTTTACTAATCTCCAGGAACAAGCAGGAATGTAGTCATCACATATGGGTATCGTCGGTACCGACGGAGCCTGTGTGGGAACGCTCCCCAGCGTCCAATTAGAAAGCTTTTGGGAGCATCCCACAGCTCCTGCATGCTGCCTTCCTGCCTTTCCCAACTGCCTCTCTCCAGTTCTTTTTCTGTGGAGCCAGCAGGTCATTGTTCCTGTCACCGCAGAAGAATTCTTTATTTCTTTTTTTTGTGGTCGCGTCTGCTTTCCTCGACGCTTTACCGGTACCGCCGGTTTTTTCTTATTATTTTCTGTCTTTAAAAAAAACAAAACAAAAAACTACATTTTTTCCTATTTTCTTCAGGTGCACGTGCCTTTTTGGGCCTTAGGCCCAAAACGTTTTTCTTACAATGGAGAAACCTGCTTCAGGTTTCAAAGTGCACCAAGTGTGGTGGTACCATTTCTGTCACCGACACCCATGAATGGTGTCTAAAATGTTTAGGTCCTGACCACTTCATCACAGATTGTATGTCCTGCGCCATGATGTCTAAAAGAGGTCGGCAGAACCGAGCTGCTAAGCTCAGTACCCTGTTTCCCTCTGATGCAGCTTCAGTGGCATTGATGTCTTCCAGGGCTTCCTCTTCCTCCTCCTCCTGTGGATCTCAGGTAACTAAACATAAATCCAGCCGGTCTTCAAAAGGGTAGATCTCCTAAACATCGAGATGCCTCTGGCGTTGCCCTTGAGGATTCTTCACTGGCAAACTTGCCCCGGCGGGAGGCTTCGGCTTACAAAGCATTATCGGGACTCCAGGATGTTCTCGAGGCCTTGACCTCGGCAGAACTACTGGTGCCATGCTGTGGGGTACTGGCGGTCTTCTCTGGTACCGACATCCAGGCATCGGCAGCGTCGATTAAACCAGAGATTCCTGGCTATTGAGCGCAGTCTGGCGGCTCTACTTGCAGCATCGACGCCCTTGGAACTGTGACAGACAATTCCGCCGGCACCAGCCCTGGCATCTGTATTGGTACCGATAGCATCGGCATCAGTGTCTGCTTTGCCGGTACCCAGTCATCTGATGCCCTCCGGTATAGATACCCCGGTACCGACTTTGGTCGGTACAGGTATTGGGCTCTTCAAGAGCATCCGGACAGACTGAGGATTCTGACAGTTCTGTCGATGCAGGAATGCTTCTCCCAGAGGAACCCTCCTCCCCTAAGCGCAGGATGTCTCCTCCAGAGGATATTTCCTTCCAGGATTTTATCAGGGAGGTGGCTTGGGGTCTATCCATTACTGTGGCCTCTGAAACAGAGCCAAGGAGTTGGAAATTCTACAATATCCCAAAACTCCTAAGGAGGCAGCTACCTTGCCCATCCATGAGATTTTATATGATCTCATGTTAAGGATGTGGGAGACACCTCTTCCCACCTCTCCTCATTCTCACAGACTGGATACTATGTATCGAGTCCCTCCTTGTCCTGGTTTCCAAAAGACTCAGCTTCCTCACCACTCTATTGTAGTGGAATCAGCTATGAGAAGGATCAAGAGTGCAAAGAGGCATGCCTCTAATCCTTCAGGACGTGAATGCAGAACCCTGGTTACTTTTGGACGTCGGGTCTTTCAAGCTTCCATGCTTTCTGCCAGGATCAGTTCCTATAGAGTTTACATGGGAATGTTCTTGAAGGAGGTCACACATGATTTAGAAGCTTTAAGTCCTATTCTTCCTGAGGATAGAAGACAGGATTTTCTCACTTTGGTCAAATATGCCCAATATGTTTCTAAATTTGCCAACTGTGCAGCCTTTGACTGCTTTGAGTGCATAAGCAGAACCTCTGCTATTGCCATAGGTGCACGTAGAATTGCTTGGCTCCAGGCATCTGATCTGGAGCTCTGGGTACAAGACAAATTGGAAAACATCCCTTCTACTGGTGAGAACCTGTTTGGTAGAGATTGACAAGAAAAGGCCAATGCTGAAAGAACAACCCAAACTATGGTTACACAATGCAAGGTTCCACATTAGGAACCACCACCCAGGAAAAAGATTTAGGTGTCATTGTGGATAACATGTTAAAACTCTCGGCCCAGTGTGCAGTGGCAGCCAAGAGAGCAAATAGAATGCTAGGTATCATAAGGAAAGGAATAGAAAATAAAACAAAAGCTATTATAATGCCTCTATTGTTCCATGGTGAGACAGCACCTTGAATACTGTGCAATTCTGGTTGCCGTATCTTAAAAAGGATATAGCGTTATTAGAAAAGTTTCAGAGAAGAGCCACCAAAATGGTAAAGGGGATGGAAGGATACTCCTATGAAGAAAGGCTAAAAAGGTTAGGACTCTTTAACCTGGAAAAGAGACGGCTGAGGGGAGATATGATAATAGTCTATAAATTAATGAACGGAGTGGAACGGGTAAACGTAGATCAACTGTTTACCTTATCAGAATATAGAAAGACTAGGGGACATGCAATGAAGCTACAGGGTAAACTATTTAAGACTAATAAAAGAAAATATTTGTTCACTCAACGTGTAATCAAACTCTGGAATTTGTTACCGGAGGATGTAGTAAAGGCTGTTAGTGTAGCTGGGTTTAAAAAAGGTTTGGACAAGTTCCTGGAGGAAAGGTCCATAAACCATTATTAAGAAGGGACCCAGGATATCAATGCTTGACTCAGTACAAGCATTGCGGAACCTGTGTCTTTTGGGGAAACTGCTAGGTACGTATGACCTAGATTGGCCACTGTTGGAAACAGGATACTGGGCTTGATGGACCTTAGTCTGACCCAGTATGGCATATCTTATGTTCTTATGTCCACCTTGGATAGATTATCCAAGTCCACAGCTGATCCTGCTAGAAAGAAATCTTTCAAGAAACCATTCTTTTCTAAGAAGAAAATATATTATCCTGCCTATGCTCAGCAGGCACGTTCGGCAGGTCAGTTTGTCAAGAAGGGTCAGCAACCACCCAAACAGAAGAAAGCAAAGACTGCTAAGCCTCAGCCGTCACAGCAGTGTCAGCCTCTACAAGGCCTTTGACTTTTAGCTAGAGAACTTAACCTTCCTGGAATGGTGGAAGGCTCTGGTCCCCCGAGAGCCAGGAAGGCTATGTCACTTTGCCCCCAGATGGGGGCAGATAACAGCAGAGCATTGGACACTCCATCATAAGAGGGGTACAAGCTTCATTTTTCAAGCATGCCCCCTCACACAATAGTAAGGCAGTTCAATTCTCCGACCTCTCTCATCAACCTGTTAGGGCAGGAGGTCGCTATCCTAATTGCCCAAGGGGCAATAGAAGAAGTACCCATTCATCAACAGGGTACAGGGTTCTACTCCCCTTATTTTCTTATTCCGGTCTTATCTTCGGTAGTAGACTGGCTAATCTACTGAAGAGGGCTTTAAACTAGATTCGTTGGGGATGGGTGAAGAAAGCCCCCAGGTAAGTGAAAGCCCCCGGTAGATGATACCCATTTTCATAGAGGTATTTAATGTAACAGGGGTAACATATGGAAAGCAGTGTGTATAAATGCCTGTAGCATGGGAAATAAGATCCCTGATGATGAAGCTTTGGTGGGAGTGGCTGACTTGGATTTAGTGGTAGTTACAGAAACATGGTTTGCAGAAAACCATGATTAGGATGTAACTATACCTGGCTATACTTTATTCAGAAAGGACAGGGTAGGAAGAAGGGGAGGAGGAGTGGCACTATATGTAAAAACTACTATTAAAGCTTTGGAATTACAGAGCTTAAAAGGGAGAGAGGAGGCGTGGGTTAAACTAGAAAGAGGGAAAGAGAAATCTATTTGCATTGGTGTGATATACAGACATCCCTCACAAGAGGAAGAGGTGGACAGAGTTAATTGAAGACATATGCAGCATTGTTAGGAAAGGGGAAGTGCTACTGATTTCAATATGCCAGATGTTGATTGGCACATTCCTGCTGCAGTATCTAGAAGTAAGGAGATCCTGGATTCTCTACAGGGAGAACTATTCAGGCAATTGGTAACAGACCCCACACGGGAAGGGGCCATACTGGACTTGGTGCTTACCAATGGTGAAAGTGTTTCTGATGTTGTAGGGGGAGATCATTTTGCATCCAGTGATCACCAGATGGTGTGGTTCAGTATTAGGACTAGGGCTATTAGAATCCATTCCAAAGTGAGGATCTTAGACTTTAGGAAGACTAACTTTGCAAAGATGGGCCAATACCTCAGGGAGTCGTTAGGCCATGTGGTCCCATCCCATCCCACTATCTAGTCTGTCCTTTCATATTAACAACTAAAACAGTCCACTTTTTACCTTTAGAGATCCTGTGTTGGTCCCATGCTTTTTTGAATTCAGTTACTGTCCTCATCTCTACCACCTCCACTGGGAGACTATTCCATGGATCCACTACTCTTTCCGTAAAGAAATATTTCCGCATAGCACTCCTGAATCTATCTCCCTTCACCCTCATCCCATGTACCCTCGTAGCAGAACTTGCTTTCAATTGAAAGAGGCTCTCTCCCTGAACATTTATGCCACGGAGGTATTTAAACATCTCAATCATATCACCTCTATCCTGCCTTTCCTCTAAGGTGTACATATTAAGATCCTTCAGTCTGTCCTCATATGCTTTATAATGAAGCCCACTAATCATTTTAGTAGCCACCCTCTGCACCGACTCCATCCTGTTCACATCCTTTTGAAAGTGCGGTCTCCAGAATTGCACACTATACTCCAAATGAGGTCGCACCAAAGACTTATGCAGAGGCATTATCACCTCTTTTCTGCTAGCCATTCCTCTCCGTATGCACCCAAGCATCCTTCTAGCTTTTGCCGTCGCCTTTTCTACCTGTTTAGCTACTTTAAGATCATCAGACACAACCACGCCTAGGTCCTGCTCTTCTTTAGTGGACAAAAGTACTTCATCTCCTATACTGTATTGCTCCCTTGGATTGCTGCAGCCCAAATGCATGACCTTACATTTTTTAACATTAAATCCCAGCTGCCAAATTCTAGACCATTCTTCAAGCTTAGCTAGATCCCTCCTCATGTTATCTACACCTTCCTGGGTGTCTACTCTATTGCAGATTTTGGTATCATCTGCAAAGAGGCAGACATTACCTGACAGCGCTTCCGCTATATCACTAACAAAGATGTTAAAAAGAATCGGACCAAGGACAGATCCCTGGGGCACACCACTGGTAACATCCTTCTCCTCAGAGTGAGCTCCATTTACTTGTACTCTTTGTCGCCTCCCACCCAACCAATTTCTAACTCAAGCAGTAACTTTAGGGTCCATCCCTAGGGTGCTCAGTTTGTTTATAAGTCGCCTGTGAGGAAGTGTGTCAAAGGCTTTACTGAAATCTAAATACACCACATCTGGAGCTCTCCCTCGGTCCAACTCCCTGGTCACCCAGTCTAAGAAATCAATCAGATTTGTCTGACAAGACCTGCCTCTGGTGAATCCATGCTGCCTCGGATCCTGTAATCTGCTGGATTCCAGAAACCTCACTATTTTCTCTTTCAGCAGCGTTTCCAATAATTTACTCACCACCGAAGTTAAACTAAGCGGCCTGTAGTTTTCAACCACATCCTTACTTCTGCTTTTGTGTAAAGGCACCACATGAGCCTCTCTCCAGTCCTTTGGCACCACTCCTGACTTCGAGGCATTAAAAAGGTCAGTCAGTGGAGCTGCTAGAATGTCCCCAAGTTCCCTCAGTATTCTAGGGTGTATCCCATCCGGTCCCATTGCTTTGTCTACTTTAATTTGAGCTGTTTTCTCACAAACAGTCTTCTGAAAATTGTTCAAGATGTCCCTCGCTTGTGTTCCTATTTGTGGGTGTTTTCTGAGGTCCTGCTCCTGGTTCTTCATCTGTGAACACAGAACAAAAATATTTGTTAAGCAATTCCGCTTTATCCTTATCAGCTTTATTTTATTTTTTATTTTATTACAGTTTCTTATATACCGCGCTATTTAGAATCAGCGCGGTTTACATCATAACAAAACGACCATAACGACAAACTGTCAGGTTTTACATTGAACAGGAGTACAAACTTGGATAACTGGGTTAACTATATACATAAACTATCTACACTGCAGTGTGAGGGCATTTCTACATATTCCTCCCCTGCACCCTTGAGTCTGACAATACCACTCTTGCCCTTCCTCTTCTCACTAATATATCTGAAAAATGTCTTATCCCCCCATTTTATTGCATTGGCTATTTCCTCCTCCTTTTGAATCTTTGCCTTCTTGACTACTTTGCTTGCTTCTCTAAGTTTTTCCAAATACAGATGCCTGTCTTCCTCTCTCTGTGATCTCTTGTATTTCATGAAGGCCTCCCTCTTTTTCTTCACTTTTTAGCTACTTTCGAAAACCATAGCAGTCTCCTTTTCCTTTTACCTTTTATTTACCATTTTAACAAAAAGGTTGGTTGCCCTTAAAATATCCCCTTTCAGTTTTTCCCCACTGTTTTTCTACATCCGTCAGCTGTTCCTATCCAATTAATGACTCCCTGAGGTATTGGCCCGTCTTCGCAAAGTTAGTCTTCCTAAAGTCTAAGATCCTCGCCTTTGAATGGATTGTAACAGCCCTAGTCCTAATACTGAACCACACCGTCTGGTGATCACTGGATGCAAAATTATCTCCCCCTACAACATCAGACACACTTTCACCATTGGTAAGCACCAAGTCCAGTATGGCTCCTTCACGTGTGGGGTCTGTTACCAATTACCTGAATAGTTCTCCTTATTTTGTTCCTGCAGTGGTTCAAGTCCCCTCACAACCTGTTGCGGGGGGGTCCACTTTTCAACAACCCTTACCCCAAGCAACTCTCAACAGATGAGCTCCCCAACCCATTGGAGAAGCATCTGCAGGATCTCTCCACCCAAGGCACCTGGTCTCCACAGGAGAGTCATCTACATATCAATCTCTTGGAGCTCAGAGAAATTTTCCTTGTTCTGTGAGTTTTCCACACCCTGCTTACCTACAAGACAGTCTTCATTCATACGGACAATCAAGTAGCCATGTTCTATGTGAACAAGCAGGCGGGAACAGGCTCTGTCGCTTTGCAACGAAGCTTTGTGACTATGGGCCCTCACCAGAGAGCATCAGGTTCATCTCCTGGCAGTCGAGTTCTGCTTCCACACAAGTGGTCTCTGCATGTAGTCCAGGTGGCCAAGATTTTCCAACTTTGGGGAACCCTGGACATAGACCTCTTTGCAAGTCCGTGGAATGCCAAACTTCCCCTGTTCTGTTCCAGAATTCTGGCTCAGGCCAGGGATGCTTTCCTCCTTTACTGGGGTCAAGACTTCCTGTATGCCTTTCCACCCATTCCCCTAATTCCCAAAACCCTGTTCAAGCTTCAGAGAGACAGAGGCCATATGATTCTCATAGCTCCACATTGGCCACGGCAAATGTGGTACCCTTTGCTTCTCCATCTCTCTCAAGCTCCCTCCCTGGAGTTAGGGTCTGCTCCAGATCTCCTATCTCAGGAGGATGGAATGTTATGGCATCCCAATCCCCAGTCTCTGCATCTCAGGGCTTGGTTGCTGAAGGCCTAGATCTCCATGATCTTAATCTCCCTCAGCAAGTAAAAGAGATTCTTTTTGCTTCCAGGAAACCTTCCACAAGATGCTCTCTTATGCTTTCAAGTGGAAAAGGTTTACCATATGGTGTTTGCAAAAAGGTCTTAACCCTCTTGCGATACCTCTGGAATCATTGCTGGAGTATCTCCTTCATTTATCCAATGCAGGTCTTAAGACTAATTCAGTAAGAGTCCATTTGAGTGCTATTGCAGCTTCCTTTAAGCCTCTAAATGGACAACCTATTTCCTCTCATCCTCTGATAGCAAGATTTATGAGAGGCCGCCTTCTAACTAAGCCTCCCATTAGGCCACCACCGGTGGCTTGGGACTTAAACCTGGTTCTTGGGCAGCTCATGAAGCCACCTTTCAAACCTTTAGCTACTACCTCCTTGAAATCCCTTTCTTGGAAGGTTATCTTTCTCATTGCAATCACATCAGCACGCCGCATTAGTGAGTTGCAAGCGCTAGTAGCTGATCCACCTTATACAAGGTTCCATCATGACAAGGTAGTCCTTAGGACACATCCACACTTTATGCCAAAGGTGGTCTCGCCTTTTCATCTGAACCAAGCGGTTTACCTACCTGTGTGTTTTCCAAGGCCTCATGCATCAAATGCAGAGAGGAATCTTCATACCTTTGGTTGTAAAAGAGCTTTAGCCTTTTACATAAAAGAACACAGCAACACAAAGTCCTCTCAACTCTTTGTTGCTTTTGATCCTTCTCATTTGGGACTTCCAGTCTCCAAGAGAACACTGTTGAGCTGGATTGCTCGGTGTATTTCCTTTGCCTATCTGAGTAGGAACCTTTCTCTGGAGGACCATGTCACAGTTCACAATGTGAGAGCCATGGCAGCCTCAATGGCTCATCTGCACTCTGTCGACGACATCTGTCGAGCAGCCACCTGGGTCTCTGTTCATACCTTCACAGCCCATTACTGCTTGGACAAGGACTCCTGCCGGGATGCCTTCTTTGTTCAGGCTGTTCTCCAACACCTGTTCCATACCTAATCAACTCCTACCCACCATCCCTGGTAGGATGCCAGAGATCCATGGGGGGAAGTGGAGCCCTTCTCAGGGACCCACAACTTTTGGGGTCTCTCCCTGGCACCTAAAGCTAGGGAGTCCCCATATGTGTTGACTATATTCCTGCTTGTTCTTGGAGATAGCATAGTTACTCACCTGTAACAGGTGATCTCTGGGAACAGTAGGAATTTAGTCCTCACAACCCACCCACCTCCCCTAGGAGTTGTATCTCTATCTCTTTGTCTCAGCTTTAAAACTCAACTGGGGAGAGGCAGTTGGGAAAGGCAGCATGCAGGTGCTGTGAGATGCTCCCAAAAGCTTCCTAATTGGGCGCTGGGGAGCGTTTCCATGCAGGCTCTGTCGGTACCGACGATACCCATATGTGAGGACTAAATTCCTGCTGTTCCTGGAGATCACCTGTTACAGGTGAGTAACTATGCTATCCCTTCAGTCAAATCTTTTTTTGTTTTCTTCAGTAGTCTGAAGAAGGGGCAGGTAGCAGCCAAGACATCAATTGTCTGTTAAATTAAGGATTTCAGCCTATCCTGTGTGTGGAAACATGTCAGGAATTGGCTTATTCCACTTGTGCACTAGCAGCCTCCATGGCTGAATCCGCCTTGATATATTGGGAAGACTGTAAGGTGGCAGCCTGGTAATTTCTAAAACACCTTGTGTGACGCGCTACAGGTTGCATGTGAGAGCTGGTGTGAATAGTGCCTTCGACAGAGCAGTCCTTTCCAGAGAGGAGTCTTACTTCCATACTGTGTTCTGACTGCTTGGGTATGCCCCATGTGTGTCTGAACTGGTCTTGCAAGATTAGGAGAAATTTTTCATACCCATGAATGTCCTTTATTAAACTCCTGCTAGACCAGTTTAGTACCTTCCCTTGGAAGACTATGCCTGTTGGTTTGGTAGTCCTGCTTTTCATCTGTATTCAGTCTCATGCAGAGTCATTTATGGTAACATAATTTTTTTTACACATGAATTATTTGGGTTTAATACTTAAGCTGAACAGCATGATTGAAAAACCTGGGTAAAGTATCATGCTGGCAAGTCTGTTCTGCACCACCACTTATACGGGTGATGTCATTGAAAGTTGGCTCATCTGTTTCCATCTGCTGCCTGAGAGTATAAAGCATTAGGACTGATCTAGCAGGAATAAAAGAACATGAATAGCTGTGGAAATGTTCTGTTTTTTCAGGGGTGTATTAGTGTAATGCGAGAGAGGTACCTGGAAAAGTTCCTCTGAGTATATTGAGAACTCATCTTCTGAAACTTCAATGAAAGCGGAAAAGAAGGATTTAATGTACTTCTGTAAAGCAACTGGTTTGTCTTTGGGTTGTTCAGCATTTTTTCATTTCTCCCTTTTGACTTTTTAGGTGTAGCACAGTAGACCTTTTATTATGACATGTTTTTATTCACAAGCGCCTATTAAATCCTCCCCCCCCCCCCCCCCAAAAAAAAACAAAACAAACCACACACACCTATGCATACACATGCAAAACAAGCAACTTGGCCTGGCCATTATGATAATTCTCAACCTACAAACTGATTTAATTAGAATTCAGAAGAAATGGGTCCTGTTTGGCATGTGGGTGTTGCCTTTCATGGTTAAAATTGCCATCCATGCTTTGTGCATGTTGCTTCCCAGCCAGCACAACAATAAAAAGCTTGGTATGGGAATCAAATCCATGTCATTATAAATACTTAACCACAAGATAGCCTAGGTTATTAAGGTTCAGTTTAGATGTACATCTAATATAGATTGCTTTGTGGCTCTGATTCTTATTTCACTGTTGCCAAAACTTATCACTTGCCCAAAGCTGCCTAGTTGTTGGCACTTAACACATGATAGTGTTATCTGCTGCAGAGGCTAGATAATATCTGATAACACTATTGTGTGCTAGGTTTTTGTACCTCATTCTGGCCCCTACCTAAGTCATTTTTATACACTGAAATAAGTTTTGTTTATTACAAATTAGCAAACTTAAAATGCATATATTGTATATTAACAAACTTAACATTATCATTGGTCAAATCCTGATCCTTATCCCTGACCAGTTTAACACAGAACCAAACCTTAACAAACATTTAGGTGCCTCTTCATGCTGTAACCTCTTTTCTATTTAATAGCCAAAATGTAAAACTGGTGATAGTCTGGTATGAGTTTCTATCAGAGAGTTGTCTTTCTAGCTAAACCTCTAGCTTTTGGGAAAAGGAATTGGATTTAGCTCATGCTTTACCCCAGGGTTCAAGGTGAGTTGTATTCAAGTACAGTATTTTCCTGTCCTCAGAGGGCTTACTATCTAAATTTGTACGTAAGGCATTGAAAGATTTAAGTAACTTGCCCGAGGTTAAAAGGAGTAGAGGTGGGATTTGAACCATGCTTCCTCTGTTCTTAGTCCACTGTTCTAACCATTTGGTGGCAACTGCACGCAGGGACTTAGGGGCTTGTTTACAAAGCCGCGGTAGCGGTTTGCGATCGTAATCGGAGCCGCGGCCCCATTGATTTCAATGGGGCCGCGGCTGCGATCGCGAACCACTACCGCGGCTTTGTAAACAAGCCCCTTAGTCTAGTGCAGGGGTCTCAAACTCGAATTGCTTTGAGGGCCAAATGAGGACTTGTAAAGTAACCCGT
This sequence comes from Ichthyophis bannanicus, assembly GCA_033557465.1. Lineage (NCBI taxonomy): Eukaryota > Metazoa > Chordata > Amphibia > Gymnophiona > Ichthyophiidae > Ichthyophis > Ichthyophis bannanicus. Next base: position 1,633,832,505 of record CM066031.1, on the reverse strand, counting down.
GGGCCGTATAAGACGTGGGGCCCCATTTGCATAATGTTACCATACAAAGTGCAGACGTTAATGATGCACATTTCCCAGAGCTGACATATTCCAGTTAATAAATTCAAAATAAAGAGATTTTTCTACCTTTTGTGCATTTTTTCCAGTTGCAATTGTTCCAGCCACTTTCTTCTGGTTTCTTTGTGTCTTCTGCTAACTCTCCATCTGTTGTCCATTTCTCCTTCTAGTTTTTTTTTCCATTCTCTGCTTTAACATACTAATCTTTCTCCTTTTGCTCTTTCCTCATTCCTATTTCATCCACTCAAATTTTACCCCTCCATCCTCAATCCCCACTTACTCTCCCAATACCAGGCCAATTGTAGATTTTTCTTCCCTCCCACACAAAATATTTCCCCCCCTCCATTTCACTCTCCCAGCCCCATCTCATTCTAATCCTCCCCCAACATCAGCTCCCTTCTAGTTCCAGCCCCACCCAGCATCCGCTCCCTTCTAGTCCCTGCATCAGCCCATTTCCAGTCCTAGCCCCACCATCAGCCCATTTCCTGTCCTAGCTCCCTCCCCTCACAGCCCATTTCCATTCCAAGCCCCCTCCCCATCAGCTATTTGCAGTTCAAGCCCCCCTTCTACTCAGCCCATTTCCAGTCCTAGCAACCCCCCAGCCCATTACCAGTCCTAGCCCCCCCATAGCCCAATACCAGTCCTAAGCCCCCCAACAGCCCACTTCCAGTCCTAACCCTCCCATCACCCCATTTTCAATCTTAGCCCTCCGATAGTCCATTACCAGTCCTAACTCCCCCCCCCCCCCCCATCAGCCCAGGTAAATAAAAAAAAAAAAAAATCCTGGCTTCTGCTGCCATGGCAGCAGCAGAATCAGCTGTCCCGTGGCCCCTTCCCGTCTGCCCAGTAGAGCCCTCAGCTCAGCTCCATCAGCGGCAGCTTTCAGGGCCGCCTGCGAAGAGAGTATTTCCCCCTCGTGTGGCTCTGTTAAGCCTGCCGGGGAGACCCGGCAGGCTTAACAGCCATGCGAGAGGGAAATACACGCTTCGCGGCTTGAAAAGCCTGCCACTGATGGAGCTGACTGAGGGCTCAGATGGGAAGGGGCTGCAGGACAGCTGATTGCTGCTGCTGCTGCCACGGGCTGCGTGTTTTGAGACCCCTTTTCTAGTGCATGGCTCTTAAAAATACATGGGGTATTTGCTGGAAAGATTTATTTGAACATAGCAACAGTTAACAGAATCTTAACTTAAAATATTAACTGAAATGACTAGATTCCAGAAATCCTAAGAAAAATAAGTGCTTGAGAGATCCCTAAGGTACAGTAGTCTTCCATTCAAGGTTGGTTGTGTGACGTTTGCTCTACTGATGGAGAAATCAGTGTAGTTTTCAAGAAGGGGGAACATACTTTTTCATCCTGTTAATATTGCTGCTAAATTTTGGCCCATTGCCAATGGCCATTTGTAAGACTTTCCTTAAGTGAGGCATTGTAGAAAGCCAAATGATATTACCAGTGTGAGTTAGTGGCTAGAGCAGAGAATTAAAAAAACAAAACAAAACAAAAAAATACCCCAAAAATCAATGAATCGTGTGTATCTGGAAGAAGATAATAAAAGCAGCATTAGCTGACCTTGCTGTATATAAACTAAAGGTTAAAATTGCTGTTTGAAAACCCTGGGTTTTGTATTTCTCTTAGATAGCATTACAATTTAAACTGTCAGATTGACTTGGGAGATCTCATCACCTGTGCTTAAGGCTTCTGGTTTATGTGGATACAAACTTAAAATCGTTTTTCCTATTCATCTCTCCGGGCCAGTCCAGGGTACCATCAGGTTGCCAATCACCTTCAGCAGCTGAGGACTGACAACTAAAAATCTTTGCTGACAGGCTATAGCCACGCCCCCTTGTGACCGCTCTCCAGTCTTCAGTCCTCAGCAGCTGAACAGGACGTACAAGCTGGCAGGCTCTCTTCCAGTTGCAGCTGGCCCTTTTTTAATAGCAGACTTTAAGAGGAATTGGCTCTAGCAGAGTTAAATTCTCTCTTTTACCTTCTGTACCTCTTCCCTTGTGGGGTTTGAACAATAAAGTTTGTTGAGAAGTCCTCGGTGCAGTACTTCTGTGGAGGATCACTTTGGCAGCGTTCACGGGGGCAGAGCCTGTCTCCCGCGGTGAACCGGGCCGTTTATTGCAGGGTGATTGTTCCTGGGAGCCCCAGGTACCTTTCCCCTTCTTGTCTGCACTTCCGCGGCTCACTTGCCCGCTAGCAGCGGGACCGGGAGCTTCGGGCCTTCGTGCTGCTTTCAGGTCAGTGTTTATTTGCAGTCGGGTTTAGTGTGCGTGTGTGTCTGTGTGTGGGTGCCGGGGTCTGCTTAACGCTTTCGGGCACGGTTTTCGGCTGGTGGCTTCAGGCGTCGGGGCAGTGGTTTTCTGACTACTTTTTCACAGGCAGCAGAATGGAGGCTCAGAAATCCCTTAGCGTGCTGGATCAGGCGGGAACGGTGGCCATTTTAGATAAGCCCGCCGTTTCTCCTGCGGGCAAGCAAAAGCAGGGCAAGAAAAAATCTAAGTCTGTGAGAGACTCTGCGGCTGATTTAAAGGAACAGCATCCAATTCCTGAGGCTCAGGAACCCTTGGCTGCTTTGTTTTCCCCGGAGTTTATTCTGGCTCTCCATAGAGCTTATACTTTGAAGGTTTCCCAGGGCAACAAAGTTCCCTTTTTCTTCCAGTGGGGCGGGGGGTCCTCGGGGGATATTGGGTCCGATCCGGGAGAAGGGTCTTCCCGGGCAGGCGTTGCTGCGGCCGTGGAAGGCTGCGGTCAGTCGCTGCCTGATCCTCAGAAGGTTGATGAGACGGAGGTTTTTTCGGAGACTGGTTTTGATCCCTGGGCAGTGGAACTGGAGGATGGTGAGCTGACTCCAGGTGAAGACCCCAATCTCTTTCGCGTGTTCCGGAAGGAGGAATTGGGGGTGTTGATTGGACAGTCTTTGGCAGCCTTGAATATTCTTCTCCCTACGGTGCAGCAGGAACCGCTGGAGGATCCTCTATTGCAAGGGTTTAAAGCAAAGCAGCCTTGTTTTCCGCTCCACCGGGTCATTAAGCAGATGATAGAGTCTGAATGGGAGTGTCCGGAGGCTTCGCTCCGGGGCAGTCGTGCGCTGGGGCGTCTTTATCCAATTCCCCACGAGGAGAAAGAGTTGCTGAAGATGCCTAAAGTGGATGCGCTGGTGTCTGCAGTTACTAAAAAGACTACGATCCCGGTGGAAGGCGGGGCGGCGCTTAAGGATCTGCAGGATCGCAAGCTGGAAGGGCTGCTTAAGCAGGCCTTTGATTCCTGTGCTCTTGCTCTTCAGGCTTCCATTTGTGGAGCGTTTGTTTCTAGAGCGTCAATCCGTTGGCTGCAGGGGGGGGGTCGTCTTCCGATTCTCCAGGGGAGTCCTCCTCGGAGGGGACGAAGTTGAAAGCGGCGGCGGCCTATCAGGCGGATGCCTTTTATGACTTGATTTGTATTACGGCTAAAGCTATGGCCTTGATTGGAGCTCGGCGGTTTCTTTGGCTGCGGAATTGGTCGGCCGACGCCTCCTCGAAGACTTGCCTCAGTAAGCTCCCGTATACGGGTAAGCTGCTGTTTGGGGAGGCTTTGGAGAAGATTGTTAAGGATTTGGGTGATTCCAAAGGAGGACGTTTGCCGGAGGATCGCCCCAAGTCTTTCAAACAGTCGTCCACCCAGCGTGGGCAGGGCAGAGACTTTCTTAGATTTCGAGGGCACGTTTTTCGCCCTATCCCAGAGGGCGTTTTGGGCCTAGGGCTCAGCCCTTTCGTGGCTCCAGAGGTTTCGGTAGAGGCTATTTCCCTGCCCAGCAGTCGGTTTCAAAGAAACCGCAATGAAGGTCAGCTGGTCCAGGTGGAGATTCCGGTAGGGGGCCGCTTACAGGGGTTCCTCTCTGCCTGGGCCGCTATAACGACAGACCAATGGGTGCTGGAAATCATCCGCGATGGGTATGCGCTGGAGTTCGCTCGTCCGCTCCAGGAGGCCTTCTTGCAGTTGCATGGTGGTCTCGGGACCAAAAGACAGGCGGTAGAGGACACACTGCGTTGCTTAGTGCGGCTGGAAGCGGTTGTGCCAGTTCCGCCAGACCAGTTAAGGTCCGGTCGATACTCGATTTATTTTGTGGTTCCCAAAAAGGAAGGCTTCTTTCGTCCGATTCTCGACCTCAAGCATGTCAACCAGGCTTTGCGAGTTCCTCATTTTCGGATGGAGACTCTGCGGTCGGTAATTCGTTCCGTTCGACCGGGAGAGTTCCTAGCGTCTATCGATCTCACGGAAGCTTACCTGCATATCCCGATCAGGCCGGAGCATCAGCGTTTTTTAAGGTTTGCGGTGCCCGCCGGTCATTTTCAGTTCCGGGCCTTACCGTTCGGCTTGGCGACGGCTCCTCGGACGTTTATGAAGGTCATGGTGGTTGTCGCCGCCACTTTGCGGATGGAAGGTATTCAGGTTCATCCCTATCTGGACGATTGGTTGATCAGGGCTAGTTCGCGGCAGGAATCGGTCGAGGCGATCTTCCGAGTGGTTCAGCTCCTGGAACAGCTCGGTTGGGTAATGAACCGTGCAAAGAGTCAGCTGCAGCCCCAGTCTCGGCTGGTATATCTCGGGGCGGAGTTCGACACGGAGTGAGGATTGGTCTCCTTGCCGCAGAAGAGAGTTCTAAAGATTCTGACTCAAGTGAAGGCGTTTCTGCGGCTCTCGGCTCCATCGGCGTGGAGATATTTGCAGCTCTTGGGCTCCATGGCAGCTGCTTTGGATCTGGTGCCCTGGGCCAGAGCTCATATGCGGCCCTTGAAACAGGCCTTGCTGTCCCGATGGTCTCCTCAGCTTCATCCGTTGTCAAGAAAGCTGCCTTGCGCGGAGGTCGTGAGGTGCAGTCTCTCTTGGTGGCTCGATCAGTCATCTTCAGGAGGGGATGCCCTTGGAGCTTCCCGATTGGACGTTAGTGACGACAGATGCCAGTTTGTCGGGCTGGGGAGCTCATTGTCAGTCTCAGGTGGCTCAGGGGTGCTGGTCGCCAGAGGAAGCGTCCCTCTCGATCAATCTCCTGGAGCTCAGGGCAGTTCGCTTGGCTCTGCTCGCCTTTGCTGCGCTCCTCGAGGGGAGGGCGGTGCACGTCTTTTCGGACAATGCGGTGACAGTGTCGTATATCAATCGGCAAGGGGGCACGGGCAGTGCTCTGTTGTTGTCCGAGAGTCAAGAGTTGATGCTCTGGGCGGAATCCCATTTGTTGGCGTTGTCGGCGGCTCATGTGGCAGGAAAGGAAAATGTGCAGGCCGATTATCTGAGTCGTCATGTTCTCGATCCCGGGGAATGGGAACTGGACGCCATGGTTTTTCTCGACATAGTGCGGCGCTAGGAGCGACAGTTGCTGGATCTCATGGCCACTCACAACAACGCCAAGGCGTCGCGCTTCTTCAGCAGGCGCAGAGAGCACATGTCCGAAGGCCTCGATGCTCTGGTTCAACCTTGGCCTCCGGACAAGCTTCTGTACGTGTTTCCTCCTTGGCCGATGATAGGTCGAGTCGTTCAGTGCATAGCTCGTCACAGCAGGACGGTGATTCTCATTGCACCGGATTGGCCCAGACGGCCGTGGTATGCAGATCTTCGGCGGCTGCTCGTGGAGTCTCCTTGGCGGTTGCCAGCCCGGGGCTCTCTGTTGCGGCAGGGTCCTATTCTCATGCTGCAGGTGGATCGCTTCTTGCTTACGGCTTGGCTCTTGAGAGGCAACGCTTGAGGTGCAAGGGCTACTCGGCAGCAGTGGTATCGACGATGTTGCAGGCTCGGAGATCGTCGACTTCTTTGGCTTATGCTCGCGTTTGGCGGGTGTTTGAGACTTGGTGTACGAACCATAGCGTTCGTCCTTTTCGGTCTTCCTTGCCCGAGATTTTGGCTTTTCTTCAAGACGGGTTGCAGAAAGGTTTGGCGCTGAACACTTTGAAGGTTCACGTGGTGGCACTAGCGTGCTATAGAGGCTCGGTGCAGGGTAGGAGGTTGTCATCTCATTCCGATCTGGGGCGTTTTCTCAGAGCGGTGAAGGTTCTCCGGCCACCGGTTCGCCCTGTCGTACCGGCATGGGATTTGAATCTGGTCCTTGATGCCCTGACTCAAACTCCTTTTGAGGGTGCTTCGTCGGGAGGTCTGAGGGAGTTGTCGTGGAAAACCGTCTTTCTGGTGGCCTTATGTTCGGCGCGGAGAATATCGGATCTGCAGGTGCTTTCTTGTAGGGAACTGTATCTGCAGTTTTTGGCGGGACGCGTGCTCCTTCGTCCCGTGCCGTCCTTTCTGCCAAAAGTGGTGTCTCCTTTTCATGTAAATCAATCCGTTGCCCTTCCCTCCTTCGTGGATTTGGGAGGGTCGCGCGCAGATCGTTCCTTACGAACGTTGGATTTGCGACGCGTCTTGAAGCGTTATCTCCGGGTCACGAAGCCGTTTCGGAAGTCGGATAGGTTGTTTGTTCTGTTTGGCGGTCCTCGGAAGGGACAGGCGGCTTCCAAGGCGTCGATTGCTCGATGGGTAAAGCAGGCGGTCGCGGCGGCTTATGTTGCGGGCGGTAAATCGCCTCCGATCGGTCTCAGGGCGCATTCTACACGTGCTCAGGGGGCGTCTTGGGCGGAGTATGCTTTCGTGCCGCCGGTTGATATTTGTAGAGCGGCGACGTGGTCTTCTCTGCATACGTTTACGAAGCATTATAGGCTGGATGTCCAAGCCAGGGGGGATGCGAGAGTTGGAGCTGCTGCCCTTGTGGCGGGTCTTGCGGGTCCCTCCCGTCTTTAGGCACTGCTCTGGTACTGCCCGATGGTACCCTGGACTGGCCCGGAGAGATGAATAGGAAGGAGAAATTAGGCCTTACCTGCTAATTGTCTTTACTTGAATCCTCTCCGGGCCAGTCCAGGGCCCTCCTGTTTCGTATTCGGTTGTCCGCGAGCCGGTTCTTGCAGTTTCGCTTCCGTCAGTCCGCCGGGGCTGCGGGCTGTACTGGGGGCGGAAGTGTCTTGGGCTCCCTTCGCGGAATTGGCTTCATGCCATAAAGTAAAACAAAGAGGAAAGAAAAAAAAATGATGATAATCAATGGATATTACCGATATAACAAATGGACAGTAAGGGGGCTGTAACTTCCACAGTGTGGTTCTTGGCATGTGGTGGAGGTGTGTGCACCCCTTATTCATGCAAGGGACGGGGTATGTTCCTTGTTTTTTCCCATGGGGGTCCTTAAGGGATAGCATTTTCGTTTTTCCGGGCATTTGACTCGGTTGTCCCGCTGGTGGTTGTGTGTTCTGTTACACTGCTTAGTTACAATAGAGTGGAGAGTGGTCACAAGGGGGCGTGGCTATAGCCTGTCAGCAAAGATTTTTAGTTGTCAGTCCTCAGCTGCTGAAGGGGATTGGCAACCCGATGGTACCCTGGACTGGCCCGGAGAGGATTCAAGGAAAGACAATTAGCAGGTAAGGCCTAATTTCTCCATCCCTTTTCCGTTGGTTCTGGGCAGTGATTTTTTTTTTTGTCCCAGGGATCCCTTTACTGATCATCCAGCATTTCCAAAAGTTGGATGTCTACATAAAGATGAAGTTCAGACTAAATGACCTGAACACAAAGCCCAAAAGATACAGGTGCAAAAAGAGTACTTCTAATTTTGTCGGTGGGAAGCGGGTGGAAGAAAAAGCCAAGTACTACTTGTTATCAGAAATCTGCCAAGAAGGGGTATGACCCATAGAAAACATTTATATCTAATTGTGAAGTTATGAAGCAGAATCTATCAAACTGTGGAAAGTCAAATAGTATTAAGATGGCGATCTCTCTGCAACATTTGGCATGTAATAAATCAGCATGGGCAACCAGCAGTATCTGTGACATGACAAGCCTGAAAGCCAGACTGGCATGGGTCTAAAGATGGAATAATGTTTTGAATCAATTGCAGCACTGTTCAGTGACAGGTGAGGCACATTGTATTGTCAAATAACTCTGAGAGCATTAGGTAACATGGTTGCAGATAAGAGTAACAACTGGGTAAGCTAGGTTACCTGTTCTTCCCTCCTGTGCTCAAAATATTAGGAGGCACTGAACTCAAAATGCACAAAGAGGCACCTTAAAATAAATTAAGCAATTTACATGATCATAAAATGCAAATCCAGAGAGTAAGCCAAGCAGAGGGACGGTCTCTTACCAGTCTCCTCCCTATAGGCAGCTCTTAAATAGCTTATTACTAGGTAAATTGAGGGTCTGATTTTTAAGTAACTTTCCAGAACAAAGCTGCTGGATTTTATTTTAGAACAGAACAAATGAGTACTTACTGGAGGATGCCATATTTTTTAGGTCAGGACCAGGCATAAGGCCCTAATTTTAAGGAATATTAGATTTCTGTTAACAGCATTTGGAATTTGCAGGGAAAACCTGTTTCTCCGGGAACAAGCTGGAAGTCCTCATATATGGGTGATGTCTTCGCCGACGGAGCCCTCGTGTGGAGCAAATCCCCCAGCTTTCAGAGAAAGCCTTTGGGAGTTGCCATCATGCATGCGCGGTCCCCTTCCTGCCCAAGGGTGGTAAAAAAAAAAAAGTTGATTCCTTATCGTTCCTTCATTTCAGTCCACCACTGGGTAGTGCACCTCCTCCTGCAGCATGGAGACTGGACCAATCAAACTCTTGTCACCACTGGATATATCCTGCTGGGCTTCCCATCATCCCCCAGTGTGTCCAATCTCCATGCAGCAGGAGGACATAGTGAGCCTAGGGCTGGGCTCACTTGAACGAATAAGGAGCTCTTAGGGTCTAGTTTGTTTTCTCTGTTTGGTTTGATTGACTTTAACTTTCTTTCATTTATTGCAGGGGGTATCCCTTTAAAAAAAAAAAAATTGTGTTCAGCTGCCAGTCTTTGTGCTGCCTTTCTGCCTCTCTCTCTTCACCTGTTTCCCTTTTCTTGAGAAGCCAGTATCAGATCTCTCCTCCTCGGCTATATGGGGGAGAGCTCTGCTTGTCCCTCGGGCATTTTCGGAGCTTTTTTTCTTGTCCTCCAGTCTCCTCACTCCGTGGCGGACAGATCGCTTCTGACAGCAGACAGCAGCTCTCACTGCCGATGTCGCTCACAGCAGGGCTGAGCGACGTGGTTGGAAGGGCTTTGCTCCGCTGGTAAGTGCAGTCATTTCGGGGGGCCTGACTGCGGGGAGTAGTTGACAAGTCGTGCGCTCATGGGGGATTCTTTTGGGCATGAAAAGAAGCTAGCGGCAGCCATCTTTTGTCTGACCGTGTCAGTGAAAGCTGGCAGTGTTTCATGATTTCTGTCAGAAACCTTAGCGCAGTGTTTTCTGACTGGGGGTTTTATTAGTTTTGTTTGTTCTTGGGGTTTTCTTTGACAATTGATTTAGGATTATTGGTTTGTTTTTGGAAAAACTATGGTTCCTTTGCGTCTCTCTAGTCCAGTCATGGAACCTTAAGAGTATAGAATGTCCTCCCGCAACCTTGGAGACTGAATGATGTCATTTTCTTCAGATACCACCAGTACAAGTAGGCTAACTCCGCCCCTAAATACCAGTATTTCAGTCTCCAAGCAACCTGGGAAGTCTGAACCTAGGGCTAGGTTCAATTTAGACAAAAGTAGTGGAGCTAATTTAAATTTATTTTTGATTAGTTTTATTTCTCTTTGTTTATTTCTAGAGGTGCTGCTGCTTATCAAGATTTCTGTTGAAGACTTTTTTGTTTTTTAGCTCCTCCCTCTTCCCCACCCCCTAAACGAGCAGGGGTTTGTTGGGTAGATTTTATCAAGGAAGTCTTTAAGAGGGTATTGTGTTCCTGCTCCCGAACCCATAAAGAAGGGTGAGGAGCAGGTTGAGGAGGATAAAAAGAAATTATTATTTCACAGTGCCCTTGGATATATCAGGGCTACTTTGTGAATCGGGAGCTGAAGCTGAAGCCGCGAATCGGCTAAGCTTCAAAGAAAGGAATCTCTTCTATTTTTTCTTCTATTTTTATTCCTTCAAAGTCTGGCTGGTAAAGTAAACCTTAGCGCTTTCATTTATTTTATTTTATTTTATTTTCTGTTCTTAGCACAGCTCGTGCTGTAACGGCACAGAGTTAAACATGCAGTAATAGAATCTCTTTGCTGTGCTCGCGAAGCGGTGCTCGCGTCAGAAGTCTGCTGTCTGGAATGTTTATTTTTGACATGCAGAAACGCGCGATGTGCACGAGCAGGAGTTGTGCTCGAGATAATTGAACAGCTGCAGATGTTTAATCTGCCTCTAATAGAGTTTATTTTTGAAAAGAGCTGTTTATCTTGGCAATGTTTTTCAAAGGGCATTTCCTCTTGACATTGAATTTTTTTCAGAATTTGAATGGTTTCTGCGATGCAGCTTATTTTCGGTGTATGCTTTTCTAAGGAGTTTAGCTCTTTTTCAGTGTGTACATCGGATTAACTTTGCAAGCGTTTGTTATAAATTTTTAGAAATAGTTTTTAAAATGCCAGCAAAACCACGTTGTTTTGTTTGTGGTTCAAGACGTGGTGAGTTATTGGAGTCGGGGGTATGTAGGTTGTGCACTTTGGATCCGGACACTTTGAATAAATCTCAAGACCCTTCTTCTGGTGTTCAGATTTCGATTGCACCAGAAAAAGGTGATTCTCTTCCTCCTGCTGTGAGTCCAGTGCGTATTGATCCTGGACCATCTACAGAAGTTGATTCCCTGAATAATCCTTCTATGTCCTTGGGAGATCTTTCTCATTCAGTTCCTCCAAATTTTTATTCTCTAATGACACAGGCTTTAGAGCTTCTGCAGCCTATGTAGGAGTCTCTTCTAAAGCTAGGAAGCGTTCAGGTTCTGTATGTCTACCCGAGGAAGAAGTAAGGTTACCAACGTGGAACTGCAGATGGAGGAAAAAGTAGTTCGACTCCCAGGGTCCTCCGGCACCTGTCGAAGGTGAGCTCTCCCTGGAGGGGCTGTCGGGTCCACCCACGGATATGCCGTCGGGGCTGTCGGGTGGGCCTGCGGTGCTGGGACATCTCTAGGGGATTTTCCCCCAGACTTTGTCCTCATAATGCATCAGGCTTTTCGGTTAGGCCGGTTGGGGAAGTTACCGGAGGCTCTGCATCCTTCCAAAGGGGAAGAAGCTGGTTCCACTCTCCCGAAACCGGCAGAGGTCTCGGTACCCTGACACTGAGCCGACGGCAATGGAGTGGCAGGAGTCGGAGGTTGAAGCCGACCTTGAATCCAGTGTGGAGGAACTGGAAGAGGGGGAGATACCAGAGCTGGAGGATCAAGCAAGAATCATACGGGTTTTTCACAAGGAGGAACTTGTGGCGTTGATTAAGCGTTTGGAGGGATTCCTTAATCTGGCTACGGCGCAGCCAAAGGAGGACGAGGGGTTAGAAGATCCCCTCCAAGCTGTGAGAGAATCCCAGACTCTCTTTCCGGTTCAGAGTGGTGGATCGGATGATTCAAACTGAATGGGATCAACCTGAAGCGGGTTTGAAAGGCGTTCGGACTATGAATAGACTTTACCCATTGGCGGATAAGGACAAGGAAAAGGTTTGTTCCCTGCGTGTTGATGCGGCAGTTTCGGTGGTTACAAAAAAGATGACTATCCCAGTAGAAGGCAGTGCGGCCTTAAAGGATGCACAGGATAGGAAAGTGGATGGTTTATTGAAGCAGGCGTTTGAGGCCGATGCTTTATCGTTACAAGCCTCCATCTGTGGGGCCTGGGTGGCGTGTGCGTATCTTCATTGGTCTCAGCATTTACGGCAAGAAGCTCGATTGGAGGAGCAAAGCTTGATGGAGGTCGCTCGCCTCTAGTCCGCTTCCGCTTATTTAGCAGACGTCCACTATGATTTGATCAGAGCGCTGGCTAATAGCATGGCCTCCTTGGTGGCCGCTCATCGTTCGCTGTGGCTGCATAATTGGGTGGCGGACGGATTTTCTAAGTCGCGTCTTAGCAAACTTCCCTTTAAGGGTAAATTTACTGTTTGGGGAGGATCTCGATAAGTTGGTAAAGGACTTGGGTGAGACCAAGGGCGGGAGACCTCCAGAAGATAAGCCTAAGCAAGGCAGGGCCTTCTCTTCCTCTCGTGGTCAGTTTAGAGAATTCCGGAGATTACGGTCTTTGTGCTTAGGGGGCCTCCAGCGCGGTAGGTTTCTTCCTAGAGCCCAGGGCTTTCAGGGGGCAGGCAGAGGATTCGCAGCAGCCGCCTCCTCCCTTAACTGTAAACCCCAATGAAACGACGCAGACCCTGGTAGGAAGCCAACCGATTGGAGGCTGGCTTTGGGGTTTTCTTCCTGCTTGGGTCCAAATAACGTCAGATCAGTGGGTGTTGGAGATCGTGCGTGAAGGTTATGATCTAGAGTTCGCCTGTCCATTCAGGGACTCGTTTGTTCTCTCCCCCCAGCAAGGGACAACGCAAGACTCTGGCTATCAGTCAGACCTTGGACCAGCTGTTGCAGTTAGGAGCGGTCGTTCCTGTTCCGACGGCCAATTACAGGGTAGGTCACTACTCCATTTATTTTGTGGTGCCAAAACAGGATGGGTTGCTCCGCACCATCCTGGATCTAAAAGGCGTGAATCGTTGCCTCAGAGTTTCTCACTTCCAAATGGAAACCTTGAGATCCGTCATGGTGGCAGTCCGGCAAAGGGAGTTCCTGACTTCCCTCGATCTCACGGAGGCCTATCTGCACATCCCTATCAGGCCTGCTCATCAACAATTTCTAAGGTTCATGTTTCCGTGGGGACATTACCAGTTTCAAGCGTTGCCGTTTGGCCTGGCAACGGCTCCGCGCACGTTCACCAAGATCATGGTAGTTGTAGCGGTGGTGCTGCGAAAGGAAGGTATTCTGGTGCATCTGTATCTTGACGATTGGTTGATTCAAGTGAAGTCCAAGGCAGAGTTTTCAAGCGACAAAGTTGTGTCTCGGCTGGGTAGTCAACACGGCCAAGAGTCACTTGATTCCGTCACAGGACCTCGAATATCTAAGGGTTCGCTTTGACATGGGTGGGACGGTGTCTCTCCCGGACCGTTGGGCACAGGGCCTTTGAAGATTGGGCCGCAGATTCTTGTGCACGCCAGCCCCGTCAGCTTGGTGGTATCTTCGGCTTCTAGGAACGAAGGCGGTGACCTTGGAGGTGATGCCGTGGGTCAGATTCCATATGCAGCCATTACAGAGGGCCTTACTGCGCCGTTGGTCAAACCAGACGGATTCATTGAACAAACGCCTTCCTTGCCCCCTCCGGGTCAGGCAAGCCCTTCAGTGGTGGCTTTACCTGAGGTCGTTGAAGAAGGGCATGCCACTGGAGCAGCCACTCTGGTTCCCCTTGTTGACAGATGCCAGCCTCGCAGGCTGGGGGGGGGCGCGCATTGTGAGGGAAGGTTTGCACAGGGGGTGCGGTCCGTCCAAGAGAGTGCTTGGTCGATCAATCGGCTTGAGCTTTGGGCAGTGTTCCTTGCGCTTCAGGCATTCGAATGCCTGGTACAGGGGCAGGCGGTAAGAGTTCTCTGACAATTTGGCGGCAGTGGCTTACATCAATGGGCAAGGTGGAACAGGAAATGTGGCCATGGAAGAGGAAGCGGACACTCTGTTCCTCTGGATAGAACCGCGTCCTCAAGCTATCTCGGCAGTGCATATCGCAGGAAAGGACAATGTGATGGTGGATTTTCTCAGCAGAGTTTGGGTGGATGCCGGGGAATGGGAGCTTCATCCGGAACTGTTTGCCAAAATTGTCCACTGGTGGGGGGGAACCGGTGATGGATCTCATGGCGACCTTCCAGTCCACCAAAGTGAGTTGGTTCTTCAGCTGGCGACGGGAGCGAATGTCGGAAGGCATCGACGTGCTGATACGGCCATGGCCGTCGGGTCTTCTGTATGTCTTTCCGCAGTGGGCGCTCATAGGTCGGGTGGTGCAGCGTATCGAAGCGCACCGCAGAAGAGTGGTGTTGGTGGCACCGGTCTCGCCGTGGCATGCCGATCTAGTCCGGTTGCTCGACGGAGAGCCTTGGAGGTTACCGGTGACAGAAAACTTGTTGATTCAGGGGCCCCTGGCCATGCCTCAAGTGGATCGATTCTTGCTTACGGTCTGGCCATTGAACGGGCGTGGTTGAAAAGGAAAGGTTATTCGGCTGCGGTCATCACGATGTTGCTTCGAGCCAGAAAGCAGTCCACTTCGCTTACGTATGTACGGGTATGGTGTATTTTTGAGGACTGGTGTTCACAGCGACAGGTGCGGGTGGCGATGGTCTCTGTTCCCGTAGTTCTTAGTTTTCTACAAGATGGTTTTGATAAAGGGTTAGCAGCCAGTTCCTTAAAGGTTCAATTGGCAGCTCTGGCTTGTTATAGAGGTAAAGTTCAGGGAATGTCCCTGGGAGCTCATGTCGATGTACAGCGTTTTCCTTAAAGCTGTGTTTTGGCTGCAGCCGTCGTAGAGCGGTTGTTCCGCTGTGGGACCTCAATCTGGTGCTAGGGACGTTGGTCAAGAGTCCCTTTGAACCTTTAGATCAGATATCTCTTAAGGACTTAACTCTGAAGACAGTTTTCTTGGTGGCCATTCGCTCGGCGAGACGAATTTCAGAATTGCAAGCTTTATCGTGCAGGGAGCCATTCCTGACCTTTTCCAGAGAGAAAGTGGTGTTGCGGCCAGTGCCTTCCTTTCTGCCGAAGGTGGTGTCACCGTTTCATCTAAATCGGTCAGTTTCCCTTCTGGTATTGGGCTCGTCAGTGGAATCCGCTTCAGACCGTGGCCTGCATCGTCTGGACGTCAAACGAGTGTTGCGTCGATATTTGAAAGTTTCCAATTCTTTCCGTAAGTCAGATCGGCTGTTCGTATTGTTTGGCGGTCCCTGCAAGGGTGAAGCGGCAGCGCAAGCATCGATTTCACGGTGGATTAGAGAAGCTATAGCGTCGGCGTATATGTTGCCAGGTCGGGCAGTGCCGATCGGTTTGCGGGCTCACTCCACTAGAGCGCAAGTGACCACCTGGGCGGAGCATAGTTTGTTACTGCCAGTGGAAATTTGCAAGGCAGCCACCTGGTCGTCTCTTCATACTTTCAGTAAGCACTACTGTCTGGACGTGTTGGCAGCAAAGGATGCCTGTTTCGGTTCAGCGGTCTTGCGTGCCGTTTGGAAAGGTCCCTCCCAATGATTACTTCTTTGTTACATCCCAGTGGTGGAGGACTGAACTGGAGGAACGATAAGGAAATGGAAACTACACTAACCTGGTAATTGTTGTTCCTTGAGTGACTCCAGTTCAGTCCTCATTCCCACCTGGGGCGTATTTCCAATGGACATTTTTTCAATTAGGGAGAAGACATTGTCGCTCAGTCGGAGAACAGTGGAGTTATATTCATTCTGGAGCTTTCGTCAGGGCTTGCCTGCTCTGTCGATTTCTCTCTCCTGTTCCTGTCAGTGGGGCTGTGTAAAGGCGGCTGGGGGGGGGGGGGGGGAGGGGAGAGGAGAAGATTATTATTGGAACCCTTGGTATTCCAAGGGAAGTCTAGGGTTAAATGAGTTTTGTCTGCAGTTTAATATGTTTTCATTTAGAGTTGATATTTGATTATTTCTTGGCTACTCATTTGTTGCTCCTTTGAGTCTGCTTTGTCAATAGTTCACTGGGGGATGATGGGAAGCCCAGCAGGATATATCCAGTGGTGACATGAGTTTGATTGGTCCAGTCTCCATGCTGCAGGAGGAGGTGCACTACCCAGTGGTGGAGGACTGAACTGGAGTCACTCAAGGAACAATTACCAGGTAAGTGTAATTTCCATTTTTTTCCTTTTTCTTGACCGGTTGACACTGGTACCTCTTCCTGCCTTCAGCTCGGTACGTCGGTATCAAGTCTGTCATTTGTGACTGGCGTTCGTGCCTTTTTTTTTTTCTTTTTCACTGGCAGCCCGAGTCTTAGTTTATAGTTAGTTTCTCAGGCATTAACAGCCACTGAGCTTCTCCAAAACTGGCCCTCAATCTGTTCCCACTGCTTTTCTGTATATGAAAGGTGCAGCTCCTGCGTCCACTGAACCCTATGTTTGCCTTCTCTAAAATGTTGTTTCTCTAAGTGAGCATACAGGGCTACAATGAGGCCCTTAGTGGCTGTGCGTTCCTCACAGGCTTTCAACATCTGTCAAGTCCTGAGCAACCTGCTGCCTAACATCTTGCCAATGTGCCACCTGTGCATATTGGTAAACATGTTGGTCGGGGATACCAAATTCTTCCTGCAGTTTGCAAACGGACGGAGCACACCATTCTCAAATAGTTGGCCCATACGACTAAGTCCCTTATGCCCCACTGTTGGAAAAGCTAAGTCACTCATACCTGGAGGGAAGGAATTAACTATTGGCAGTGGAGTGGAGGAGTAGCCCAATGGTTAAGAACACTGGCTTGGGAACCCAGACACCAGGGTTTGATTCCCACTAGCATTCCTTGTGGCCTTGGGCAAGTCACTTAACCATTGCCTCAGAAAAATCCAAGTTATCAATGTCCCTGTTTAATGTACATTACGAAGTTTAAGTTTCAATGTAAACCGCTTTGATTGAAATGATAAAGTGGTATATAAAACCTGTTACACTGCCCCTCGTGGCCAAAAAAATCTATCCCAACGGTGAAGAGTATGAGTTACATATGGGTTAGTAGCACACGCACCCCCCCCCCCCCCCCGCAACTTAGGACACAGCCACAACCGTTCCCCCAACCCAGCCCCTCCTGCTAAATCCGTTTCCATTTGTACCCAGCATTTAGAGCTAGTAGAGTTCATCCATTCCACCCCTGCAGGACATTGCACCACTGCATAGTACCAATGAAGGTTTGGGACCCCCTTGCCCCGATTGGGCATATAAAACTCTTGCAAGCTATTCGAGGGCACTTAAACTTCCATATGAACTTCAAAAGCAGTGCCTGCCAGTACTCCAAGGCCCCAAGCGCTGGGGGTATAGGGAGCAGCTGGAAGAGATACAAAAACTGCAGAACTACCACCATTTCCGTTACAGCAATACGCTCAAACCAGGACAGCATCAGGCCTGCCCAAGATTCCATATCCTGTTAAACTTGTTGGATTAAGGGTCCATAGTTTGCCCAATACAACGCAGTCCTATCTACTGTAAGATTCACACCCAAATAACAAAGGGATTTATCTACCCATCGAAAAGGGAAACAGGCTTTCAATTGTGCACAGGTCGCTGCTGGGACCCCTACATTAAAGATTTAGGACTTAGCATAATTAATCTTAAACCCAGAAACCTGTGAAAAGGCTGCAAAAAGCTGCATTGCCTTGGTCAGGGAGGCTTCAGGGTTTGCCAATGATAGTATATCATCTGCGTAAAGTGCTATTTTGTATTCTGGTGAGCCCACCTTTACTCCAGCTACCTCAGGGTGTTCATGAAAACTTTGTGCCAAAGGCTCCATCACCAGCAAAAACAGCGGCAGTGACAATGGACACCCCTGCTGAGTTCCCCTCTCCAAAATTCTGCGATTTGACCTCCATTAATTTGAACACTAGCTTTGGGCCCCTGATAGACACTGAACCCATCTAGTGAAATTAGGTCCAACCCCCATCTTGTCCAATACATGCCATAAAAAGCCCGAGCTACCCTGATCAAATGCCTTCTCGGTGTCAATGCCCAACAGTAATGTCGTTTGGGATCCCTGACAAGCAGCATGTATCACTTGCAACATCCATTGGACATCTGTGGCCTGCCGGCCAGGTACAAAGCCAACTTGATCAGGATGCGCCAGATCAGGAAGGGCCCGGTTTAATCGAGCAGCCAGCACAGACCTCTTTCATCTGATGCTACCCACACTTCAGAATAGGGCTTAAATTTTAGCCAACCCTGGTTATTGCTACAAAGGTGTCTCTCTTGCAGAAACACTATTTCCCCCTTCAAGGACTTCAGCTCCCTAAACAACTGAACATTTTCGAGGAGAATAGAGGCCCTTTACATTAAAGGAGACAACCTTCAGCATAATGTCACCTTCCCCCTTCTCCTACCTCTTAATGGCTCCTGCCCCATGCAGTCTATCAGGACTTCAAACCCTATCAACCATTCCTCCCTAGCCTGCATCAACTGCCCCCCTCCCAACTTCCCCTTGAGCTCCATCCTCCCCAGTCTATTGTTCTCAACCCCTTCCCAAACCCTCTCCCCCCTCTCCCTGTCCCTCATTCCCCCTTATATCTCCACCCTCCCTTCACATCATCACCACTTGCCTGCAAACTTGACAGGTCATGGAATGGATGACACGAAAGCTAAGTCACCCAGGTTCCCTTCTTTCACCCCAACCCTTACAGCAGTAAACAACCCCCAACATTTCCAGCAATTACCATATCAGAATAAGAAAAAGAAAACAATTAGGAAAAAGGTAAAACATCTGACCAATACACTTAGTCCAAGTATTAACCCCCTAATAGGGTTTGTCCACATGTATCTCCGCATCTTCAACAGCCTCAGCCATCAGCTCATTACACAGCCACCGTGTCTCCTGTCTCCTGCATTCTGATCCATCTTTCTTCCAAATGTCAGCCTTGCAGGATCATTCTATCCCTGAAATTGAGTGCTGCTTCCCACCCGCTTCCATTTCACATGCTGGGATTTGTGAGCCATTGTCACTGGTGGTGCATTATCCTCCTCGAGGCCAGCTTGGCGGAGAGATTGCCACGCCTCCGTAAATGATCCTTTGCAGAAAGTTTTTTTTTATTTCCCAGCATAAAATTCATGCGAAAAGGAAATGACCACGAATAGGGGATCTGCTCTCTATTCAACACCTCTATAATTGGCTTCATTTCCTGCTGATGTTCTAGCGTGAAGGTTGAGAGATCCTGGTACAGAGAGACAGCTACAAACTGAGCAAACGTTTATACAGAGACATAACCATTTATACCTCTTTTTCAGTTTGATACATGAGAATTTTCTATTGGTTCCAACTTGATACATGCAAACTTTTCATTGGTTATACATTCCCTGCACCTGTCCAATTAGAAATCCCTCTGGAGCCTAGCAACCGGCCCCCTCCTTTAGGATTGCTTGAACAATGGTACAGTTCTGAATTTCGTTACTTTTCTACTGCAAGGTTAACTTTGGCTTCTGGAATGCATATACTGAAACATTTCTGTTCTTTCACACACGAGAATAATAGAAGACTTATGAGTTCATGAAAACGTCTTCTTAAGCATTTTAAAACAGTTTTCTCATTTTCCACAGATTTTTGGTTCTTTTCTAGCTATAATGGGAGTTAGGATCCAGGCCTAACTTACAGGCCTTTCATAGTAGCAGGCCATGCTAGGCCATAGCCTACCACATTCCCACCTTTGATTATTCTCACCCGCAAGTGAGGAAGGGTGAGAATTAAATCACTCATTAGTCAATTAATACATTAGACTGGTGTAATGGCATCATCATCGTGGGGTATAGGGTAATATTGCCACATAGCTAATACTTTTGCCGCTGCCTTCCGCTCTATAGTGTTATCAATTGATGATGTTATCATGCGTAAGCAAAGGGGTAGGAGACAAGGGAGCAATAAGCACATGGCTAATATGAATAGTACGATAAGCATAAGGGATTTCAGACCACCAATCCAAGAAAACAATGAACCAAACCACCCATCCATCTTTAAACTGCCAGATCTCCAGGAACAAGCAGGAATAAGTCCTCACATATGGGTACGTCGGTACCGACGGAGCCTGCGCGGGAATGCTCCCCAGCTTCCCAGAATGAAAGCTTTTGGGGCATCCCACAGCGCATGTGCGCTGCCTTCCCGCCTTTCCAACCAACTTTCCTCAGTTCTTTTTCCGCGGAGCCAGCAGGTCGTGTTCCTGTCACCGCTGAAGAAGTTCTTATTTTAATTTGTTTCTTTGGTCACGTAGTCTGCCTTCCCCGACTCCGGACCGGTACCGCCGGTCTTTTTTCTTCAAAAAAAAAAAAAAATCTTCTTTTCCCCACTTGGTGTATTTTCCTCTTTAGGCCTCTAGGCCTGAAGAAAATTCTCCACCATGGAGAAACCAGCTTCTGGTTTTAAAAAATGCACTAAGTGTAGCGGTACCATCTCAGTTACTGACACCCATGAATGGTGTCTTAAATGTTTGGGGCCTGACCACTCCATCCCGGATTGCCAGTCCTGCTCCCTGATGTCTAAACGAGGCTTACAAAACAGAGCAGCCAAGTTTCATATGCTGTTTTCCACAGATACTCCAGCATCTACATCATCCAGGTCTTCCTCTCCTGATGGATCTCAGGTAACCAAACATTCTTCCGGCAGGTCCTCAAAGGGCAAATCTCCCTCTAAGTATCGAGATGCCCCCGGGCTTGACCCTGAGGACCCTGCCCCAGCCAAACAACCCCGGCGGGAAGCTCCGGCTTCCAAAGCTCTTCCTATGGGGTTACAGGTTGACATCGATGGCACGGCCTCGACCGATCACCTGTTAGACTGTTCTGGGGTACCGGCACACTCTTCCGGTACCGACATCCAGGCAGTCGTGGCGTCTATGGATCATACTGTTCAATCCATGCAGCAGGCCATAATGGCTTTTATTAAGGCTGTGACGCCCACGGTACCGCAGAACCAGATACCAGAACCCAGGGCATCCACATCGACCAGGATACTGGTTCCCGGTTCCAGGGCTTTTCCCGGTACCGATCCGGTTCCGGGTACGCCCGATGTGGATACCGGTCGATACGCTTATCGATCCCTGGAAGCCAACAGACGATACTTCGAGTCTTCTGATGATTCCGATTCATCAGATGACTCTCCTGAAGTATCTCTTACTCTTCCTGAGGAGCCCTCTTCTCCAAAGAGGAGAATGTCTCCTCCAGAGGATTTGTCCTTTTAAGACTTCATAGTAGAAGTAGCTAAAGGACTCTCTATTTCAGTAATCTCTGAAAAAGAACCTAGAGCAAAAAAATTAGATATTTTGGGATACTCTAAGGTTCCAAGAGAGGCAGTCACCTTGCCAATTCATGAAATTCTTCAAGAACATTTAATTGACTTGTGGGAGACTCCTCTCACCCTTTCTCCTCATTCTCGTAGATTGGACACTATGTACCGTGTCCCTCCTTCTCCTGGATTTCAAAAAACTCAGCTTCCTCACCACTCCATTGTGGTGCAGTCAGCTATGAAGAGGATAAAGAGTACCAAAAGACACTCTACCCCTCCAGGAAGAGAATGCAGGACCTTGGATGCTTTTGGAAGAAAAATCTTCCAAGCTAGCATGCTTATTGCCAGAATCAATTCATACAGCCTTTATATGGGCATGTTTCTGAAGGAGGTTGCAGAAAAGCTGCACAACTTTCTCCCTTTTATTCCAGAGGACAAAAGGGATGAGTTACTTCTTTGGCTTAAGCATACTCACGACATTTCAAAGTTCTCCAACAGGGCAGCCTTTGATTCTTTTGAAGGTGCCAGCAGAGCCTCAGGCATTGCCATAGCTGCTCGTAGAATTGCTTGGCTCCAGGCTTCTGATCTAGAACCCTGGGTTCAAGATGGTTTAGGAAATCTGCCCTGTACAGGTGAAAATCTATTTGGCAAAGAGTGGCAAATTAAAGCCACTCAAATGGATGCAGAAAATGCTGCTCTGGATAGACTTTCTAAGTCTACCTCCACTCCAGCCAAGAAAAAATCTTTTAAAAAGTCTTCTTACAAAAAGGGCAGATTTCCTTCCACTTCTGGTCAACAATCTTCTACAGGTCGCTTTGCTACTAAGCGTCAACAACCTAAACAGGCTAGGCCTAAACCTGCAGGGGCTGCTGTAACCCAGCAGTCCCAAGCCCCTCAGGGTTTTTGACTTGATATTAGAGAACTTAACCTTTCTGGCTCTACAACAGCCAGAACCCCTCACCATTCCAGGAAGGTTAGCTCATTTTGCTCCCAGATGGGAGCAAATCACATCAGAGCAGTGGACCCTCTCCATCATCAGAGAGAGCTACAAACTTCATTTCTCAGACCTTCCTCCCTACACCATGGTGAGACATTTCAATTCTTCAACATCTCTCCTCGACCTTCTGGATCAGGAGGTAACCTCCCTTCTGGCCCAGAGGGCCATAGAAGAAGTTCCTCTTCTTCAACAGGGGTCAGGTTTTTACTCCCCCTACTTTCTCATTCCAAAGAAAATAGGGGGGGTACAGACCTATTCCAGATCTCCGAGAATTGAACAAATTTCTATACAAGGAGAAGTTCAAGATGCTCTCTTTAGGCACTCTCCTTCCATACCTACAGAGTCAGGATTGGCTTTGTTCTCTAGATCTCAAGGATGCGTACACTCATATACTCATCCATCCATCCCACAGAAAATTTCTACGTTTTCTGTTCCAGGGAAAACATTACCAATACAGAGTCCTTCCTTTCAGTCTGGCCTCTGCTCCAAGAGTGTTCACCAAATGCATGGCAATAGTTGCTGCATTTCTGCGCACTCTGGGGATCTTTGTCTTCCCATATCTGGACGACTGGCTCATCCGAGCTCCATCCCAGTCAGAAGCCCAAATTTCCCTGAACACCACCAGGTGCATTCTGCAGTATCTGGGACTTGTGGTAAACCTCCCAAAGTCTCAGCTCACTCCTACTCAGTCCCTAGAATTCATAGGGGCCTGGTTGGACACCACTACTGCAAGAGCCTATCTTCCCCAGGCTCGTTGCCAACGTCTAGTGCAGTTAGCCTCCCAGGTTCAGTCAAAGGACTACTTAACTGCCCGGGAGATGCTACAACTACTAGGTCACATGGCTTCCACAGTACATGTGGTGCCCTATGCTCATCTACACATGAGAGCAGCTCAATGGACTTTGTCCACCCAGTGGACTCAAGCTTCAGGAGCTCTCTCAGACCAAATAGCAAACTCCAAACGTCTCTTTTGGTCTCTCCAATGGTGGATATCCACTCAAAATCTGTTGCTGGGGTCCCCCTTCCAACCTATGTTGCCCCAAGCAATCCTCACAACAGATGCCTCCCAAACAGGTTGGGGAGCTCATCTTCAGGACCTATCCACCCAAGGCACTTGGTCCCCACAGGAGACCTCCCTTCATATCAACCTCTTGGAACTTCGAGCAGTGTACCTAGCTCTCAAAGTCTTTCATACCCTCCTCAGCTACCAGACAGTCCTCATTCAAACCGACAATCAGGTAGCCATGTTTTACATAAACAAGCAAGGAGGAACTGGCTCTCTGTCGCTTTGCAACGAAGCTCTAAGATTATGGGCCTTCGCCAGAGAGCATCAAATCCATCTCCTGGCAGTATTCCTCCCAGGAATTCAAAACTCTTGGGCAGACAGACTCAGTCGAGTTCTGCTTCCACACGAATGGTCCCTGCACATGGATCAGGTACTCCAGAATCTTTCAGGAATGGGGTACCCCGGACATAGACCTCTTTGCAAGTCCGTGGAATGCCAAACTTCCCCGGTTCTGTTCCAGAATTCCGTGTCGGGGAGTTCAGGCCAAGGATGCCTTCCTCCTTCATTGGGGTCAGGACTTCCTGTATGCCTTTCCACCCATTCCTTTGATCCCCAAGACTCTGTTCGAACTTCAGAGGGATCAAGGATCTATGATCCTCATAGCTCCACGCTGGCCACGCCAAGTGTTGTACCCTCTACTTCTGTATCTCTCCCAAGCCCCCTCCCTGGACTTGGGAGCTGCTCCAGACCTTCTGTCTCAGGAGGAGGGGACTTTGTGGCATCCAAACCCCAAGTCCCTTCACCTCAGAGCTTGGTTACTGAAGGCCTAGACTTCAATCTTTCATGCTTCCAGGAAACCTTCCACTAGGCGTTCCTATGCTTTTAAATGGAAAAGATTTTCCATTTGGTGTGCTCAAAAGGGTCTTGACCCTCTGGTACTTCCTCTGAATTCTCTATTAGAATATCTCCTGCACCTTTCCAATGCAGGCCTTAAAATGAATTCAGTAAGGGTCCATTTAAGTGCTATTGCAGCATCCCTTAAGCCCATCAATGGACAACCTGTTTCCTCTCATCTTCTTATTGCAAGATTCATGAGAGGCCTAACCTTAACTAAACCTCCCATTCGGCCTCCTCCGGTGGCATGGGATTTAAATTTGGTTCTTGGTCAGCTTATGAAGCCACCTTTTGAACCCTTAGCCACTACCTCCTTGAAATTTCTTTCCTGGAAGGTTATTTTCCTTATTGCAATCACTTCTGCTCGCCGCATCAGTGAACTGCAGGCCTTAGTGGCTAATCCACCTTATACAAGGTTCCATCATGATAAGGTAGTCCTTAGGACAAATCCCCACTTTATGCCTAAAGTGGTCTCACCTTTTCATCTTAATCAAGAGGTATATTTACCTGTCTTTTTTCCAGCTCCTCATGCATCCACTGCAGAGAGGAACCTTCATACCCTAGATTGTAAAAGAGCTCTTGCTTTTTACTTACACAGGGCACAGCAACATAGAAAGTCTTCCCAGCTTTTTGTTGCTTTTGATCCTTCTCATCTAGGACTTCCAGTCTCTAAAAGAACACTGTCCAATTGGATTGCTCAGTGTATTTCTTTTACTTACCAGAGTAAGAACCTTACTCTGGAGGGCCATGTCACAGCTCACAATGTGAGGGCCATGGCCATCTCTGTGGCTCATCTTCATTCTGTGTCCATCGATCAGATCTGTTGAGCAGCCACCTGGGCCTCGGTTCATACCTTCACAGCCCATTACTGTTTGGACAAGGACTCCCGCCGGGATGGCTTGTTTGATCAGGCTGTCCTCAGACACCTGTTCCATTCTTGAACAACTCCTGCCCTCCTTCCCGGAATGGATGCCTGAGATCCATAGGAAGACGAGGAACCCTACAGGGTCTCATACCCTTGGGGATCTCCCAGGCATCTTAGCTAGGGAGTCCCCATATGTGAGGACTTATTCCTGCTTGTTCCTGGAGATAGCACAGTTACTTACCTGTAACAGGTGATCTCTGGGAACAGCAGGAATTAGTCCTCACAACCCACCCACCTCCCCTAGGAGTTGTATCTCTCTCTTTGTCTTTCCTTTACTCTCTCTCTATTGTCTCAGCTTTAAACCAGAACTGAGGAGAGTTGGTTGGAAAGGCGGGAAGGCAGCGCGCATGCGCTGTGGGATGCCCCAAAAGCTTCCTTTCTGGGAAGCTGGGGAGCATTCCTGCGCAGGCTCCGTCGGTACCGACGTACCCATATGTGAGGACTAATTCCTGCTGTTCCCAGAGATCACCTGTTACAGGTAAGTAACTGTGCTGTCTGGACAGGCACAAATGTCTGCTCTCTCATCTGGGTGGCTAAATCAACTACATGCCCATTATTATCAATCTGTAAACAACAATTACTGAGATTCAACTTCCCACATACCCCACCTTCAGCTGCTAACAAATCTAAAGCTAAACGATTTTGATAAATGGCTGTGCGCATTTGTGTACTTTGCTTCGCCAGAAGGGTTAGTGCTTTACTAGTTTCATTTGTTATTATTTCAACAACAGCTTGCAAATGTATTATTTGATTAATCATATAAACAGGGGTACGATATCCCCAAGTCCCATCCTGCTCCCAAGTAGCAGGTCCATAGTATGAGATGATTCTTTCTGGTGGCCATTCTTCAGATGACGCATTCCATTTGTCCCATTGGCCAATTTTCAAGGCCTCCTTCAACTGTCTACTTCTGTACACAGGATATCCCAGCTGTTCTCCCTGGGATGTAGGCAGAAGGAAAAAGGAAGGTCGTATGGTTTCCAATACATATGCACCTCCCCAGTGGTGAGGAAGTCTGGCATATGCTCGGGTTCCGCAAATCCAGTCCAGTCCAGGTGGTGCTTGCCAGGAATTGTATGCTGCTAAGTTAGTCCAGATACTGGCAAGTTTGGGGAACTGCACTAGAGGATTGGAAGGTTCAGTAGTGTTGACTCCGGACCACCAAGAGGTCTTCTTAGTGGTACTGTTGTAGAACCTCTGATTGATTATCCACAAAACAATTTTATGGTCAATTCAATAGAGCAAAATATCTGTTGAGCTACAAATGAAAACTATTGCTCCAATAGATTAGAGTTCTGGAGATTATATTGGAGCAATAGTTTTCATTTGGAACTTCTGATTGAGACAGACCAGCTGCCCTACTTCCATATTAAACATTGGTCCATAGCGAGAAAAACATAAGTTACCCACAATGGAGTGGGCCAATACCCATTCACTTGTGGTATTGTGTATATTAGTCTGATTATACGGAACAGAATAGTTCAATTCTTGTGCCTCCCAAGGCCATTGGTCTCCCATTGTTGTTCCTCCACAAAACAAACAGTCTGAAACATGGAGACTAGATGCAACTGCTTCCGCTAATTCAAGAAATAAGTTCTGGGATGCAGGAGGAATTTCAAACTCTGATTTCATGGCTTCATAGAAGGAGTGATGTATACGATAGGGTGAGGATACATGGGTTTTGGTGTTTAATTGCAGATATAAGATAGTCCCAGGATCTACACCACCTCCTGCAATACGCAACCCAAACTTGTATCCTTGCTTCCAGTGGCTGGGGTTGGCTATGAGGAGTTGTAGAGGATTACAGGCACCTTTCTGGCAGTTCTTGGGTTCTAGTAGTCTGATCTTTGTTAGGCTGCCTTTGCGATCATCTCCATCTCATCCCGTCGGTGCATTCTTCCAGGTAGCAAAATATACACATTCCCATTTTGGGCAAAAGTAATCATGTCTAGATGAGGTGGTGTAGATGGTGGCTGCCGTACTCTTTCCTGTACACCGTCCCCATCCATAGGCTCCTTCTGGACACATGTATTTATCATCATGGTAGTATGCTCGCTCCCATGACCCACATCTGTGGTAAGCATTTCTGTTGATTGCATCACAAGCATCAAAGTTCAGGATGATAGGTTTTGTGGGGTTGGTGAGGGGTTTTGTCGCATTCAGGATGGCTCCATCTTCATCATTCCAGCATATCTTAAATGTATAGTATGATGGGTTTTGTCGAGGGTTATAACAAGTCTTGCTTTTCCCCTTTGTGCAAATGTTCAGTTCAGTGCCATTATAAACACACCGGCTGACTGTACCAGTGCAAGTATAGTAGGAATGATAGAGCAAAGTCTGAGTAATCTTTTGTCCTGTTCAGGTGGTGGTTATGCAGGCTGCACAAGGGGGTAGAGCAAAAGTCTTTTCCAGGATCACCACTCCAAGGCAATAGTGGAAGAACATTGTGATTACAGTCTTTGGAAGTTAACTGGAAAGTTGAGGATAATGAACTTTGCTGAGTTTTCTTCGGTTTCTGCTGTGAAGGTCACTTTCGCGTGACGTAAGTGGATTCTGAAGATTCTCTATAAAGCTGGCTGTCTCCTCAAGGTGAGTCACAATGGAGTCTCAGGATCATTCACTGACGTCCATTGGCCAGGATCAGGAGCAGCTGCCGGCTTCACTCGACTGTGGTGGATCCAGGGTTCGAATTCTGCAACTTTCACCGCGGTGGGGGTTGACAGGATGACGACGTAAGGTCCCTTCCAATGCGGCGCCAGCGGGGTCTTTCTCCACTCTTTCACCCACACGGATGTTCCTGGCTTGAAGGGATGCAGAGGCTTGGTCAGGTTGATGGGTAGTCGGTCTTGCACCCACGTTTGGAGTTTCTGCAAAACAGAACCTAAAGCTAATAGTTCTTGTCCTGTTATTTCAGATCCTATCTGTCTCATGTCTCCCTTTATTCCCTGCACTATGGGTGGAGGTCGCCCATACAAAATCTCAAAAGGGGAGACTCCTAAGGATCTGGTAGGAGCTGAACGTATCCTAAGAAGGGCTATGGGTAGAACTTGGAGCCACTTTAGGTGTGTTTCTTGACAAAAAGCTTGGATAACTGAGTTTTCAGGGTTCTATTCATTCGTTCTACTTTCCCTGAGCTCTGGGGTCTGTAAGCAGTGTGCAACTTCCATTTTATTTGCAAAGCTTGAGCTAACTGTTGAGTCACTTGGGATACAAAGGATGGACCATTATCTGACCCTATAGTTGATGGTATTCCAAATCAGGGAATGATCTCATGGAGCAATAACCTAGTGACTTCTCGGGCTTTCTCAGTTCGGGTGGGGTAGGCTTCTACCCACCCTGAGAATATGCAGACTAACACTAACATATATAGTGATATCCATTTACATGGGGCATTTCAGCAAAGTCTATCTGTATATCACTCATGGGGGTCACCCCTACTGACTGAACTCTTGGGGGTGGAACAGGACCTTGCTTGGCATTATTTTTGGCACATATCAGGCATTGCTGTGCCACCGAGGCGGTCAGGGATCCTAGCAGTGAAATACAGAAATGGGGCCTCAGGGCTTTCTTCATGGCTGTTTTTCCATAATGTGTGGCTTGATGAAAAGCGTGAACAAAGGCTGGCCCTAATGCTTCAGGGATGACTGTAGGACCTGGAGGTGGACTACCTTCTGGGGGTGGCAGCACTATCCAACCTTGTTCTGTCAAGACTCCTCCCTCCTTTTCACAATAATAGTCTAACTCTCTTGTAGTATATTGGGGTGCCCAGGAACTAAGGGGCACAGGGAATAGGGCTGCTTGCATTACAGTATCTTGGGTCCTAACTTGTCCTGTGGTGGCTGCCTTTCGGGCTGTGGCATCTGCAAATCTATTCCCTCAGGTGACTTCTCCTCCTGCCTGATGACCTCGGCAGTGCATGACTGCCACTTGTTTGGGGGCCCATACAGCATCTAATAGCATCAATATCTCGGGCCCATACCTAATGTCCTTACCCCCTGAGGTGATTAACCCTCGCTCTTTATACAAGGCTCCATGTGCATGCAAAGTAGTGAAGGCATATTTGGAATCTGTGTACACATTTATGCGGAGTCCTTCTCCTAATGTCAGGGCTCTGGTGAGGGCTATCAATTCAGCTTTTTGTGCAGAAGTTCCTGGGGTCAGGGCCGAGGACTCAACTACCAGATCAAGGGTCACCACTGCATATCCAGCACAACGATGTCCATTAATGACCAGACTGCTTACATCTACAAAGAAAGTCCGTTCTGGGTCCTCTAGAGGGACATCGGTCAAATCAGGGCGACTTGAAAATACAGTGTCCATGGTTTCTAAGCAATTATGATCAGGTGGCCCACGACCAATTGGAAACAATGTAGCAGGGTTTAGAGCTTGACTAACTTTCAACTGTATCCGAGGGTTTTCACACAACATGCTTTGATACTTCAACATTCGTGCTTTGGTTAGCCAGAAGTTTCCTTTGTGTTCCATGAGAGTCAGAACCGAGTGTGGCACGGTGACTTGAAGAGTTTGTCCTAGTGTGAGTTTGTCTGCTTCGCCTACTAGGAGGGCTGTTGCTGCAACAGCTCTCAGACAAGGGGGCCATCCTTTTGCAACTATATCCAATGGTTTTGACAGATAAGCTACTGGCCGTTGCCAGGAACCAAGAGATTGGGTCAATACTCCCAATGCGTTTCCTTGTGACTCATGGACAAAAAGATGGAAAGGCTTCTGAACATCTGGAAGACCTAAAGCTGGAGATGACATCAGGGCCTTTTTCAAAGTCCGGAATGCTACATCTTGTTCGGGTCCCCAGTCTAGTGGGGATTTTTCCATTCCTCTGGTGACTTGGTATAGTGGTTTTGCAATCAGGGCAAAGTTGGGGATCCATATGCGACAATATCCCGCGGCACCCAGGAAGGCTCTTACTTGCCTCCTAGTGGTTGGAATGGGGATATTACATACAGCTTCCTTGCGTTCTGGTCCTAAACGTCGGATCCCACTGGACAATTGGCATCCTAGATTCTTGACTTCAGTTTGGCACAGTTGTGCTTTGGCTCTTGAAACTCTGTATCCAGCATCTTTGAGAAGGTACAAAAGTTCACTAGTAGCTTGTAGGCATTCACTTTCTGAGTTGGTGGCTATGAGCAAGTCATCTACATACTAGAGAAGAACCCTTTTTCCTGGGTCTACTGGGTAACTTGAGAGATCTTGATTCAGAGCAGCACTGAAGAGAGTAGGTGAATTCTTGAATCCTTGGGGTAATCTGGTCCAGGTGAGCTGACCCCGCCTTCCTGTTGTGGGGTCTTGCCATTTAAAAGCGAAGAACAGTTGACTGGTGGGTGCTAGGCGCACACAGAAAAAGGCATCTTTCAGGTCCAGGACGGTGAAATGAGTAGCCTCAGCGGGGATCAGTCCCAAGAGAGTATAAGGGTTTGGTACTACTGGGTGTATAGTTTCAACTGCATCATTTACTCGCCTTAGATCTTGTACTGGGCGGTAGTCCCCTGTCCCAGGCTTATTTACTGGGAGAATGGGGGTGTTCCAAGGTGACTGGCATTCCTTGAGAAGTCCGTACTTCAGCAGTTTCATCAAATGGCAGTGAATTCCCTCTATGGCTGGTCGAGGGAGAGGATACTGCTTCACATGCACTGGTTCCGCTCCTGGCTTGAGGGTGACAATGACAGGGGCTATGTTCTTTGCTAGGCCAGGTGGATTATCTTCTGCCCATACTTCAGGTGGGGCTATAAGGTTGGTAGGTATACAGGGACTAGTTGACTTTATTGAAGGTGCATTATAGAACCGCCATTCTTCTTCTCGGGGAACAGTAAGCACCATCAATCCAGCAGGCTTTGGGTTCACAGTCATTTTCATTTCTCCCCCTTCAGCAAAGGATATTTGGGCCTGGAGCTTGGCAAGCATGTTTCGGCCCAGTAGTGGAATAGGGCACTCAGGCATATACAAGAACTGGTGCGTTATCTTCTGTCCCCCTAGTTCACACATGAGGTTCTGCAAGAATGGTTTTGTGGCTTTATTTCCAGTGGCTCCCACAATGGTGACAGATCGTGAGGACAGAGGAGCTACTGGCTTGGCTACTACTGAATGTTCTGCTCCTGTATCTACCATGAATTCCATGTATTGGTCCCCTATCTTCAAACTGACCATAGGCTCCTGGGGACCCAGGATGAACTTGGAGCCCGGTCTGGCCTAGTCTTCATCTATCTCATCCAGGTCATAGCCCATTGCTACTGCCACTCCCTCAGTGGCTTCTTCCCTCTCCTGCTGGAACTGTGTTCGATTCATTCCTCCTCTCCTTCGAAATCTTCCGGGCCTCCAGGGACTCTCTCCTCCCCTTGCAGGGGCGGAGTCCAAATGCGGGTACTCATTTCTCCAATGTCCTTCCTTGCAGTAGGCACACTGATTTGCACCTAATGGAGGCCTTTTGCTTCCGCTGCCTCTTCCACGTCCTCTGGTCCTTTGATTAGGAATACCTCCTCCACGTCGTTCGGTTATAGCAGCAGCAAGAAGATCTGCCTTCTTCATCTTTCGTTCACTTTCTCTGTCTCGTTCATTTTCACGATTCACAAATACTTTCTGAGCGACTTCCGAGCTGTATTCATGCCCGCAAATCCATCCAATTTCTGTAATTTTCGTTTTATATCTCTCTGGGACTGACTAACAAAGGCCGCATTTACCATGCGTAGATTTTCCTGAGCGGCGGGATCATATGGAGTATACAATCTATAAGCTTCAGACAACCGCTCATAAAAGGCCGCTGGGCTCTCATCTGGACCCTGGAGAACTTCCGATACTTTCCCGATATTCATGGCCCTCTGGCCTCCCTTCTTCAGGCCCTGCAATAAGGCCTGGCGAAATCTGGTTAGGGCCGCCGCCCCCCTTTCCTCATTTGGGTCCCACCTGGGATCTTCATTGGGGTATTCTGCAGCTGCTGCTTGCGGGGGATTTATTCCTCCCCTTTCTACAGGGTTCTCTTCTAACCAACGGAGGGCTGCTTGCCCGATTCGGCCTCGCTCCTCAGTAGTGAAGAGGGTGGACAGGAGCTGGCGACAATCGGCCCAGGTAGGCTGATGGGTTTGCATAATGCTAGATATTAATTCTGTTAATTCCTGGGGCTTGGCTGTGTAGGAAGCATAATGCGTTTTCCAGTTTAATAAATCTGTGGTGGAAAAGGGTACATAAACTAAGCTGGTAGGTCCTGGTGCCATCTGGCCCTGATAATTTAAAACAGGCATTCCAGGCACTTGGCGTAATGGCATTAGGTGCCCTGCTTTCTCCTTCTTCTTGGGAGTTACGCTTCTTAAATCATAAGGCTCCCGGACACAAGTCTCCTTGGTAGGTGACCCTGAACTGGCAGGAGAGCCTCCGCTTTCTATCTCATCAGAGGACTCTAGTCCCCCTGCTGTGCTTGGGCCTGACTCGGGACTTTCACTCGGGGTAGGGCGCTTCTTAGGCTGTTGCTTCGGTATTTGCTGGGGTTCCTCTTCGGGCTCTACTTCAAGTTGCGGTGCTGTGGGGACTAACTTCTGTGGGTGCTGGGGTAACCTATCCAGAATATCTGGGGACTCTGGGTCAGAATACGCAGGCGGCTTCGCTTCCTTAGCCTTTTTGGTTCCCCTAGTAGTAGCTACAAATATTTTACAGTGCTCCTCATAACAGCGCTTCATCCATGAGGGCTGCTGTTCACATACACTTAACCAGGAATCTATATAGGGGAACTGGTCAGGATACGCTCTCAATATGAGCTGATGGATTCGTAAAACTGTCTCAAAATCAAAGGTGCCCCCTTGGGGCCATGAAGCAGCTAATGTGGGCCACTCCCTTTCACATAACATTTTTAATCTGGATGGAGTCATTTTTGTACCATAATCGCCCGAAAATCCTTTACGGAAATTCTTGATCATACATGCCAACGGAGTTTGCGTGGACTCCGTCCCTCCCATAATCTAAACGTACCTACATACACTACCTACGTACTCTACGTACGTTATGTACCCTACGTCCCTACGTACACGTAATGGCGTACAAGACAACGAACAATAAGGATAGGTAGTATTCTCCAGGACCAAGCAGGAAGTCAGTCCTCACATATGGGTGACGTCGGCGCCGACGGAGCCCTCGCGGAGCAATTTCCCCAGCTTTCAAAGAAAGCCTTTGGGAATTGCAGCACGCATGCGCGGTCCCCTTCCCGCCCAAGGGTGCCATCTTGCTCGACAACCGCATCCTCTCAGAGTAGCGGCGGATGCTTTTCTGATTCCATGGTCCACAGGCCTCTTGTATGCCTTTCCTCCCATGCCACTGGTGTCTCGGACGCTCTTCAAAGTTCTCAGAGACAAAGCCTCGATGATCCTAGTGGCTCCCCGGTGGCCGAGACAACTCTGGTTCCCGCTTCTAATGCAGCTGGCAGTGGACACTCCTCTTCCTCTGGGGTTTCAACCCGATCTCCTGTCACAGGATCAGGGGACTCTCCTACACCCCAACCTCCGGTCCCTTCATCTGATGGCCTGGCTGCTGAAAGGGTAGTCCTTGCTCCCCTCCTGCTGCCTCGGGAGGTGGAAGAGGTTGTCTTGGCCTCCAGGCGGCCCTCCACCCGGAAGTCCTACGCTCTTAAGTGGCGTCGGTTCTCCGTGTGGTGTGCTCAGCAGTCTGAGAATCCCTTCTCCTGCTTGGTAGCAGTGGTCTTGCAATATTTGCTTTACCTCTCCAATCTGGGCCTTAAGTCAAACTCTGTCAGGGTCCACCTCAGTGCTCTCTCTGCGCATCACGCACCGGTTAGGGCGAAGGCTGCGTCAGTGGCTCATCTCCGCTCTGTTCCGTTGGCAGACATCTGCCGGGCCGCTACTTGGTCTTAAAGCCAGACTTTTGCGGCCCATTACTGCTTGGAGAGGGAATCCCGCAGGGACAGTGCTTTCGGACAGGCAGTCCTCCATAATCTCTTTGAGGTTTAGGCAACTCCTACCCTCCGGCCCTGGGGTTGGGCTACCGGTCGGGGGCGTTTTCAGAGAAGATTCCTTCCTTCTGTGCTACTGAGCTAGAGGGAGCTCATTTTTCCGCTTGAGGTCTCCGGTAGCCTTAAGCTAGGGAGTCCCATATGTGAGGACTGACTTCCTGCTTGGTCCTGGAGAAAGAGTAGTTACTCACCTGTAACAGGTGTTCTCCAGGAGCAGCAGGAATCAGTCCTCACAACCCTCTCTCCTCCCCTTGGAGTTGCAGTCCTATCATTTCGTTTTTGCTAATTTTTTTGCTGTCTTTTAGCTATGTCATCAGACAGAGCAAGATGTCACCCTTGGGCGGGAAGGGGACTGCGCATGCGCGCAGCAAATCCCAAAGGATTTCTTTGAAAGCTGGGGAAATTGCTCTGCGAGGGCTCCGTCGGCGCCGACGTCACCCATATCTGAGGGCTGATTCCTGCTGCTCCTGGAGAACACCTGTTACAGGTGAGTAACTACTCTTGGCTGCAGGTAAGGGGTCTGTACAGCCCACAGAACACTGGGGTGGACAAACACCACTCGCTTCCTCCTGTTCGCGACCTGGGCATGGTCGCCCGGCCAGGAACTGCGCTACTTACGAGTCCGCTCTCGCTCGGTCTATATTTCAAGACCTCTCACTCACACATGCAAGCATATTTCAACAAGATATCATATTTCAATATTTCAAGTGCCCAGGTTTTCTGACTAACTGACTATTCCAAACAAGAAGGGTCGATGGCTTTGGCTTCCGCTTTCCTTACGTGGAGCTTACTAGGACCGCCCTTATGGGAGGTGATCAGGCTCCCTTGTCTCGCGCATACTCATGTGAGATTTCCCAGTTAGTCTATACCAAATATACCAAATCAGTCTTGCGCACGTAAGACGTTGTCCCAGGCTGTTCTTTCTGACTATCGAATTACAAAAATGTCTACTCACTGGATCCGGTCCCCGATACCACTGAGTTGGAACCTGGACTCCCCCGGGTCGGAGGTGTTGGCCAGCTGGACCCGATGGCCCACCGAGGCAGGCGGAACCCTCTCCTGCACAAAGGGGCCAGCGGCGCCTGAGGTTTCCCCCGCGGTCGGACAGACACGGTTCCAACCGGGCCAAACCTCAAGGCGAATTACGTGGATTACTCACTTGAATACCATTTACCACTCGCACTTCCTGGCCAACGCACCAAGAATATGCTGTGGCAAAGTGCAATCAATGAATAAGTCCAGGAGTCAATTGACAGGGTCCAAGCCAGTTTATTGTGCACAGGCCCAGTCAGTCAAAGCTTCAAAAGGAACTGAGCAAACGTTTTTATACAGAGACATAACCATTTAAACCTCTTTTTCAGTTTGATACATGAGAATTTTCTATTGGTTCCAACTTGATACATGCAAACTTTTCATTGGTTATACATTCCCTGCACCTGTCCAATTAGAAATCCCTCCGGAGCCTAGCAACCGGCCCCCTCCTTTAGGATTGCTTGAACAATGGTACAGTTCTGAATTTTGTTACTTTTCTACTGCAAGGTTAACTTTGGCTTCTGGAATGCATATACTGAAACATTTCTGTTCTTTCACACACAAGAGAATAATAGAAGACTTATGAGTTCATGAAAACTTCTATTAAGCATTTTAAAACAGTTTTCTCATTTTCCACAGATTTTTGGTTCTTTTCTAGCTATAATGGGAGTTAGGATCCAGGCCTAACTTACAGGCCTTTCATAGTAGCAGGCCATGCTAGGCCATAGCCTACCACACATGTACCCTCTCAATCTCCATGTCGGTTCCACGAGATGCAGACTCCTCTGTTAAAAGCCTGCTAGCCAATGTTTGTATCACCTCCACCAAGTTCTCTGCCCCACCAGCAGCCTCCGGTATTCCTCTGAAGCGCATGTTTCTGCATGCCCGGTTTTCTTTATCATCAATCTTATATGTAAGTTCCACCACTGAGAACGCTGCCTGTCTACTGTGCACTGCAAGCTCATCATAGTCTCAGCATGATCCTCTTAGTTTCCACCTCCTCCACCCAGTGTCCCAGTTCTTTATCTCCACGGAACTCTGCAATCGTAGTCATTACCTCCTGCATAGACTGGAACGCAGTGGCCAGCTCTTCAACGCTCCTCCGGAGTTCTTGCTGCAGGAGAGATTGTGTGGAGTTTGTTGCAGGTCCCCTGCTCTAGTTCACTTAAGGTTTCCTCCCCAGACTCCTCCGATGCCTGTCTGTGGGGAATTGCCATGCGGTCCAGCCTTACTCATCAACCGCTGTGAAGCACATGGCTTTTCTTTCGCTTCTAGTCCCTTAATTTTTGTAACCATTTAGTTCTCCAGGACCAAGCAGGAAGTCAGTCCTCACATATGGGTGACGTCGGCACCGACGGAGCCCTCGCGGAGCAATTTTCCCCAGCTTTCAAAGAAAGCCTTTGGGAATTGCAGCGCGCATGCGCGGTCCCCTTCCCGCCCAAGGGTGCCATCTTAGCCAGTCTTCTTTTTTCCGCGGAGCCCTACAGACGTGCCCGTCTTGTCCCCGCTAAAAAGTTGATTTTTTCGTGATTTATCTCTTTTTTCTCGGTCGGTTCGACGCCGGTCCTTTTCCTGCCCGGACTCGCGATGCCGTTGCGAGTCCTTCTGTTATTTTTCGGTTTTTCTGATTTTCTGTCAGTTTCGTTTTCGGTTTTTCGCTGGCAGCCCGGTCCTTTGACCTTGCAGGGGCCCTTTTTCCCCCCATGGCTGCCAGTGGTTTCAAGCGGTGTGTTCAGTGTGACAGAAATATGTCACTCACTGACACACATGATAATTGCCTCCGCTGCCTCGGCCCGGATCACGAAGAACTGATCTGTGGGGCCTGCAGCAAGATGTCCTCCAAAGCGTTAAGGAGTCGGCGGCATCAGCGGGAACGAATCTTCGCTGATCCCGCCCGTACCCAGACCTCGTCGGAGGCCTCGGCGTCCAGAGGTTCCAGCTCTGACCGTCGCCGGAGTTCCTCCGACAGGGGTTCTCCCTCCGGGGACCGTCATCGGAAGGTGAAACCCGCGAGGGCGGCGTCAGTGGACGCTCCTGGTTCCACGAGGGCCAGGTCGCATAGCCCCGATAGCCGTCCCGGGTCTTTGGAGAAGGAGCATCTGCCGAAGCGACCTCGTCTGGAGTCGGAGTTGCCTGCTCGGGTGAGTCCTGTAGTCCTCCTGGACTCGCCTCCGAGGGGTCCGACGTCGGGCCCGACGCCGTCGGGGCCCGAGTCGGGGGCTGCTGGGTCACCTGAGGTCGGACTCAGGTTGACGGTCTTGGAGAGCAGACTCTCTGCCTTCATGGACCAGCAGCGGGCACTGATCGCTAGCCTCGCTGGCGCCTCTGCCCCGACCGCCGGGACGTCGACGTCTAAGTCGACCCTGGAGACCGAGCTGATCCTCGAGTCCATGCGGGCTCGAGTCGATCCTCGGTCGAGGTCACCCTCGGCCTCCCGTTCGGGACTGAGGTTGTCGACGCAGACTCCCTCGGCGTCGGGGCGGCCGATGCCTCCGCCCGCCCGGACCGACCCCACCGATTCCTCCTCGGAGTCGGCCTGGGAGTCTGAAGAGGAAGAGTCACTTGATTCATTTCGGACTCGGTGTGTCCCCTCGGACTCGCCTGAGTCCGAACCTCGGAAACAGTCCCCTCCGGAGGACGCCCGGTTCTTGGACTTCGTCAGGGATATGGCCAAGGCTTTGGCCTTCCCTGCGGATCCCGAGGAGGAGCCCCGAGCCGAAGAGCTCGATGCCCTTCAGTACGACTCTCCCGCCAGGGAGCACTATACTGTACCGGTTCCTCCCATGCTGGAACGACTACTCTTCCGCATGTGGGAGAGTCCGGCATCGTCGCCGGTATTAAGCAAGTGGGTCGATTCCATTTATCGAGTCCGTTCCAAAAAGCACAGCTACCGCACCATTCCATGGTGGTGGAATCGGCCATGCATAGGCTTAAGAGCCAGAAGATGCACTCCTCGGTGCCTCCTGGCAGGGAGGCCCGCAACCTGGATGGCCTAGGTAAGAAGTGTTTCCAGGGCTCTATGCTTGCTTGTCGGGTCCAGACCTACCAGCTCTACATGGGCATGTATCTCAGAGACCTGGCTAAAGAGATAGCCGGATTCTCCGCTGGGCTGTCCGAGGAACCTTTGCGGAGGTTCCTAGCCTTGACAACTGGTATTCGGGAATGCTCCAAATTCATGTCTCGAGCAGCCTATGATGGCTTTGAAGCATCGGCACGAGTGGCCGCAGCCGGCATCGGTGCCCGCCGACAGGCTTGGCTTCAGTCGTCTGACCTTGAACCCTGGGTGCAGGACAAGTTGGTCGATGTCCCCTGCCGAGGTGAGAACCTCTTTGGCAAGCCCATGGCTGAAAAGGCTGCACAAATCGAGACGGAGACTCTCACCAGAACTAGGCTTTCTAGGAAGACCTCCGCCCCTTCCCAGAAGAAGAAGGACTCGGGAAAGAAGTCCTTTTACCCGAGAAAGGCGGCTGCCTATAAACACTACCCTCAATATCAGGCCTCCGCAGCTCCCCAACAGGGTCAGCAGGCCAAGGGACGGGGTAACGGGTCCTGTAGGCAGCAAGCCCCCAAGCCTGCACCACCGGCCCCTGCTCAGCAGGGTGGGGGTTTTTGACTTCATCAGCATAGCCTCTCCCCCTCAGCTGGTTCCTCCCAGCACAGGAGGCCGGCTGGTTCACTTTGCCCACAGGTGGTCCAACATCACCTCAGATGCCTGGGTGCTTCAGGTGGTGAGAGAAGGCTATCTTCTCCACTTCCACCAGGTCCCTCCCTCCTATTTCCCGGGAGAGCCTCCACGACTCCCTCTGCACAGGGACTTACTCCTTCAGGAGTTAGCAAGTCTTCTTCAGGAACAGGCTGTGGAACCGGTGCCCCACCACCTGAGGGGTCAAGGCTTCTATTCCAGGTATTTCCTAATACCAAAAAGAACTGGAGGCCTCAGACCCATCCTGGACTTGCGCAACCTCAACAAGTTCCTCGTCAGGGAGAAGTTCAAGATGCTTACCCTTGGAATCCTTCTGCCCTACCTCCAGCAGGGAGATTGGCTATGCTCCTTGGATCTAAAGGATGCCTACACGCACATCCTCATCCACCCAAGCCACCGCCAATACCTAAGGTTTGTGGTGGCAGGAAATCATTACCAGTACAGAGTACTGCCCTTTGGCCTATCCTCCGCACCACGAGTCTTCACAAAATGTCTCGCGGTGGTGGCGGCTTATCTCCGGCTTCACGGCCTCTATGTCTTTCCGTACCTCGACGACTGGCTCATCAGAGCATCGTCCTCTCCAGAAGTCACAAAAGCCACACACCGCACTGTGACTCTTCTGCAGTACTTGGGCTTTGTCATAAACTTCGCAAAGTCCACTTTGCTCCCCTCGCAAGATCTCGAGTTCATCGGCGCAAGATTGCACACTCTTCAGGCACGAGCTTTCCTGCCTCTCGACAGGGCTCAACGGCTCATGGACCTAGCCGGCTGCTTTCGCAGCCAGTCCCTGGTCTCCGCCAGGCGCTTCCTGAGACTACTCGGCCATATGGCTTCCACCGTCCACGTGACCCCCAATGCCCGCCTGAATATGCGGCCTGCTCAGTGGTGCCTTCGCAAGCAGTGGCAACAGGCCACGGGCGGCCTAGCCGACTTAGTGCGCATCTCCGGCCCGCTGGCCTCTTCTCTACAGTGGTGGCTTCATCGGCCGAACCTGGTGCTCGGAATGCCTTTTCATTCTCCTCCGCCGGCTCAAGTGCTGACAACCGATGCTTCTCTCCTAGGATGGGGAGCGCATTGCCAAGGGGCATGTACTCAAGGTCTCTGGACCACGTGGGAGTCTGCGCAGCAGATCAACTTCCTGGAGCTCAGAGCAATCCGTCTGGCTCTCAAGGCTTTCTCCCACCTGACTTCTCACCAGTCCGTCCTTGTCCAGACGGACAATCAAGTTGCCATGTTCTACGTGAACAAACAGGGAGGCACGGGCTCCTTCCTTCTCTGTCGAGAAGCACAGAGGCTCTGCTCTTGGGCCGTCAGCCACGGCATTCTTCTCCAGGCAGTTTATCTCCCAGGCCAAGAAAATTGCCTGGCGGACAAACTCAGCAGAATCCTCCAGCCGCACGAGTGGCGCCTGGATCCCTTGGTGGTTCAGAAACTTTTTCTGAAGTGGGGCCTCCCCACGATGGATCTCTTTGCCAGTCCTCTCAACCGGCAACTTCCTCGCTTCTGCTCTCGGCAGCCGCATCCCCTTCGAGTAGCGGCGGATGCTTTTCTGCTCTCATGGTCGGAAAGCCTTCTGTATGCCTTTCCTCCCATACCGCTAGTCTCCCGAACTCTTTTCAAGGTTCTCCGAGACAAAGCTTCCATGATCCTGATAGCTCCTCGCTGGCCCAGACAGCCGTGGTTTCCACTCCTGCTGCAATTAGCGGTGGAGGATCCGTTCCCTCTGGGGTTTCAACCAGATGATCTAACACAGGATCAGGGGTCCCTGCTACACCCCAACCTCAGATCTCTACATCTGATGGCCTGGCTGCTGAAAGGGTAGTCCTTGCTCCCCTTCTATTGCCGGCAGAGGTGGAAGAGGTCGTCCTAGCTTCCCGGCGACCTTCTACCCGCAAATGCTACGCCCTTAAATGGCGTCGCTTTTCCACTTGGTGTGCCCAGCAGTCTCAGGATCCCTTCTGCTCGGTGTCGGTGATCTTGCAGTACTTGCTCTACCTCTCTAATCTGGGACTTAAGTCCAACTCCGTCAAAGTTCACCTCAGTGCTCTCTCAGCACATCATGTGCCGGTGAACGGCAGACCTCTTTCCAGCGACCCTCTCGTGGCGAGGTTTCTCCGAGGTCTCCTTCTACTTAAACCACCTCTGCGCCCGCCAGCACCTGACTGGGATCTGAATGTGGTTTTACAGCGGATCACCTGTCCGCCTTTTGAACCTATGGCTACCTGTGCTCTACGTTTTCTTTCTTGGAAAACCTTATTCCTGATAGCCCTCACTTCCGCTAGACGCGTAAGTGAATTGCAGGCCCTCGTGTCTGATCCCCCTTACACTCGGTTCTACAAAAATCGGGTAGTCCTGCGGACTCACCCTAAATTTCTTCCAAAAGTGGTCTCCCCTTTTCACATCAATCAGGAGGTGGTACTTCCGACCTTCTTTCCCAGGCCACACTCCAGCCGAGCTGAAATGGTCCTGCATACCCTGGACTGTAGAAGGGCATTGAACTTCTACCTTGACCGTACGCGGGAGCACCGTAAAGCTGCTCAGCTTTTTGTATCTTTTGACCCCAATAAATTGGGGCTCCCGGTCTCCAAGCGTACTCTGTCCATCTGGGTTGCTGACTGTATCGCTTGGGCTTATGGGGCAGCCGGACTCTCCTTAGAAAGTCGAGTCACGGCTCATTGTGTTCGGGTGAAGGCTACGTCAGTGGCTTACCTCCGCTCTGTTCCATTGGCAGACATCTGCCGGGCCGCTACTTGGTCTTCGAGCCAGACTTTTGCGGTCCATTACTGCCTCGAGAGGGAGTCCCGCAGGGACAGTGCTTTCGGACAGGCAGTCCTCCGAAATCTCTCCGAGGTTTGAGCAACTCCTACCCTCCATCCCGGATGGGGGCTACCGGTGGGTAATAATTCAGCGAAGATTCCTTCCTTCTGTACTGCTGAGCTAGAGGGAGCTCATTTTGTGCTTAGGGTCTCCGGTAGCCTTAAGCTTGGGAGTCCCATATGTGAGGACTGACTTCCTGCTTGGTCCTGGAGAAAGCGTAGTTACTCACCTGTAACAGGTGTTCTCCAGGAGCAGCAGGAATCAGTCCTCACAACCCTCCCTCCTCCCCTTGGAGTTGCAATTATCTGCTTTAGTTTTTTTGCAAATTTTTATGCTGTCTTTTAGCTATGTCATCTGACTGGCTAAGATGGCACCCTTGGGCGGGAAGGGGACCGCGCATGCGCGCTGCAATTCCCAAAGGCTTTCTTTGAAAGCTGGGGAAAATTGCTCCGCGAGGGCTCCATCGGCGCTGACGTCACCCATATGTGAGGACTGATTCCTGCTGCTCCTGGAGAACACCTGTTACAGGTGAGTAACTTCGCTTTCCAGCTCTTCCTGGCACTGTGCCGTGCCATTTTTAGCGACTCTCCGACTCGGACAGGCTTTTTACTTCCACGGGGCAGCAGGAAGAAGGATTCAGGCCACCAGTTGCCTCAAGGACAGCGTCAGCAGGCTATCCAAACTTTTAGCAGTTTGTAGATATTCCACTAGCATGTGAGCCAGAGCACGTGCGAAACAGTCAGACAGGCAAAGTCCCACTCAGCCACCAGAGGGCACTCCAAGCTTGCTAAATGCACAGATTTCCTCTAAGCTAGTTAAAACAGGAGATTAGAAAGCATCACAATTGTAGTTACCAGTATTCAGGTCCTCACTCAAGCATTGGAGAAAGGAAACAGGCACTGCAAGTAGGAGGGATCGTCTGTCCTCACAAATCTGCAAAGATATTTCATTCGGGGCACTAATCAGAAGGGAGCTGCAGATGCCGGGAACAGGCTCTTCCCGCTCAAAGACACTCTTGTGTTTCAGAGATGCGTTCCAGAGCCTCGCGTCAATGGTGCAGCAGCACACGATCGTGAAGTTACATCAAGGCAGTCTTACACCGGGGAAAGGATGACACCATCACTCCCACATTACACCTGATTGTCAGATCTTCACAGCACAGCATTTTCAGGACGATCAGGTAATTATAGCTGAACTCTGGCACGCTCCTTCACCCCGTGGCAATTAGCTAAGCAGGGCACCGGCTGTCAGATGCTTCAAATCAGTAGCGGCAGCAAAGGAGTCAGGTTTAGACAGTGTATGAGATGACACGGGGCAGCAAAGACCGGCAGAGGTTCATGATCTACACCATGCTCACCAGAGTTGCAGTGGGGGTATTGGCACTATCGGGTGTCTTTATAATTTATTTTTATTTTTTTATTTATTTTATTTACATTTCTTCTATACCGCACTATTTGCGATCAGCGCGGTTTACATAGAACAAACAGTATCCGACAATAAACAAAATAATAATAATAATAGCCCGGGTCTGCCAATCAGCACTGCAGCGGGGCCAAGGCCTCACAAGCACTTTTACCAGAGACCTCCAAGCTTAATAGCAGAT
This sequence comes from Ichthyophis bannanicus, assembly GCA_033557465.1. Classification (NCBI taxonomy): domain Eukaryota; kingdom Metazoa; phylum Chordata; class Amphibia; order Gymnophiona; family Ichthyophiidae; genus Ichthyophis; species Ichthyophis bannanicus. Next base: position 1,633,789,707 of record CM066031.1, on the reverse strand, counting down.
AAAAAAAAGCTTTACCATTTTTCTCGGTGCTATTGTTGAACCTGGGTGCAGAGCTTTTCTATCGTGCTGCTATCTTTCTGCAGGCTCAACAGCACCCCCAGGCCCTAATAATTTTAAGGAATATCAGATTTCTGTTAACAGCATTTAGAATTGCAGGGAAAACCTGTTTCTCTGGGAACAAGCAGGAAGTCGGCCCTTGCATATGGGTGACATCTACACTGACAGAACCTACACAATATCCATTCCCCAGCTTTCATAGAAAGCCTTTGAGAGTTCCTTATTGTCCCTCCAGTCCAGTCCCGCACCTCTGGGTAGTGCACCTCTTCCAGCAGCTTGGAGATTTGACACCCATCTACTTATACACTTGGCACCGCCTACTGGGCCTAGTATACTGTCTCTCTAAGCAGCTGGAAGAGGTGTGAGGCAGAAGTGCTGGACTCACTAAGGACAACTAAGTAGTCTTTTTGCTTGCTACTTTTGTCTGCCTGAGGGCAAAGGTGTTTTCGCAGGCAGCGAAGGGATTCTCCAGTTTTTCCTAGTGAGCAGAGAATAGTAGATGAGGATCCTTGCACTACGGGAAGAGCAGATGGCTCCCGAACCCATTATTGGCTAAGGAGCCATCTCCCAGAATCCAGCAGTGAGGCAGGCAGCTCCTGGTAGGACCCTTCAGTGCCGAAGCCTCTTAGAGTGGGCTGACCACGAGGGGAGAGGAGGCGTCGTGAGCGTCGGCTGCGGATGCAGGTAAGCCCCAAAGGAGAAGTTAGGACTGCAATCGGGGGGGGGGGGGGGGTGTTCGGCCATGAGGTGCAGCATCATGTTCCTGCAGAGAGTGGGAAGCAAGCCCGGGGAGTGTGGGCTTGTATCACGTGGAGGGAGCCTGGATCAGCATGAGGGCGGTAGTGATCTTCTGAGGCTTCCAGTGGTGGCCTAGAGTTACCTGGTTCTCCCTTGTCTGGGGGGGGGGAGGGTTTGAGTTGGTCGTGTTTTTTTTTTTCTGGCAGTCATGAGTGACGGTTTCTTTGGAGGGGGGGAACTGGCAGTGAGGCCTTCGAGCCTGCAGCTTGTGGCACGGTAGCTCCTTATCTCCAGGAACAAGCAGGAATGAGTCTTCACATATGGGTACGTCGGTACCGACGGAGTCTGTGCGGGAACGCTCCCCAGCGTCCAATTAGAACGCTTTTGGGAGCATCCCACCACGCCTGCGCGCTGCCTTCCCGCCTTTCCCAACTGCCTCTCCTCAGTTTTCGTTTTTCTGCGGAACCAGCAGGATGTACTCCTGTCACCACAGAAAATTCTTCCTTTATTTTTGTTTTTTCTTGTGGTCTGCCTTCCGTCGACGCACCGGTACCGCCGGTGTTTTTCTTTTTCTTTTCTTGAACAATTAATTCCTTGGTAGGGAATTTTTCCCTGTTTAGTGCCTGATGGTTTCTCGGCCTACTAGGCCTCTCCACTTCCTTCATGGAAACGTCAGCCACTATCCCTAAAACATGTTTCAACTGTGGTGGTACCAAGTTAGTCTTAGACACCCATAACTGGTGCCTTCCACGTTTGGGTCCTGACCACTATCCGCTGGAGTGTTCCTCCTGCAGCACTTTTTCCAAAAGAAGTTTTCAGCATCGAGCTCAACTCGATACGCGGTTCCCGTCAACTCTTGAGGGTACCAGCTACGTCGTCGTCTTCACAGGATCAGGTAACCCCACAAAAGTCTGTAAAGACTAGCCAGTCCTCGGGTGGTAGATCTCATGTTCAACATCGAGATGGCTCCGGCCTTGCCCTCGGACAATTTGGCTTTAAAACCCCAGCGGGAGTCTTCGGCCTCCAAAGCACCAACGGGGTTTCGGGTTATTTCCAGGGTTTTCACCTCCGCGAAAATACCTGAGCCATGCTCTGTGGTGGCATCCGCTGGGAGCGGTGCCAGTACCCCGGCATTGGCAAAGGTGTTGGATGAAACACTCCACACCGATGATCGCAGTCTAGCGTTCTCGGTATCTTTGGTGCTGCTATCGATCCCGGTACCGATTCTGGCATCCATGTCGGTACCCTCCAGGTCTGTTTCGATTGATTCACTGCTTTCGATGCCGAGTCTAGAATCTATCTCTAGCCTGGACGATTGGGTACCGACTCATCTCGATATCGACCTCGCTCGCTGCCGAAGACATTGTCCCGGAGATCAAAGTCTACCGCTCTCGGTACCTTTGGTACCGTTAGTCGCCTCAGACTGATCGTCCGGTGTCGGTACCGGCTGCGATACTGCCGGTTCCATTTTCTACCTTTGCATCGGTACCGGTGCCTTCCATGCTTGCTTCCACAAGCTCGCTTCCTTCGGTACCGAGCTTGGAGTCCATCCCTGGCATGGATAGTTTTTCACCGCCGACAACCCGATGCTCCACTCTTTCGGGTCTGGTACTCTAATGGATCAATCCATTAGTGCTAAGGCTAGATCTTCAACAGATCTGACCTTCACTCCTCATAATACAGGATCCCCTTCTGAGGAAATTTCAAGCATTCCTGCTTGATATGGCAAGGTTACTTGCCATTTCTATACCTGATCAAGATCCTGCTCCAAGGGATTCTGAGTTTCTGTGTCTCCCTGAGACTCCAAAGAAGGTTATCATGCTCCCTTTGCATCAAACCTTACAGGATCTTTTACTTAGAATGTGGGAAACTCCTTTAAAGGTATCCCCACCTTCAAGGGCCACTGACTCTCTGTACAAGGTGCCCCCTTCTCCAGGTTTTCAAAAGACTCAACTTCCACATCATTCTCTTGTTGTGGAATCAGCAATGAGGCGTGTGAAAAGTGCTAAAAGGCACTCTTCTTATCCGCCAGGTCGTGAGGCTAGAACTTTAGATGCCTTTGGACATAAAAGCTTCCAGGCATTGGAGTGGAGGAGTGGCCTAGTGGTTGGGGCAAGGTACTTCAGGCCGGAAGGTCGGAGGTTCAAATCCCACTAGAGGACAGAAACCTTGGGCCGGAAGGACTGGGGTTTCTAGTCCCACAGGTGCTCCTTGTGGTCTTGGGCAAGCCACTTAACCCTCCATAGCCCATGTTCCCTGTAAAATAGTTATCTACAAGTTATAATGCCCTGTTCAATGTAATTTCAGTTTGTTCAATGTAAACCGCACTGATGCAGAATAGCGCGGTATATAAGAGAATGTAAATTAATAAATAATCCATGTTTTCAACAAGAATTCTCTCATATATTTTCTATATGGGATTATCTCTTGAAGAGCTCACAACCAATTTGCTGTTTTTGACTCCTTTTCTTCAGGATCACAAAAGAGCAGACTATTCTTTACTGGTTAGTCATGTTCAAAATATCTCTAGGTTTCTTACTCGTGCTACCCTGGACAGTTTTGAGTCTGTTAGCGGAACTTCTGCTATAGCCATAGGGGCACGACGCATGGCCTGGCTCCAAGCTTCTAACTTGGATACATCGGTACAAGAAAGGCTGGGAAATACTCTTTGTACTGGGGAGAATCTCTTTAACACAGAGACTTTACGCCAAGTTGCTCAGTTAACCACTGGCACTGTTGCTTTCAAAGGATTGTCTACACCTTCCTCTATCCCAGTTGGTAAGAAATCTTCTACCAAACTTTATTCCTCCAAGGGGAAAAAGTTTTATCCTTTCTCTACCCATCATACAGCTGTTTCCAAACAGGGGAAACATCAAACCAGGCTAAAGAAACCACAACCTCAACCACTTCAGCAAACCCAGCAGTCGCAGGGTTGCTGATAGATTCTTCACTGAATCCTTCTTCCTGCTTTGAGGTTTAGAACCTGTAGTTTGCTTCTTCTCTTACAAGCATCTACATCGGTTACATCCAAAACTTTACATTAAAGAGACATCCTGACTTTTAGCTCATAGAGCTCCTTAGCATGATTATGCTTTACAGGTAGTAAGGTTACTCCTCTTCCTTCTAAGTAGATAGAGGAGTAACAACTGTCAATAAGGTCGTCTATACCTTTATCTTTGACAGTTTCTCCTGTATCAGCATGTCTCATACTATTTTCAAAGATTTACTCCATCGTAAGTCTTTTTCAACTCTGCCCCTCTTACTAAGACATTTTGGTCTGTAAAAGTATACTACTTAACTGAGGGCTTATCCCTAAGCCCTGAGTTTCTTTTCAGAGTTGTCGCCACCTTGCATTCTTGTTTCTCGTGGCAGCTTCTCAGACAATGATGGAGTTTTACCACTCCTACTTATGTCTGTAGGTATTTTTCTAATCTTGAGACCTAAGATTTGTTCTGCCGCTCTAACAATAGTTAGAATGCAGGGGCTCTTAGTGTTAAACCACTAACTTGCTAACCAAGCACCCAGGGCTTGATCCCCAATATCAATCTTTCTGGCCTTAGTACTAAGTCCCAGACAGACTTAGAACCTTCTCGGGTTTTCTTGTTGCAGCATACCTTCTATCCTTAGCCTTGCCCAATCCTTGGGCGTTGGCGGAGTAGTTCAGGTTACATACTGGCTCTTAAACAGCCAGTTTTTTCTTCTAGCCAACCTGCAACATGCTCTCTGCATCTCTACAGAGCAGCTCTGCACTATGGGCCCTTGCTAGAGCAAATAATTCCAGATGGTTAGGAAGGGCTTTACTGGGTTCTTCCCTACCCTTACCATTTCCATTAAAGTCGTCTTCTTCAATAAAGGACACACGCCTTTAATTAAGTGAAGACCTAAAGAATTATCCAATCCCCTGGGTTGGTTCACATTCCCAGTGGACCCCTTCACCAGGGATGGTTTTCTTTCACTGACAGCCAGTCTTTGTGTATTTCCTTCCATCCTCAATTCCTCATGGAGTAATTCATATTGAGCGCAAGAATGCATCATACTCATTTTGCCCTCTTAGAAGGGTAAATATAGTATCTCTTTTCATTGCATCTTCTCCAGCTGTCATGCTGGAGTTATGGAAGGATCCAGACTTACTGTCAGCGGATTAAAACATCCTCCATTCCTGGTTTTTCAAGGGCTAGAGTTCTTAGAATACTCTAGACTTCTCCTTGTCAGTGAGAGCACTCAGCTCTCCCACCCACAACAAGGGAGAATGGATTCTTTAAACATCTCCTCAAGCAGGTATTCCCTTCTTGTTATTAGATGAATCTTTCTCTCTTCACATATCCCTATGTGGGGGCATGGGTATATATTTATGCATGTATATAGACATCTACATGTCTGTACCCATATATATATATATAAAAAAACAAACAAAAAATATATAGTTTAGTTTTGTTTTTTTTTTCTCCTATACGGCCCCGACAGTCACTATCCTTTTCCATGCTGCTCCAGCATGTTCAGGATTCTACATAACCAACCACTTCCCTGTGGTAGTTAAAAGGTTTCCACCATGACCTTCAGTTTAGGTACATCTGAAGTCCTCCATGTACCATCTTTTTTCCTAAGTAACTTCATTTAAGAAGGACATTCTGAATTTTCAGTAAATAGGAGGCTACAATGCCTCATACTTCTGTCCTCCTTTGTTATTGGATATAGGGGTCTTCAAAGCCCCTCTTCTATAAGAACTATGTCTCTTTAGGGTCAAAAGAACTTCAGGTTTATCTAATAGGGACTTCCGCATTTCCCGCAAAAGTCCTGCCCCATTGAACTACCCCAGTCTCCGCTGGGACTTTTCTCGCCCTAAAGGTTCTGACCTCAACCTGTCTTTTGCACAGTTTATTACCTCTGCTCTATATTGAGGTATTCCTTGAGGATATTCTGCTGGTTCATATTAGCAGTCCCATATGAACCTCCATAACTTTTTACAATACCTCAAGGTGAGGTCCATATTGCTAAATTCCAGTTCAATGTTTACTACTAGATATTATCTACACAGGGTCTCCTCTCTAGGCGTCCTGTTTGGTCCAGTTGGTCCATAGCATGTCTTTTTAGTTCAACTCCTACCCTCCATCCCCAGGATGCCTGAGGATCTGTCGAATAGCATGGCCTTTGATTCGCAACATGCTGGGACTCCTCCAGGCATCTTAGCTTGGGAGTCCCCATATGTGAAGACTCATTCCTGCTTGTTCCTGGAGATAGCACAGTTACTTACCTGTAACAGGTGATCTCTGGGAACAGCAGGAATAAGTCTTCACAACCCACCTACCTCCCCTAGGAGTTGTATCTCTCTATCTCTATCTTTCCTCTCTCTCTCTCTGTCTCAGCTTTAAAACTTAACTGAGGAGAGGCAGTTGGGAAAGGCGGGAAGGCAGCACGCAGGCGTGGTGGGATGCTCCCAAAAGCGTTCTAATTGGATGCTGGGGAGCGTTCCCGCGCAGACTCTGTCGGTACTGACGTACCCATATGTGAAGACTTATTCCTGCTGTTCCCAGAGATCACCTATTACAGGTAAGTAACTGTGCTTTCCCTGCTAGCCCCCTTGGTTGCATTTGGTCGGTTTTCTGGGGCGCTGGGGGGGGGGGCTGTGCCAAAAAAAAAGAGAGGAAAGGTGAGGGAAATACTTGAAGGAAGGCTCATCAATCTCTCTGCAGGAGGGCTGCTTGCCTCCGGGGATTCAGGGTCAGGAGCTGGTGGCACAGGTGCTACAATGCCGGCCAGACCCCAGTGCCTGATCTGTGGAAACAGATGGTGTGTCTGGGGTGTGCTCAGGAGGTCAATTCCTTGAAGAAGGGCCTGCAGGAGAATAAGGTAAGAGATCCTTCGCTGGCCTGGGACCTGCAGGTAGCTGAGGGGTCCTCGGGTGCTGGGTTGGGGATAGCCTCCAAATCTTCGGTCATCCCTGGGCCTTCGTCAGTGGGGCTCCCAGGGGATTTTCCCCCAGAATTTGTACTTTTGCTCCATCAGGCGTCTTGTATGCGCCAGCAGAGAGCAGGAGCCCCTTCGCTATCGTGGAATCTGGGGGCTAAGCAAGCGGTGGATAAAAAGGCAGGCTCCACAGAGGTAGAATGTACCAAGAAGGCTTGCCTTGGAGGAGAGGGGCAGGACGTGAAAGATCTGGACATGGAACTGGAAGAAGGAGAGATCCTGGAGTACGAGGACCAGTTGCGAGTGGTCCAAGTGTTTCGACGAGAGGAGTTGCAAGCTCTTATCAGGGAGTCCTTGAAGGCCCTCAACATGCCAGTGGAGGAGGAAGTGCTGGAGGATCCCCTTCTTCAGGCGGTGGGGATGCCGCAGAAGGTGTTTCCAGTTCAGAGTGGTTCACGAGATGATCCAAGAAGAGTAGAATCGGCCGGAGGCGGGTTTCAGAGGAGGACAGGCCATGACCCAGCTGTACCCGCTGCCGGAGCAGGAGTGTTAACGTTTCCGGTCCCCTAGTGTGGATGCAGCGGTGTCGGTAACTAAGAAGACTATTCTGGTAGGAGGTGTGTCCCTCAAAGAACCAGGACATGAAGTTGGACACCTTGCTCAAGCAGGCCTTTGACATCAATGCCCTGGTACTGCAGGCCCTCCATTTGTGGGGCCTGGGTAGCTAGGGCCTGCTTAAGCTGGTCGCAGTGGATTCAGCAGCCGGAGGAGCAGGTGGCTGACCGGTCTGGGGAGGCAGCCAAACTGGAGTCGAGGTCAGCCTCATCAGGGGGCTCAAGGAGCATGGCCTCATTGGTGGCGGCTCATTGCTATCTATGGTTGCGGAACTGGGTGGCGGACGGAGCTTCTAAGGCCCGTCTAAGCAAACTACCTTTTAGAGGTAACCTGCTCTTTGGAGAGGACCTGGACAAGTTGGTGAAAAATTTGGGGGAGTCCAAAGGCGGGTGTCTGAACCATATAACGTCTCAACAAATAGGGGTGTCCTACATGGAGTGGTGGGTTTACCCCTAAACAAAGACATTGGGAGGGGTGGCCTGCACAGAGCGACAGGTGCACCTACTCTTGCCATCTTGCTGGGCAGACTAGATGGACCATGCTGGTCTTTATCTGCCATCATTTACTATGTTACTATGATAAGCAAAGCCGTCCGTCCATGTCGGCGAGAGGGCAGTCGAGGGACTTTAAGTGTTTTCGCATGTCCCGCTTTGGCTCCTTTCAGAGGTAGAGGTGCCCCCAGAGGGCAGGGGGGTTCAGAGGTTTCTGGGGGGTGGGAAGGGGCTTTGGGGGATAGCCTCTTCGGGAACCAGGAAATCCCAATGAAGCGAGGCGGGCCCAGGTGGGGTTGATTCTCGAAAGAGGCAGGCTACCAGAATTCTATTCTGCTTGGTTCCAGATAATGTCGGACTGGTGGGTCCTGGAGGTCATCCTTAAAAGCTATGCCCTCAAGTGGGCACGGCCAGTCGGCCACTCTCTCGTTCAGTCTCCTTGCGGGTCGCAAAGAGAGGGTGGTGAAGGCCACCCTGGAGAGACTATTGCAGTTAAGGGCTGTGGTCATGGTTCCCTGGGACCAATATGGGTGCAGTCGGTACTCCATTTACTTTGTGGTTCCCAAAAAAAGAGGGCTCATTCCGACCAATCCTCAATCTCAAAGGCGTGAACCAATGTTTGCGGGTCCCACACTTCCGCATGGAAACCCTGAGGTTTGTCATAGTGGCGGTAAGAAGAGGGGAGTTCTTAATGTCGCTCGACCTGTCCGAGGCTTACTTGCACATCCCCATCAGGCCGGAGCACCAGCAGTTTCTTTGATTTGTGGTGCCAATGGAGCACTTCCAGTTTCAGGAGTTGTCTTTCAGGCTGACGACGGTGCCATGTACGTTCACCAAGGTCAAGGTGGTGGTGGTGGCAGTGGTGCTCCACAAGGACTGAGTTCTGGTGCATGCGTACCTTGACAGCTGGCTGATCAGAGCAAAGTCCAGGGATGAAAGTGTCTTGGCCACACAAAGTGGTGCAGCTTCTTGAAAGTCTGGGATGGGTGATCAACCGGGCCAAGAGCTGGTTGGTACCGTCTCAAGAGCTGGAGTATTTGGGGGTGCACTTTGACACCAGAGTAGGGAAGGTGTTAATGCCTGCACAGTGCGCCCGGGGGACTGCGTTGGCTAGTGCAGCAGTTTTTGCGAAGTCTAGCCATCAGCCTGGCACTATCTGCAGGTTCTGGGAACCATGGCAGCCGCAATCGAGTTGGTTTCTTGAGCAAGAGCACATGCTGCATCATGTGCTTTTATGTCGGTGGTCCCACCAGAACCAGCCCTTATCCACTTGTCTCCGGTGCCTGGGACTTGTAAAGAAGGCGCTGAAGTGGTGGCTTTGTCCACGGACAATGGAGTGGGGCATGCCCTTTGCGGCACTGGTTTGGATTCCACTGATGACAGATGCCAGCCTGGCCAGTTGGGGGGCCCATTTCCAGGGTCACATAGCACAGGGGCAGTAGGGGCCGCAGGAAGCTCACCTGTCCAACAGACTGGAAATGTGGGCAGTGCTCCTGGCATTCCAGGCTTTCAGCCCTTGGCTGCAGGGGCAGGCGGTCCGGGTATTCACAGACAATGCCACCACAGTGGCCTACATCAATAGCCAGGGCGGCACGGGCAGTGTAGCCCTAGAGGAGGAGGCTGAGTCTCTCTGTTCGAGTGGGTGGAAGGTCACCTCCAGGCCTTATCAGCGGGCCTTGTCGCAGGCGTTGACAACGTGATGGCGGATTATCTGAGCTGGGTGCATGTGGATCCTGGCGAGTGGACTCTCAACCAGGAGGTTTTTGAGCAGAGGACTTGTCGTTGGGGCACGCCGGTCATGGATCTGATGGCAACCTTTCAGTCTGCCAAGGCGAGCAGATTCTTCAGCAGAAGGAGGGAACGAATGTTGGAGGGGCTGGATGCCCTCGTGCAAAGATGGCCCGAGGTGGTGCTCCTGTCTTTCCATCGTGGGTGTTTATAGGCCGGGTGATACAAAGGATCGAAGCTCACCAGAGGGGCTACCATCTTGATTGCCCTGGACTGGCGAGACTCCTGTGGTATGCCGATCTAGTGAGGCTGCTGGTGGATTGGCAGTGACGTCTGCCGGTTCGAGAGGATCTGTTATTGCAGGGGCCAGTAAGCATTGCCTCAGGTGGATTGATTCTTGCTTATAGCTTGGCTCTTGAGAGGGCGAGGCTGAAGAGGAAAGGCTACTCTGGGCCAGTGATTGCAGCTCTGCTGAAGGCATGGAAGAGGTCAACCTTTTTGGTGTACATCAGGGTGTGGTGTATCTTTGAGTTGTGGTGCAAGGATAGGCAGGCGAGTCCATCTTCTGCTTCCATTCCTGACATTTTGGCTTTTTTGCAGGCTGTGTTCGATAGGGAACTGGCCACCAGGTCCTTAAGGGTGCAATAGGCGGTGCTCTACTGTTACCAGGGTAAGGTGCAAGGGGTGGTGTTTGCGCTCGCATCCTGATATGCTGAACTTCGTGAGAGTGGTGAGGCACCTGCATCCTCCATGGAGAACGGTGGTGCTGCCCTGGGATCTCAATTTGGTGGTGTTGGCAATGGCCAAGGAGCCCTTTGAGCCTTTTAGTAGGTGCTCATTGAAGGATTTGATGTTGAAAGTGGTTTTCCTCATAGCTATTTGTTCGGCACGCAGGATTTTGGAGATTCAGGTGCTGTCTTGCAAGGAACCATACCTGTTATTTTCCAGGGAGGTTGTGGTCCTTTGGCCAGTACCCTCCTTGCTGAAGGTGATTTTGGCTTTCCATGTGAATCAGCCAGTGTCTTTACTAGTCCTTTTGGTTTTGGAGATGTATCCTTTGCACTCGGAGCTGCGCAGGTTGGATCCTGAGGTGCTATTTGAAGCGGACAGTGGCCTTTTGGAGATCAGAACGCTTGTTCGTTCTGTACAGGGGGGCCTTGAAGGGAGAAGCAGCAGCTAAGGCGTCAATTTCTAGGTGGATTAGAGAGGCTATTGCTTCGGCCTATCTGGTGAAGGGGAGAGTGGTGCCAGATGGGTTGCAGGCACACTTCACAAGGGCCCAACCATAGTCTTGGGCAGTTTGATGCCACCTGCAGAAATCTTTAAGGCTGCAGCATGGTCTTCCTTTCATACCTTTGCTAAGCATTATTGCCTGGATTTACAGGCTTCGGGGGATGCTTGGTTTGGAGTGGCAGTGCTTCAGGCTGGTTTGGCAGATCCTTCCCATTAGGTTAACTGCCCTGTTACATCCCAGAGGTGCGAGACTGGACTGGAGGGACAATAAGGAAAGAGAAATAGCTTACCTGCTTTGTTGTTCTTTGAACTCCAGTCCCAGATCCCACCCTTGTTGGTTGCTGAGAAGGTGGTTAGAAGGCACATCCGTCTAGGTCACTACTGCAGTGTTTCGTGGCATGGGTCTGGAAGCTCCATAGGGGTAGTCAGCTAGACATAGGGGCCAGTCTCACTCTGCATCTGGTCAGACGGGGCCGGTGGTTCACAGGTAAGCCTCCCTGTAATGGGTCTTCCTTCCCAGGTAGGGGTAGGGGCTACTTACTGAGTTTTGTATAGCATTGATGGTTTAGTAACTACTTATTTTCTCCTGTGAGTCTGCTTTGTCAGTAGGTTACTGGGGCTGGTAGGCAGTGCCAGCTGTATAAGTAGATGGGTGTCATCAAAAGATGACATGCTCAGTCTCCAAGCTGCTGAAAGAGGTGCACTACCCAGAGGTGCAGGATTGGACTGGAGTTCCTCAAGGAACAACAATTAGCAGATTAGTCTAATTTCTCTTTCTACCATGCATTTGTGGTCACCTTGCTGCCCAAGGGTGCCATCTTTGTTTGTCTTCTTTCCACAGAACTCATCAGATGTGTAGTCTGTATCCCTGGGAAAGTTAGGTTGTTTTTTTAATGACTTCAGTGTTTCCTTTTTTTCCAGTTGTGTAGTGTCTCGGATCAGTTGCCTCTGGTGGGTTTTTTTTTTTAGAGTTCCTTCTTTTTTTCTTCTGTGTGGGTTTTTCTCGTGCCGCCCTGAACAAGATATTGGAGTTTGACCTTGTGGGAGCAGTTGTCAGTCAGTGGCTGAAAGTATTGTGATCGTTGGAACGGTAGTACAGTATGTCTCGCACAAATGGTCATGACTTGCCTGTGGTGCCTTGACGCTGACCATGACAACTCTTCCTGTTCTCTCTGTCTCCAGAGGATGAGCAAGGGCTAGAAGAATCATGAAAGGCAGCGGGAGTTTGCTGTTTGGCCCTGAGACCACCTGTTTGGCTCCAGCATTGTCTGGGTTATTGGTGTCCTTGGTGCCGTAGATGAGGCCTTGCCCTCGTGTGTCGACCATGCTTTCTCTGAGCACCTGAGATTGTGAGGCATTGGACCCAGGATTGGCTGCAGAAGACCATCCACTGGAAGGATTGAACCTTGTCGAAATCAATGGCTAAGACAGATGTTGGTGCCAAGGGCAAGTCTCAGTCACCGCTGGGAGCAGCCTTCCAAGCTGCCCTGGTGGGAGGAGGTTCCCAAAATCACAGGGGATTGGCAACGGTCTTTAGAGGTTATCCTTCAGGAAACCACTTCAACAGAGCTGGCGTTGAGCCCAATTCCTCTGCGCCAGCACTGGTGCCTGAGGATTCTACTGGCCTGGAGGTCAGGATGGCTGCCTTGGAGCGCAGCTTTGTTGCCCTCCTGGCACTGCAAGCAGACCCCAATGACAGGTACGTCCGGTTCCTTGTTACAGGATCCTCTGCTGTGGGGACATCACCCACAGAGGTTCAGCCTGTGCTGGAGTGGTTCCAACCTGGCTCCGATTTTAGGTATCAGTCCGCCCCCTATGAGGGCCTGGCCCTCTCAAAGTGCCTCATGGACCCCACTGACTCCCCCAACTGGCCACCGGGCCAATGCCCACTGGATCCTGGGGGTATCTTCTCATACCAATTCAGAGTGGGAGACTGATGACAAGCTCCTGGATATTCCCTTGGCTCCATCTCTGCTGCAGGAGCGTTTGTGGTCCTGCCCAAGGACCTCTCCTTCCAAATGTTTGTGCAGGACATGGCTAAGGTCTTGGCCTTTGCCACAGAATCAGACGATGAGCCTCAGGTGGAAGACCTAGAGAGTGCCCATTCCTCTCTCCTTGAAAGACTGCTCTTCAGGATGTGGGATACACCAGTTATGGTACCAATAGGGAGCAAGTGGCTCGATTCTATGTATCTGGTCTGCAAGAGCCCTGGCTTCCAGACTACATGGCTACCACTCAACCCCTAGACCTAGAGCAATGGGTTCGGGACAAGTTGGTTCAAGGGGAGGAATGGCCTAGTGGTAGGGGCAAGCTAGCTCAGGCTGGAAGGTTAGGGGTTCAAATCCTGTTAGAGGATAGCAATCTTGGGCAAGCTACTTAATCCTCCATTGCCTCAGGTATAAAAAAACAGATTTTGAGCCCTTTGCGGACAAGGGAAATACCTGAATGTTCCTGAATGTGTATACTGCTTTTAACTTGTAGAAAAGCGGTATATAAGCCTAGCTAAATAAATGACCCATGCTGGGGAGAGAACTTCTTGGGCAAGCCAATGGCGGACAAGGCCCCAGAGTTGGAGTTCATTACCAGAAGCAGGCTCTCCAGGAAGACTGCAGACCCTTCCTGATGAAAGGCTTCAGGGGGAAAAAGTAATTTTACATGGGGGGGGGGGAGGAAGGCTTATGGAACATACCCCCAATTTCTGGCCTATCAAGCTCCCCAACAGGGACAGTAGGCCAAGGGCCAGGGGCATGACCCTCATAAGCCTAAGACCCCCAAGCTCCAGACAGCACCTCTGCCGCAGACTAGGGGGAGCTTTTGGCTCCTTGGACATAGCCATTCTTCCCTTCTGGGGTCAGGAGCCACAGCATACAGGTGGATGTCTGGTCATCTTTGCTCATTGGTGGCCTAGCATCACAGACATTCTCACTCTGTTGGTGGTCAAAGGGCTACCTCCCTCCACTTTGAGTAAATGCCAACTCTGTACTTTCCTGGGCAACTTCCTGTGGTGACTCTTCACCAGGAACTTCTATAATGGGAATTTGTGGGCCTGCTGGCAGACCAGGTGGTGAAGCCCCCCCCCCCCTCCCCTTGCTTAGTGGGGAACTGGGTTCTACCCCCCACTACTTCTGGTTCTAAAAAGAACAGGAAGGGTTCAGCCCATCCTGGATCTGAGAGACCCCAATTGGTCCTTGGTGAACAAGAAGTTCAAAATGGTTTCCCTTGGAATGTTGCTGCCCTACCTCCAACAGGGGGATTGGCTATGCTCCTTGGATCTCAAAGATGCCTATACATCCTGATGCCTCCTTTGTACCAGCAGTACCTCTGCTGCTTCATTGGGGAACAGCACTACCAATAGAGTGTTCTGCCATTAGGGCTGGCATCCGCTCCTGGGTGTTCACAAAGTGCTTGGTGGTGGTTGCTGTTTACCTACACCTCCAGGGGGTGTTCATGTTCCCCTACCTGGATGAATGGCTCATAAGTGGCAGCTCCGCTGATGAGGTCTGTCGGACAGGATGCCACACCACTCTCAGCCTGGAGCACTTGGTTTGTCATCAACTACCCTAATTCCTACCTGCAGCCTGCTCAGTGAGTGGATTTCATAGGGGCCTGCCTGATGTTGCTTCTTCTGGGACACATGGCCTTGGGCATGCATGTCAAGCACACCTCTGCATGTGTCCAGCCCAGTGGACCCTCAGCTCCCAATGGGCCCAGGTGACGGGCTACCTTCATGATGGTGTCCAGGTGTCTCCCACTAGTGTCATCCCTAGATTGGTGGCAGAAGCCACAGCACCTCCTGACCAAGGATGCCTTTTCAGTCTCTTTCCCTTCAGGTGACCCTCATGGCAGATGCCTTAATACTGGGCTGGGGGGGGGCCTGCTGTGGTGGTCTATGGATCCAGGGTGTCTGGTTGGCAGAGGAATATCTCCATGTCAATGTCCTTGAAGTCTAGTTATTGCATATTCTCTGTAAACATTCCAGTTTACAGAGAATATGCAATAGTTCTGTTTCAGAGGGATGATCAAGTGCTGATTTATCTTGACCAACAGGGAGGCACTGGGTCTGTACCTCGTGTGAGGAGGTGATTTGTCTCTGGACCTTTGCCTGGAAGAGAGGTATACTGCTCCAGGCAGTATACCTTCTGGGACAAGAGAATGTCCTTGCGGATCTTCTGTGAGTCCAGATTAATGGAGAACTGCCTCCCTGGTTGACGTTTGGATCTTGTAAGAGGTCTTGGAGCTTATTTGTGCTGGCATTCACAATTTGATTTCTTGGTTGTGTCTGGTCTTTTTACAGGTTTTTGGTAGCCTGTAGCTTGGGAGTCCCATATGTGAGGACTGACTTCCTGCTTGTTCCTGGAAAAATCGTAGTTACCTGTAGCAAGTGTTCTCTGGGCACAGCAGGAATAAATCTTCACAACCCTCCCTCCTCGTCATGTAGTTTTTTCTTATTATGCTTTTTTAAGCTATGTCCACATTATGAGATAAGACATCTGTGGGCAGGAAGGTGACCGTGCATGTACGGTAGAACTCCCAAAGGCTTTATGAAAACTGAGCAGTGGATACTGTGTGGGCTCCATCTGTGCCAACGTTGCCCCTATGTGAGGACTGGTTCCTGCTGTTCTAGAGAACACCTGCTACAGGTGAGTAACTATGCTTTCCTTGCTGTACTGCATTTGCTTATTAAAATATCTATTTTAAGCATGGGATTTTGTACAGGTTTATTCTAATTCAGGGAGTGGAGGAGTACCCTAGTGGTTAGAGCAACTGCCTAGTTACCCAGAAGATCAAGGGTTCGATTCCCACTGGCACTCCTTGTGACTTTGGGCAGGTCACTTTGTCCTCTGTTGCCTCGGAAGAAAAGGCTGGCAATCTACTTCCGGTGATACATTGCCAAGAAAACCCAGAGGTAGCTGGGTCGCTATGAGTCAACACTGACTTGATAGCACTAAAAAATAAATAAAAATACAATTCTAATTCAGGTTGTCTCTGCCTAACAGTGCTAATTATAAAGTGTGTGTTAAAGTCCTCATTTGGATAGGCTTATGAATATTCATAATGTTTTTTACTTCCTTCCATAAATAGGCCCTCTTGAAACTCACCCCTTGAGATAGGGAATGGGTTAAAATTCACCAGGAGATCTGAAGTCATCTGTTCAAACTTAATGTTTAGATCAAAGAACAAGGGTAGGTGCCTACCCTTCAATAACTAATGAGCACCTTAAAAGAAAGGGATTGGTAACTGCTTTAGGGAACAGGAGGAGCTTGCCATACAATCTGATTTAAAGGATGTATAAATCAAATATAAGGAATGAACTATACCTATAACTATACTATGGTTCACTGTAGGATTACTTTCAAAATTCTAACAATAATCTTTAAAGCCATCAACAAAAGCACTTCTAGTTCCCTCTCTGATCTTATTCAGACTGCCCCCTCCAACAGAATGAGAAGATCCACCACCATCAATACCTTGCGACTCCCGGAGGCATTCACTAGATGTTCGAAAGCCACAGGAAATCGTGCATTTGCATTTTATGCCCCTCACTGCTGGAACACTCTACCAGCAAACATTCGTGCAATAAACAGTCTCTCCCAGTTCAGGAAAGCGCTGAAACACTATCTTTTCCTTCAGTTCCCCAACTCAGATGACATCACATAAACTACCCACGTTGCTCTTCCCCCTTCTCCTACTATTCCCACTTCGTTCTCAGGTTTCCCAGCCTGCAACATGCCAATAGTTGCCCTGTTACTGACACTGTATTCCTTATGGTTAATGCCTAGCCAGGTGACCCACCTATTATCATCACCCTGTATTATAGTTCTCCCTCTGTATATAATTTGTTGTACTCCTTATACTTAACGCCCAGTCAGGCGACCCACCGACTGTTATCATCCTGTATTATAGTTCGCAATCTGTATATAGTTTTCCCGTTCTCCATGTTAACATACCTGTTTAATGTAAGTGCAATGTGGTCCTTCCTCATTGCACAATCTTTGTTATCTGTAAACCACGCTGATGGCAAATAGTGCAGTATAGAAAAAACTATAAATAAATAAAATACCTATCCATAGTGCTCACTACAAGTGGTGAATAATCTCTGGCTTTAACATGCAAATCAGAATCACTAGCCACCACTTAGAAGGCAGCCAGAGAGGGATTACATGTGATTCTGTGGCATAGGGTTTATTGCCGATTCCATTCAGTCCTTACAGCATGCTAACCAAAATGTATGATCAACCCCACTCATTCCCATTACCTGAGGCATCCGCAAGCATGAAGTGCTGTGGCTGACTTCAGTCTGATACCTCACTGGGTGGGGCTGTAACCTTACAGGGCTTCATGTATTCAGACTGAAGCCAATAGAGGAGGCATTACGCTCCTACCAATGGGAGGGAAAAGAGGATAAGGTTGCCAGATTTCTGATGAGCAAATCTAGGATACTTGTTCCATTTTAGTAAGTGAGCTATTCATTTTGGTGGAGGAATGGGAGAAATGCAGTAACTGCCTTCATGGAATATTAGTGAGTAAAGCATACTTCCAGAAGTTTCACACTTTTTTGGGTCCAAGATGAAAATCTCAGGGCTAGTTATGTTCAGTATTCAAGAGAATTTTATTATAGATCAGGAAAACGGCCTACAATTCAAGTATTTACTTACAACATATAAATTCTATGTGGGGTCCAGGTTTAAAATGTTAATGAGAGTTAGAGTAAACAGCCTACTGTTTACTCTAACCTCCCATCCATTCAAGACAGCCATACCAATGCCTTTAATGATGCCCTCAGTGAGCTAGGCTACGTTCAACTTGTCGATACCACTACCCATATAAAAGGGAACATACTAGATTTGATCTTTGCACCGCAGCTAGCCTTCCTTCATGGGCACAAGCCTCTCCTAAATGTTAGCCCAGTCCCTTGGTCAGATCATCTTCTGATACGATTCCAGATACCAACTTGTGCTACATCTGTCAAAGCTAAAACTGATGATAATCCTACCCCAGAACAATTTAAGCGCTTCCATCCTTTCGATAGAGAGGATTTTTTAATGAAGACACTGATCCTACTTGACCTACCTGAACAAGGACTAGATGACATGGTCGACTCCTGGAACTCAAACCTAGATGCCGTAATCCATAGACCTCAAACATACAAAGCTTCACATAAGAAGAAGAATGCTCCTTGGTACTCCCAAGAACTACGCAAATCGCTTCTTCATCTCAGACAACTAGAGAGGAACTGGAGACGATCTAGAACAACCGCGAGCCATGAAGCATTCACAGCACAATTAGTAAAACATCGTTTAGCCGTTGCATCAAGTATGAAACAATATCATGCAAACAGACTACAACGCTCCCTGAACAAACCCCACGAACTCTTCCAGATTGTAAAATCCCTAGCAAAGGAACCATCTCAGGGAAACTCGTTCCACCCAGACCCCCAGGAATATGCCAATTACTTACGCAACAAAAGTAACCAGCTTGCTCAACCTACTAAGCCCCTCATCTCAACTACTCCACCCATTTCCACCCCTCATCCCTCAGTTAATCATCTCTTAAGTGAAACCCAGCACACCCTCACATCATTCTCTACCCCAACCAACAGAGTCATTCAAGACACCATTTTAAATATAAATACCACTACAGCACCCGCTGATCCATGTCCAGCTCCCTGGATAAAATCCTTACGTGCTGAGCTCAGCCCATTCTTATCCAAGCTTATAGAAGGATCCTTCTCTACTGGAACATTCCCCTGTAGCCTGAAACAGACTGCGATCAGACCTCTCCTAAAGAACAGTAAGCTGGACCCCTCATCGATGGATTCCTACAGGCCTATCTCCAGCATACCTCTCCTCTCGAAGATCATTGAAAAGATTACACAACGTCAATTACAGGATCATATAGATTCCAACGCACCCCTTCATCCCTGCCAGCATGGATTCCGGGAAGCACATGGTGTGGAAACGCTACTGACAACCCTTTTCAACACCCTTTCCATAGGGTTGGATAACATCAGACAAGGCTTTGTTCTAATATTCATGGACATTGCCGCTGCCTTTGATACAGTAGACCACGAAATTCTCCTTCATCGCCTCAGAGATAAGGGAGTTCACGGCTCAGCTCTATCTTGGTGCGCGTCTTATCTCACAGACCGTTGGCAACATGTACGTTCTGGTCCTTCCACCTCTGACCCCTTCCTTCAAACTAAAGGTGTCCCGCAAGGCTCCTCCTTATCGGCCTTACTATTCAACATTTACATGCAACCCATCTGTGACCTTATCCACTCATTTAACATCAACTGCCTTGTCTACGCCGACGATGTCTTGATGTACATGCCAATCTTGACTGAGCATCTTGACCTCTCTCCCCTAATCAAATGCTTTGATGCAGTCACCGACTGGATAGACGCACAAAGGCTTAAATTAAACTTCAAAAAGACCGAAGCCCTCTTCGTCACCAGGAACCCGGCTTTTATCCCACCTCTATCCATCAAAGTTCGGGACGCAGAGCTCACATGCAAGACTACAGTAAGATACCTCGGAGTTATACTTGATCAGCAGCTTAATATGAAGGCTCACATCAATAACATAACAAAATCTGTCTATCACAAAATCCGGTCCCTTCGCCATCTTCGTCAGCTGTTAGAACCTGAAGACTTCCGAACTGTTTTTCAGGCCCTAATAATGCCCCACCTTGACTATGCTAATGCGATATTACATGGCCTACCAAAGAATACGACCAACCCCTTACAACTTGCTATGAATTCTGCTGCAAGAATCCTTCATGGAGCTTCCAGAAGATCCCACATCACTCCAATACTAAAACAGTTGCACTGGCTGCCCATACAGGCCAGGATCTCCTACAAGGTTCTAACAATGACCCATAAAGCCATCAAGAAATTCCCGGCTACTGCTATCACCGACCTAGTATCCATCACACCTCCTAACCGGCTAAGGAGATCGAATGCTGCAAACACCCTCATTCTACCTAAGGCAAGTACTAAGTGCTCTCAAGCTACCAGATCTAGAGCCTTTGCCTTTTTTGCACCATCTTGCTGGAACGCACTCCCGGCGCCTATCAGAACCATCAGCGATCTCTCCCAATTCAAGAAGGAACTGAAGCATCACCTTTTTCTCCTTTACTACAATGCCGCAGCCCCCCCTCCACAGTCACCTACTTCCACACCTCATGGTAGCTCCTCAAGCCCATACATCATACACTCCTAGTCTGAATACCTGCAACCACACCTTAACCGCCTCCATAATTAACTTACTCTGAGAAGCTCGTACTGTGCACGTAACCATGTATATAGTTACATTAACTGGCCTGTATATAGTTATTGTTCTCCCTGTTCTCCCTGTTAAGAAACTTGTTCATTGTACATCCGAGTTATTTTTACCTGTTTATTGTAAGCACAAATCACTAAACTGAGATGTGTAGATTCAATGTTTTATTGTAAACCGCACTGATCTTAAATAGCGCGGTATAAAAGAAAATGTAATAAATAAAAATAAAATAAATAAATAATAAACCATACAGTTACTAGATGACCCATTTTAATCATTGAAAATAAAATGCATCCATCTACTTTGTGTGTGTGTTTTTTTCTTCTAGTCATATTGGTATCTGTCCCCCCCTTCCCCCATTGCCTGCCTAGACTTCTCATCCAAGCTCACCTTTTTCCATTTTTACTTCTCATGTATCATCTTCACATTTTTCCTTACTCTGCCTTTGATCTGTTTACTTCTGAATCTCCTTTTATGTCATCTCTTCATACTGTAGCTCCAGGAACAAGCAGGAATGTAGTCTTCACATATGGGTGTCGTCAGTACCGACGGAGGCTGCGCGGGAACACTCCCCAGCGTCCAATAGGAAAGCTTTTGGAAGCATCCCACTGTGCCTGCGTTGCTGCCTTTCCAACTCTCCCTCTTCAGTTTTTCATTTGCCGCAGAGCTGACGGGCAGCAAACCCTGTCACCGCAGAAAATTTTCTTTTCCTTTGCGTTCCTCTAGTCCAGTCCCGGAACCATAAAGTTTAGAATCTCCTCCAGCAGCTTTGGAGACTGAAAGACATCATCGCTTTGCTGGCACTGGTATAAATAGACAAGGACTGCCCCCTTCCTCCAGTACTTTCAGTCTCCAAGCAGCTAGAGGAGATTCTGAGCCTGGGACTGGGCTCAGTTGAAACAAATAAGCAGAGCTAGAATTTTTAGATTCCCCTTTAAATTTTAAGGATAAATTTAGTTTGCATTGGGGTTTTCTTTAAGATTTGTTTTTTGTCTTGCAGGGGCAATGCTACTGCTGAAGGGTATTCAGCTCCTTCCTCTGGCTCCATCCCCCTCCCCTTCCCCCCTCCCGCCCCCCTCCGTGGTATTTTCCCCATAGCGTTAACGAGCACTAGGGGGGGGGAAGATTTGGGTTATTAGCCTCCCTGCTCCCAAACCCGCAACTAAGGGTGAGGAGCAGGTGGCAGGCTCACTCGCAGCGCCACGGAGCCTGGAAGGAAGCTAGGCTTGGCCACACGGTTTAGCAGTGCCGGTGCTGAAGCCACGGTCCGGCTGAGCTCCGACGTGGGTGTACCTCCTCTCATCACCTGAAAAATGCAACGGTGAATGAGTTGGCCAACGAAACGGGCCATTTGGTTTACAATTGCGGGGAGAATTAGCTTTGGAAAAGCAGATTTGATTTTTTTTGGACGGTTTAGGCCGGCCGCGTGTGTCCGTGCAGGAAATGCGGCAGTGGCCATTTTAAAAGCCGTGCTCAAGTTCTTCTTGGTTTTATTGCGTTTTCCTTTTTTTTGACGGTTTTGAAGCTTCGTTTTAGATGTGACTAGTCCAGCCTTGCCTGTTAGATGTAGGGTTTTTTGAAAAAAAAAAAGAGCCAAGGCTGACACAAGTGTTAGCTCTGGTTGGCTGAGGAGATTCAGCTCAAATTTAGTTTGAGGAGTTTCCTTGGTGAGGTACAGTATTGGGGGTGTGCAGGCTCAGGCTACGGAGTTTGGGTAGCGCGGCATTTGCAGTAGTATGCCTGTGAAGCCTTGTTTCGTTTGTGGCACGAGGCGCGGCACTGTGCTGGACTCAGGGGTGTGTAAAGCTTGCACTCTTGAGGCAGAGGTTATGGACAAGGCGCCAGAGGGGATCTCGGTAGGTCGGGTGGTGGTTCCTCCGGAAGGGGGAGATGTCCTGTCTCCGTCCCTAGGCCCGGTGGAGCCGGTGGCGGGGTCATCCTCGGGTGAAGGATCTTCCACGTCTCGGGGGCTGAGTCTGCTGGGGCCTGCTCCTATGATCCCACCAAATTTCTTTTCCCTCATGCAGCAGGTGTTTGCTCTGCTGCAACCCGCAATGACAGCTTCTCCGCAGGGGGTGCAAGGGCAGAAGCGGCTGGGGTCTTTGAACCTTCCTGCGGAGGGGGCTCCCCCGGCCAAGAGAAGCAAAGGGGCTGGGGATGAGTCCGGCGTCTCATCTCGGGGAGGACCTGGGAGCGGTGGACGTGGAACTGGAGGAGATCTCTGAGGACGAGTTGGAAGAGGGGGAGTTGCCTGACTCGGAGCAGCAGAGTAGTCAGGGTGTTTCGTCGCGAAGAGCTGCCAGCCTTGATTACTGAGACTCTCAAGACGCTGAACATGCCCTTGGGGGGCGGCTGTGGAGGCCTTGGAGGATCCGCTGTTACAGGTGGTACGGATGTCCCAAAGGGTTTTTCCCGTGCATAGAGTATTTCGGAGTATGATTCAGGAAGAATGGGACTTGCCAGAGTCGGCCCTGAAGGGTTCCAGGGCCTTGGCTTGCCTTTATCCGCTGTCCGACCAGGATAGGGAGCTGTTTCACTCTCCAAAGGGTAGATGCGGCAGTATAGGCGATGACTAAGAAAACTACAATTCCGGTTGAGGGTGCCGCAGCGCTAAAGGATGTACAAGACAGGAAATTGGATACTCTGTTGAAATAGGTATTCGATGTTTGCGCCCTCTCAATGCAGGCCTCGATAGCGGGAGCGTGGGTGATGAGAGGCTGTTTGCGGTGGTCCCAAAGGTTGCAGGGGGATCCCTTGGAAGGGCAGTTGGAGGACGTAGCGCGGCTGGAGTCCGGGACCGTGTATCTAGCGGACATTCATTATGATCTCATCCGCAGCTTGGCTAAGAGTATGGCCTCGGTGGTAGCGGCTTGGCGGTATCTCTGGCTACGTAATTGGTCGGCGGACAGTTCGTCTAAGACCCACCTCAGCAAGCTGCCGTTTAGGGGTAAGCTTTTATTTGGAGAGGATTTGGAGAAGTTGGTCAAGGATCTAGGAGAGTCTAAGGAGGGTAGACTTCCGGAGGATAAGCCGAAACAGGGCCGGAGTAATACGGGGTCCTGGGGGGCTCCAAGGGAGTTTCGTAGATTTCGATCCTCTCGCTTTGGCCAACCTCAGCATGGGAGGTTTCCGGCAAGAGGTCAGGGATTTTGAGGTTTCCGGGGAGCAGGCAGAGGGTTTTCTCCTTTCCAGTCCTCATCCATTAAAATGTCACAATGAGATAAGGCGGACTCAGGTGGAGGTGGTACCCGTGGGAGGTCATTTGTGGGAGTTTTACCCTGCCTGGGTCCAAATTACATCAGACCAGTGGGTCCTGGAAGTCATTCGAGAGAGTTATGCTCTAGAACTCCATCGGCCCGTGTTAGATTCCTTTATCCTGTCTCCTTGCAGAGCTCCGCTCAAGTTACGGGCAGTCTCGGAAACTTTGCAGTGCCTGCTGCAGCTCAAGGCAGTGGTGCCCGTTCCTTGGATCAGTGTGGGTGCGGTCGATACTCCATCTATTTTGTGGTGCCAAAGAAGGAAGGCACGTTTAGGCTGATTCTGGATTTGAAGAGGGTGAATCGGTGTCTCCGAGTCACCTATTTCCGTATGGAGACTCTACGTTCCGTTATTGCGGCAGTCAGAGTGAGCGAATTCCTGATGTCGCTAGATCTCACGGAAGCTCATCTCCATATCCCGGTTCGGCAGGAGCCCCAAAGGTTCCTTCGGTTTGCGGTGCCTATGGGGCATTTTCAGTTTCAGGCGTTGCCCTTCGGGCCAGCTACAGCATCTCGGACATTCACCAAGATCATGATGGTGGTGGCGGCAGCGCTCTGCAAGGAGGGCATGCTAGTGCATCCGTACTTGGACGATTGGCTGATTCGAGCGAAGTCAAGGGAAGAGAGTACTGTGGCCACCGCCCGGGTGGTGCAGATGTTGGAAAACCTTGGCTGGGTGGTCAACTTTGCGAAGAGCAGATTGGTTCCCTCGCAGTCCCTGGAATATTTAGGGGCGCGTTTCGAGATGCAGCAAGCAGCAGTGTTTCTCCCAGCCCAATCAGCACACGGGTTGCGGGTGCTTGTGAAGCGGTTTCTATCACGGCCGGCGCTGACAGCGTGGCAGTATCTGCAATTGCTTGGAATGATGGCGGCCACGATCAAGGTGGTGCCGTGGGCCAGAGCTCATATGCGGCCATTGCAGAGCACGCTGCTCCGGCGTTGGTCTCATCAGAGGGATGCGTTGTCCCAGCGGCTGGTTTGTCCTCAAGAGGTGCATCAAGAGCTTCTGTGGTGGTTGCGGCCGGAGAGTTTGGAAGTGGGCATGCCTCTAGAGCCTCCATCCTGGAGACTGATAATGACGGATGCAAGTCTCCTGGGGTGGGGAGCGCATTGCGAGGGAGGATTTTCCCAGGGACGGTGGTCTTAAGAGGAAAAGGAATGGTCCAACAGGTTGGAGATGAGCAGTGTTTTTGGCCTTGCAGGAGTTTCAGGAGAGCTGCAGTCAGGAGGCGGTACGGGTTCTGTCCAACAATGCGACGACCGTAGCCTACATCAATCGGCAAGGCGGCACAGGCAGTGCGATGCTGGAAGCAGAGGCCAGTCAGCTATTAAGTTGGGCTGAACAGAATCTGAAGGGTCTTTCGGCACAGCACGTGGCCGGTGTGGACAATGTCGAGGCGGATTTTCTAAGTCACCGCAGAGTGGACCCAGGAGAGTGGGTACTTCACCCGGAGGTGTTTGCGCTTTTAGTGCGATGCTGGGGGATTCCGCTAATGGATCAAATGGCGAGCTTTGAGTCAGCGCAGGTAGCGCGGTTCTTCAGCAGGCGGCAAGAACGGATGTCGGAGGGTCTCGATGCACTGGCACAGAGGTGGCCAGAAGGGGGTCTTCTCTGTGTTCCCGCCTTGGGCTCTCATAGGCCGGGTAGTGCAGTGCCTAGAAAGGCATTGTGGCCTGGTGGTCCTGGTAGCGCCTGACTGGCCCAGAAGGCCTTGGTATGTGGATTTGGTGCGGCTGTTGGTGGACAGGCCGTGGAGGCTG
Organism: Ichthyophis bannanicus; assembly: GCA_033557465.1. Lineage (NCBI taxonomy): Eukaryota > Metazoa > Chordata > Amphibia > Gymnophiona > Ichthyophiidae > Ichthyophis > Ichthyophis bannanicus. The sequence goes on along the minus strand of CM066031.1, from coordinate 1,633,764,642 downwards.
CCACAGTGGGAGGATCTCTTATGTCAGGGACCTTTACGCATGCCCCAGGTGAATTGATTCTCGCTTACGGCATGGCTCTTGAAAGGGCTCGGATGACTGCCAAGGGTTATTCCGCAGCGGTCATTTCTACATTGCTGAAGGCGCGAAGGCGATCCACTTCTCTGGCGTACATCCAGGTTTGGCGCATTTTTGAGGCCTGGTGTGCGGAGTGTAATCTGTGGCCCTTGGGGGCCTCGGTGGCTCAGATCCTTTCGTTTTTGCAAGATGGTGTGGACAAGGGTCTGGCAGCTAGTTCCTTGCGCGTGCAATTGGCAGCCATCTCCTGTTACCGTGGCAAGATTCACGGTGAGCTGCTAGGGGCTCACGGCGACATTAGATGATTTTTGCAAGCCGTGTTGCTCATGTGACCACCGAGGCGTAGTTCATTGCCGGCGTGGGATCTGAATTTGGTGTTGGAGGCCTTGCTCAGAGCGCCGTTTGAACCGTTATCCAAGGCCTCACTGAAAGATCTGACGTTGAAGACAGTGTTTCTGGTAGCGATTTGTTCCGCTAGGAGAATTTCTGTTACAAGTGTTATCCTGTAAGGAGCCGTATCTGTCCTTTTTCGATCATAAGGTCGTACTGCGTACGGTTCCAGCGTTCTTGCCGAAGGTGGTTTCCGCATTTCATGTTAACCAGGTAATGTCGCTTCCGGTGTTCTCCGACCAGCAGAAGGAGAAGTCTGAGGGCAGGTTGCATCTGTTGGATGTTTGGCGCATACTTAAAAAGTACCTCCGCAGGATGGTGCCCTTCCGGAGGTCGGACAAGTTGTTTGTGGCTTTCGGGGGTCCCCGAAAAGGGGAGGCGGCGGTGAAGTCGTCTATTTCTTGTTGGTTGAAGGAAGCGATTGCATCGGCGTACCTTTTGAAGGGTAAGGTGGTTTCGGAGGGCCTCCAGGGTCATTTGACTAGGGCACAAGTGGCGTCTTGGGCGGAATTCAGTTTGGTTCTGGTCATTTGTAGGGCGGCGACTTGGTTGTCATTGCATTCATTTGCAAAGCACTATAGGCTTGATGTGCAGGCGGCGGGGGATGGTTTTTTGGCTCAGCGGTACTGCTTGCAGGTCCCTCCGGTTGATATTCACTGCTCTGTTACATAGAAACATGATGACAGAAAAAGACCACATGGCCTATCTAGTCTGTCCTTCCATATCAACAACTACAACAGTCCACTTTTTACCTTTAGAGATCCTCTGTGTTGGTCCCATGCTTTTTTGAATTCAGTTACTGTCCTCATCTCTACCACCTCCACTGGGAGACTATTCCATGAATCCACTACTCTTTCCGTAAAGAAATATTTCCGCATATCACTCCTGAATCTATCTCCCTTCACCCTCATCCCATGTCCCCTCGTAGCAGAACTTGCTTTCAATTGAAAGAGGCTCTCTCCCTGAACATTTATGCCACGGAGGTATTTAAACATCTCAATCATATCACCTCTATCCCGCCTTTCCTCTAAGGTGTACATATTAAGATCCTTAAGTCTGTCCTCATATGCTTTATAATGAAGCCCACTAATCATTTTAGTAGCCACCCTCTGCACCGACTCCATCCTGTTCACATCCTTTTGAAGGTGCGGTCTCCAGAATCCTTTATGGTTCTGGGACTGGACTAGAGGGACACAAAGGAAGATGAAATTAGACTTACCTGCTAATTGTTGTTCCTTAAGGAACTCTAGTCCAGTCCCGGATCCCACCCTGAGTTTAAGGGGTTATTCAGCTTGAAGTTCATGGGACACAGTAAAATTTTGCTTCATTGGGGAGAGGTTCTCGGGAGGCGCAGAGTGGAGCCCTTCCATGGCACTGTTTGGTTGTAATTTCTCACATTTATGAGAAGTATGTTGTGAAACATCAATTAGCAGGTAAGTCTAATTTCATCTTTGTGGTCGTGTCTGCCTTTCCTTATTACTTTTTTCTTTATTTGCAAGATTTGATATACCGCCCTTGCCGGAGCGTCAGGGCAGTGTACAATAAAACACATTGGCTACAGGAAAAATTAAGGGAAGAAAAGAATGCCAGTAGTAGACAGAAAAGGAAAGAAAAAGAAAAGCATAACAGGACAAGGTCGGGAGGGGGGGAGGATTTGACATGGGTATAGGCTGAGAGCAGGTGGTCGCTAAATGAGAAGATGGGGGTATTTTTAGATTACTGCAGTCTGAGGGCTTGGTGGGAGGGGGACAGACGAGGGAGGGCCAAGGCCATCAGCAGGAGGGGGAAGATCATAGAACAATGGGTGCAACATAAGCTGTGGAACATTCCTTGCACAGGAGAAAATCTCTTTGGCAAGGAATAGCAAGATAAAGCTAATGAGCTTGATTCTGAAAATGCAACCTTGAACAGATTATCAAGGGTTACAGCCAACCCAGCAAAGAAACGGACAACTAAAAAACCCTTTTTCAAGAAGAAAAATAAATTCTACCCATCTTACACCCAGGCTGTCCACTGTCCAATTTGTGCTCCCCAGAAGGGGCAACAGCCCAGACAGCAAAGGAAGGCACAAGCCCCCAGAGCTCAACCAGCTTAGCAGACTCAGCCTCCTCAAGAGATTTGACGCCTTCTTAGAGAACTTCTTCATCCTGCCCCTGAAAGGTCCAGAACCTCTCACTATCCCCGACGGACTTTGTCATTTTGCCAGAAGATGGCAACAAATAACATCAGAAAACTGGACTCTTTCCATTGTATGAGAGGGGTGCAAACTCCATTTTCACAGTATGCCCACTCCCACCATCAAGACAGTTCAATTCTCAGGGCCCTTCCACCACTCTTGTCAGATCACCTCACTACTTACTCAAGGGGCAATAGAAAAAGTACCCATATCCCAAACAGGGCATGGCTTTCTACTCCCCCCCCCCTACTTCCTCATCCCAAAGAAAACAGGAGGATACAGACCCATACTGGACCTCAGAGTTGAAATCTGTTCCGAGAAAAATTGAAGATGATCTCCCTCGGAACACTTCTTCCTTACATTCAGAGTCAGGATTGGCTATGTTCTCTAGATCTAAAGGATGCATACACACATATTCTCATCCATACAGATCACAGGAGTTTCTTGTTACGGGGTTGTCCCTGTTCACAGCCTCCAGGCCTGGGGAATCCCCTTCCTTTGTTCCTCGGCTGCTTGGAATTCCAGGAGAATGAACTTCACAACCACACTCGCACATAAGTAGTATGTAAGTTTCTCCAGGACCAAGCAGGAAGTCAGTCCTCACATATGGGTGATGTCGGCGCCGATGGAGCTCCTGTGCGGAGCATTTCCCCAGCTTTCAAAGAAAGCCTTTGGGAATGCAGCACGCATGTGCGGTCCCCTTCCCGCCCAAGGGTGCCATCTTGCTCAGTCTTCTTTTTTCCGTGGAGCCCGACGGACGTGTTTCGTTTTCACCCGAGGAAAAAGTGGATTTTCTGTGTTTGACCCGTTTCTTCGGTTCGCCGGTTTCCCTTTCCTGCCTGGGCCCGATACATCGGTATCGAGCCCGGTCTTTTTTGGTTTTTGTCCTTAGTGACTAGCATTCGCGACATTTTTTCTTTTTTGACTGGCAGCCCTGTCTTTTGACCTCGCAGGGGCCCTTTTTACCCCGATGGCTGCCAGCAGGTTTAAAAAGTGTGATCGGTGTAAGAAGCTTGTCTCTCACCGACACACATGACTGCTGCCTCTGGTGCCTCGGACCCGATCATGACCTGATGATCTGTGGTTCGTGTGGGAAGATGTCCTCGAAGGCGTTGAGGAGTCGGCAGCACCAAAAGGAAAGAATCTTCTCTGACTCCGCGTCCGGACGGGCCCAGACTTCATCAGAGGCCTCAACGTCTCGGGACTCCGGCCCCGAGCAGCGCCGAGGTTCCTCTGAGAGGGGGTCTCCCTCGCAGGAGCATCGCAGGAAGAAAAAACCCACGAGGGTGGCATCGGTGGACGCACTTGGCTCCTCGAGGGCCAAGTCGCATAGCCCCAAGCGCCGTCCCGGGTCTTCGGAGTCGGAGAGGCATGCAAAACAACCTCGTGTGGAGATGGAGTCCCCGGGCCACGTGAGTACTGTAGTCCTCGTGGACTCTCATCCAGGGGAGCCAACGTCAGGCCCGATACCGTCGGGGCCCGAGTCGGGGGCTGCTGAGTCTCCTGAGCTCGGACTCAGGTTGATGGCCTTGGAGAGCAGCTTGGCTGCCTTCATGGAACAGCAGCAAGCACTGATCGTCGGTCTCACCAGTGCATCTGTCCCGACCACTGGGACATCGACATCCAAGTTGACTCCGGAGGCCGAGCCGATCCTAGAGTCCATGCGCGCTCGAGTCGATCCTTGGCCAAGGTCCCCCTCGGCCTCCCGTTCGGGACCGAGGTCGTCAATGCCGGTACCCTCGGTGTCGGGGCAGATGGCATCGGTGCCTGCCCGACTGGAGCCGCTCGATTCCTCTTCCGAGGAGTCTGTCTGGGAAACGGAGGATGAGGAGTCACCTGACACCTTTCGGACTCCTCATCCTCCTCAGCCTCGGAGACGGTCCCCACTGGAGGATACCCGGTTCTCGGACTTTGTGCGGGATATGGCCAAGGCCTTGGCCTTCCCCACGGATCCCGAGGAGGAGCCTCGAGCCGAGGAGCTCGAGGCCCTCCAGTATGACTCTCCCCCAAAGGAGGCCTTTACTGTACCGGTTCCTCCGATGCTGGAACGGCTGCTCTTCCACATGTGGGAGGCGCCGGCCTCGACGCCGGTTTTGAGCAAGCGGGTCGATTCCATCTATCGAGTCCGCAAGAGCCCCGGGTTCCAAAAGGCACAATTACCGCACCACTCCATGGTTGTGGAATCGGCCATGCATCGTCTGAAGAGTCAGAAGATGCACTCCTCAGTGCCTCCTGGCCGGGAGGCCCGGAACCTGGATGCCCTCGGTAAGAAGTGCTTCCAGGGCTCTATGCTTGCTTGCCGTGTCCAGACCTACGAGCTGTACATGGGCATGTACCTTCGAGATCTGGCAAAGGAGATTGCCGGGTTCTCTGCTGGTCTCTCCGAGGAACCTTTGCAGAGGTTCAATGCTCTGTCCTCGAAGTTTATCTCTCGAGCAGCCTATGATGGCTTCGAGGCTTCGGCCCGGGTAGCCGCGGCCTGCATCGGTGCATGCCGTCAGGCCTGGCTACAGTCATCAGACCTCAAGCCATGGGTGCAGGACAAGTTGGTCGATGTCCCCTGTCGAGGTGAAAACCTCTTTGGCAAGCCTATGGCTGACAAGGCTGCAGAACTCAAGACCGAGACTCTTACCCGGACAAGGCTGTCCAGAAAAACCTCTGCCCCTTCTCAGAAGAAGAAGGGCTCGGGGAAAAAGACCTTTTACCTGAGGAAGTCATCTGCCTATAAACAGTACCCTCATTTTCCGGCCTCTTTAGCTCCCCAACAGGGTCAGCAGGCCAAGGGGCAGGGACATGGGCCCTGTAGGCAGAAAGCCCACCAGCTCCAGCTTCTGCACAGCAGGGAGCAGGGTTTTGACTCCAGTGGCATAGCCTCTCCTCCTCAGCTGTCCCCTATCAGCACTAGAGGCCGGCTGGCCCTGTACGCCCAAAGGTGGTCAGCCGTCAAAAGGGATACCTGGGTACTAAGTATAGTCCAGAAGGGCTATCTCCTCCACTTCCACCAGGTACCCCCCTCCTATTTTCCAGGGGAGCCTCCCAGACTACCTCTGCACAAGGACTTACTTCTGCAGGAGTTGGCAAGTCTTCTAAAGGAACAGGCAGTGGAACCGGTGCCCCACCACCTGAGAGGTCACGGCTTCTATTCCAGGTACTTCCTGGTACCAAAAAGGACAGGAGGCCTCAGGCCCATCCTAGACTTGCGAAATCTAAACAAGTTCCTGGAGAGGAAAAAGTTCAAGATGCTTACCCTTGGAATCCTGCTGCCCTACCTCCAGCAAGGAGATTGGCTATGCTCCTTAGACCTAAAGGATGCTTATACGCACATCCTTATTCATCCAGACCACAGACAATATCTCAGATTTGTAGTGGGAGGAAACCACTATCAGTACAGAGTACTGCCTTTTGGCCTTACATCCGCCCCCAGGGTATTCACCAAGTGCCTGGCGGTGGTAGCGGCCTACCTCAGAGTTCAAGGCCTCTTTGTCTTTCCATACCTGGACGATTGGCTTATCAGGGGTCAATCCCCGCAAGAGGCCAATCAAGCCACCCTTTGCACTGTCGCTCTCCTTCAGCACCTGGGATTTGTTTTAAACTTCGCAAAGTCCAGTTTGCACCCCTCCCAGAACATGGAGTTCATAAGAGCTCGACTGGACACCTTTCAGGCAAAGGCCTTTTTACCAGTGGACAGGGCCCACAGATTGATGGATCTAGCCAGGCTATTCCACAGCAATTCTCTGGTTTCCGCCAGACAATTCCTGAGGCTCTTAGGCCACATGGCATCCACGGTCCATGTAATTCCAAATGCCCGTCTAAACATGAGGCCAGCTCAATGGGGCCTCAGGACTCAGTGGCACCAAGCCACAGGACGCCTCACAGACAAAGTGAGGGTGTCCAACCTACTACAGTCTTCTCTGCAGTGGTGGCTTCATCTTCCCAATCTGGTGCAAGGGGTGCCTTTTTAAGCACCTCCACACACTCAGGTACTGACAACCGATGCTTCTCTTCAAGGTTGGGGTGCACATTGCCTAGGAGCATGTACTCGAGGCCTGTGGTCTCCTTGGGAGGCCGCACAACAGATCAATCTCTTAGAACTGAGAGCTATCCGCTTAGCCCTGAGAACTTTCTCCCATCTTATCTCTCGCCAGTCTGTCTTGGTTCAGACGGACAATCAAGTTGCTATGTTCTATGTGAACAAACAAGGGGGCACAGGGTCCCGCCTTCTATGTCAGGAAGCGCAGAAACTGTGCTCCTGGGCAATCAATCATGGCATTCTTCTCAAAGCGGTCTATCTCCCAGGTCAGGAAAATTACCTGGCGGACAGATTGAGCAGGATCCTGCAGCCGCACGAGTGGCAGTTGAATCCTGTAGTGGTTCAACAGATCTTCCTGAGATGGGGTGTTCCAACCATGGATCTCTTTGCCAGTCCTCTGAACCGTCAATTTACCAGGTTCTGCTCCAGGCAACCGCATCCTCTGAGTTGCAGCGGATGCGTTTCTCATTCCATGGTCTACAGGCCTTCTCTATGCGTTTCTTCCCATGCCTCTAGTGTCCAAGACACTATTCAAGGTGATCAGGGACAAGGCCTCGCTAATCCTGGTGGCCCCCAGGTGGCCAAGGCAACCCTGGTTCTCACTTCTTTTGCAACTAGCGGTGGACACTCCTCTTCCTCTGGGGATGCAACCCAATCTCCTGTCTCAGGAGCAGGGATCTCTCTTACACCCCAATCTCCAGTCCCTCAATTTGATGGCCTGGCTGCTGAAAGGGTAGTTCTAGCGCCTGTACTATTGCCTAGGGAAGTGGAGGACGTAGTCTTGGCCTCTAGGAGGCAGTCCACCAGAAAGTCTTATGCCCTTAAGTGGCATAGATTCTCTACCTGGTGTACTCAACACAACGAGAACCCTTTCTCGTGTCTGGTACCAGTGGTGCTGCAATATTTGCTTTACCTGTCCAACTTAGGCCTTAAGTCAAAATCTTTGAGAGTTCATTTTAGTGCTCTTTCAGCACACCACTCCCCAGTGGAGGGACAATCTTTCTTAAGCCATCCTTTGGTGGCTCGCTTCCTCAGAGGCCTGCTTTTGCTTAAGCCTCCAGTGCGTCCACCTGCCCCTGAATGGGATCTAAATGTGGTTTTACAACTGCTTACTTGCCCACCATTTGAACCTATGGCTACTTGCCCTCTGCGTTTTCTTTCCTGGAAAGTGTTGTTTCTGGTAGCCCTTACCTCAGCGAGGCGAGTGAGCGAGCTTCAGGCTCTAGTATCAGATGCACCTTATACTAGATTCTATAGGAACAGGGTAGTCTTACGGACTCGCCCTAAGATTGTCTCCGCCTTCCACCTCAATCAGGAGGTGGTTCTTCTGACTTTCTTTCCCAGGCCACATGCCAGCCGGGCTGAGATGGTCTTGCATACCCTGGACTGTAGGAGGGCGTTGTCCTTCTGCCTTGACCGTAAGCGGGAGCACCGGAGGGCTGTTCAGCTCTTCGTCTCTTTTGACCCCAATAAGTTGGGGTTGACTGTCTCCAAGCGTACTTTGTCCATTTGGGTAGCCGACTGTATCGCCTGGGCTTACAGGGCAGCCGGCCTCTCGTTACAGGGTCGCGTTATGGCTCACCGTGTCACGGCGAAGGCTGTGTCAGTGGCTCATCTCTGCTCTGTTCCGTTGGCAGACATCTGTCGGGCCGCTACGTGGTTTTCAAGCCAGACTTTTGCGGCCCACTACTGCCTTGAGAGGGAGTCCCGCAGCGATAGTACTCCAGGCGGTACTCCATAATCTCTTTGGGGTTTAGGCAACTCCTACCCTCCGGCCCTGGTGTTGGGCTACCGTTCGGGGGCGTTATCAGAGAAGATTCTTTTCTTGCATGCTGGGGCTCTAGAGGGAGCTCATTTTTCAGCTTGGAGTCTCTGGTAGCTTTAAGCTGGGGAGTCCCATATGTGAGGACTGCCTGCTTGGTCCTGGAGAAAGAGTAGTTACTCACCTATAACTGGTGTTCTCCAGGAGCAGCAGGAATCAGTCCTCACAACCCTCCCTCCTCCCCTTGGAGTTGCAGTCATATGATTTATTTTGTTGTTTTTCTGTCTTTTAGCTATGTCGTCAGACTGAGCAAGATGGCACCCTTGGGCGGGAAGGGGACCACGCATGTGCGCTGCATTCCCAAAGGCTTTCTTTGAAAGCTGGGGAAATGCTCCGCACGGGGACTCCGTCGGCGCCGACGTCACCCATATGTGAGGACTGATTCCTGCTGCTCCTGGAGAACACCTGTTACAGGTGAGTAACTACTCTTTATTCTGAATGTTAGAAGAGCAGTCTATCTTTTATACAGTAACAAAAACATATACATACATCATCAACCCATCCCCACAGCCCACTACTGCTTATCAGCAACCGTACAAATGGTACTCGTCTCTGTGAAGATCAATCAATTTGCCTTAGCACAACTCATTCCTTTCCATCTAGGTATGCACAAAATATCCATTTTCCCTTGTGGTCCCTCTGTACAACAAGAAACCTATTTTTCCCTTTACATTTCTTTGATTCCTCTTTCAAGGAAGACATTACCAGTGCAGGGTTCTTCCCTTTGGACTGGCTTCTGCCCCAAGAGTCTTCACAAAATGCATGGCAGTGGTAGCAGCATTCCTGAGAACTCTGGAAATATTTGTCTTCCCCTACATCGACGACTGGCTCATTCGGGCATCAATAGCTCCAGAAGCCAGCTTCGCGCTCTCCCGCACAATGCAAATCCTACAGTACTTGGGACTGGTCATAAACCTCCCAAAATCTCAACTCATTCCTTCTCAGTCTCTAGAGTTCATAGGGCTCGTCTAGACATAAGGCAGTCAAAGGCTTTCCTGCCACAGCCATGTTGTCTTCGAATACTCCAGCTGGCATCTCAAGCAGCTATGAAAACTCTGCTTGAGAAATACTTCAGCTGCTAGGGCTTATGGCATCCCCTGTCCATATGGTTCCCTATGCTCGCCTTCACATGCGGGCAGCCCAGTGGACCCTAACCTCTCAGTGGTCACAGGCCTTGGGTCACCTGGCGGACAAAATCAGAAACTTGACATGTCTTATTTCATCCCTACAGTGATGGCATTTGCTGGAAAACCTTCTCGTAGGCTTTCCTTTCCAGCAGCCACTACATCAAGCCACCTTGACAACAGATGCGTCCAAGTTAGGTTGGGGGGCTCACTTGACAATCTCTCCACTCATGGTCTTTGGACTCAACAAGAGGCTTGTCTTTACATAAACCTCCTGGAACTCATAGCCATTTTTTATGCTTTTCAAGTATTCCAGGCCCACCTCAGCTACAAGACAGTTCTGGTTCAGACTGACAATCAGGTAGCCATGTTCTATGTGAACAAGCAGGGTGGGATGGGGTCTCAAACGTGCAACGAAGCTCTTATAGAGTCACCGACACCCATTGACCTCAGTATTTCCACCCAGTTACTCAATTCCTCGGTGTCTCAATAACACGCCAAGGCTGACTCTCTATAAGTCTGAATACTTTCTTAACTGTTCCTAGTAACATGTATATATGCAGTAGAATTATCCCTGTAAATAGGTTGTAAATAGTTTCCCTTGTTTATCCAAGTTCCTTTCCCTTGTTATCTGTAAACTCATGTATGTTGAATGTACTGAGATTTTTGTTCTATGTGAACCGCGCTGATGCTGAATAGTGCGGTATATAAGAGAGTATAAATAAATAAATACGCCTCTGGGCATTTGCCAGGGATCTTCAAATCCACCTACTAGTGGTGTATCTTCCAGGCACACAAAATCTCTTGGCAGACAAACTCAGTCGAGTACTACTGCCACACGAGTGGTCTCTTCATCCAGAGCAAATTGCTTGAATTTTTCAGATCTGGGGAGCTCCAGATATAGACCTCTTTGCAAGTCCTCAGAATGCCAAACTTTCCCTGGTTCTGCTCCAGAATCCCGGCTCAAGACTGTCAGGCAGGATGCTTTCCACCTCCACTGGGGTCAGGACTTTCTCTGCCTTCCCACCCATTCCCCTCATTCCCAGAACTCTGTTCAAGCTTCAGAGAGACGAGGGCCAAATGATCCTCGTAGCCCCACGCTGGCCATGACAAACATGGTATCCTCTGCTTCTATGTCTCTTCTCAAGCCAGACCTCTGGACTTGGGATATGCTCCAGATCTTCTTTCCCAGGAGAATGGGATGCTATTGCACCTGAATCCTCAGTCTCTACACCTCAGGGCGTGGCTGCTGAGAGCCTAGAATTCCAGGATATCGACCTTTCTCAACAAGTTAAAGATATCCTTTTGGTGTCAAGAAAACCTTCCACAAGGCAGGCCTACACCTTTAAGTGGAAAAGATTCTCTATCTGGTGTTCTAAAAAGGAACTTAACTCCTTTTCAGTTCCAGTGGAGGCGTTACTGGAGTATCTCCTCCATTTATCATCCTCTGGTCTTAAGACCAATTCAGTAAGGGTCCACCTTAGTGCCATTGCAGCTTTACACAAGCCCTTAGATGGACAACCTGCCTCTTCTTAACCGCTTGTAGCAAGGTTTATGAGATCTATTCTTCACTAAATCTCCCATTAAGCCACCACCTGTGGCATGGGATTTGAATCTTGTCCTTGGGCAGCTCATGAAATCGCTCTTTGAACCCTTAGCCACTACATCTCTAGTGTTTCTTTCTTGGAAAGTAATCTTTCTAATTACTCTCACTTCTGCACGATGCATCAGTGAGCTACAGGCTTTAGTGATAAAGTAGTTCTCAGGACCCACCCTCACTTTATGCCAAAGGTGGTTTCGCCTTTTCATTTAAACCAGTCGGTTTACTTTCCTGTATTCTTCCCTAGGCCTCACACCTCTAATGTAGAAAGGAATCTTCACACTTTTGATTGTAAAAGAGCCTTGGCCTTTTACCTTCAGAGAACTAAGCAACATAGAAAGTCTTCCCAGCTTTTTGTTGCCTTTGACCCTAGTCATCTTGGACTACCAGTTTCCAAACAAACTTTGTCTAAATGGATTGCAAATTGCATATTCTTTGCATATGAGAATAAGGGACTTTCTCTCGAAGGTCATGTCACAGCTCACAGTGTGAGAGCAATGGCAGCCTCTATGGCTAACCTTTGCTCTGTTTCCATTGACAACATTTGTAGAGCAGCCACTTGGGCTTCGGTACATACCTTTGCAGCCCACTACTGCTTAGACAAGGACTCCTGTCGGGATGTCTCGTTTGGCCAGGCTGTTCTCCAGCATCTCTTTCAGACTTAAAACAGCTCCTACCCGCCGTCCCGGGTTTTGATGCCAGAGATCCATGGGAGGAAGCATGACCCATCTTAACCTGGGTTTCGCAGCTTTCTGGGGTCATCTCCCTGGCATCTCTCAGCTGGGGAGTCCCCTATATGTGAAGACTGCATGCCTGCTTGTTCTTGGAGATAGCGTAGTTACTCATCTGTAGCAGGTGATCTCCGTTAACAGCAGGAATTAAGTCTTTACAACCCACCCACCTCCCCTTGGAGTTGTCTTTCTCTTTATCTCCTCTCCTTTGTTTCAGCTATAAACTCAACTGAAGAGGGAGAGTTGGGAAGGCAACAATGTGGGATGCTCCCAAAAGCTTTCCTATTGGATGCTGGGGAGCGTTCCCGCGCAGGCTCTATCGGTACCGACGATACCCATATGTGAAGACTTTATTCCTGCTGTTCCCGGAGATCACCTGTTACAGGTGAGTAACTACGCTTTATTCTCCAGGAACAAGCAGGAAGTCAGTCCTCACTTTATTTATTTTATTTATATTCTCTTATATACCGCGCTATTCTGCATCAGTGCGGTTTACATTGAACAAACTGAAATTACATTGAACAGGGCATTACAACTTGGAGATAACTATTTTACAGGGAACATAGGCTATGGAGGGTTAAGTGGCTTGCCCAAGACCACAAGGAGCACCTGTGGGACTAGAAACCCCAGTCCTTCCGGCCCAAGGTTGCTGTCCTCTAGTGGGATTTGAAGCCCCGACCTTCTGGCCTGAAGTACCTTGCCCCAACCACTAGGCCACTCCTCCACTTATGGGTGACGGCACCATCTGAGCCAGTGCGGAGCAATTCCCCAGCTTTCAAAGAAAGCCATTGGGATTGCTGCCACGCATGCGTGGTCCTCTTCCCGCCCAAAGGTGCCATCTTGCTCAGTCTCCCTTTTTCCACAGAGCCCTTTGTACGCATATCCTCATCTCTTGGAGAAAGTGTTTTGTTTTCGGCCCCTGGGCTGTGGTTTTTCCAGTTGCACCGGTCCGCTTTCATCCTCCCCTTCTCTTTTTTTCTTCAAGCGAGGGTCTATTTTTCTTTAAAACATTTTTCCCCTGTTACGGGCTTCGTGCCCTTTTTCCTCCCAACCGCTGGCTGCAAAGGTCTTCGACCTAACGGGGATCCTTTTTGTCCCTATGGCTACCGGTTTTAAAAAATGCGACAAATGCTCCAAGAACATGTTGCTCATGGACACCCATGACAGTCTTCAATGTCTTGGAGCCGACCATGACCCGGAGCTCTGCTCTCTTTGCAAGAAAATGTCCTCCAAGGCCCTACTCAGCTGTAAGCAGAAGTCCGATGACATTTTCTGGAAGGTGGCCACGGAATCCTTGGTGGCACCCTCGGTCATCCCTCCACTGGTGTGATCCCCCATTTCGGTTCCGTGTTCTCGGCGACACTCCGACCTGGGGTCCCCTGAAGTGGAGCGGTGTAAGAAGAAGATGACCTTGAAGTCGCTGTCGGGGGCTCCAGATAAACGTGGGCGTTCCTGCTCTTGGTCGCTCAGTCCCCTGCGGCGTTCCCAAGAGTCTGAGCAGGAGCGGCCTTGAAAGGTACCTCGTACAGATACAGAGGCCTCCGGTGATGGTGCCCGGTCTCCTGAGGGTCGTCCCGGTGAGGACTCCCTCTCGTCCATGCCTGACCCGGTAACCCCAGTGTCAGCATCACAGGGTCCCACGCCCATGTGGAGTCCCAAATGCTGGCACTAGAGCGTAGTGTTTCTGCCTGTGCCTCGAGACCGATGCCAAAATCTGCCCTGGAAACCCCTGAGAGCCACGGGCCTTGTGAGGGTCCTCGGCGTCGGTCTTGCTTGCCTTTCTGATCCTCGGTAGCATGATCCTCCAAGGCCTCTGGCTCCAAGCGGACCTCGGCCTCTGGACGTGGCGACCTGTCCGAGTCGGACGACTCCTCAGACCTCTTGGGCTGTGAGTTGGATGGGGATACTTTCCCGGAGACCCGTGCCCACATGGACCTCCCTTTGGACCTGTCCCTGCCCGTCTATCAGAGGCATTCACTGCCTGAGGACACATCATTCCTAGCGTTTGTGCAGGACATGTCATGGACTCTCAGCCTGGCTATGCAGACTGAAGAGGAGCTGCGAGCTCAGAAGCTCGATATTCTACAGTATGAGTCCCTGCTGTGGGAATCTTTTACTGTCCCGGTTCCCTCCATATTGTCAAGGCTGCTCCTCCGCATGTGGGAGATACCTGCTTCAGTCCCCATTGTGAGCAAGCGCCTCAACACCATGTATGGATTTCAGTGTGGCCCGGGGTTCTGGAAGACCCAGCTCCTGCACACTTCCATGGTTGTGGAGTCTGCGATGCAGAAGCAAAAAAGCCCAAAGTCTCACTCTTTGGTCCCCCCCCCCCTAATGTAGGGAGTCAAGAGCCCTCTATGCCCTGGGATGTAATGCCTATCAGGGTTCCATGCTCGCTTGCCGTATCCAGACATACCAACTCTATATGGGCATGTTCCTGCATGACCTTGTCAAGGAGCTCAGTGGTTTTGCTGCCGGCCTTGGGGGTGAACCCCCTCCTAAGGTTCCAAACCCTCCTGAAATCCGTTGCGGAGTGTTTGAAGTACCATATGACGGGTTTGAGTCCTCTGCCTGGGTGGCGGTGGCCGGCATTGGGGCCCGGTGCCAGGCATGGCTACAGTCTTCGGACCTGGAGCAGTGGGTCCAAGAGAAGCTCCTGGATGTCCCTTGCCTTGGCAAACAACTGTTCAGTAAACTTATGGAGGATAAGACCACTGAGATAGAAATGGAGTTCGTGACTCGAACTAGTCTCTCGCGCAAGACCTCCTCCCTCATTAGGAAGAAGCAGCAGCCTAAGAAGCCATTCTTCCAAAGGAAGGGGCTCCCATACCAGGGTTACCTGCCTTTCCTGACCACCTCTGCACCAGCTCCCTACATGCAGGGAAAGGGAGGTGCATATGGCCACTGTAAACCTAAAGGGCCTAAAACCCAACCACTGGCACCACCCCAGCCTATGCAGGGGTTTTGATGCTGTCAGCATAGCCTCTTGCCCCCTGGGGGAATGCCTGTCCCTGTTTGCCCCAGAGTGGGCATCGATGACATCGGACACCTGGGTCTTCTGGGTGATCTGGGATGGATATCATCTTCGCCTGGACAGGCGCCCTCCTCCCTTCTCCCCAGCGGAGCCTGCTCGGCTTCTCGTGCACCAGACCTTTTTGCAGCAGGAACTGTCCAACCTCCTCGCCCAACAGGCAGTTGAGAAGGTACCATGACACCTTTGAGGTCAGGGGTTCTACTTCCACTACTTTTGCGTTCCGAAAAAAATGGGGGGGGGGGGGCCTGCGCCCCATCCTCTACCTCAGAAACCTCAGCATGTTGCTGGTGCAGGAGAAATTCAAAATGTTATCGCTTGGTGTCCTGCTGCCCTTCCTTCAGCAGGGCGATTGGCTATGCTCCTTGGACCTCAAGGACGCTTACACCTACATCCTAGTCCACCCCAGCACAGGCAATACCTGCACTTCAGGGTGTGGGGTGAACATTACTAGTACAGAGTGCTACCCTTCGGGCTTGTGTCTGCACCATGGGTCTTCACAAAATGCCTCTCTGTGACTGCTGCCTCCCTCAGGCGGCAAGGCATACCCATCTTCTCCTAACTCAACGACTGGCTCGTCACGGGGTCCTCTATCGGCGAAGCCCGCATGGCGTTGTGCACGATCCTACTTGAGTGCCTCAGTTTCCTGGTCAATTACTCCAAGTCCTACCTCAAGCCGGTGCAGACCCTGGAGTTCATCGGTGCATGCCTCGACATGGTGTGAGTGACCGCATTCCTTCCCTCGGACCGAGCAGACTGCCTTCGGGCTGTGGCGTCTCTGGTCCAAAACAATGCTCGGGTTATGGCGCAAGTGATGCTA
This sequence comes from Ichthyophis bannanicus, assembly GCA_033557465.1. Classification (NCBI taxonomy): domain Eukaryota; kingdom Metazoa; phylum Chordata; class Amphibia; order Gymnophiona; family Ichthyophiidae; genus Ichthyophis; species Ichthyophis bannanicus. Next base: position 1,633,748,843 of record CM066031.1, on the reverse strand, counting down.
TGCTGCCTCGGTCACATGGCCTCCACTGTCCATGTGGTCCCCCACACCTGCATGCACAGTGGTGCCTCAGGGTGCAGTGGAGCCAGGCCTTCGGGCCACCTCAGAGATCCTATCCAGGTCTACAAGACTCCAAGTTGGTGGTGGAACCCCTAAAGTCTCCTTCGAGGAATGCCCTTCCAGACCCCACAGCACGAGCTCGTCCTAATGACAGATGCTTCCCTGCTGGGGTGGGACAATGGTTGCCCGAGGAGTCTCGCCAGCAGATCATCCTGCTTGAACTCCAGGCAGTCCGATGGGCCCTGAGGGGGAAGTTGGTGCTTGTGCAGACCGACAACAGGGTAGCCATGTTTTACATCAACAAAGAGGGGGGAACAGGTTTGTGCCTTCTACCGAGAGGCGGTCCTCCTTTGCATCTTGCCGGGGGTTGACCCTGTGAGCGGTCTACCTCCCAGGCCAGGAGAAATGTCCTCACAGAAACTCAGCAGGATCCTATGCTCACACAAGTTGTTTGGATCTGGAGGTCGCCAACATCCTGTTCTATCGGTGGGGGACCCCATCCATGGATCTGTTTGCCAGTTTGGCGAAAGTCCAGCTTCTCCGCTTCTGTGGCCCAGTTCCATACCTGAGCAGGGTGGCCCCAAATGCATTCCTCTTGAGCTTGACCTCTGGCCTTTATGCGTTCTCCCCCACTCCTCTCATTGCGAGGACCCTCCACAAGGTTCAGCGGGACTGAGCTTCGATGATTCTCGTGCCCTTGGTAGCTTTGGTTCCTACTTCTCTGGCTCTCGTCCGAGCCTCCAGTTCCCCTGGGCTGCACCCCAGACCTGTTGATGCAGGAAGAGGGTTGGGTGTCCCTGTGTCACTGTCCCTTGCAGTCTGGTAGCTGAACGGGTCGTTTAGCTCTGCTGCGTCTCTTGGAGGATGTCGAGGAGATCCTCTTTGTGTTGAGCAAGGACTCAACAAGATGGGTGTACGCCTTCTAAGTAGCGACTTTTCTCATCCTGGTGCTCTGAGCTTCAGATTGATCTGTTCTGCTCTACCTCGTGGCTCCTCCAGTACTCCTCCACCTCTCGAAGGCAGGGCTGAAATCTAATTCGGTTAGTGTCCATCTGTCTGCCATTTCGGCAAACCACCCTCTGGTGCAGGACAACCCCTCTCTGGACAGCCCTTGGTCTCTCGCTTCAGGTGATGTCTATTGCTTTCCAAGCCTCCCATCCGGCCTCCGCTGGCAGAATGGGACCTTAACAATGTGCTGATGCAACTCACGCGAACACCCTTTGAGTTAATGGCAACGTGCTGACTTCGGTATCTCTCCTGGAAGGTGGTCTTCCTCATGGCTGAGGCTCCATCCACTAGTTTCTATGGGATCAGGGTGGTCCTCCGCACCCATCCCAAGTTCCTACCGAAGGTGGTCTCGAACTTTCATCTCAACCAGGACATAGTCCTACCGACCTTCTTTCCAAGGCCGGATGCCGGAAGACTCTTGCCTTCTACCAGCAGCGTTCCTAGAACTATCGCAAGTCTGATTGGCTTTGTCACCTACGACCCCAATCTCCTGGGGCAGGCAGTCACCAAGCGCCCCATTTCCGTCGGGGTGGTGGACTGCATTACCTTCGCCCAAGCTAAGGTGGGTGCAGCACTGGATTGGTGGGTCACCATGCATGGCATCTGAGTCAAGGCGGCAGCGGTAGCTTCTTTGTGCTCAGTGCCTCTTAACGGATATCTGCTGGGCTGCGCCCTGGTCTTCAGCGAATACTTTTGCTGTCAACTACTGCCTGGAGAGGGAGTCTTGCTGGGATAGCACCTTTGGCCAGGCTGTTCAGAGTATAGGCAACTCCTGCCCTCTGACACTTCGGTTACTGAGAGCTTTGACCCGGGGTCCCGATGACTCTGGTTCCTTTGGGTGTCGACTTCTGCTCATGACCTCGCGGAGGTGTGTTTGGGTTACCGGTCAGTGGCCTGTAGCTGGGGAGTCCCATGTGAGGACTGATTCCTGCTGTCCCTGGAGAACACCTGATACAGATGAGTAACTAACTACGCTTTCTCCAGGAACAAGCAGGAAGTCAGTCCTCACTCCCCTCCCATCTCCCCTGAATAGTTGTTTAGTAGGACTGTAGCTAGGGGATCTGACTGAGCAAGATGGCACCATTAGGCGGGAAGAGGACTACGCATGAGTGGCAGCAATCCCAAAGGCTTTCTTTGAAAGCTGGGGAATTGCTCCATGTGGACTCTGTTGGTGTCAGTCACCCATAAGTGAGGACTGATTCCTGCTGTCCCTGGAGAACACCTGTTAACAGGTGATTCTCCAGGACCAAGCAGGAAGTCAGTCCTCACATATGGGTGACATCGACGTCGATGGAGCCCTTGCGGAGCATTTCCCCAGCTTTCCATGAAAGCCTTTGGGAATACTGCACGCATGCGTGGTCCCCTTCCCGCCTAAAGGTGCCATCTTGCTCAGTCTTTCTTTTTCCGAGGAGCCCGTCGGACGTTCGTCCTAGTCACCCGGAGAAAAGTTAGATTTTTCTTGCAATTTTCTTCCGATTTCATCGCGGTTTTTGTCCAGTTCGACGCTGGTTCCCCCTCCCGCCGGGTTCGGTACACCGGTATCGAGCCCGTCTTTCTTTTTTTGTTTTTTGCCCTTAGTGGCTAGCGTTCGCGCCCTTTTTTATTTTTTCCCTGGAAGGCCGGTCCTTTGACCTTGCGGGGGCTCTTTTTTTCCCCGATGGCTTCCAGTGGTTTCAAAAAGTGTGATCGGTGCAAGAAACTGATGTCTCTCACCGACACACACGACTGCTGCCTTCGGTGCCTTGGTCCCGACCATAATCCTAAGATCTGTGGGCCCTGTGGAAAAATGTCCACTAAGGCACTGCGAAGTCGACAGCATCAAAAGGAAAGGCTTTTTTCTGATTCGGCCTCCGGCCGGGCCTGGACCTCGTCTGAGACCTCGACGTCTCGGGAGTCTGACCCCGAGCATCGTCGGGGTTCCTCGGACAGGGGGTCCCCCGATTGGGAGCGAAAGAGGAAGAAGGGGCTCGCGAGGGCGGTGTCGGAGGAGGTCCCTGGATCGTTGAGAGCCAGGTCTCGGACCCCCGACCACCATCCCGGGCCCTTGGAACAGGAGAAGCCATCCAGACTACCTCGTGTGGAGCCGAAGTCTGCTGGACACATAAGTCCTGTTGTCCTGGAGGACTCTCCTCCCAGAGAGCCGACGTCGAGTCGGTGGCTGCTGAGTCTCCTGAGCTTGGACTCAGGCTGACAGCCTTGGAGTGCAGACTGTCTGCCTTCATGGATCAGCAGCGGGTGCTGATGGCCAGCCTTGCTGGCGCATCTGCCCTGACCACCAGGACATCGAAGTCGACCCCGGAGACCGAGCCGATACTCGAGACCATGAAGGCTCAAGGTCGACCTCGGTCGCGGTCACCCTTGACCTCCCGGTCGGGACCGAGGGCATCGACGCTGGTGCCTTCTGCGTCAGGGTGGGTGCTGCTGGGCCCCGCGTGGTCAGAGCCTGACTCCTCTTCGGACAAGTCCGCCTGGGAGACGGAGGACGAGGAGTCCCCCGATACCTTCAGGACTTGGTGCGTCCCGTCGGACTCACTGCAGTCCGAGCCCTGGAGTAGATTCCCTCCCCCCCCCCCCCCGGAGGATACCCGGTTCTCGGAGTTTGTTTGGGATATGGCCACAGCGTTGGCGATCCCCGCGGACCCTGAGGAAGAGCCTCGAGCCAAAGAGCTCGAGGTCCTCCAGTATGACTCTCCTCCGAAGAAGGCCTTTACTGTGCCGGTTCCTCCGATGCTGGAACGGCTCCTCTTCTGGATGTGGGAGGCACCGACCTCGGTGCCGGTTTTGAGCAAGCGGGTCGATTCCATTTATTGACTCCGTAAGAGCCCTGGTTTTCAGAAGGCGCAGCTACCACACCATTCCATGGTGGTGGAATCGGCCATGCATCGTCTGAAGAGCCAGAAGATGCACTCTGCGGTGCCCCCCCAGCCGGGAGGCCCGAAACCTGGATGCGTTTGTTTGGTAGAAAGTGCTTCCAGGGCTCGATGCTTGCTTGCCGTGTCCAGTCTTACCAGCTGTACATGGGCATGTACTTGCGGGACATGGCAAAGGAACTTGCCGGGTTCTCTGCTGGTCTCTCCGGGGAACCTTTGCAGAGGTTCAAGTCCTTGTCTTTGGGGATCCGGGAATGCTCTAAGTTCATGTCCCGAGCAGCCTATGATGGTTTCGAGGCCTCGGCCCGTGTTGCAGCAGCCGTCGTCGCGGCTCGACGCCAGGCATGGCTGCAGTCATTGGATCTCAAGCCATGGGTGCAAGACAAGTTGGTCGATGTCCCGTGCCGAGGTGAAAACCTTTTCGGCAAGCCCATAGCCGAGAAGGCTGCACAGCTCGAGACCGAGCACCTTACGAGGACAAGGCTGTCTAGAAAGACTTCTGCCCCTTCTCATAAAAAGAAGGGCTCGGGTAAGAAGTCCTTTTAGCTGAGGAAGGTGACTGCCTACAAACAGTTCCCACCTTACCAGGCCTCCCCAGCTCCCCCACAGGGTCAACAGGCCAAGGGGCAGGGACATGGGCCCCGTAGGCAGAAGGCCCCCAAGGCTCAGGCTCCTGCTCCCACTCAGCAGGGTGGGGGTTTTTGACTCTTAAGGCATAGCCTCTCCGTCTCTGCTGTCCCATCCCTGCACAGGAGGTCGACTAGCCCTGTTTGCCCACAGGTGGCCACCCATTACAGGAGACAATTGGGTCTTAAGCATAGTCCACAAGGGCTACCTGCTTCATTTTCATCAGTTGCCTCCTTACTTCCCAGGAGAGCCTCCAAGGCCTCCTCTTCACACAGACCTCCTCCTTCAGGAGCTTCAGGGTCTGTTGCGAGACCAGGCGGTGGAGCCTGTGCCTCCCCACCTACAAGGTCGCGGTTTCTACTCCAGGTACTTCCTTGTACCAAAGAGGACCAGAGGCCTCAGGCCTATTCTCGACCTCAGAAATCTCAACAGGTTCCCAGAGAAGGAAAGGTTCAAGATGCTTACTCTTGGAACACTTCTGCCCTACCTCCAGCAGGGAGATTGGCTGTGCTCTTTAGATCTAAAGGATGCGTACACTCACATCCTCATTCATCCAGACCACAGAAAGTACCTCAGGTTCATTGTGGGAGGAAACCATTACCAGTACAGGGTGCTGCCTTTCGGCCTCACCTCCGCTCCCAGGGTCTTTACCAAATGCCTGGCAGTGGTGGCGGCCTACTTGAGGAACCAGGGTATCTTTGTCTTCCCCTATCTGGACGACTGGCTCATCAGGGGTCAGACGTGCCAGGAGGCCAGGCAAGCCACCCTCCGCACTATTTCTCTACTTCAACACCTGGGGTTTGTCATAAACTTTGCAAAGTCCACTTTGCTCCCCTCCCAAAACTTGGAGTTCATAGGGGCAAGACTAGACTCTCTGCAGGCAAAAGCTTTCTTGCCAGAGGACAGAGCCCAAAGACTGATCAGCTTGGCAACCCAGTTTCTCATCAGGTCTCTGGTCTCCGCCAGACTCTGCCTGAGGCTTCTTGGCCACATGGCTTCAACTAGGGTTACCAACTTTTTCACCGAGAAAAACCCGACACCTGTGGCTCGCCATGCTCCACCCATTCTCCGCCCCTAGTCCCACCCCTGCCCCGCCCCCAGCCCCACCCACAAAAATTACAGAGGATACGTGTAGGCTAACTTCCTTGGTCAGATAATAATTAAACTGGGAACCCCAAAATCCAAACATGAAATGTACAACACTGGAGAAATAAAACTATAAAGTAATTTCCTCTTGCACTAAACAAAAACGCAAAGATGTTAACAATACACACTTCCCAGACCAAACATATTCCAGCTAATAAATTCAAAATAAAAAGTATTTTTCTACCTTCTGTTTGGGCGTTTTATTTTTCAGTTGCAATTGCTCCAGTCACTTTTCTTCTGGTTTCTTCGTGTCTTCTGCGAGCTATCCATTTGTCCTTTCTTCTCTTTTAGATGTTTTCCATTCTCTCTCTCTATTTCTGCTTTAACATACTGATTGTTTCCCTTTTGCTCTTTTCCCCAATTCTTTCCTTATTCCTTTATCATCCATTTAAATTTCACCCTTCCATTCTCAAGCCCCTCACTCTCCCAATACCCAGCCCATCATAGACTTTTCTTCCACACAAAATATTTTTCCCCTCTCCACTCATTCCCCATCTATTCTAGTCCTCCCCCAAAATCAGTTCCCTTATAGTTCTAGACCCACCCAGCATCCACTCCCTTCTAATCCCATTCTCCCATGCCCCACATCAGCCCATTTCCAGTACTATTCCAGCTCTTCATCAGCCCATTTCCAGTGCTAGCCCTCACATCACAGACCATTTCCAGTCCTAGCCCCCCCCCCCCATCACAGCCCATTTCCAGTCCAAGTCCCCCATCACAGCCTATTTCCAGTCCTAGGCCCCCCCCATCCCATCCCATTTGCAGTCGGAGTCCCCCCGCACCATCACAGCCCATTTGTAGTCCTAACCCCCCCCCCCCCACCATCACAGTCCATTTGCAGTCCTAGCCCCCCTAATCACAGCCTATTTCCAGTCCAAGTTCCCCCTCCCTCCACCATAGCCCATTTCCAGTCCAAGTTCCCCCCCCCCCATAGCCTTTTTCCAGTCCAGGTCCCCCTCCCCATCACAACCCATTTCCAGTCCATGTCCCCCCCCCCCCCCATAGCCCTTTTCCAGTCCAGGTCCCCCTCCCCATCAAAACCCATTTCCAGTCCATGTCCCCCCCCCCACATAGCCCTTTTACAGTCCAGGTCCCCCTCCCCATCACAGCCCATTTCTTTCCAGTCCAATGCCCCCCCATAGCCCTTTTCCAGTCCAGGTCCCCCCCTTCACAAACCCTTTCCAGTCCACGTCCCCCACCTCACAGCCTCATTCCAGTCCAAGTTCCCCCTCCCTCAACCATAGCCCATTTCCAGTCCAAGTTCCCCCTCCCTCCACCATAGCCCATTTCCAGTCCAAGTTCCCCCCCCCCATAGCCCTCTTCCAGTCCAAGTTCCCCCCCCCCCCGCCCTTTTCCAGTCCAGGTCCCCCTCACCATAAAAAACCATTTTAAGTACTTGGTCCCCCCCCCATAGCCCTTTTACAGTCCAGGTCCCCTCCCATCACAGCCAATTTCTTTATAGTCCAAGTCCCCCCCCCCCCCATAGCCCTTTTCTGGTCCAGGTCCCCCCCCCCCCATCACAACCCATTTCCAGTCAAATTCCCCCCTCCTAGCCCTTTTCCAGTCCAGGCCCCCTCCCCCCATCACAGCCTAGTCCAGTCCTAGTCCCCCCCCCCCATAGCCCTTTTCCAGTCCAGGCCTCCCCCCCCCAAAAACCGCGGCTGTCTGAGGCTTTAGAGGGAGCCGGGGAAGCCCGCGCGAGGCCCCGGCTCCCTCTGAACAGCCGCCAGCGTGAAGAGCCTTTTCCTTCACGCTGGCGGCTGTTCCTATGAAGCCGCGAATGCTGGGAAAGGTTAAAGGGCATTGCCTTTAACCTTTCCCACCAATCGCGGCTTCACAGGAACAGCCGCCAGCGTGAAGGTAAAGGCTCTTCACGCTGGCGGCTGTTCAGAGGGAGCCGGGGCCTCGCGCGGGCTTCCCCGGCTCCCTCTGAAGCCCTCCGGGTTGGGAGAAAAGCCGTTTTTTTTGCTCTGGCCGCTCCCGATCTTGCGGCCAGAGCAAAAAAAACGGCTTTTCAAGGGCCGGTTTTGCCTCTGCGCCGGCAGCCGGCCTGGCCATGGAAAAACCGGCCAGGCTGGCTGAAAACTGGCCAGTTGGCAACCCTAGCTTCAACAGTTCATGTGACTCCCAATGCCAGGCTCCACATGAGGCCTGCACAGTGGTGCCTCAGAACTCAGTGGACACAGGCCACAGGGAGCCTCAGAGACAGAGTAAGGGTGTCCAGACCATTCTTGAACTCCCTGCAATGGTGGCTGCACCCCCCCAACTTACTGCAAGGGGTGCCCTTTCAGATGCCTCAGTTCACAATGGTGTTGACCACCGATGCCTCCCTGCAGGGCTGGGGTGCACATTGTCTGGGCAAGTGCACCCAGGGCCTGTGGTCTCCCTGGGAGGCCATGCAGCACATCAATCTGCTGGAACTACAGGCTATTCGCTTAGCCCTCAGGACTTTCTCTCACACCCTGGCTCACCAGTCTGTCTTAGTACAAACAGACAATCAGGTAGCCATGTTTTATGTGAACAAACAGGGCGGCACTGGGTCAGGCTCCTTTGTCAGGAGGCGCAGGACCTTTGCTTGTTTGCGCTCAAGCACAACATGTTTCTCAAGGCTGTTTATCTTCCTGGCCAGGAAAATTACCTGGCAGACAGGTTGAGCAGGATTCTGCAGCCCCACGAATGGCAGCTCCATCCCTTAGTGGTTCAGAAGATTTTCCTGAAATGGGGACTTCCATCCTTAGATCTGTTTGCCAGTCCTCTGAACACGCAGCTGCCCAGGTTCTGCTCCAGGCAACCGCATCCTCTGCGGCTAGCAGCAGATGCTTTTCTTATTTCCTGGTCCCAGGGCCTCCTGTATGCGTTTCCTCCCACGCCTCTGGTGGCCTGAACCCTCTTCAAGATTCTACAGGACAAGGTCTCGGTCCTTCTGGTCGCTCCCAGATGGCCGAGGCAACCTTGGTTCCCACTTCTACTTCAACTGGCAGTGGACACCCCACTGCCTCTGGGGTGGCAGCCTGACCTTCTCTCTCAGGATCAGGGTTCTCATCTGCACCCCAGTCTTAAATCTCTCAATTTGATGGCCTAGAGGCTGCAAGGGTAGTTTTGGCTCCCTGGGGCTACCTCAGGAAGTTGAGGAGGTTGTCCTGGCCTCTAGGAAGCAGTCTACTAGAAAGACCTATGCCCTGAAATGGAAGAGGTTTTCTCTGTGGTGTCAGCTGCGTACAGAAGATCCTTTCTCCTGTACTGTACCAGTGGTGCTTCAGTACCTGCTGCACATATCCAATCAAGGACTTAAATCCAATTCTGTTCGGGTCCACCTCTCAGCTCTAGCAGCTCACCACTCACTGGTGGAAGGACAGTCTCTGTCAGTTCACCCCTTGGTGTCCCGGTTCCTCAGAGGCTTGCTCTTGCTCAAGCTTCCTGTCCATCCTCCAGCCCCTGAGTGGGAGTTGAATGTGGTCTTGCAGCAACTGACTCGCCCACCTTTTGAGCTGATGGCTACTTGTCCTCTCCGCTTCCTGTTCTGGAAGGTATTCTTCTTGGTAGCCGTAACCTCGGCCAGGCGAGCGAGTGAGTGAGCTTCAGGCCCTACACTCGCTTCTATAGGAACAGGGTAGTCCTTAGGACTCATCTAAGTTCCTCCCAAAGGTCTCCTCTTTCCACCTCAACCAGGAGGTGATTCTTCCCTAGGCCTCATGCAAGCCAGGCTGAAGCGGTCCTGCACACCCTGGACTGTAGAAGGGCCTTATCCTACCTTGACCGTACGCAGGGGCATAGAAGGGCTACTCAGCTCTTCATATCTTTTGACCCTAATAATTTGGGGTTAGCTGTGTCCAAGCGTACCTTGTCCATCTGGGTGGCTGACTGTATCACCTGGGCTTACAGGGTGGCTGACCTTCCCTTGCAGGGTCGGGTCACGGCCCACCGTGTCCGGGCAATGGCTGCCTCAGTAGCTCATCTCCGCTCTGTACCGTTGGCAGACATCTGCAGGGCTGCAACTTGGTCCTCAAGCCAGACTTTTGCGGCCCATTACTGTCTGGAGAGGGAGTCCCGTAGGGACAGTGCTTTTGGCCAGGCAGCACTCCGGAATCTCTTTGAGGTTTAGGAAACTCCTGCCCTCCAGCCCTCTGTTGGGCTACTGGTGGAGGTTCTTTCAGTGAAAAGCCTTTCTTTGATGCTGGGACTAGAGGGAGTTCTCTTGTTCAGCCTGGGTTCCTGGTAGCCCAGAGCTAGGGAGTCACCCATATGTGAGGACTGACTTCCTGCTTGGTCCTGGAGAAAGAGTAGTTACTCACCTGTAACAGGTGTTCTCCAGGAGCAGCAGGAATCAGTCCTCACAACCTTCCCTTCTCCCCTGGGAGTTGCAGTTGTACATAGTTGTTTTTACATTTTTGTGTGCTGTTTTTTAGCTATGTCATCAGACTGAGCAAGATGGCACCTTTAGGCGGGAAGGGGACCGCGCATGTGTGCAGTATTCCCAAAGGAATTCATAAAAAGCTGGGGAAGTGCCCTGCAAGGGCTCTATCGACGTCGATGTCACCTATATGAGGACTGATTCCTGCTGCTCCTGGAGAACACCTGTTGCAGGTGAGTAACTATATGCTTTCTCACTTAGTTTGCAGCAACACCCCCCCCCCCCCATCTTTTGTTTTATTATTTCTAATCCTCCACGTTTCCTGTCCCAACACTTGTCCCTCAATTCTGCATATCTCCTTGACTCTAACAATTTTTTTATTAGTATTTAAAATAGTACTTTAGTAGTAGCAGCAGCAGCAGCTCAAGGTTAGTTACAATCAGCTACTGTTTCCATGTTGTCCTGGACCAGTTCTGAAAAGGGGGTGGTCCCCCTACTGTCAGATTGGTGGAGATTGAGAACCAATGAAATGTGCAGGTTTCAATGACATCAGTCCATCCCTGTATCGGCCTGAGTCATTAGAGGGAAATTCTGTATTATTCTGTTTCCATTTAGATGGTGGTTGGATTTTCTCAACTCTGAAGAAAACCTGAATAGTGGAAAGGAAAAAAAAGATTTTCTCCAGGAACAAGCAAGAAGTCAGTCCTCTAGTATGGGTGACATTCAAAGCGGGGGAGATACTTCCATGAGGGCTCAGTCAGCATCAAAGAAAACCTTTGGGAGATGCCACCATGCATGTGTAGTCCCCTCCCCCTGCCATCTTGGTCCATCTCCCTTTTTCTGCAGAGCCCTATAGCCATCTGTCTTGCCCCCCCTGGAAAAAAGTTGATTTCTCGTACGCTGTTGTACACCTGTCTGGCTCATGCCGGTCCTTTGCCCGCCTTCGAGAGCTGTTGCCCAAGCATTGGGTCTCGAAACTTAGTTCTATTTTTATTAAGTTTCTTCAGCACTTTTGTGCTCTTTTCAACCGCGGGCTATACCAAAGATCTTTGATCTCATGGGGGTCCTTTTTGCCCCAGTGGCCACCTGTTTTAAGAAATGTGATTGGTGCTCAAAAAACATGTCTCACCAACATGACATTTGCCTCCGGTGTCTGGGTGCCGACTGTGATCTGGAGGAATGCCCCTTGTGCAAAAAGATGTCCACCAAGGCCATCCAGAGCCACTGGCTAAAGCAAGATGACATCTTCCACAGGGCGGACTCAACCCTGGTTTCCCTGGTAGCCTTGTGCTCAAAGGCCCCACATGGATCCTCTGAGTCACATACGGCCCCCGTGGTTCCAGAGCAGGCTTGCAGACATTTCAAACAAGGGTCTCTAGAGCGAGAGTGTAATAAGAAAAGACCTTGAAGGCCTCATCCTAGGAGCTGGATAACCATGGGAAATCCTGTGCATGGTCCCTCAGCCCCCAACAGGCTTCTGAAGAGCTGAAGCGTGAGCGACCCTGGAAGGTACCCAGGACAGAAGTCGCCTCTGGCAATGGACCATGGTCTCCCAAGGGCCATCCCATCGAGGACCCCCCCCCCCTCACTTAGACGCCAGACTCAGTAACCCTGGCGTTGGTGTCGCTGACAACCACTCGAGTGGGGAAACTCATATGTTGGCACTTGAATGCAGTGTTTCTGCATTCATTGCGTCCCAACAGGTGTTAATTCCTGGCCCCGCTGGCGCTCACACAGAGACTTTGATGCTGAGGACTCCTCAGGCCACCAAAATGATCCCTGCGAACCAGATGCCTCTGGTAGATATTCGGCGAGGGTCTCTATCTCGCTTCTACTCCTTGGGGGCAAGGTCTATACAGGTTAGTAGTGCTGGCTCCAGCCATGCATCTGCCTCAAAGGATCGAAGACTGGAGCCAACGACGCCCCTTGAGCTGTTGGGCCTCGATTCTTCCTCAGACTACTTGGCTTGGGGGTCTGATGCCGAGATGTCGCTGGAGTCCTGGGCCCACCATGACCTCCTTTCAGATCCGTCTCCACTGGTGGCTAGGTGCCGATCCCCACCTGAGGACATCTCGTTCCTCGAGTTTGTCTGGGACATGGTACAAGGACTCTCATACAGAGGAGCTCAACATCCTCCAGTACGAGGTACCACCTAAAGGTAGGGCCTCAATGTAACACCTCAATGTAATGACCTGACTTTTGTTTATTGTCGGACACTGTTTGTTTTATGTAAACCGCGCTGATCGCAAATAGTGCGGTATATAAGAAATGAAAATTAAATAAATAAATAAAATAAAATAAAGAGACCCTGATAGTCCTGGTCCTCTCCATCCTTAACCGGCTCCTCCGGATGTGGGAAGTCCTGGCTTCAGTGCCGATTGTTAGCAGCTGGTGTGGGGCGGGGCTTCTGGAAGCCCCATCTCCCTCACATCTCCATGGTGGTGGAATCGGCCATGTGCCAACAGAAGAGCCCGAAGACACACTCATCGGTGCCCTCGGGCATGGAGTCCCATACCCTTGATTCCCTCAAGCGTAAATGCTACTAGGGCTCGATGCTAGCATGCTGCATTCAAACTTACCAACTTTACATTGGCATGTTTGCTGAGATCTAGCGAAGGAGCTCGGAGGATTTGCGGCTTGGCTCGATGGTGACCACCTCTGGTGCTTCCAGACACTTATGAAGTCCATCAGAGTGCTTCAAGTATTTATCTCGAGCCACTTAGGACTGCTTCAAGTCTTAGCGCAAGGGTGGCTGCCGCCGGCATCGGCGCCTGACATCCGACCTTGAGCAATGGGTGCAGGAGAAACTCCTTGGTGTCCCATGCCTCAGGGAGCAGCTCTTCGGCAAGCTGTGTAAGACCCGGCTGCCGAGATCGAGACAGAGTACGTGACTCACTCGACTCTCAAGAAAAACCTCTACTCTTCTGAGGAAGAAGCCTCTCTTCCATAGGGAGGACCAACCCTACTGAGGCTATCCTCCATACCTGGCCACCCAGAACTCAGTAGGTTCACCAGAGAAAGGGAGCAGGCCAAGGCCCACGTAAGTCCAAGAGACAGGCCCCAGCTCAACCTGGGTCAGGGTTTTGATGCCTCCAACATAGCCTCTCTTCCTTTGAAGGATCAGCTGCCAATTGGGTGGGCACCTGGTTCCATTTTGCCCATAGGTTGGCTTCCATCACCACTGACTCATGGGCACGTCAGGTAGTCATTGAGAGTTACCTCCTCCACCTGGACCAGCTGCCTCCACCCTTCTTTCCTGGGGAGCCTCCTCTGTCTCCCCTGCACCAGGCTCTGCTAATACAAAAACTTGCAGGCTTTCTGAGGGACAGGGCTATGGAGCCCTACCACACCACCTGAAAGGAAAGGGATTTTACTCCAGGTACTTTCTGGTCCCAAAAAGAACAGGAGGACTAAGGCCTATCCTGGACCTGAGAAACCTGAACAAATTCCTGGTGTGGGAGAAGTTCAAGATGCTCTCCCTGGTAATACTGCTGCCCTACCTCCAGCTATGCTCCTTGGACCTGAAGGATGCTTATACTCGCACCCTTATCCATCCCAATCACAGGCGCTACCTAAGATTCATGGTCGGGGGTGACCATTACCAGTAAAGGGTACTTCACTTTGGCCTTTCCTCCTCCTCCAAATGCCTGGCAGTAGTGGCTGCCTATCTTTGTCTCCAAGGGGCCTTTGTCTTCCCTTATTTAGATGACTGGCTCTTAAAAGGAGAGAGAGCCTTAGAGATGCTGCAGGCCACAGGCCTCACCATCAAGGTCCTACAACACCAGGGATTTATGATAAATTACCCAAAATCTCATCTCACCCCAACTCAAGACTTGGAGTTCATAGGGGCTTGCCTGGACATCCTCCAAGCCATGGTTTTCCTTCCCCTTGACAGGGCAGATCGCCTCACAGTCCTAGCGACCAAAATGCAATGCTGCTACACCATGTTGGTGCAGTCCATGCTCCGCCTCCTTGGCCACATGGCTTCCATGGTCCATGTGGGTGGCTCCATGATGTTATCCATTCACAGTGGACCCAAGCTATGGATGGGCTCTGGGACAAGGTGGTATACTTTCCTGGCCAGAACACCACCCTGGTGGACAGGCTGAGCAGGGTCCTAAACCATGTGAGTGGTGCCTGGACCCCGGGGTGGCTCTTGAGACTGTGAGGCACCTCAATCCTCAAACTCTGCCAGCCCAACCAATGCTCAGCTACCGTGTTTCTGTGGCCCAAAACTACACCTGGCCCGGGTAGCAGTGGATGCCTTCCTCATAGTTGGAATGTCTGTTGTATGCCTTCCCTCCCACACCTCTGATAGCGCAGACCCCCCTCATAATGCAGCGAGACAAGACTGCCCTGATTCTAGTGGCCCTGAGATGGCCCAGGCAGTCATGGGTTCCTCTGATTTTGTGTCTCGACAGAATCCCCAATCTCTCTCTGGAGTTCACCAGGACCTTTGACCCAGGAGGAGGGCTCAATCCTCCACCCCAACCTGGGGTCCTTGTCCCTCACAGCATTGTTGCTGAATGGGTTGCTTTAGCACTCCCTTAACCTACCCAAGGAGGTGAAAGAGGTCCTCCTGGCCTTTCACAAGGACTCCACTAGACGGTCCTATGCCTTCAAGTAGCAGAGGTTTTCCTTGTGCACTGAGCAACTGGTGAACCCATTCTCCTGCCTGGTGCAAGCGGTACTGTAGTTCTTTCTCCACCTTTCACAGTCCGGACTTAAGTCCAACTCCATCAGGGTGAATTTATGCGCAGTCTCTGTGAACCATCACTCCATAGAGGACAAGTCTCATTTCATGCAGCCTTTCATTACCTGATTCATGTGGGCTTACTGCTCTTGAAGCCTCCCATCTGTCTGCCCTCAGCAGAATGGTATCTCAATGTCGTCCTGATGCAAATTACCAAGCTGCCCTTTGAACCCTTTGTTGCCTGTCACACTGATACCTGTCCTGGCAGGTGGCCTTCCTGGTGGTACTCACCTCTGCATGCAGTCAGTGAGCTCCAGGCCCTGATGGCCAAGCCATCATACACCAGGTTCTACAAGAACAGGGTCATGCTCCGCACTCACCCAAAGTTTCTTCCAAAGGTGTGGTGTCTGATTTCCACCTCAACCAGGGGGTTGTACTCCCTACCTTCTTTCCATGGTCCCATTACTGACAAGGTGTCAGCTCTTCTCCATACTCTAGACTACAAAAGGGCCTTAGCTACAGCCTACTCAGGACCACTGCAAAGCCTCACAGCTTTGTCTCATATGACCCCAGTCATCTGGGGGAGGCTGTCACCAAGCAGACCCTGTCCATTGGGGTGGTGGACTGCAACACCTTTGCCCACAACCAGGCTGGGCTGCTGGGCACAGCGCATAATGTCAGAGCTATGGCAACTTAAGTTGTGAGCCTTAGCTTGGTTCCCATGGCAAACATCGGCTGGGCTGCCAGCTGGTCTTTGTTCCACACATTTGCAGCTCACTACTGCCTGAAGATAGAGTCCTGATGGGACAGTGCCTTCGGCCAGACCATATTCCATAATCTGTTCAGGGTTTAGGCAACTCCTGCCCTCTGGTCCTCCTCCTTCAGGCTACCAAAGCCATGGTTCTACCTGGATACTGAGGTCCTTAGTCTGTCCTCAGATTCGCTTGCGGCTGTGTGTTTTCTACATGTCTTTAGTAGCCTGCAGCTAGGGAGTCCCATAGGTGAGGACTGACTTCCTGCTTGTTCCTGGAGAAAGTGTAGTTATTCACCTGTAACAGGTGTTCCTTATCGCCCCTCCAGTCCAGCCCTGCCATGCACCTCTGGGGTAGTGCACCTCCTCCAGAGACTTAAGCATGTCATCTTTTGATGTCACCAGTACTAATACCGTTGTCAGCTCCCAGTATACTCAGTCTCCAAGCAGCTGACGGAGGTAGTGAGCCAGGCTCACTGTAGGAGCAAATAATGAGCTAGTGTAGTATAGGGGTTTTTCTGGTTGGTTTCTCCCTTTGGCTTGGTTTCTTTAGTTTTGTTTAAAGTTAAGTTTTTTTTAGTTTGAACCAAACAAAAGTAATAATAATAAAAGCAGAGACTGACAGCGGAAACCAGCCCTGGGATTTGGAGATTTCGGTGGCACTGAAAAGGAGGATCTCCACCCCCCCCCTCCCCTTTGGTAGTTTGTAGGGGTGTCTGCTGGCATCCTAAGAACATAAGATATGCCATACTGGGTCAGACCAAGGTCCATCAAGCCCAGTATCCTGTTTCCAACAGTGGCCAATCTAGGTCATACGTACCTAGCAGTTTCCCCAAAAGACACAGGTTCCGCAATGCTTGTACTGGTTCAAGCATTTGGTGCTCGGGTGGCTCCCGATCCGTTGAGCGGGTGAAGAGCTGCCGTTGCTGATGACGCTGCCTGAGAGTGAACAGTTCCTGCTTCTCCCCCTTCGTGCAGGCTGAGTATGAGGTCTGCAGTTTGCAGTGTTTCTTCCTGCACCTTCTC